>CM039512.1:35875853-36568557 GCA_022432975.1 Begonia masoniana | reverse complement strand
TGCCGTGATTTTGGTCCCATAAAACTTCACCGCAAAGGGATCTCTTTGTTCTCTCAGAGTCTGACTCTGCAATTCCAGTATCTGTAGCGGTTTCCCCTCTACTCTAGTGTCGGCTCTAACACCAATATCCGATGGGGCCTGGTACCTGCACGTCAGCAGCAACACCTCAAAACTCCCACAAACTTCATCCACATGCATATAAAACAAAACCCATGTAAACTTACCTTGAAATCACTTGAAGAAATGAAGAAAGAGGGAGAAGAATCGCCAACAATGGAGGATGAAGAAGAAGTCGATGAAAATGGAGAGAAAATGAGAAAGAACAACATTTAAACTATAACTTTCATTCACTTTTTAATTTCTCCCCCCAAGCTTTCAAAAATTAAACTTTTACCCCCACCTTTTACTTCATTAAAACCAACGCAAAAAGCATTAACAATTCACCAAAATTCCATCACACTTCTACCTTTATATTGGTCAACATACATATTGACAAAGTCAACTCAACTCTCCACCAATCATCTTGGAGTTTGACTTGTCAACTCTCAATTCTCATTTCACTTCTTCTAATACACTACAAAACATAACAACACCCTTGTATAATTAAACTCTCCTAATACATCTAATCGTAGGCTACGCACGTAATAGGAAGTTCTCGGGTGTTACACAAATGGTGCCTACTCCTCCCTAAGTTGAATTACCCCCAATAACTAGATTGACAAGTGAAAGAAAAGAAAAGAAAGAAAGCTTAAAAGAATGTATTTTATTACGAAATGTATATTTATGAATTGTTCATGCTTATATCATTATACATTACTTGTTGAGCATTAAGCTCATTAGATAAAATTTATGATGTAGGTGACAAAATCACAGGAAGGACTTACAAAAATGCATCAGAATAAAGAAGGCAGTTGAAAGAGTATGTCCACGAAAAACACTTGTTGTTGTTAGAGCGATTTTGACAAGTGGGTACTCATTCATGTATTTTGGTATGTAATGTTTGTTTAAAAGGACTTTATTATTTAAAACCATGTTTTGTAAATTTAAATGAGTCTAAGAACTTTGGTTGGTTGGTTATTGTTGGTATGTAAATCAAACAGATTTAGCACCTGTTTCATTAAACAATGAAAGATTTAATTATACTGAATTTTGATAATAACATATGTTTTAAAAGAAGAGTCTACTAATGTAACACCCCTAATACTGTACCCATATTTTCGTACTATATATTTTTTTTTTTTATACTTTTTTTTTTTTACTTTCTTATAGTTTAAATAAAACTTTGTGCGGAAATAAAAACTGAAGTTGAAAACAGAACTGAAATCGGAATTCAATTTGAACCTTAAAAGCATTTAAAACAAACTATAAAACAATTTATTAAAACTTAATATATTAAAACATTTAATAACAGAGGGCAGAAACGGAACTCGCTGCCAAAAAGAGGGGGGGGGGGGCGATCGATCTCTGTAAACTACAGAGATCGATCGCTGCTTGCATAAAGGTAGCAAGCGATCGATCTCTGTAGTTTACAGAGATCGATCGCTGCATGCTTGCATGCAGCAAGCGATCGATCTCTGCTTTTCAGCAGAGATCGATCGCTGCAGCATGTAGCAAGGGCAGCGATCCCCCAAGCGATCAGACTTCTCCTTGTTTCTTCCTTCTGTTTTCGTTCCTTCTGTTTTCGTTCAATACTTAGCTCTCTGGAATTCCCGAGAGCAGAACACAATCTCAGCTCTCTGGAATCCGATTCCAGAGAGCAATTCACTTCACTTTTCCTTCAACATTTTCACATTTCATCCATTTCATTCATCAACATTATCAACAAACTCATAGCTTCAATCCCGCTCAAACGTATTCTAAACTCAATCGTATTACGGCGGACTTGGCGAAGTCCAACTGCGTGGATAGCTCTAAAAACCGAGCTATCCGTAACAACCTACAAACAACTTATAATATTTAATTTAGACAACCAAGCAGTTCCAGAATTTCTATAACGTTTAAATAACGGTTCTAAACCAAAACATTTTAAAACGTTTATCAAACAGTTTTAACCAAAACGTTTTACATACAATTACCAAAACGTTATCTAACCCCTATCCAGATCCAAACAACCTACATATTCTATACAATTATCAGATCAACACATCCCAAAATAACCCCAGAGTCCATACATACATCCCCACGGGTCAAAAGCGCCTCGACTACTCAGCGCACTCCCACGGCCATCATCCATCAGCTGCCACCTACGTCAGGAGGAGGAACCTCGTCCTCACCTGGATCAACGTAACCTAGCAGATCACCTACACCATACAGACACATATGAGATATTGAAATCTCAGTAAGTTACGTAAATGCAGATGCATGCGTGCGTATGCCATTCAGAAATCATGCTCAGATTCAGATTACAGATACAGAATTACAGATTACAGATTCATTACGTCGCAGACAGACAGATTGTCACCGAGACCTCGACCCACTAACCCAAGGGGGCCCGTCCGGCGGTTGGACTACCCCGTGGGGTTAGAGAGGGGGGGTACACGCTTGCAACACGCACAGCCGTGCCTGAGCCCCATCTCGCATGACCAGAAACAGACAGATTACGTTTATTCATTCAGATTTCGTTACAGATTTCATTTCAGATATACGTTCCTTTTCTTAAAAACATGTGCAGAAATTCCTTTTCATGACTTTCGAAAACCGTGATGCATGAACAGTTCATATCAGCGGAAAGTAAACAAACAGTTCATATCAGCAGACAATATAACATAACCTATAAACAACTAACCTAACTACCCAACCAGAATAACGTAAAACAAACGATTCCTCGAGTATTCTCGAGATGACGACAGAGTATGGTGTAGACCTTTGGGTCAAAGTAAGTCACGAAAACTTACCTGGAGCGCACTGAATTACTAGCTTCGTCCACGGGAGTCGTGTGTCTGTGAGAAAACACGATATTCATAGTTAGAACCGATTTAAACTATAAACGTCCAAATTACAAAATCCTTAACTAGCGAATTCTCCTAAATTCTCCACTTAGCTAATTAGAGCATTTCGAACGTTAATTAAAGCTCGATTATCCAAATTCTCAAATAATGAGTTTTTCCCTAAAACCCGAAATTTTACCAATTTATAACTTTTTCGCAATTCGACTTTTCTTCGTCCAATAACGTTCAATACGTTCAATATATACGTAATTATAGCTAACCTATTAATTACGAAGCCTAAATCGCACTTTTAACGAAAACCCTAATCGAAACCCTAACCCTAAATCGAACCGAAACTCGAATTAAACGCTCGAAAACTAAAGCTACATACCGAGGGTAGCGAGAGAGGAAGAAAACGTGAAGGACGGAGGAAGAACGGAGGTCGGACGGAGGTCGGACGTCGTGAGAACGCCGGCGGCCAGAGAGAAGGAAGCTCTCTGTTCTTGGCGCGGGCAGAGGAGAAAAAGACAGAAGGAAAGTGTTCTGTCGAAGGAGAAAGGCAATTGCCTTTTTAATAAAAATTTGATTTGCAAAAAGACCATTTTGCCCTTCTTTGATTTTTATATTGATTTCGTCTTTCGGTTCGTCAATCGTCCAACGATTTGGATTCTCGAAAACTCCATACTTTGCCAATAACTTTTATTCATTGCCAGGGATTTATTAAAACTGTTCGTTCGCGATTCGGACCTCGTTTACTATTTTTACGAGAACGTCTTTTACTTTACGAAAAGCGTATTTACTCGGAATATAGTGTTTGATCTCCGAAAATTCCCATAATTTCCTTAAAATTCTAATTAATCGCTAGGATCGAAATGACGTTTTCTTTTCGTAAATCGGACCTGATTTGACATATTTAATAAAAATGCCTCACATAATATATATATGAATATAATATATTAAATCCAAAAGTCCGTACGAACCGGATATTACATTCTACCCTCCTTATTCAGAATTTTGTCCACAAAATTTAAATCATACAAACAACTCGGGATATCTAGACATCATGTCCTGTTGTCGCTCCCAAGTCGCTTCTTCCACCTCATGGTTCCGCCACAAGACTTTGACTAGTGGGATCTCCTTATTGCGTAAAACTTTGACGGAATGCTCCAAAATACGTACCGGCCTTTCCTCGTAGGTCAAGGTAGGCTGTACCTCGATCTCTGTAGTCGCCACGGCATGTGATGGATCACGTAGGCATCTCCGAAGTATCGATACATGAAACACGTCGTGGATACCCTCCATAGAAACCGGAAGCTGCAGTCTATACGCCAACTTCCCGATCCCCTTCAGAATAGGAAAGGGCCCCATGTAACGAGGGTTCAACTTACCCCTCCTTCCAAACCTCGCGACGCTTTTGGACGGAGAAACCTTCAAATAAACTTCGTCGCCCTCCTCGAACTCTAGCTCACGCCGTCTTGTATCAGCATAACTCTTCTGTCGGCTCTGAGCTATTTGAATACGCTGTCGGATAACGGCAATCTTCTCTGCCGTTTGCTGTAAGATCTCAGGACCAACGATGCTGGCCTTGCCAACCTCGTCCCAATGTAACGGAGACCTACACTTCCGACCATACAGAGCTTCGTACGGTGTCATGCCAATAGTAGCCTGGAAGCTGTTATTGTACGAGAACTCGACCGAGGGCAAATATCGGCTCCACGAGCCCTGAAACTCCAGCACACATGCTCTGAGCATATCCTCAAGTATCTGATTCGTCCTCTCTGTCTGACCATCAGTCTGAGGATGGAATGCTGTGCTGAAATTAAGCTGAGTCCCCATAGCTCGGTGTAAACTCTTCCAGAACTTCGAGGTAAATCTCGGACCTCTGTCGGAGACAATAGATATTGGAACTCCGTGCAGACTAACAATCTCCTGCACATAGAGTTCGGCGAGCTGATCCATAGATGACGACATCTTCACTGGCAAGAAGTGAGCCGACTATGTCAATCAGCCCACAATAACCCAAATGCCATCATGGCCTCGCGTAGTCCTCGGGAGCCCCACGATAAAATCCATGGATGTCTGCTCCCACTTCCACTCCGGAACCGGCAGTGGCAATAATGTTCCAGCTGGCCTCTGGTGCTCTGCCTTAACCTGTTGACAAACTAAACAGGTCTCAACATGCTGGGCAACCTCCCTCTTCATACCTGGCCACCAGAAGTGCTGCTTTAAGTCCCGGTACATCTTGGTACTCCCCGGGTGCACTGAATAAGCTGAAGAATGTGTCTCAGCTAAAATATCCTTCTTCAGGCTCTCGTCGTTAGGCACGTACCACCTTAGGCACCCTAGAAGACTAATCCATAAGGGAAGATATTAAATCGGTTAGAAGATTTTAACCGACTTACCAGGTGGGAGACTTAGTGACGTTAAGAATAATTAATGAGTAGTAGGCACGTTAGACCTTTGGTGTTGCTTGAATAGAGGTAAGTAAACAAAAACATAGGAGTTAAGATTTAAACGTGGTGACTACTAAGGAAAAATTTAGCACTTCAGGTTTAAGGTTGTGCTAAAGAGTTTCAAGTAGCATGAGTGACTATAGGAAGGATAGCGACACAGTTAGAGCAGGTTTATAGTGTGTACGGTTTAAGTTAAGAACCGCAAACGTAGGGCTTACCTCCGGTAAGGAAGTAGAAACATTAGTGTTCAATGATCTAGGAGGGTTAAACCTTAATGAAAAGAAGTTTCTGAATCCTTCTCTTGGAAAATAGAGGGGGAAGAACTGAGAATCTGAAGAAGCTTATCAGCAACAAGTTTGTAAATGAGTAGACTGTTGAACAAGTTATCGTGCAGGAGCCAAGCGAAGTAATTAGAACCCGACTAAAAAGACCATCGGGTAATTGTGAGAAGTCTAGCACGACATTTGAGATAAGTACGGGGGATCGTAGATCCAATGAAGAGTTAAGATTAGAAGTTTAACTCAGTGGTTAATGTCGTACGAATCGTATTTGACGAATCGTGACCGATGGATATATATAAGTGACTTAAGGTTAGAATGAGTGGCTTTAGAGCAAATCCACAGCGAGACTTAGAGACCTTACTGTGCTCGAGGTTAATGGAGATTCGTGTTTGATAAACGAGCATATTGTTATACTCGATAGGTGGACAATCGTAGTGCAGTTAAAAGAACTTAACGTTGGAGCAAGTAATTTGAGAAGGTCTCGAGCGCGTGAAAGGGTTAGTTACGTATTCAACAGACACGAGATTAAGAAGTATAGGAACTAAAGGGACTTACTTTGAGAAGTCGAAGTTAGAATGAAGAGGAGTTTAGAATTATATTGAAATCTGGGTTACAACCCAGAATTTGGATACAGTGTAGGCATTCAATTTGGCTGGCGTTAGGGAGTTTGGATGTAGCTCCAACCTGTAATAGCCGAAGGTTGGGCGGTTTCTTCTTCTCCAGTCGAGGCAAGCAACATTCGGGCATCGTTTCCCTGATTTGCGTCTCGTTGGCCTGTACCCGGTTGACCTCGGCCCGGCCTTGGGCAGTCTTTGACGAAATGACCATTCTCTCCACATCGAAAGCATTTATCTGTGCCTGATCTGCATTTCCCACGATGCTGCTTCTGGCAACTAAGACACAGAGGCCTTTGCGAAGTTCTTCGTGCGCGCTTCGGTCGGTTTTTATCGACTCTCTTCTTGTCCTTCCTCTTGGTACCGTGGTCATGAGGAGCATCCACGCCATGAATCCTAAGTTCTTCTCGGTTAGTCAATAGTTGGAGTTGACGAGATTGTCTATCGATAAGTTGTGCTTGCCGGTCCATGTGCTGTGACTGACGATTTAGTAACTCCGTAAGTCGATCTAGAACGTCATCTCGAGGATCTTTTCCTCGAAACATGTTTATAAAACTCCTATAAAACGAAACAGTATACTTCTTAGAAACCTAAATCAAACAGAGCAGAAAACATACTTACAGTTGATGAAGGACGTCCGCGTAGTGGCTGTGCAGTCGAGCAGTCTACAGAATCGATTTTAAAACCCGGGGGCTCTGATAACTAATATAACTCTTCCGCTACGCGTTGTAAAAAAATGATTATGATTTATAAGTTTATTAAAGGCTTTTTAAGAACATTATATTGTAAAAACAAAAGGGTTTGAAATTTGGGTCGTGACACTAAACCCCCTTTATCCATCCTTCTATCTTAATCCTCAAACCCTCTCTATCTTATAGTCCAAAACCCGAAATCCCAAACTCCTCTCTCTCTCTCTTTCTCAAAGTCAAAATCATCTCTCTCTATCACTCACTCTCTATGTGTCACTCTATCTTCTCTCTGTCTCTCTCTCTCTCGAAATCAATTATTGAACCATCTCTCTCTGACTTAAACTTTCAACTCTATCTCTCTCTCTCAAACCCCATATACTCTATCTTTCTCACTCTCTATACTGTTCAACTCCCTAAACCCCCATCTTTCATCAAAATTAAACCTCTCTTTCTCTCTCTCTCTCACACTCAACCCTCTTTTGTTCTCTCATTCTCTCCATTCACTCTTTCAAACCCTATAAAAAACTCTTCTCTCCTTCAACCGTCTCTTCTCTCTCTCCTTTACATTCTCTTAATTGCTCTTAATTTTTGCAATCCTTGTCACCTTCTATAAATCCCACTCTCCCCTTGCTCCCCCTTTTTCCCTTTCATCTCTCTCTAACACTCTCACTCTCTCAATCCCCACTTCATAAACCCCCCTTTTCTCTCTCTATGTACATGGATCTGTCTCCTCTTTCTTTCTCACAACACCCAAACTATATCCCATGTCCTCTCGCAACCATCTCACCCTCTCTTTCACTAGGTCAAATCTTGAAATGTCTCTCGACTCTCAAACCTTAACCCTACTCTCTTTCTCTCCCATCTCCCACCCTAAACCATCTCTCTCTCACTTTCTCCTCTCTTCAACTCAAACCCCTACCAAAACTCTTCCTCTCCCTTTGCTCTCTCACCGTCTCTCCTTTTATCTCTTAATTGCTCTTATTTTTAATCTTTCACCTTCTCTATAATTCCCACTCTCCCTCTTGCTCCCACTCTTTTTCCCTTTCATCTCTCTCTAACACTCTCACTCTCTCAATCCCCACTTTCATAAACCCCCTTTTCTCTCTCTATGTACATGGATCTGTCTCCTCTTTCTTTCTCACAAACCCAAAACTATCTCCCTATGTCTCTCGCACCATCTCACCCTCTCTTTCACTAGGTCAAATCTTGAAATGTCTCTCGACTCTCAAACCTTAACCCATCTCTCTTTCTCTCTCAAACTCTAAAACTTAAACTCTCTCTCACTCACATGTTACTCTAAAACACTAAACCCTCTCTCCCTTTATAACCCTCATCTCTCACAAACACTAAATGCTAAACTCTCTGTCTCACACCCTCAAACCCTAACCAAATCTCCCTCTCTCAAACCATAAGTCCTTGAACCATCTCTTGTTTGGAATTATGTGTAAATGTAATAGAACAAATTTATGTTATATGAACAAATTTATATTGATTAATATTATGTTTGGATTTTAGATTATGCTTTATAAAATTTAGAGAAAATTTCTTAGTTATTTATGCAAACTTTATATTAATATATATAATGTATATATGTGGTATAGAATATAAAAAGTAATAACCAAAATAAATCAGTGACTTATATTTGAAATATGAAATCTTCAAATAATTTTATAGTCACAAATATAGTTTATCTCATTAAAAATATATAGTCATATCCTGACTATATATGTAGTAATATAAGATAAATATGTTTTATATAATATGATTATATAAGACTGGAGAAGATAAAATTATATTGTTATAATAATTTCTATTAAATATAGAACAATTAATTTTATCATAATGATAGTCATATATGTATGATCTTAATTCGTTGTATTTAGCAAACTCTTATTTTTTTTAGTTTATTCTTTGATTTACTTGATAAAGTTTTCTATGAATTAAAATTCATGAACCTTTTATATTGAGAATGTAACACCCGACATTTTTGGTCATGTAATTGTCCCTAATTTTATTTGATGAAATTAATTCGCTATAATACAATATATATTTTATTGGAATTTGGACGACGAGAATTTAAGAGTTAAAGAAAAATAGAATGAAAAAGGAAATTTCGGAGAAACTAAATCGATAGGCCAATTATCGAAATAAATAAAGAATTAGGTGAGGGGCAAACTTGTAATTAGCAAAGTAATATTTTTATAAAATAACTTAACCCCCCTCTCATTTCTCTCTTCTTTCGCGAGCTCCAGAGAGCTCTTCCCTCCCCCCTCTTTTTGCCATTTTCACCTCCCCACGACGTCTTCTTCGGCCGACGATTTGACCCTCATTCGTCGATCATTCTCCTCAGTTTTTCTTCAGCAATCGAAGCTCTAGGTAAGGTTCGGCTATTCTAGACATTTATTTTTGGTTTTAGGGTTGAGAATAATTTGTGAGATTTATAGGTTTATGTTAGAAATCAATAGTTTTGTCGTATAAATGGCTAATAATGGAGTAATTGTGATTGTTGTTGGTAGAATTGGTTGAATTTGAAAGTTAGGTTGAATTTGGATAATTGGAAACGTATAAAAGCCACTGATGGGTTGTTAATTAAATAGTGAGCGCAAGGTGCTCGGTGAAATGCCTGAAAGAGATAAACTAAAGTTTTAGGAAATTTACCTTGGTTAGGAGTTTCGTAAAACTGTAAATTTAGTTGTTTAATGTTTAAGGCTACACGAACTAAATATTATGCACGGTTGAGGATTTGAAAGACGGTTGATGTTATGGAAATTATTGTGTATTATAGGTTTCGTAACAAAGAAGGAAAAGTGATCGGTTTGCCTAAAGTTTGCTAAGGACGCCAGATAAGTGATTGTTGCATGTGTTTGGCCGATTGACCTACATCACAGGGTGCTAGGAAGTTAATGTTCTCAATGGTTGATTTGGAGATTTTATGTATAGGATTGGGTATGTTTTATGAGAAGACTAAGTTATAGGGTTAGAACTTGTTTGTGCTACGATAAGTGTTTAGTGTTATGCATTTTAAAGTGATAAGTCCTATGAGGATTATGTTATGTATTAGTATGTGCATTATGTATGGAATTCATGCATCATATTTTACAAAAAGAACGAGAATAGTTTTTATGCATATGTTTTCATGTACGATGTACGTAAGTGAAGTGATGTATAAATGTGACTTCGGTGGGATCGATTGCCCCCAAATGTGTCTTCGGTGGGATCAATTGCCCCCAATGTGTCTTCGGTGGGATCGATTGCCCCTAATATATCTTCGGTGGGATCGATTGCCTCCAATGTAACGATGTTAAGTGAAGTTAATAAAGTAAATATTATAAAGTGTATTGTTTCATGAATTGCATGTACATGGCATTAAACATCCTTTATTGAGTGTTAGGCTCATAGTTTGAACTCTGTGATGTAGGTGACGAGGGTACAGGTGAAGACCTCGAACCTCAAGTGGATCATTAGGAGCAGTTGGAGGGGTACGTCCATTGCAGTGATCTGGTGTTTGTTAGGGCAATTTCGACCATGGCTAGTACGTTAGTATTTTGTTTAAGAACATGTGTATGAAAGTTATGATTGATACGTTTTGATAAATTTAATTTTGATGTATAGGAAAGTTTGATGTAAAGTTAAGTTTTTGAAGTGAACGTTGTGGTAGTAGAACGTCTAGAAAGTTAAGTCTTTATTCTGAAAACTTACTGGACTGTTTGGGCTTTTAGGTTTATGCATGGATTCGTTCGGTTTTTAGATCGATCCATGCAGTTAGATTTCTTGAATTTTTGCCACGTTTTCTAACACGTTTAAAATTACATTTTGAGTCAGGTTAGTTATTTTGAGAGCAATGCATGGTTTAAAGTCGGGGTTTGATGGTTTTCAATTTTGGAGGTGTATTTTGGTGGATTTAGAGTTCGGTGTGATTTACACGTCCGCTAGAAAGTTCACGAGAGTTACAGTTGTTTACTAAGTTTCATTAAGTGTTCTAGTAAGCAATTCAGTCGAAGGTGTTGACCAAAGGGTTGAAAAATCGACCCCTGAGGGTTTTACGCCTATCAAAAACGTCAACCGATTTTGTGGTAAAAAAAGGTCGACCGATTAAGTGGTTAAAGTTATAATTTTGGTTTTCTCCTTCACTTTCCTCCCACGAAACCCTCTTCTTCCATTGCTGAGTTTTCTTCCCCATTTCCATCGACATTTCTCAAGGTTTTAAGGTAAAATTAAATGGGTTTTAAGTTTGATAACAATTAGTGGAAGTTTTTGAAGTTTGTGTTGAGTTTTGTGTAGATTTAGTTAGGGTTTGGAAACCCTCATTGGTGAACTCCGAAAATCTTGTTTTCCTTGCTGGTTTTTTTCCTAATTGATGGTTTAAATCTTTAGATATGTTAGTTTAGGTTGTTTTTAGAGTTAAATTGGAGATTGGATGAAAGTTATGGAAAAACTAGATTTGGACATTATGTGCACCGAATCTGTTTTGGTGATTTCGATTGGGCCATATTGTTTGGTTGTTGAATTTGAGTATTTCAACGGAAAGTAGACGTGTAGAGGTTTACGAAATGAGGTGGCACGTCCAAATCCATTGAAAAATGCGTAAGTTATGGCCAATTGAAGTTTTGACACTAAAAATGGAGAAAAATCGGGATTTTGGGATTTAGTTTTGTTCATATTAGTTGGTTGTAGTTAGAGTAGATTAAATATTCTTTAAAAGTGAATTATGATGTCTAAGTGAATTTTGTGAATGTCTTAGGTTACCGAGTCGAGAAATTTACATAGCCGAATCGAGTAAGTGCGGTGCAGAAGTTCAGGTAAGTAGTGGTTTCAAATCGTTTTGCCTTCGGGCCTACACCATGGAACGGTAGGGTTAATGATTGTTTGTTTTGCGTTGTGTGGTGTTGCATATTCTTTTAACATGCATCATAGTTTTAAATTACGCAAATACGAGTTTTCTTACATTGTTTGAATTGCGAGCGTGAAATATAATCAGATAAAAAGAATTGCAAATTTAGTCTTGATTAGAGTTGCCTTGGCAGGAACAAGTGCTGGAGTGTAGCACCCCGAGGGGACCTCTATGAAAGAGGACTGGCTAAAATACGTAATGGTCGTAAATATGAATTCCTAGACGGTTATAGGATTCTACGATCGATGTGGAGGGAGATTTTATATAGCCATTCTAGACGGTTATGAGATGATTGCTATCTGGTCTTGCTCTGGTGGTTCTGAGTGTGGCCATCCTAGACGGTTATAGGATGTGAGCCTATCGATCCACACGGCTTATGAAAAGACTAAAGCAACGAACATGAACGATCACAACTGAGTGTTAGAAACCGCATGTGATAGGATTGGTTGCATTGTGTTTTGTTGCATTCATTAATCCCTATTTACTAAGCATTAGGCTTACATTTTGTGTTATATGGTGTAGGTGATGACGCCATTACAGGTGAGAGCTACAAGGAAAGCTAGGATTGGGACGCAGTCGGTGATGTACGCGGTATGTCGGTGTGGGCCGTTGTCGGGGCGTCTCAACCATGATCTTCGGGGTAATGTGTAGGGTGCGGTAGTTTGATTGTAAATAGTTTTTAACTATTTTGGGATGATTGTGGATCTTGGGAAATTGGTTGGATTTTGTTGGGTGAATGCTAGTGTTTTTGAATGGTTATATAAAATGCTTGCTTTTCAGGTTTTGGTTTAGAAAATTTAGTCGTTATGCTGCTCAGCTTTTAGTAAAGCAAACGACATCATTTTTTAATGATTTCTGCATTTTCGTTGATAATTTGGAGTCGGTTTTCTGGGATTTTTATATGTCAAGAAGTCGAGAGTGTCGGGAATGTGTGGGGTAAATTTTGGGGAATTTGGTGAAGTGTGGTTTGAAGAAAAAGAGTGAAATGTGGAAGTGGTGCAATGATGGCTGGAGTGGGCGCGCAGGAGGGTGCGCTGGCGCCGGGCAGGGCGCGCGCAGCAGGCGCATGATGCACGTTGCGTGGGCGCGGTGCTGATCGATAGGCAGGCGCACTGTTGCGCGATCGGGCAACCCGAGAGGTTGCTAATCGATCGGCGCTGTGCGCCGATAGATCGGCACCTCGCGTGCGCGGTGGCGCACAGCGTGCGATGCAGGCACTGCCTGGGCGGCGCGCGCACTGGCGCCCAGCATGCAAATTTTATTTTTTTTGAAAATTTTCCTATTCCTAAAATGTTTTAACCCAATCTTTTCCGACACGTTTTGCATGTATTTCACGCAAGTTTTCCAACCATTTTCGAGGGTTTGAAAAACCTGAAAATCGAGTTGAAATTTTATCGAAAATTATTTTAAAATTCGTTTGAAATGCAAGATTGGTTAGTAAAGTAGCGCACCGAGCCGGGGCAGGTTCGGGGGCGTTACACGATCAATCTATAATGCTTGAAAAGTGCTATTGTGAGTAACCACGCTACTCTTCAATCAAAGATTTTCCAAGTATGAATGATTAATTAAAGAAAAGTGATGCCTTTAATATTGTACAAGAGTTTTACGAGTAAAAGTTTACAAGTAGAATCTAAAAAGATGTTGGGAGTGCATCATGTAACCCAACCAGGTGAAAAACATGAAGTAGTGTATGTAGTGAAGCGTTGTGAATGCTAGAGGCACAAAAAGGTGCAGAATAGGCACATGAGCGCGAACATGAGCATGCTGGAGTGAGGGATAGCAGCTAGTGCAGCCCTCCTGCGACCAATATTTCCAAAACGCATTTTTGTGTGTGTGTGTGTGTGTATTTTTTTTTTTATTTATTTATTTATTTATTTTAATTTTTAGGTTTCCAAATTTCATATTTTCAATTTTATTAAAGTTTCGTAGATTTTTACGGATATTTTGTGCTATTTACTATTATTTTTAGGGTTTATTTGATCTTTTTTAAACAACCACTTTGTACCAATTTATGCATAGTAAACCTATCCCTTATTTTGTCTGGAACTCTCGAGTTATCTCCTCGTTTTTGTAGAATCTCCAAGGTAAGTATAACACCTGCAAATTTATTGTGCACTTTAATTTTTATCAGTTAATAAAATATGCTACTTATATTGGATTTTAGGAATGAATAGTAGAGAATTCTAATTATTTTATAATTAGGATTATTAATGAAGATTTAATGGGTAATTGGACAAGTGAGGCAATTAAGTGGAATGAATATGTAGTTAGGGTAATGAGAGGGCAATTTAGGAAAAAGGAAAGGGGTTGGTGAGAATGATCCATTAGATGGTTTCCACATCCCCCATTGTTAGCTTTTCAAAGAAGCCAACCCACCTCTCCCTTACAAAAAAAAAAAAAAAAAACCTAACACACATTCGATTTCATCTCCCTCCCACGTATTTCTTTTCCTCTCTCTCTAGAGCTCTCACGCCCGAACTCCCCTCTCCCACACGGTTTCTCCCTTTTTCCAACGCCAAGCTCCTCCATCTCCCCTCTTTGGTTGGTTTTGGAAGAAAACCCTAGCTTTCATCTCCTCTATTTAGGGTTTTGCAAGTTGAAGAGAAATCCGCATTCTTCTCTAGGTCATCAAGGTAAGAATTGGTTTTCCTTGGTTAGATTGAATGTTTTTTTTACATAGAAGATAGAAATGAGCTAGTGGGCTATTTTGGTTGGATTATGTGTTGATGTTAGGATTTATTTTAGGATGCACGAAAATGAGACTTCTTGCACTATTGCCTAGGTTATTTGATGCTTTATTATGTTGACATATCATTCTTGTGAGTAGAAAGGAAATGGAAAATTATACAAGTTTTAGCAAATTTAGAAAATTAGGTTAGGAAATTAGCAAAAACAGCCTTCAAAGTTTTAACTTGAAGTGATGAAAACGACGTGTATTGAGGACCCAATAACCCTCATGGACGCGTAATAAAGACTTAGTAATGCGTTTGAAGAAGTATAAGAAACTTCACTTCAATCGATTTGTTCCAAAAGAACTGAACGAATAGAGGAAATAAGGTTCACTGTTACATGACTTGAGGTTAGAACCTAAGTTATCCATTTCACCTTCAAGGTTTTAACTTGAAGTGATAAGAAGGATATGTATTGAGGACCCAATAACCTTCATGGATGCGTAATTAAGACTTAGTAATGCGTTTGAAGAAGTATAAGAAACTTCACTTCAATCGATTTGTTCCAAAAGAACTGAACGTATCACACAAATGAGGTTCACTGTTACATGACTTGGGGTTAGAACCTAAGTTATCATTTTACCTTCAAGGTTTTATCTTGAAGTGATAAGAACGACGTGTATTGAGGACCCAATAAACTTCATGGACGCGTAATTAAGACATAGTAATACTTTTGAAGAAGTATAAGAAACTTCACTTAAATCGATTTATTCCAAAAGAACTGAATTTATCATGCAAATGAGATTCACCGTTACATGACTTGTGGTTAGAACCTAAGTTATCCATTTCACCTTCAAGGTTTTAACTTGAAGTGATGAGAACGACCTGTATTGAGGGCCCAATAACCTTCATAGACGCGTAATTAAGACTTAGTAATGCTTTTGAAGAAGTATAAGAAACTTCACTGCAATCGATTTGTTCCAAAAAAACTGAACGTATCAAACAAATAAAGTTCACTGTTACATGACTTGTGGTTAGAACCTAATTTATCCATTTCACCTTCAAGGTTTTAACTTTAAATGATGAGAACTACGTGTATTGAGGACCCAATAACCTTCATGGACGAGTAATTAAGACTTAGTATTGCGTTTGAAGAAATATAAGAAACTTCACTTTAATCGATTTGTTCCAAAAGATTTGAACGTATCAAGCAAATTAGATTCACTGTTACATGACTTGTGGTTAGAAAAAGGATTGTTTTGAGAATTCTGAGTCAACACCAGCTTTACCTAAAATTTTCTAAGTGCGAGTTTTGGCTGGACAAAGTCAGTTTTCTTGGCCATATTATATCGCAAGAAGGAGTTTCTGTGGATCCGAGCAAGATTCATGTTGTCAGAGATTGGCCACAGCCTAAAAACGTGCGAGAGGTGCGTGGATTTCTTGGGTTGGCTGGATATTACCGGAAGTTCATCAAGGGATTTTTGAAGATTGCTGTTCCACTCTCACGTTTGACTCGGAAGAATGAAAAATTTATGTGGACAGCTGCATGTGATAAGAGTTTTATGGAGTAGAAACAGAAATTGACTACAGCTCCAGTTCTGACACTGCCTGTTGAAGGTGACAAGTTTAGCATTTATTGCGATGCGTCTGGAGTTGGGCTCAGGTGCGTATTGATGCAAGAAGGGAGAGTTATTGCTTATGCTTCTTGGCAGTTGAAGCCATATGAGCAGAATTATCCTAGGCACGACCTGGAATTAGCAGCCGTGGTCTTCGCACTGAAAATCTGGAGATACTATTCATATGGGCAGCAGTGCGAGATATTTTTAGAACACAAGAGCCTGAAGTATTTGTTTACGCAGAAGAAGCTGAATATGTGTAGCACTCGGTTCTATTGAACCGAATTTAACTAACCATTTATAATGTGAGGATTTGGGAGAAAATAATGATTAGGTTAATAAATAACTATGCAAGGGCAAAAGAGTAATTAGCATTTTGAAAGGTGGAAAATGTATTTAAGGAAGGGTTTAATGAGGTTTAGCCGCCACTATTCCCTCATTTCTCCTTTCTCGGTATTCAGCTCAGGCTCAGCAGAACACCAGGCGATTCTCCTTACCGATCCTCATTCCTCAACTAGGTAAGTTTTCCTTTCGTTCACTTGAGATTTCAGTGGTTAGATAGCAGAGGGAGCGCAATGTGTGTGTGTTATGTCGATATTGTGAATGAATGGAGTTCGGGATTTAGTACTGAGCTGAGAGTGTATGATGACCAGAACTTCCAAACTAGCTCCTTAGGTTTCTGAGTGATGTAGGATACAGTTAGTGGTAATCTAATCGGTATTCTGCTTATGAAACTAGGTGGGCAAGGCTTCCAGAGTAGTTGAAAACGAGTGATTTCCAGGAGATCAGGTAAGTAATGTTTGCTTGTGCCTTCGGGCCTACATCACAAAACGTTAGGTTTGTATTTACTTGGATGTGTTTGTATGCCATGCATCATGTTTTCAAAATGTATACAAAAATGAATTTGAATACATATTGGTATGGAGAGGATTGAATGTGATGAAACAGCAAAGTGAATCAGATTTACTGTTAAGGGAATTAATCCGCCCCTTAATGAGACAGTGGATATAAATATACTTTGGAAGAGCTGATCCAACTTCCAATTTCACAGGGGGATCTGAACATGTGAATCGGATTTACTGTTAAGGGAAATAATCCGCCCCTTAATGAGTCAGTGGATATATACTTTGGGAGAGTTGATCCAACTCCCAATTTCACAGGGGGATCTGAATCAGAAACGATGAATGAGCAACTGAGATGAGAAAGTAGAAACTGCATGATTAGGAGTTTATGTTTCAGTAATTCATTTCATTTTGCATTACTTACTTAGCATTAGGCTAATAGATGAGTTTTGTGATGTAGGTGAAGAAGTGACAGCAGGTGTGTTTACTGAGTTCACTGAGGACTAGTCGGGTTGGAGGAGTGCACCTATTCAATGTTCTGGCAGCTGATGGGGCGGTTTAACTGATGTCTGTCAGTGTGGAGGACTAGTAGTTAAAGATTCAGTCTGAGTATGTTGAGTTTTCATGACAGAATTGATTTCAAAGTTTTGAACATGTTTTGAGTTTTCCTTCCTGATAACCGTATCTTGTTGGGTCTAGATGTTAGTACTTGCTGAATTTTGAGTAAAGCAATGGTTGAATCGTTTTTGAATGATTTCAGTAGAGTAAGTAAATCCTTTTCTGTAGTTGGAGTAGTGTTTTATAACAAGGAGTTGATGAAATGTTGTTTTGTTCTCTATCGGTAGATGATGTCTATCGGTAGATGTTGAGTCATGGTTAAGTTATCTATCGGAAGATGTTGTGTAGGTTTTTGTCGTCTAGCGATCGGCAGATGTTGGATGAAGGAATCATCCGGCTGACGTCATCGGTAGATGTCGCGCGTTTGTCTATCAGAAGATGGAAATCTGCCGGCAGATGAATTTGTGTTGACTTCATCGGCAGATGAAGTTGTGTATGAAGTTATGTTGACTTCATCGGCAGATGGTGTTGCGTTGACGTCATCGGCAGATGGTAATGCGTTGTTTGTGCACGTCATCGGTAGAAGCCTTTTTGTTTTCATTTTTGCTCCTTCCGTTGGCTTTGCTCATCGGCAGATACGTTGGATTTTCGCGATTTCTCCTAGTATTCCACAGTTTTAAACTTTAATTCCAAACTACCGATTGCCTCTTAACATTTCAACCATGATTTATAGTTTTGTTTTACTACATTGCTGTTTAGAATTATTTCCACTGCAAGTTTTAAATATTTTAAATTTTTAGAAAAAGTCAAATTTTGACTGTCGAGTGAAATTTTTTTTTTTTTTTAAATTTAGCATCAAGTCGTCATGGTTCGGTTCAGTGTTATGGGTAGCAAACCGGGTTCAGATGACTCGGGGCGTTACAAGTTGGTATCAGAGACATTCAGTTAAACCGTTCAAAAGATTACTAATCAGTGCCGATCGTTGCATGGGAGTACTCCAACAACTGTACGTGTTTATGTTAGCCTTAGTAATTAGATGTTTATAAAATAGTTAACCCTGCGCAGGAATATAGCAAAATGTCCCGACGACCAGGAAGGCCAAGGGTGCGGAGAGAGACACCAACTCCGGGAAGCGCAGAAGATTCTAGTGTAATCGGACAGTTGACAGATCTAGTGCGACAGCAGGCAGAATTAATGCGCCAACAATCCGAGCAACTAGGAGTACTGCTGAACCGAGAGGTGCAAGGAAGTGCCAACTCAGGTTCTAGCAACGAGCATTCTGGGGATAGATTCCGGAGGCTAAGACCACCCACGTTTGATGGTCAGTCGTCTGATCCTGTTGTGGCTGAAGGGTGGCTTAGGAAGATAGAGAGCATGTTTAGGTGCGCCAGCATAGGAGAAGGAGATAAGGTCACATTAGCAACATTTCACTTGGCTGGCGAAGCTCAACTCTGGTGGGAAACAGTTGAAACCACCACTGACATTCTGACCATGACTTGGTCACAGTTTAAGGACATCTTCTATGAGAAATATTTTAACAGCACGGTCCAGACCGCAAAGAAGTTAAAATTTCTGACTTTGAAGCAGACAGGGTCGGTGGCAGAGTACAGTAGGCAATTTGAGTCCTTGTCCAGGTTTGCTGGACACTTTGCTCATAAGGACGAGGATAAGGTGTTCAAATTTGTGCATGGACTGAAGCCAGAGATTTATCGGGGAGTCAAATTCTGTGGCATTAAAGGTTTAACGTTCAGCGAAGTTGTGTCCACTGCTCTGGAAGTGGAAGAGGCTGAAAGGAAGTGTGCTGGACCAAAGGAGGCCCCGCAAAGGTTTAACCAGCCACACCAGCAAAGGGGAACGAAGAGGCCAAGTGAGGGCCAAAATAGCCAAGGATCAGGGGGAAAGGTGCAAAATGTCAGGAAATTTCCCCAGTGTCCAAAGTGCCTGAAGAACCACCCGGGAGAATGTAGACTGGGCTTGGGAAAGTGCTTCAACTGTGAGGAGGTTGGACATACGTTCAAAGAGTGTTCGAAGCCTAGAGTCACCAGATGCTATAATTGTAACAAAGTCGGCCATATTAGCAGAGACTGTCCAGTTCCTAAGAGTGGTCCTGCTATGATTAAACCAAGAATATTCTCCATGACGGAGTCGGGTGAGGAACAGCCTGCTGTAGTGTCAGGTACTATATTGATCAACTCTGTGCCTTCTTTTACTTTGATAGATTCTGGTGCAACGCATTCGTTTATAGCATCTACATTTGCTGTTAAATTAGATGTACAGTTTACCCCTTCCATGCATGTGTTTAATGTTACCTTACCCTCTGGTGAACGCATGCACTCTAACCGAGTGATGCTTGACAGTGATGTGTTAGTAGGAAGTGTGAGTCTACCTGCTGACCTCATCATTATGGATATAATGGGATTTGATGTAATTTTGGGAATAGATTGGCTGTTTAAGCATTATGCCACGATTGATTGTAGGACTGGAATAGTTAGTTTCCAACCCCCTGGTAGTTTGAGGCATACCTTTCAAGCCTCAGAAAAGAGTAAGGAAATGACTGTAATGACTTCGGTCAATTGTAGACCCTCCCTATGCAGAGAGTATTTGTGCTTCTTAGCTAGTGTTTTAGACATACAACTAGTAGAGAAATCAAGTCCCAAAAATGTCTTAGTCGTCCAAGACTTCCCTGAAGTATTCCTAGATGACCTTCCAGGCTTGCCACCAGATAGGGAAATTGAATTTGTTGTGGATGTTTACCCCGGAGCCGAACCTGTGTCTAAAAATCCATATAGACTAGCACCAACAGAACTCAAAGAGTTAAAGAAACAATTGGAGGATCTGTTGGAGAAAGGGTTCATACGCCCTAGCTTTTCACCATGGGGTGCACCAGTCCTTTTTGTCAAAAAGAAAGATGGATCTATGCGCATGTGCATTGATTATAGAGAATTGAATAAGTTAACTGTTAAGAATAAATACCCTTTGCCGAGAATTGATGACTTATTTGACCAGCTTAGGGGTGCAAGAGTTTTCTCTAAGATTGACCTTAGATCCGGTTATTATCAGCTGAAGGTTAAATCTGAGGATATCCCAAAGACTGCCTTTCGCACGAGGTATGGACATTATGAGTTTTTGGTTATGTCTTTTGGTCTGACAAATGCACCAGCAGCCTTCATGGATCTCATGAATAGGGTGTTTCACGAGTATTTGGACAAGTTTTTCATTGTATTCATAGATGACATTCTAATCTATTCTAGCACTAAAGACGAGCATGCAAAACATTTGAGTTTAGTGTTAGAAGTACTGAGAAGGCACCAACTTTATGCCAAGTTTTCCAAGTGTGAATTTTGGTTGGACCAAGTTCACTTTTTAGGACATGTCATCTCTGGAGATGGCATATTTGTGGATCCAGCTAAGGTCCAGGTAGTTAAGGAATGGCCCCAACCGAGGAATGCTACGGATGTCAGAAGTTTCCTTGGATTGGCTGGGTATTACAGGAAGATTATCGAAGGATTCTCAAAGATTGCGACATCCCTTACCCGATTAACTAGGAAGAACGTAAAATATGTGTGGACTGAGGATTGTGAGCATAGTTTTCAAACTTTGAATCAGAAGCTGACCAATGCTCCAATTCTGACCCTCCCTGTCGAGGATGTAAGTTTAGCATTGATTGTGATGCTTCCAAGATCGGTCTAGGTTGTGTGTTAATGCAGGATGGGAAAGTGATAGCTTATGCCTCTAGACAGTTGAAGGTCCATGAGAAAAATTACCCTACACATGACTTAGAATTAGCTGCAGTTGTATTTGCACTTAAGATTTGGAGGCATTACCTGTATAGACAATCTTGTGAGATATTTTCAGATCATAAGAGCCTGAAATACATTTTCACGCAAAAGGAACTGAATATGAGGCAGCGTAGGTGGTTAGAATTTGTCAAAGATTATGATTTCGAGATTAAATACCACCCTGGTAAGGCCAATGTAGTGGCTGATGCCTTGAGTAGAGTGACTCACTCCGTCTCTGCATTGACTCTAGACATACCAATAGCTTTAGAGACAGAATTCCAAAAGTTTAATCTAGAAGCAGTAACCAATGTATCAGCTATACTTTCAACCATAACTTTAAGGCCTACTATTCTTGAGAAAATAAAGGAAGCTCAGGCGAACGATGATGAGTGTAACAAGTACAAGTCAAGCATGGATTCTATGGACAAATCAGATTTTAACTATTCTACCGATGGGATCCTTAGGTATAGAAATAGATGGTTTGTTCCTGCCATTAAGAAGCTTCGTGACGAGATTCTTTCTGAAGCACACTCTTTCAGGTTTTCTGTCCACCCGGGGAGTACAAAGATGTACAGAGACCTTAAACATCACTACTGGTGGCCTGGTATGAAACGAAGTGTGGCAGAATATGTAGGATCATGTTTGTGTTGTCAACAGATTAAAGCCGAGCATCAGAGACCCTCAGGAATGTTGCAACCGTTACCAGTTCCCGAATGGAAATGGGAACAAATAGCTATGGATTTTGTTATAGGATTACCTAGAACAGCAAAGGGACATGACGCAATCTGGGTAATAGTCGATCGTTTAACCAAATCTGCTCACTTTCTGCTGATAAAGATAACATACTCGATGGATCAACTGGCAGAGTTATATGTGCACGAAGTAGTTAGACTGCATGGAGTTCCAAGCACTATAGTTTCAGACCGAGACTCCAGATTTACATCTAAGTTTTGGAAAAGTCTGCACAAGGCTATGGGAATGCAACTAAACTTTAGCACAGCTTTCCACCCTCAAACTGATGGACAATCGGAAAGAACCATTCAAACATTAGAGGATATGCTCCGGGCATGTGTTTTGGATTTTCAAGGTTCTTGGAGCAAATACCTATCCTTAGTAGAATTCTCTTACAACAACAGTTTTCAGGCAACCATAGGTATGGCACCATACGAGGCATTGTATGGACGGAAGTGCAGATCACCATTGTATTGGGATGAAGTTGGGGAAGCACAACTGATTGGTCCTGAAATTGTGCAACAGACAGTAGAGAAGATTGCTCTTATCCGTCAAAGAATCCTGACAGCTCAAAGCCGACAGAAAAGCTATGCAGACAAAAGACGAAGGGAACTGGAATTTGATGTTGGTAATGAAGTTTTTCTTAAAGTGTCACCTTTTAAGGGAGTTGTGAGGTTTGGAAAGAGAGGAAAGTTAAACCCCAGATTTATTGGACCATTCATCATTTTGAAGAGAGTTGGGAGAGCAGCCTATCAATTACAGCTGCCGGCTTCTATGGATGGAATACACAGTGTGTTCCATGTGTCTATGCTAAAGAAGTGTGTTAGAGATCCATCACAGATTGTGGAACAGCAGAGTATCGAAGTTCTCCCCACTCTGGCATATGAAGAGAAACCTGTAAGGATCTTGGACTATGCGCTGAAGGTATTGCGCAAAAAAGAGGTTCCATTAGTGAAAGTTCTTTGGCACAACCAGAACATAGAGGAAACAACTTGGGAGCGCCAGCAAGACATGATGGACCAACATCCAGAATTATTCAGGTACTGAATTTTGAGGACAAAATTCTTTTAAGGAGGGTAGATTGTAGCACCCGGTTCTATTGAACCGAATTTAACTAACCATTTATAATGTGAGGATTTGGGAGAAAATGATGATTAGGTTAATAAATAACTATGCAAGGGCAAAAGAGTAATTAGCATTTTGAAAGGTGGAAAATGTATTTAAGGAAGGGTTTAATGAGGTTTAGCCGCCACTATTCCCTTATTTCTCCTTTCTCGGTATTCAGCTCAGGCTCAGCAGAACACAAGGCGATTCTCCTTACCGATCCTCATTCCTCAACTAGGTAAGTTTTCCTTTCGTTCACTTGAGATTTCAGTGGTTAGATAGCAGAGGGAGCGCAATGTGTGTGTGTTATGTCGATATTGTGAATGAATGGAGTTCGGGATTTAGTACTGAGCTGAGAGTGTATGATGACCAGAACTTCCAAACTAGCTCCTTAGGTTTCTGAGTGATGTAGGATACAGTTAGTGGTAATCTAATCGGTATTCTGCTTATGAAACTAGGTGGGCAAGGCTTCCAGAGTAGTTGAAAACGAGTGATTTCCAGGAGATCAGGTAAGTAATGTTTGCTTGTGCCTTCGGGCCTACATCACAAAACGTTAGGTTTGTATTTACTTGGATGTGTTTGTATGCCATGCATCATGTTTTCAAAATGTATACAAAAATGAATTTGAATACATATTGGTATGGAGAGGATTGAATGTGATGAAACAGCAAAGTGAATCAGACTTACTGTTAAGGGAATTAATCCGCCCCTTAATGAGACAGTGGATATAAATATACTTTGGAAGAGCTGATCCAACTTCCAATTTCACAGGGGGATCTGAACATGTGAATCGGATTTACTGTTAAGGGAAATAATCCGCCCCTTAATGAGTCAGTGGATATATACTTTGGGAGAGTTGATCCAACTCCCAATTTCACAGGGGGATCTGAATCAGAAACGATGAATGAGCAACTGAGATGAGAAAGTAGAAACTGCATGATTAGGAGTTTATGTTTCAGTAATTCATTTCATTTTGCATTACTTACTTAGCATTAGGCTAATAGATGAGTTTTGTGATGTAGGTGAAGAAGTGACAGCAGGTGTGTTTACTAAGTTCACTGAGGACTAGTCGGGTTGGAGGAGTGCACCTATTCAATGTTCTGGCAGCTGATGGGGCGGTTTAACTGATGTCTGTCAGTGTGGAGGACTAGTAGTTAAAGATTCAGTCTGAGTATGTTGAGTTTTCATGACAGAATTGATTTCAAAGTTTTGAACATGTTTTGAGTTTTCCTTCCTGATAACCGTATCTTGTTAGGTCTAGATGTTAGTACTTGCTGAATTTTGAGTAAAGCAATGGTTGAATCGTTTTTGAATGATTTCAGTAGAGTAAGTAAATCCTTTTCTATAGTTGGAGTAGTGTTTTATAACGAGGAGTTGATGAAATGTTGTTTTGTTCTCTATCGGTAGATGATGTCTATCGGTAGATGTTGAGTCATGGTTAAGTTGTCTATCGGAAGATGTTGTGTAGGTTTTTGTCGTCTAGCGATCGGCAGATGTTGGATGAAGGAATCATCCGGCTGACGTCATCGGTAGATGTCGCGCGTTTGTCTATCGGAAGATGGAAATCTGCCGGCAGATGAATTTGTGTTGACTTCATCGGCAGATGAAGTTGTGTATGAAGTTATGTTGACTTCATCGGCAGATGAAGTTATGTTGACTTCATCGGCAGATGGTAATGCGTTGTTTGTGCACGTCATCGGTAGAAGCCTTTTTGTTTTCATTTTTGCTCCTTCCGTTGGCTTTGCTCATCTGCAGATACGTTGGATTTCCGCGATTTCTCCTAGTATTCCACAGTTTTAAACTTTAATTCCAAACTACCGATTGCTTCTTAACATTTCAAACCATGATTTATAGTTTTGTTTTACTACATTGCTGTTTAGAATTATTTCTGCTGCAAGTTTTAAATATTTTAAATTTTTAGAAAAAGTCAAATTTTGACTGTCGAGCGAATTTTTTTTTTTTAAATTTAGCATCAAGTCGTCATGGTTCGGTTCAGTGTTATGGGTAGCAAACCGGGTTCAGATGACTCGGGGCGTTACAATATGTGACAGCGAAGATGGCTGGAATTTGTTAAAGACTATGAGTTTGAAATCAAGTACCACCCAGGAAAGGCGAACAAAGTCGCAGATGCTTTGAGCAGAATGCCTACTGCGAGCCAGCTTTCACTTGCAACAATGTCGATGACGTTGAGGTCTGAGATTGAGAGGTTCGATGTGGAGATTGTGGCTGAGTTGTCCACTATGCTCACCAACATTTCTCTCAGGCCGACTATTCTGGACAAGATATATGAAGCTCAACAGAAAGATTTAGAGTGTGAGGAGCTTCGGTTGAGTATGACATCCGAAGACTCGTCTGATTTTAATCTTTCGGAAGATGGAATATTGAAATTTAGGCATAGATGGTACGTGCCTAACGATGAGGAATTGAAGAAAGAGATTTTGACCGAGGCACATTCATCGGCTTACTCTGTACATCCAGGAAGCACAAAAATGTATAGAGACTTAATGAAACATTTCTGGTGGCCGAACATGAAGCGAGAGATTGCCAGGTATGTGGAAACCTGCCTGGTTTGCCAACAGGTTAAGGTGGAACATCAAAGGCTGGCCGAAACATTACAACCACTGCCGATTCTGAAGTAGAAATGAGAGCAGATCTCCATGGATTTTATAGTGGGACTCCCGAGGACAACGAAAGGACATGATTGCGTATGAGTTATTGTGGACCGGTTGACAAAGTCGGCCAACTTTCTGTTAGTGAAGATGACCTATTCTATGGATCAGCTCGTCGAGCTTTATGTGCAGGAAATTGTCAGACTACATGGAGTGCCAATTTTGGTAGTCTCAGACCGAGATCTCAGATTTACTTCGAAATTCTAGAAGAGTCTGCACAAAGCTATGGGAACTCAGCTAAATTTCAGCACGGCATTTCATCCTCAGATGGATAGACAGACGGAGAGAACAAATCAGATTCTGGAGGACATGCTTAGAGCGTGCGTGTTGGAATTTTAGGGATCGTGGAGTCGATATTTGCCACTGATCGAGTTTTCATACAATAATAGTTTTCAAGCTACCATTAGCATGGCTCCGTATGAAGCGTTATATGGTCAAAAATGTAGATCTCCACTATATTAGGACGAGGTTGGTGAAGCTAGCATCATTGGTCACGAGATTCTATAGCAAACGGCAGAGAATATTGCCATTATCAGACAGCATATCGAGATAGCTCAGAGCCGACAGAAGAGCTATGCTAACACTAGACGAAGAGAATTGGAGTTCGATGAGGGAAGTGAGGTATATTTGAAGATTTCTCCATTTAAGAGTGTTATGCGGTTCGGAAGGAAGGGCAAGTTAAGCCTTCAGTATGTGGGGCTCTTCCCTATTTTAAAGAAGATTGCGAAGATGGCGTATCGACTACAGCTTCTGGCTTCAATGGAAGGTATCCACAACGTGTTTCACGTGTCTATGCTCAGGAAATGTGTACGTGATCTAAGTTATCCATTTCACCTTCAAGGTTTTAACTTGAAGTGATGAGAACGACGTGTATTGAGGACCCAAAAATGGATAACTTAGGTTCTAACCACAAGACATGTAACATTGAACCTAATTTGCTTGATACGTTCAGTTCTTTTGGAACAAATCGATTAAAGTAAAGTTTCTTATACTTCTTCAAACGCATTACTAAGTCTTAAATACGAATTCATGAAGGTTATTGGGTCCTCAATACACGTCATTCTCATCACTTCAAGTTAAAACCTTGAAGGTGAAATGGATAACTTAGTTTCTAACCACAAGTCATGTAACAGTGAACCTCATTTGCTTGATACGTTCAGTTCTTTTGGAACAAATTGATTGAAGTGAAGTTCTTATACTTCTTCAAACGCATTACTAAGTCTTAATTACGCGTCCATAAGGGTTATTGGGTCTTTAATACACGTCGTTCTTATCACTTCAAGTTAAAACGTTGAAGGTGAAATGGATAACTTAGGTTCTAACCACAAGTCATGTAACAGTGAACCTTATTTGCTTGATACGTTCAGTTCTTTTAGAACAAATCGATTGAAGAGAAGTTTCTTATACTTCTTCAAAAGCATTACTAAGTCTTAATTACGTGTCCACGAAGGTTATTGGGTCCTCAATACACGTCGTTCTCATCACATCATGTTAAAACCTTGAAGGTGAAATTGATAACTTAGGTTCTAACCACAAGTCATGTAACAGTGAACCTCATTTGCTTGATACGTTCAGTTTTTTTGGAACAAATCGATTGAAGTGAAGTTTTTTATACTACTTCAAAAACATTACTAAGTCTTAACTACGCGTCCATGAAGGTTATTGGGTTCTTAATACAGGTCGTTCTCATCACTTCAAGTTAAAACCTTGAAGGAGAAATGGATAATTTAGGTTCTAACAAAAAGTCATGTAACAGTGAACCTCATTTGCATGATACGTTCAATTCTTTTGGAACAAATCGGTTGAAGTAAACTTTCTTATACTTTCTTCAAACGTATTACTAAGTCTTAATTACGCGTCCACGAAGGTTATTGGGTCCTCAATACATATCGTTCTCATCACTTCAAGTTAAAACCTTGAAGGTGAAATGGATAACTTAGGTTCTAACCACAAGTCATGTAACAGTGAACCTCATTTGCTTGATACGTTCAGTTTTTTTGGAACAAATCGATTGAAGTGAAGTTTTTTATACTACTTCAAAAACATTACTAAGTCTTAACTACGCGTCCATGAAGGTTATTGGGTTCTTAATACAGGTCGTTCTCATCACTTCAAGTTAAAACCTTGAAGGAGAAATGGATAATTTAGGTTCTAACAAAAAGTCATGTAACAGTGAACCTCATTTGCATGATACGTTCAATTCTTTTGGAACAAATCGGTGAAGTAAACTCTTTATACTTCTCAAAACGTATTACTAAGTCTTAATTACGCGTCCACGAAGGTATTGGGTCCTCAATACATATGTTCTCATCACTTCAAGTTAAAACCTTGAAGGTGAAATGGATAACTTAGGTTCTAACCACAAGTCATGTAACAGTGAACCTCATTTGCTTGATACGTTCAGTTTTTTTGGAACAAACGATTGAAGTGAAGTTTTATACTACTTCAAAAACATTACTAAGTCTTAATTACGCGTCCATGAAGGTTATTGGGTCCTCAATACAGGTCGTTCTCATCACTTCAAGTTAAAACCTTGAAGGTGAAATGGATAACTTAGGTTCTAACCACAAGTCATGTAACAGTGAACCTCATTTGCATGATACGTTCAATTCTTTTGGAACAAAGCGGTTGAAGTAACTTTCTTATACTTCTTCAAAGTATTAATTACTAAGTCTTAATTACGCGTCCACGCAGGTATTGGGTCCTCAATACATATCGTTCTCATCACTTCAAGTTAAAACCTTGAAGGTGAAATGGATAACTTAGGTTCTAACCACAAGTCATGTAACAGTGAACCTCATTTGCTTGATACGTTCAGTTTTTTTGGAACAAATCGATTGAAGTGAAGTTTTTTTATACTACTTCAAAAACATTACTAAGTCTTAACTTACGCGTCCATGAAGGTTATTGGGTTCTTAATACAGGTCGTTCTCATCACTTCAAGTTAAAACCTTGAAGGAGAAATGGATAATTTAGGTTCTAACAAAAAGTCATGTAACAGTGAACCTCATTTGCATGATACGTTCAATTCTTTTGGAACAAATCGGTTGAAGTAAACTTTCTTATACTTTCTTCAAACGTATTACTAAGTCTTAATTACGCGTCCATGAAGGTTATTGGGTCCTCAATACTATCGTTCTCATCACTTCAAGTTAAAACCTTGAAGGTGAAATGGATAACTTAGGTTCTAACCACAAGTCATGTAATAGTGAACCTCATTTGCTTGATACGTTCTTGAAGTGATGAGAACGACGTGTATTGAGGACCCAATAACCTTCATGGATGCATAATTTATTAATTAAGACTTAGTAATGCGTTTGAAGAAGTATAAGAAACTTCACTTGAATCGATGTGTTCCAAAAGAACTTAACGTATCAAGCAAATGAGGTTCACTGTTAAATGACTTGTGGTCAGAACCTAAGTTATCCATTTCATCTTCAAGGTTTTAACTTGAAGTGATGAGAACGATGTGTATTGAAGACCCAATAACCTTCATGGACGCGTAATTAAGACTTAGTAATGCTTTTGAAGAAGTATAAGAAACTTCACTGCAATCGATTTGTTCTAAAAAAATTTAACGTATCAAGCAAATGAGGTTTACTGTTACATGACTTAAATGTGAACCTCATTTGCTTGATACGTTCAGTTCTTTTGAAACAAATAGATTGAAGTGAAGTTTCTTATACTTCTTCAAACACATTATTAAGTCTAAATTACGCGTCCATGATGGTTATTGGCTGCTGAATACAGGTCATTTTTATCACTTCAAGTTAAAAGGTTGTCAGTGAAATGAATAACTTAGGTTCTGACCACAAGTCATGTAACAGTGAACCTCATTTGCTTGATACGTTCAGTTCTTTTTTAACAAATCGATTGAAATAAAGTTTCTTATACTTCTACAAATACATTACTAAGTCTTAATTATTCGTCTATGAAGGTTATTAGGTCCTCAATACAGGTCGTTCGCATCACTTCAAATTAAAACCTTGTAGATGAAATGGATAAAAGATAGTTCTTCTGAATTTCTGCCAATTATTATGATTTGATCTTGATAAATGGAGTTCACCATGTCAAAATAGACTGTTTAAGTTAAATTTTGACTTTAGAATTATGGATTTGGATAAGTGCACAATTAGTTATGGATTTTCAAAGTTTAAGCAAAATTTTGTAATGTGTTTACAGAGCAGTTTTGAGTTTTCCATGAGACTCTTTAAGGATTCCATAGCATTTTGAATCATTAGATTTGGTTAAGTAAAGCTCAAGATATTGTTGGTCAAAGTTGATCGGTACATTTGTGATATTATTAAGGTTTAATGCACATGTATTAGTTTTGAAATCACCAAAGAAAAGTTATCAAGGTTTGCTAGAATTGCTAAGGATCAAAGGTAAGTTTATATTGCATGTGTTTGGCCCTTAAAACCTACATCACAAAGGTACTAGGCAATGTTTGATTTAGGGGTTCAATTATAGGTAGTTAAGTTAGTAGAATATGTTTAGAGTTAGGTGTTCTTGTATTGCTAAAAATATCTTGATGATTGTCTATGTTATATTTTATGTGCATTCTTATGGTTCATGCATCATGTTCTCATGAAATCATTCAAATTTTTTTTATGTATATGTTTTATGTAAGAAAGATAAGAACATGTTATGTAATGTACCGGTTAAGTTGTGGGACGAGGTATGACATATGTTATTGTCCTTCTTTAGAACAAGGCAAAATCGTCTATGCTCATGACACTAACCCATGTTATGTTTACTGAACTTACTTCCCTAACACGCCCCTATAGCCATCATGTCACTTGAACTGTAATATCCCGACTTTTCGAGATATTATTATTTTAATATAAATGACATTTCAGTAAATATGTCAAATCAGGTCAGTTTCTCAAAAAGAAGGCGTCATTATGATCCTAACGATTAATAGGAATTTTAAGGAAATTATGAGAATTTTCGGAGTTTAGACGCTATATTCCGAGTAAATACATTTATCGAAATGTAAATGACGTTTTAGTAAAAATAATAAACGATGTCCAAATTGCGAACGGACAGTTTTAGTAAATCCCAAATAATAAGTTGAACCTGTTGGTGAAATAAGGAAATTTGGTGAACCCGAATGGTTAGACGATTAACGAACCGAAGGACGAAACAAAATAGAAATATGTGCTAAGGGCAAAATGGTAATTTTGCAAATCAATATTATAATTAACCTAAATCTATTTCTTCTTCATTTCTCCTCCTCTGCCGCGAGAAACCAGATGTAACACCCAAGAAATTCGTTTTAGGAATTTCGAGCCTTAAGTTTTAAATATTGACATTTTAAGCGTTTTAGAGTTTTAAATTCGTGGAGAAAATAGAATAAGTCCAGATAACGAATGGGAAATTTCGTTAGAGCCTTAAGAATAAATAGAAATATTTGGAGAAATAAGGAAATTTTGGAGAAGTCAAATCAATAGATGAAATAACGGTTTAAGTTAAAAGCTTAGTTAAGGATTTCTAGTAAGGGCATTTAGGTAATTTTAAGGTTAAAAGTTTAATAAAAGGCAAAGGCCTTCTCTCTCCTTCTCATTTCTCCTCTCCACGCACGGGCTCTCCTTCATTTAGGCGATTTTCCCTTCTCTTCCATCGCCATTTCCATCGTCGATCTCTTCCTCCATTTTAGGCGATTTCTTCCTTCGAGTTTCTTCAACAAAACGACATACTAAGTAAGCTCTACGTTTTGGTTAAGTTATTTGTCGTTTTGGAGTGATTTTCGAGTTAGGGTTTGTGATGAAAATTAGGGTTTTTGTTAGAATTAGTTAGGGTTGTTTATTGGTTACTCATTGATGATGTATTTATGATTTTTGAAGTTATTGGAGTTGATTAGTGGTGTTGGTGGAGGTTTAATGTTAAGATTAGGTTGTTGGAAATGTGGTTGAAAGACATTAATGGAGGTTTTGAAGTTGTGAGCATCAAGTGCTCGATAAAATGTCTAAATGAAGTGATTAAGAGTTTTTAGAAGAATTTGTCTTAGCTCGAGAAGACAGATTGTTTGATTTGAGGTTCGTGAGTTGATATTAATGGTTTGTTGTTAAATGCCCTAGGTGACTCAAGCTTAAAGGACGGTGCTCGGCATATTTAGGACGCCAGGTAAGTGAGCGTTAGGCTTTCCGGCCACTAAGGCCCTACATCGTACAATGTTGATAATGTTGATTGTTGTGATGTGAGTGATAGTAAAGATTGGTGGAATACGGGTAGTTAAGAAAGGTAGATAGTTAAGTAGTGCCTTAGTCATGTTACTGTTTATGTGATAGGTTTTCCCTACGTGTATGTTACTGTTTATGTGATAGGTTTTCCCTACGTGTATGTTACTGTTTATGTGATAGGTTTTCCCTACGTGTATGTCTCCTCATGCATCATGTTTTAGTAAAATGTATATGAACTGTTTATGAACATGATTTTATGAAAAGGTTAAATGAAAGAATGATGTATGGTTCTCACGGGAGTAAATGGATGGTTCTCACGGGAGTGAATGGATGTTCTCACGGGACTATGTTTTCACGGGAGTATGTTTTCCCGGGACTATATGAATGTTTTCACGGGACTATATGAATGTTTTCACGGGACTAAATGGATGTTGTTTTTATGAATAAGGAAAGATGTTTTACGAAACGAAACCGTTTTATAAATGTCATGCATATAGGTAATGTTATGTTTAGCACGCTCCTTACTAAGCATTAGGCTTAATGTAGTTATTGTATGATGTAGGTGACGAGAACGAAGGTGAGGAACCACCTTACAATGATCAAGTGTAGCAGTCGATGGGCGGAGCTCGGGACAGCGGAGCGTGTTTTGGCAGGATTGATTGTCTAACGGTTAGAAGTTTTGAGAGATTTTGGGAAAATGTTTGGGATTTATGATGAAATGTATGAACTTTGGTACGATTTGGGATGTTATAGGGAAATTGATGGATTGTTAATACATTTAGATACGCTTTAGGGTGTTTGGAGATCGTATAGTGTTTTGGATGTTTTGGTGTTTTCTGACAGGGAGGATATGTTAAACTTTTAAATAGAACCACGCGGTTCGCTTTTATAAGAATTTGTTTATGTTTAAAGAGAATTGTGTCGGTTGAGAGTGTTCGAGTAAATGTTATGGTTGGAGAATATTTGTGATGATTGTGAAAGTTTTGGGTGAGAAGGGAGAAGAAATTATAGAGGGTTGTGTGTTATGTGCTTGGTTATGTATGTGAGGTGTTAGGTGTGGAAGAGAAGAAAAGAAATAGAAGTGGGAGAAGGGTGAGAGTGTGTGTGAGTCGTGCGCAGGGCAAAAGAGAAAGGGCACAAGAGAAAGAAAAGAATCCAGAGAGTTTGGCGTTCGAGCGCGGGTTTGATGGCGCCGGGTCGCAGACTTCTCTGGTTTTCCAGAGAAGATTGCGTTCGGGCGCAGAAAGGGCTGCGCCCGAACGCCGGCGCCCAACAAAGGGGAGCCCAGTCGGCCATTGCCTGGCCGACTGTGCGGCCATGATGGGGGCGCTCGGGCGCCTGTTCTTAGGCGTTCGTGCGCCCCTCAATTGTTTGGGACAAAGTCCCTTTTTGCCCTCCCTTTCTATGGCCGATAGTTTAAGTTGTTTTAACAGTTTTAAATATGGTTTTATATGTTTTAAGTTTAGCTTAAATTATAAAAAAAAAAAAAGAAGAGAGAAAATGTGACGTCACGGGTACGGGTCGTGACACCAGAGAGCTTCCTCCTTCGCGACTTCCTCTCGGCCGTCGACGAAATTCAACGATCCGACCTCCGTTTCTCCTCCGTTCTTCGTGATTCTTCCTCCTCTCGCTACCCTAGGTATGAACCTACGATCTTGGAGTGTTTATTTCGATTTCTACGGAGTTGGAATAATTAGGGTTTCGTTTAGGTTTCGTTAAAAATCAAGATTTAGGGTTCGAAATTGATAGGTTGTTATAGTTTAAGGACGTATTGAACGTATTAAACGTTATCGGACGAAATTAAGTTGAATTGTGAAAAAGTTAAAATTAGGGATTTTCAGGTTTTTAGAGAAAAAATCGTAAATTGTGAATTGAGGTACCGAGCGTAAATTGCTCGAATAAATAGCTCAATGAATTGGATTAGAACTTTAGGAAGTTCCTTAGTTAAGGATTTGTTGAATTCGGACGATTAGAAGTTTAAACTCGTGATATTGATGATCGTTGTGTTTTGCCTCAGACAAACAACGCTCGTGGACGGAGCTTGAGCTGCAATGGACGCGAGGTAAGTTCTCGTGATCTTCTCTGGCCGATTGGACTACACCGTACTTCGAGGTAGCGTCGAGGATCTCAATGGATTGTTTGTTTTAAATTGCTTTGGTCGGGTATATAGGTTTATAATTGTTATAGGTTATTCCTTTTCTGTCTTGATGGTATGCATGTTGATTGTTTATTTTATGTTCATATCTGTTCATGCATCACGTATTTCAAAGGTCATGAAAACGAATTTCCGCACGACGACGTTTTAAAGTTAATGCAAAGAAATGATGTCCCTACGGTATACAGTTTAAATGACCCTTCGGTATATAGTTTAAATGGCCCTTCGGTATACAGTTTATAGCAAAGCAAAGCAAAGCAAAGTAAAGCAAAGCAAAGCAAAGTAAAGAAAACAATGCATGATTTATAGATTCATATGCACAGCACGCATTTTCATTTACTAGAGCTTACTGAGATTTTTATCTCATAGATGTCTGTATGGTGTAGGTGTTTACGAGGAAATAGGTGAGGACGAGTTTCCTCCTCCTGAGGCATAAGGCAGTTGACGAATGATGGATTGCGGTGGTGTGTTGCGCAGTCGATGCTTTACCGACCCGTGGGGGAAGTATATATGTGTTTTGAGGGTTTGGGGTTGTGTATGTATTTCGAGGATTATCTGGATGTTTTTGGTTAAATTGTATAGACGTTATAGTATGTTTGGTTCTTGTAGTGGATAGGCTATGTTTTGAAATTGTTTATAAAACGTTTTGAAATGTATTTTGTCAACGTTTGGTATTTGGGGATGCTCAGTTTTTAAACAGAACCACGCGGTTCGTTTTCTTAAAATCGATTCGGTTTATAGGTGAGCTGTCTGAGTTTGCAATTTGTACATAGGGTAGGGAAGAAGAGATTGTTTTATAGAGAGTTTTCATGAAAAAGTACAGTAGAAAATGAGAGAGAAAGTTGGTGTAAAGGTTGGATTAGCTCTCTGAAATCTCGGATTCCAGAGAAAGTGATTGGTCGCTGCAATGCAGCGGCTGGTCGCTGCATTATGCAGCGACTGATCGCTGCATAATGCAGCGATTGGGCGCTGCATTATGCAGCGCCAGCAGCGATTGGGCGCTGCATTATGCAGCGCCAGCAGCGAATGGTCGCTGCTTCTTTTCGGTGGCCGATTTCCAATTCTGCCCTCCCCTCTTTTCTGTTAAGTTTTAAATGTTTTAATAAATGTTTTTCTTGTTTTATTAAATTGTTATATGTTTTCTTTTCAAGGTTTGATTTTAATTCCGATTTCAACTTCCGTTTAAATTCCGCGTAAAGTTTATTTAAAGTATATAGTGTAAAAAAAAAAATATATAGTACGGGAAATACGGGTACAGTATTAGGGGTGTTACAATTATGGTATCAGAGCCCCCGGGTTTTAAAATCGGTTCTGTAGACTGCTCGACTGCACAGCCACTACGCGGACATCCTTCATCAACTGTAAGTCTGTTTATAGCTTTATTGATTTGGTTTCTTATGATTATTGTTTTGATCTTTTATAGGATTTTTATAAAATGGTTCGAGGAAGGGATCCTAGAGATGACCCGCTAGATCGATTTACAGAGTTGATAGATCGCCAGTCTCAGCATATGGACCGGCAAGCGCAACAGATTACGGACTTAGTGAATCGGGAGAACCAGAGAGCCCACGATTTGATAGTTCCCAATAACCAGGGCATGCAGAAGTTTCAGGGCCTACGGCCTCCAGTATTCGATGGTCGATCATCAGATCCTACTGTTGCGGAGGAATGGATCCGAGTTATGGAGGATATGTTAGCTTATGCCGAGGTAGGGAACGGGAGTAAGGTGGCGTATGCTACCTTTCGCTTAGCGATGGATGCCCGTTTCTGGTGGGATTCCATCAAAGCGACGACGGACGTAACAATTATGACTTGGGATCGGTTCAAGTTTTTATTTTTCGACAAGTATTTTAGCCGCGCAGTGAGAGTGGCGAAGAGAAATGAGTTCACGCAGCTGAGGCAGACAGGTTCAGTTGCAGAGTATATCCGGAAGTTTGAGGTTTTATCGCGATTTGCACCGCGCCTTGTCAGCGATAACAAGGAGAAGGTACACCAGTTTATGGAGGGCCTTAATTCAGAGATCCGGATGCACGTTGTTGTATCAGGTATTATTGATGTACCCTATTCTGACATCACAGCTAGGGCTCTGGATATTGAGGCCGCCAGAGCTACTTGTGTTAGACCGAGGGAGCCAGCTAAGGGCTTCTTCCGTGAGATTCAACCTCAGTCGCAGAATCACGGCTGGCAGCCGAGAGCACAGCAACAACAACAGTAGCAAAGAGATATTAAAAGGCCTCTAGAAGGAGGCATCGATCGAGGAAAAGGCAAACAGGTACAAGGGGCTTCTCAGTTACCTCTTTGCCCTAAATGCCAGAGGGAGCACAGGGGACAGTGCAGGGTAGGCACAAATGTGTGCTATTGATGTGGAGAACCAGGCCATTTTGTTAAAGACTGCCCGAATCAGGGTCGAGATCAATCAGGCAGAGATCAACGTGGCAGAGATCAAAGGAATGTTGTACCGAGAGTCTTTGCATTCATCGAGCCTGACAACGCCGACGATGGGGCCCAGCCTTCTACAATTACAGGTATTATTTAAATTACTTATACAACGATATGTGTATGATAGATAAAATATTTAGATCTGAAATTAGTAAGGAAGAGAGTAATAGGTGAGTAAGAAGGATTACTAGGCGGACCTTGAGGAGAAGATAAGAGGATACACATATAACAATAAACACCATATAGAAATATAGTTCTACATTAGTAGGATTAGTTCGATATGATCAACGGAGTTTGCGCACCTAGGGTTTAGTAACGATTAGAGGAATACACCCTATGGGATATGGATTTTAAGTAGGTAGGGATTGTGTCTAATTGACAACCTTTTGGAGTATTAGAATACGACTAGTCAAGAAAGATGAAAGTTTAGAAATAAACCTATAAAAAGGGATACCCTAGATTGTTGTAATATATGGAGTGTGTTTAAATAGATGAAAGAGTACAGTAGAACTTATATATTGGGGGTTCGTGTGAAGATAAGAGTATCTAGATTAAGATATAATCCAAGAGTTGAACTTAGAATAAATGTCGAGTAGAATAGTTAGAACCTGACTAGAAGGAGCGAACGATAGTAGACTAGTCGCCGAACTCGAAATAACCTTGAGGAAGTTAGAGACAGGTGAGTAGATCATTGGATTAAATGAGAGGTTAGGTTAGAAGCTTAGATTGGCGTTTAAAGGTCTGCAAATTGTGAAACTTGCGATTTATAGAATAAAGAGGATGTGAATTTCACGGAAAATATCTAAGTAAGCTTAGAAGTGAGGCTAAGTTAGCTAATTTATAGAGATCGACTCGCGTTTAGCAAGTCAAGACCAAGTAATGCATGAATGGCTTAGGTTAGAATGACTAGTTTAGAGCGCATCAATGAGGAGATTTAAAGACTTGACCGTGCTCAGAGCAAATAGAGATTTAAGATAGACAAAGGAGTGTGAGAACTTTAATTAAGAATATAGTGATAGAATTTAAGGACAAAACTTAGAATGGAAGCGATGTTTATAAGGAAATTCTGGTGACATAGTTCAAGGAGTATAGCAGTGTAAGCTTAGTTGTGAAATCCGCCCTGAAATAACTGGCGGGATTGGTAAGTTGCCCAGGAAAGTATGTGATTTAGGAGATTTAGTAAGACTTAATGTGTGAGTGAGGATATGTACAATTCAATTGAGAGTAGAGATTTCGAATTTAAGGCTAATGTTGGAAGGTATAGTCGACGTTTTGGTTTAGAATCATAGAGATTGACCCTAGGGATGACGGGATCAGAGTTAATAAAAGGAAGTTCGAATTTTGTTAGAGATAGAATTCTAAGTAAATACCGACTGTAGCTCATAGTTTGACTCACATAGACCAAGTAGTGTTATAGTCGTATAATTGTAGGGTATAACAATGAGGACTTAATTAGGAAACCCGCACCGAAATAGTCTTCAAAAGTCAATAGGTTACCCAGGAAGATAGGTGACAAGGAAATCCCTTGGGTGATACAGTTACGAGGAATCGTTACCCGGGCGAATATAGAAGTTTGGGTCGACGTGAATCTCGACTACAGACGAAGCCAACGAAGTTATAGAGAAGTTTAGGTAAATCAATTGGAGATTTAAGGACTTAATTAAGCTCAGTACTTTAGTAAGGAAGTGTACGATCAGATCGAAAGTAGAGAATACAAGTTTAAGGCCGATATTGGAGAGTGCGGTGGACAGTTTTGGTTGAGGACTACGAAGAGTGACCGTAAGTATAAGTGATAATCGAAGCGTAAGGCCGCGTGATATGAGACATTAACATCAAAGGCTATGTAAGCTAAGTCAAATTTTGAGGACAAAATTTTAAATAAGGTGGGTGGAATGTAATATCCCGACTTTTCGAGATATTATTATTTTAATATAAATGACATTTCAGTAAATATGTCAAATCAGGTCAATTTCTCGAAAAGAAGGCGTCATTATGATCCTAACGATTAATAGAAATTTTAAGGAAATTATGAGAATTTTCGGAGTTTAGACGCTATATTCCGAGTAAATACATTTATCGAAATGTAAATGACGTTTTAGTAAAAATAGTAAACGATGTCTAAATTGCGAACGGACAGTTTTAGTAAATCCCAAATAATAAGTTGAACCTGTTGGTGAAATAAGGAAATTTGGTGAACCCGAATGGTTGGACGATTAACGAACCGAAGGACGAAACAAAATAGAAATATGTGCTAAGGGCAAAATGATAATTTTGCAAATCAATATTATAATTAACCTAAATCTATTTCTTCTTTATTTCTCCTTCTCTGCCGCGAGAAACCAGAGAGCTTCCTCCTTCGCGACTTCCTCTCGGCCGTCGACGAAATTCAACGATCCGACCTCCGTTTCTCCTCCGTTCTTCGTGATTCTTCCTCCTCTCGCTACCCTAGGTATGAACCTACGATCTTGGAGTGTTTATTTCAATTTCTACGGAGTTGGAATAATTAGGGTTTCGTTTAGGTTTCGTTAAAAATCAAGATTTAGGGTTCGAAATTGATAGGTTGTTATAGTTTAAGGACGTATTGAACATATTAAACGTTATCGGACGAAATTAAGTTGAATTGTGAAAAAGTTAAAATTAGGGATTTTCAGGTTTTTAGAGAAAAACTCTTAAATTGTGAATTGAGGTACCGAGCGTAAATTGCTCGAATAAATAGCTCAATGAATTGGATTAGAGCTTTAGGAAGTTCCTTAGTTAAGGATTTGTTGAATTCGGACGATTAGAAGTTTAAACTCGTGATATTGATGATCGATGTGTTTTGCCTCAGACAAACAACGCTCGTGGACGTAGCTTGAGCTGCAACGGACGCGAGGTAAGTTCTCGTGATCTTCTCTGGCCGATTGGCCTACACCGTACTTCGAGGTAGCGTCGAGGATCTCAATGGATTGTTTGTTTTAAATTGCTTTGGTCGGGTAGATAAGTTTATAATTGTTATAGGTTATTCCTTTTCGGTCTTGATGGTATGCATGTTGATTGTTTATTTTATGTTCATATCTGTTCATGCATCACGTAATTCAAAGGTCATGAAAACGAATTTCTGTACGACAACGTTTTAAAGTTAATGCAAAGAAATGATGTCCCTACGGTATACAGTTTAAATGACCCTTCGGTATATAGTTTAAATGGCCCTTCGGTATACAGTTTATAGCAAAGCAAAGCAAAGCAAAGCAAAGCAAAGCAAAGCAAAGTAAAGCAAAGCAAAGTAAAGAAAACAATGCATGATTTATAGATTCATATGCACAGCACGCATTTGCATTTACTAGAGCTTATTGAGATTTTTATCTCATAGATGTCTGTATGGTGTAGGTGTTTACGAGGAAACTGGTGAGGACGAGTTTCCTCCTCCTGAGGCATGAGGCAGTTGACGAATGATGGATTGCGGTGGTGTGTTGCGCAGTCGATGCTTTACCGACCCGTGGGGGAAGTATATATGTGTTTTGAGGGTTTGGGGTTGTGTATGTATTTCGAGGATTATCTGGATGTTTTTGGTTAAATTGTATAGACGTTATAGTATGTTTGGTTCTGGTAGTGGATAGGCTATGTTTTGAAATTGTTTATAAAACGTTTTGAAATGTATTTTGTCAACGTTTGGTATTTGGGGATGCTCAGTTTTTAAACAGAACCACGCGGTTCGTTTTCTTAAAATCGATTCGGTTTATAGGTGAGCTGTGTGAGTTTGCAATTTGTACATAGGGTAGGGAAGGAGAGATTGTTTTATAGAGAGTTTTCATGAAAAAGTACAGTAGAAAATGAGAGAGAAAGTTGGTGTAAAGGTTGGATTAGCTCTCTGGAATCTCGGATTCCAGAGAGAGTGATTGGTCGCTGCATTATGCAGCGCCAGCAGCGTGCAGCGCCAGCAGCGAATGGTCGCTGCTTCTTTTCGGTGGCCGATTTCCAATTCTGCCCTCCCCTCTTTTCTGTTAAGTTTTAAATGTTTTAATAAATGTTTTTCTTGTTTTATTAAATTGTTATATGTTTTCTTTTCAAGGTTTGATTTTAATTCCGATTTCAACTTCCGTTTAAATTCCGCGTAAGGTTTATTTAAAGTATATAGTGTAAAAAAAAAAATATAGTACGGGAAATACGGGTACAGTATTAGGGGTGTTACATGAATAGTAACGTAATGTAATGTATGTTAATGTTTTAAAAGAATCATGCATGGATGAGCATCTCATTGCATTGAAATATTCTTGATGAGCACTAGGCTCATTAGTTTAAACTTTCATGATGTAGGTGAGTGAATAACTCTCAGGTGAGGACTACGTGCCTAAAGTCGACAGATAGGTGCAGTTGGAGAGGTGAGCTCATGGGTGGAGGGTTTGTGGCTGTTAAGGCAAATTTGACCCGTGGGTGAACTCTAAGTGTTTTGGTATAAGTTTTCATGATTTAAAATCAATGTACATAAGGATTTATGTTTTAAAAATACTGAACTTGCTTGGGGTTTGATTTTGATTTATAGAAAATATTTTGATGATGAGTTTCCATTTGTATTTTTAGGCTTCTGCTGCGTATTTTTGTTCGTTTTTAATAAGCTATGAAATGTTTGAAAATTTGTGAAAAATGTTATGTTTAAGGGATTTTAGATGATGTTTATTGGTTATATGAGGTTGGTTGAAGTTAGAGTAGTTTTTATGAAGTGTTATTAAGTGCAAAATGAAGAAAATGAGGAAAAAGGGTAAAAGGAAGCAGGGTGCGCCCACGGAGATAGCTTGTGCGCGCGATGCACGCACAGGGCGCCACATGTGATGTTTTCGAAATGTTTTTTTTTTAAAAACTAATCCAACATCAAATGAATTCTTTCAAACTTATTTTATATATGTTTCCCACTTATTTTAAAAGGATTTAAAGGAATTTACAAGTTATAGTTTTGTAATTTTTAATTTTTGAAAAATTTTACATGAAAGTTTACAATGTATGTCAAGTGTGTCGCGACGTACGGGTCGTGACAATTTGTGGTATCAGATCACTCAGGTTTTAAAATCGGTTCTGTATATTGCTTGACAGCACAAACCACCGCATGAGAACACTCCATCAACTGTAAGTATTTATATTAAGTCATGTTATTAGATATTTATGTTTGTTTATAATTGTTTATGATTAATAACAATGACGAGGGAACGAAGAGAAACGGCAGACGAAAGGAACGACTCAAGTACAATCAGACAATTAACCGAGTTGGTGAACCGACTGCAACGACTCCACTTTTTCAATAAGATATTGTCTACTTTGTAACGATCTGAGATTTGCCTATACTCGGCTCTGGAATTTGCCTATACTCGGGCTTAGATCCCTGAGGTTTGCCCTGCAATTGTACTCATGGATTTGTTTTCAACGCGAACTTCTCAAGTGGTTAACCAACTTGGTACTACTCTCGCCCGAGCACGCTTAACTTTAGAGTTCTGATGGGATCTGGTGTAATTTTGCTACAAAATGCATCTTACTTTCTAGGAGAGACATCATTTACATATGTTTCATTTCCATCTTCCCCTAAGCGATGTGGGATTGCGCCCAACCCCCTCTCGGGTCGTCACAATCACCCCCATTTTCGGGGGCCCAACGTCCTCGTTAGCCACATTTTTGGTTTGGTAGAGGCTCTGATACCATTTGTAATGACCCCTATTTTTCAGTAAGATATTGTCCGCTTTGTAACGATCCGATATGTGGAATCATGCTTGAAATGCCAACAGGTGAAAGCAGAACACCAAAGGCTAGGAGGAATACTTCAACCTTTACCGATTCCATAATGGAAATGTGAGAATATAGCTATGGACTTTGTTGTCGGTTTACAGAGAACAACTAAAGGTCATGATGACATCTTTGTCATTATGGATAGATTGATGAAATCAGCCCATTTTCTGCCAATGAAGATGACTTTTTCTATGAATCAGTATGCAAAGCTGTATATCTAGGAGATTATGAGGCTGCATGGAATTCCGGTTACGATTGTCTTAGATCGGGAAGAAAAGTTTGCAAAATTCGATGGGTACAAAACTAAATTTTAGCACGGCATTTCATCCATAGATGAATGGACAATCTAAAAGAACGATCTAGATCTTAGAGGATATGTTGAGATCGTGATTGTTAGAATTTTAAGTCACATGGAGCAGGTTTCTATCGTTGGTAGATTTTTCTTACAACAACAACTACCAATATAAGATTGGTATGGCTTCTTATGAAGCTGTCTATGGTAGAAAATGTAAATCACCATTATATTGGGATGAAGTTGATGAGGCAAAGCTAGTCGGTCTGGTTATTCTGCAGAAAAATGTTTGAGAAAGTTACAGTTATCAGGCAAAGGATAGAGACTGCTCAAAGCCGACAGAAGAGTTATGCAGACAAAAGAAGAAGAGATTTGGAGTTTGCTGAAGGCGAGAGGCATTTCTGAAAATCTCACCATTCAAAGGAGTCATGCAGTTCAGCAAGAAAAGGAAGCTCAGTCCACGGTTCGTCGGACCGTTTCCTGTTTTGAAGAAAATAGGAAATACAACTTACAGATTGCAGCTACCTTCGTCAATGGATGAAGTTTGCAACGTCTTTCATGTATCCATGTTGAGAAAATGCGTACGTGACCCTACTCAAATTGTGGAACCAATGAATATTGAGATTCAACCGATGTTGACGTACGAAGAAAGGCTGGTGAGAATCCTAAAATCTATTGTGAAAGTACTACGCAACAAGGAGATCCCACTGGTGAAAGTCTTGTGGCGAAATCACAATGTGGAGGAAGTCACCTGGGAGAGACAGTAGGATATGATGAGTAGATATCTTGAGCTATTTGGGTAAGCAAATTTTGAGGACAAAATTTTGTTTAAGGAGGGTGGAATGTAACACTCGAAATTTTATCGTGCACTTTAATTGTCATTACTTAATAAATTATGCTACTTGTATTGGATTTTAGGAATGAATAGTAGAGAATTCTAATTATTTTATAATTAGGATTATTAATGAAGATTTAGTGGGTAATTGAACTAGTGAGGCAACTAAGTGGAATGAATATGTAGTTAGGGTAATGAGAGGGCAATTTAGGAAAAAGGAAAGGGTTGGTGAGAATGAACCATTAGATGATTGCCACATCCCCCCATTGTTAGCTTCTCAAAGAAGCCAACCCACCTCTCCCTTCCAAAAAAAAAAAAAAAAACTAACACACATTCCATTTCATCTCCCTCCCACATATTTCTTTTCCTCTCTCTCTAGAGCTCTCACGCCCGAACTTCCCTCTCCCTCATGGTTTCTCCCCTTTTTCCAACGTCAAGCTCCTCCCTCTCCCCTCTTTATTTGGTTTTGAAAGACACCTAGCTTTCATCTCCTTTATCTAGGGTTTTGCAAGTTGAAGAGAAACCCACATTCTTCTCTAGGTCATCAAGGTAAGAATTAGTTTTCCTTGGTTAGATTGAATGTTTTTTTTATATAGAAGATAGAAATGAGCTAGTGGGCTATTTTTGTTGGATTATGTGTTGATGTTGGGACTTATTTTAGGATGCATGAAAGTGAGACTTCTTACACTATTGCCTAGATTATTTGATGCTTTATTATGTTGACGTACCATTCTTGTGAGTAGAAAGGAAATGGAAAATTATACAAGTTTTAGCAAATTTAGAAAATTAGGTTAAGAAATTAGCAAAAACAGGACAATTTGGGTTTTTCAATTTCTGCCTATTATTATGATATGATCTTGATAATTGGATTTCACCATGTTAAAATAAACTTTTTAAGTTAAAATTTGGCTTTGGAATTATTGGATTTGGATAAGTACACAATTAGTTATGGATTTTCAAAGTTTAAGTAAAAATCTGCAATGTGTTTACAGAGCAGTATTGAGCTTTGATTTTCTACCATTTATTAAGCTTGGTTTTTGATAAGTGGATTTCACCACGTTAAACTAGACTCTTTAAGGATTCTATAGTATTTTGAATCATTGGATTTGGTTAAGTAAAGCTCAAAATATTGATGGTCGAAGTTGAGCCAATTTTAGATTTGAATTCTGAGAATTTTGAAAGGAAATGATTGAATTTTTTGTTGATGATGATGTTGGAGTTAATTGAATTGGTTTATGTGAATATGAAGTCAATGATATACTTGGTTGATTTGTACATTTGTGATATTATTAATGTTTAATGCACATGTATTAGTTTTGAAATCACCAAAGAAAAGTTATCAAGGTTTGCTAGAATTGCTAAGGATCAAAGGTAAGTTTATATTGCATGTGTTTAGCCCTTAAAGCCTACATCACAAAGGTACTAGGCAATGTTTGATTTATGGGGTTCAATTATGGGTAGTTAAGTTAGTAGAATATGTTTAGAGTTAGGTGTTCTTGTAGTGCTAAAAATGTCTTGATGATTGTTTATGTTATATGTTATGTGCATTCTCATGGTTCATTCATCATGTTCTCAAGAAATAATGCAAAATGTTTTTATGCATATGTTTTATGTAAGAAAGATAAGAATATGTTATGTAATGTACTGATTAAGTTGTGGGACGAGGTATGACATATGTTCTTGTCATTCTCTGGGATTATGTAAAACCGTCCTTGCCTAAGGACATATTGGTATTTATCATTCTCTGGGTCAAGGAAAAATCGTCCACACCCAGAACACTAACCCATGTTATGTTTACTGAGCCTACTCCCCTAACACGCCCCTTTAACCATCATGTTACTTGAACAGTAATGTAATGTAATGTATGTTCATGTTTTAAAAGAATCATGCATGCATGAGTATTTCATTGCATTGAAATATTCTTGCTGAGCTCTAGGCTCATTAGTTTAAACTTTGATGATGTAGGTGAAAAAATCTTAGGTGAGGACTACATGCCTCAAGTTAACATAAAGGTGTAGTTGGAGGGGTGAGCTCATAGTGGAAGGTTTGTGGCTTTCAAGGCCATTTTGACTCATAGGTTGACATGCCAAGGAGGCCCAATACTAGATCACAGCCCAAGCCCCATAATCTACTTAGCCTTTTTACTGATGAATTTGCGTTTTCTTTTCTTGCAGGAGTTGATCTTGTAGAGGACCTCACTTGGAGAGCTTGGAAGGAGTCACCCTTTGGCCCATGAGAAATTGTCTTCCCGGCCCATAAATTATTGTAATTTTGGTTTTGGAACTTATTTGGCATACTCTAGCCTTTTTGTATGAATTATTTATATTTGCATCATGCATTAGATTGTGTGGTTAGGGTTAGATGTTTGATGGGTTGAAGACTTGGTCATCCAAGTAAAGGAGCCTCTTAACACTTATGGATTTTCTACTCAACAAATTGGTCTCAAAGGAAGCCTTAGTCCAAAGAAGAGCCCACACTTAAGGTATGGAATTTGCAGATACAAGAGTTAGTGTCAACAAGGATCAAGGACTTGGCAAAATCTAATCCAGTGGCTAAGCAAGGGCTCGAATCAAATGGAGCATGGCTCTGGCGCACGTGGGGGCATGCAGGCTGGCATCGGGCAGGCGCCCGCAGACAGTAGCAGATGGAGCAGGCAGGCGTGCGCGGGTAGGCATCACAGCCGCTGATTGGGCGCGCCACAGATTGATGTGCTGGAGCGGCGTCTGGAGTTGATGGAGGAGCACACGGATCAACCTTCTGCACCATTGATGGTGCGTGCGTTGGGCGATCTGGGCGCCAGATTAGCACGCGGCAGCACCCACCAATTAGCAGTGTGTGCACGGATTGCACATCCTAGCCATCCGATTTCTTCCACATCCAAGGGTTGTCTTTCACTCTTCCAAATGCCAAACCCTAATCATCCACCTTAGGATTTCTATTTAAGCATTGCATTGGTGTGTGTAAAAAGACTTTGGCCATTTATGAGAATTTTCCTTTTCCTAACTAAGTGTTAGAAGCCCCTTTTGGGTGTTCCTCGATTTCTATCAAGTGGAGAGGCCCTCCATTGTTCCCCTAGCTTTGGGTTGCTAGGTGAACTCTTATTCATTCCCTCACCTTTTCTTTCTTGAGAGTTGAAGGTTTCGAGGAAGAAAATCTAGGTCTACGGTGGTCGTTTTCCTCCGGGAAAACGTGCACCCGAGAGCACACGTAAGATAGCTCTCGGGTCCGCCAAGAGTATTTTCATTTCCCTCATATTTTCACACACATTTTCACCTCTCATTTCGGCTAACACTCTTCACACATTTCACCTTTACTTTATTGCATTTTCTTCATCTCCATCTTCACATTTCTTCACGGTTTCACACACTCTATTCCACCTTCATCTTGTTCCATTTTCTTTGCATTTCATTCATTTTCTTCCCTATAATATTCGGCCATCACACCCACACACCATCACCTTCATCTTACTTGCATTTTATTTCCATTTTCTACTCTTTATTCTCAGATTTGTGCCACACCTTTCCACCTGAGCACATTGTCATATTTGTGGGTTTTACACGGCCTCTTTTCTAAGGGCCATCGTGTCATGGGTGAACTCCAAGTGTTTTGGGATAAGTTTTCATGATTTAAAATCTATGTATGGAAGGATTTATGTTTTAAAAATACTGGACTTGCTTGGGGTTTGATTTCGATTTATAGAAAATGTTTTGATGATTCGTATTTTTAGACTTCCGCTTTGTATTTTTGTTCGTTTTTAATGAGGTATGAAATGTTTGAAAATTTGTGAAAAGTGTTATGTTTAAGGGATTTTGGATGATGTTTATAGGTTATATGATGTTGGTTGAAGTTAGGGTAGTTTTTATGAAGTGTTATTAGGTGTAAAATGAAGAAAAGGAGGAAAAAGGGTAAAAGGAAGCAGGGGGCTGCATGGTGGCTTGCAGGGTGCACACGCGGAGACAGCTTGGGCGCATGCGAGGGACACACAGCGCGCCACATATGATGATTTTGAAATGTTTTTTTTTAAACTAATCCAATTTCAAATGAATTCTTTCAAACTTATTTTATAAATGTTTCCCACTTATTTTAAAAGGATTTATAGGAGTTTAAAAGTTCAAGTTTCGTTATTTTTAATTTTCAAAAAATTTTACGTGAAAGTTTAAAATGTATGTCAAGTGTCTCGTGACGTACAGGTCGTGACAGTAAACCTAAGCCTATTAAAATTCAACCCTCAAACAAGTAAACACATGGGTTTACATGCTCGAGGGAGATAGTTAGGATTTTCATTATTCTTCGGGTTTTTACATGGAAATCTTTCAATTATGATTCTTCTCCTCACTTTCTTTCACTATTATGTAATAACTCTATGAGTGGGTTTATTCAAATTTAAAGAACACCCGTTGTGAGCAGTCTACGTACTAAGGATTGAGGTAAGTTATATTTTATGCATCGACCTGCATCACAAAGTGCTAAGTTAAATATTTTTGTTACGATAAGACTTTGAGGACTTGTTTGTTATTACATTACGACATGAATGACTTGAGTATTTATTTAATAACTGTGATAGGATGAGGTTTACGATTGATGTTATGTTTTATGATTATACTGATGATGATGCTCAAAGATGTTTTATAGTATAGACTTTTGGTTGTGATCTATTGTTAGATGATATGATTATATTGACGATGATGTCACGCGAGGATGTGTTATAGTATAGACATTTGATTTTTATATTTGTTAGATGATATGATTATATAGATGATGATGTCGCTAGAGGATATGTTTTGTTTGATGATTTGATAGATGTATAAATATTAATGTTTTTATGATACGTAGTAAGTTATGATTGAATAGAAAGAACAGATGAATTGACTGTAGAATACGCTATGTTTTGCATTGTATGTTTATGTATGACTCATGCATTATGAAAAAGAATTTATGTTAAGAAAGATTTAAAACGAACAAAGAAAGAAAGACAGAAAGACAGAAAGATGAGAGAAGGACCAAATAAACGTAACTTTTGTTGTGAGACGAGATTATGAATTGACTGTCCCATAAGACGGGATCATGAGGTGTCTTCTCGCTTCCCTAGACTAAATTACCTCCAACGAATAGACTGTATATCAAAACTAAAGCAAGAATAAAAGACCCAAGTAGAGAAAGAACTGTGATAAAACTGTTTTTATAAAAATTACATCTGCATACATGTTCATGATAGTTTATGCATCTCTTATTGAGGTTAGACTCATAATTTGAATATTGTGATGTATACGATAAAAGAAACGAATGAAAGATGCAGTTAAAGAAGTGCTCTCATGATAATGTTACATGGAGTTAATGCAAATAGCAATTTAGAGGCTAAGAAGAGAAAACTTATGATTTATTTCTATCAGAGTTAAAAGATATTTTATATCACGTCTAATTTCGTTATGTTTATGAATGAATTTATTAAGTATTGTTTTCAAATGACCATTTAAGATCATTGATTTTATGACTTATGTTGTACATTTTCAGTGAAATGATTTTGAAATTTTGAGTGAACTATTTTAAAGAAAAAGTAAAGTAGAAACATTGTGCTACGGGGCATTACATTGATTCCATCTTTAAAATTAGATCTCATAACCTCTTTATAAAATAATGTCGAAAAACTCTAAGGTTGTAGAATCAACTTTTAAGAGCAGATCTTTCAGTCTCCTATATTAGTTTTAGAGAGTCATTCTCTAAATCCAAATAGATCGTCTCATGTGTTGAGTATACGATCTATCCTATATTGAGTGTGATATTTTTTCGTTCATCACAGCCATGCATGCTTATTCGAGGTGAGGAGGATTGACGGAGAAGATCGAGGGTTTCAAAGGTTGGGAAGATCGAATCTGCCTATTTTCATATTTGTGTGAAGTTACCTACAAAGGTATTTTTTCTTAATCCCTTATATTAAATATGAAATAAAAAAAATATTTTTATCATGTATGATTATTAAAATATTATAACAACCATCTATTTATGTTCATGATGAATTTTTTTTATGATACATAGGTTGAACACAGGTAATTATGTCATTCTAGGGAACCCTAAATTCCAACAATTGGTATCAGAGTTTCGTTGTAGTTATGATATATTTAATAATATGATTTTGTGAAAATCATGATATGTGTTCATGAGTAAGCTCATACATTTTTAATATATATAGTTAAATGTATGGATACACATTATTGGAATCATGATCGTAATTTCATGTGGCCGAATTGGAAAAATACTTTTTGTGTAATCTTGATGGAGATCAAAGAACAAAAAGAGACGAGACAAATTTTTTAGCAGGACTATGGTGTGCAATTGTTGACACCACGACGTGGGTTTTACATGTACTTTTAGAAATACCCAAATCGACTTGGTCATTATTTCATTTACTTTTATGTTTGATATAAATGATCATTGTCATGCATTAACATGCCATATATTATTTGCATATAGAGTCTACTCATAATTTTAGTTTTATCACATTGACATGCATTAATAGTATGTCTTATTTATTTATTTTTAATAAATTAGTTTGTTATAAATCAAATGGTTTTAATTTGATTAAAACTATTAGTTCATATTTATGAATTATGTAAGAAAATAAAATAGTGTAAAATTTTAATTGTTAATATTTTACATTATTTTATAAATGCTAAATCAATTGTTTATTTGGAATTATTAATTTTATAATTTGTTTATCAAATTGATAATTTATATAAAATTAAATTAATTTTTATATAAGTTTAATAGAATATGTGATAGTCTACAAAATAACACTAATTCAAAATAATTAGTGGGAGCAATGAGTTTGTTGTAATTTCCTATGGTCTCCACTGTTGGCACAACAAGTGAGATTTAAATGGCGCTCCGAGACTACTTTGTTAACGTCTTCTCTAAGAAGAATGTTCATTTAAAAAAATATCATGGTTGGTCTCCTAGAGATAGATTTTATAAAATATATTTTATGGTTGATCGACCCTACGACGATTATTATAAGTTAAGTTTTATAAAACTAAAATGGTGATCACTTATTAAAATGTGGTTAAACATGTTAATCACATTTTGATCAAAACTAATTGTTAGTTAATAAAATTTTAAAATATGAGATATTTTGAGTAAATTTTTTAATAGTTTACCCTAAGGAAAAATATTATTTATCGAGGCTATAATAGCATTTGCGTATTATTTATTGATTTAGCATGCTTATGCATCATCTGACTATGCCATATGTCGTATGAATTTTAAGCATAATATTATTATTTATTTATTTATTCATTACAGCTATGTCTTCTTTCATGATTAATTTACACACAACTGAAAAGTGGACTGGCGATAACTTCGTTATCTGGAAAAAGAACATGAATTTGATTCTTGTGCACAACAACCTCAAGTTGTTCATGGCTGAGGAATGTCCTCTTGTCCTTACTGAAAATGCCACGAAAGCAGAGAGAAAATCTTTCAAGACATGGCAACGAGCAAATGACAAAGCTCATTGTTATTTACTCGTTTGCATGACTAATGTTCTCAACACAAAATTTGAGAACATAGGGACTACTTATGAGATAATGGAGTCTTTTGAAAACATGTTTGGTCGTCCATCTAACAAATCCCATCATGAAGCTATCAAGAAAGTCACGAATAGCAAGATGCGTGCTGACATCTTTTTTCAAGAGCATGTGTTAATGATGATTAGCACAATTCATGAGGTTGAAATAAATGAGGCTCATATTGATGAGGCTATCCAAGTGGGCATGATATTAGAAAGCTTAAGCCCACAATTCTTACAATTCAAGAACAACTATTTCATGAACAAATTGAGTTACAATATGACTCAGTTGCTTAACGAGCTAACAAACTACGAGTTCTTTTCTTCTATAGAGATGAAGCAAGAAGCAAATGTTATGAAATGTTTCTCTTCTCAATCTTCCCTTAAGAAGCGGAAGAACTTTTAGAAAAAGGGCAAAGGTCTGGGAGCATATCTAATAGGGGGTAGAAAAGAGAACTGATGTGCCACGGAAACCTAACACAAGGCAAACACCATGGAGGCTAACCTTATGTTTAGTTTTCTTTATTTTTGTAGGAAACGTTGCTTGCAAAGAAGCAAGGGAGATCCTCCACCACAAATTCACAAGGAGATGTCAAAGTTCACACCTAAGAGGAGTTCCAAAAATCCTCAAACATGTGCTAGTCTGGAAGCCAAAAAGCAGAGACTCGAGAGCTCAACACATTGGCCATGGAGGTCAACTTAAGCCATTCTATCTTCTTCAAAGCTTGAAGAAAGATGTAGTTCAAGAAGCACCAATAGAAGCCAATAATTCAAACCATAGAGCTCCTAGCACGGATCCCTCAAGCTCTAGCATCAAGCCATTCAATCCAACAATTAGGGAGGAGGAAACACATGGCCAATTCTAGAAGGGCCTTTTATTTTCAACTTATGTTTGTATCTTTTTGAATCATTTTCTAAACCTTATATTATTTAGTGTGTAGTATTGATGGTGGGGACCTCTAGTGAGGAGGAGAGAGCCACATGGCAAGAAGAGGCCATAAAGTGCTTGGTTATCTCATTTGGGCAAGCACTCATTTTCCCCCTTTTCTTCCTTTGAATTTTTACTTATTCTGTAAGAGTTATGGGTGGAAACCCTAATTCTCTTGGAGACATTATTTATACCCTCCTTAAGACTTGTAATCTTCAGCACATTTTGAATAGAAAAATTGAATTTCAACTTTGAAATCTTGAGCTGTCAAGCTTCAAGTGACCGCATCTCCTCGGTGAGTAATATCTAATTGAGTGTGTGTTTAATTTGATTTCCATCTTTGTGAGTGTAGTGGATTCCATTGTATTGCTCCCTTCTTCTACCTCTTCCTTTAAGGTAGAACATCCAGCAAGGGGATGACAAGCTCTCATCATAGCAAGTTAGAGTGTTCATCCTCAAGGAGAGGCAAAGAACCAAGAAAGTGCAGCCATATCATTTTTCGGACAAACGTGCACCTCAAAAGCCATATCTTTTTATCCCCATTGAGTTAACCCTTGATTTTTGGAGGGTATTTCCACCATATTCAAGGTAAGATTTTGTTAACATTTCAGCTTAATTGGAGTTATTTTGATAGAGTTGTTTGTTCTGGAAGTTCACCCATTTATCGGCCAAAACTGTTTTGCAATCGATAGTGTTTTTGTGTTTCAACCTCCTTTCCCATTTTTGAAGCACATCATTTGGTATCAGAGTCTTGCTCCTTTAACCATTCTTTCATTTTCAATTTGAATCTCTTGAATCATGGTAAGAAGTCATTCATTGTCTTCAAAAAGTTTTTGTTACGACTTGTGAAAACCAAGTCATGCTTTTGTTGAAAAACCAACACAAACTTTTGAAGAGCAAAATGATGCAATTTTTGCACTTTTCCTTGACATTGGTCTTGGTCTTGAAGGGTTATACAAGTTGCTTGGAGTGCCTACTCATGCTATGGTGAAAGAAGGAGAAGAAAATATTGAAGAAGATGACAGAAAAGAAACTGAGTTTGAAGAAGTTAGTGTCGGTTTTCCAGAGTTGTCTTTCCTTTGTAATTCTAACAATTCTTCGATTGTTTCTTTGGTTGGCTAAACTTGTTTGGATGATTTCTCTCATAGTGTGGAGTTGTTCATCCCAAAGGTCGAAGAAGAAGCTCATCCTCAAGATGACCAAATCTTGGCTTTGGGGAAAAGAAAGTGTGCATGATGTACTTCAAGAAAGGTAGAAAGTTGAAGCACAAAAACTCTCGAACAAACCAAAATAGTACAGCCGAAAATGAGACACTTTCCAAGATGCACAACTTCTTCAAAGTAACTCCAATGTGGCTAAAATTTCAATGGGGTCTTACTCTGGATGTGTGGAAATACCCTCCAAGAATCAATGGCTAAATCAATGGAAATGAAGTTATATGGATGAATTAGTACTCGTTGGTCTGGGAAGTGACAAAGTTGCACTCCCTTAGTTCTTTTGCTCTCCTTGAAGAAGAGCACTCCAACTTGCTATGGTGAGAGCTTGATACACCCTTGCTGAACGTTCTACCCCTGGTGAAGGAGGTAGAGTAGGGAGCAATAAAGATGGAACTCACTACACTCACAAAAATAGAATCCAAAAACACACACCAACACTCGGATATAACTCACTGAGTTAATATGGACTTGATGTCGAAAGCTTCAAGGTTTTGGGGAAGATTAACTTGAGTTTTCTATTCAAAGATGAGCTGCCTTTCAGCAGCCATAAGAGTGGTTTAATACCACCTCCCTTACTAAATTAGGGTTAAAATGTTCAGCAACAAGGATGAGACAAAACAAGGAAATTTGGCTAGAACACCTAGCCGAGTATAAGACATGCTTGACCAATTTTGGCAAAGCCAACCCTCTCTCCAAGTGTCACATTCAAGTGGTTACTTCTTCCATAAAACACAACTAAAAGGAAACCTTTAATGCTAAGTGTGCTCGGCCATCACAAAAAGTAAGAGAAATTACTAAGAAAATAAACTAGATTATCGGTTACGTCACTTTGCTCCAAGGAAAACATTGGTTCCCTCTTCAAGCTCGGTTTGGACTTGAGGATGCTCCCATATCAACATGACCTCTCCTTGTCTTGTGTGCTTGGCCCTGGCTCCAATTGGTCTTCAATTGCATCACCTATAAAATGAGCACATAAGTTAGTTACACTTTTGGCTCGTGACCAAGTGGTCGCTCCCCTTGGCACATCAGAGCATGAGGATGACATTTATGCTTAAAACGAGATTTTTACCTTGCTAATTGAAGGGTCCTTAAATCCCTCAACTCGAGAAGAGGAAAGAATGTTGCAACCACTAATGGAGGTACCTTTCATTAAGCTTGTTGATTTGATAAGTTTCGTGAATAAGGATCTGTATTATATTTCCACATTGAAGCAAAACTCAACTAGATTTCGAAAGATTACCTTAATCATGAGTGGTTCAGAATTAAGTGATGAGAATTTTTATCATTTGTGCAATTGTGGTGAAGTTAGATTTTGGACCACAAAACCATTTACTTTGAATGGGAAAGGATTGTGCTCTTAGCAACAAAGGCTTTCCTTCATGATGGGGAGAAGATTAGTTTGAAAATGCATCCACATCCTTACTTCCTAAACTACGAGCATCGAGAGTCAAATGAAGTTGCCACTACTTCATCGATTAGGTATGTGGCCTTAAACAACTTGATGTCTTGGTTTCTTAAAATTGGATGGATTGAAGACTTTTATCATAGTGATGTAAAGTTGATAAATTGGTGTGATAAATGTGATGATATGGTTATAGATGACACTTTACGTAATGGAGGATGTTCATTTGTGGTTTGCAAATTTGGCATTCCTAGTTTTGGAAATGGAAAGTTGTTAGATCCATACTTTTATGGAGTTGAGTTTGTGAACTTTTTGTGGACAAGGGAAGTTTGTGCCAAGATGAGTATATCTTTTCTTTCCATAAAAAAGAACAACCAAGTAAGAATTCCCTTCTCTTCTAGAGAGATTATGGATGAAGTAGTTCGTGTATTTGTTCCTATGGATGCTAGTACTATTATCCTTGGTAGACCTTGGAAAATTGATAGAAGGACTATGCATGATGTATTTTCTAATGTCCCTAATTTTCAAGTCGGTAAAAGGATAACTAAACTAGCTTCATTGCTTTGGCACCATATTTTTCATCATCAAATTAAGAAGAAGGATAAGGATAAAGGAGCACTGTTTTTGTCAAATATTGAGTTATGGGAGGTTTTGGCTAACCTTACTTCATTAATGTTGTTTTTGCCTTGGGATGAACATTTTATTTTTGGAAGCATTATCAAAGTTTGATTTGAGTCCCATGTATCTGCTTTATCAAGACTTATGGTGGCTCAATAACGGGGAAGGAACAAATGCAACATGGCTAGTGACTGATTGCACACTTTTAGATTGTGTTTATTTTTATGGACTCCTAATCTACCTAATTGGTCTTTAGTTTGTTTTGAAAACCTCAAGAACAACCAAAGAAAATTTTCTTCTAGAGAGGTTGGAATACTTTGCAAGAAATTTATGTTGGAGTAAATTTGAAGGGAGCCATGGATTTGAGGGCAAATCCTTTTTCACCCAGAGAGGATGATGTGCCACGAAAACCTAACACAAGGCAAACACCATGGAGGCTAACCTTATGTTTTAGTTCTCTTCATTTTTGTAGGAAAATTGGTTTGCAAAGAAGCAAAGGAGAGCATCCACCACAAATTCACAAGGAGATGTAAAAGTTCACACCTAAGAGAAGTTCCAAGAATCCAAAAACATGTGCTAGTGTGGGAGCCAAAAAAGAGAGACCCGAGAATTCAACACTTTGGCCATGGAGGTCAAGTTAGGCCAATCTATCTCTTTGAAAGCTTGAAGAAGGATGTAGTCCAAGAAGCACCAATAGGATCCAAGAATTGGGTCTATAGAGCTCCTAGCATGGATCCCTCAAGCCAAAACATCAAGCCATTCAATCCAACAATTGGCAAGGAAGAAGCACATGGCTAATTCTAGGAGAGTCTTTTATTTTCAACTTATGTTTGTATCTTTTTGAATCCTTTGCTGAACCTTATATTATTTAGTGTGCAGTATTTATGGTTGGGACCATCTAGTGAAGAGGAGAGAGCCACATGGCAAGAGGAGACCATAAAGTGCTTGGTTTCCTCATTTAGCCGAGCATTCCTTTTCCCTTCTTTTCTTCCTTTGAATTTTTACTTCTTTTGTAAGAGTTATGGGTGGAAACTCTAATTCCCTTGCTTGTAATCTTCATCACATTTTGAATAGAAAAGCTAATGTTCAACTTCGAAATCTTGAGCTATCAAGCTTCAAGTGGCCGCATCTCCTCGGTGAGTAATATTTGATTGAGTGTGTGTTTAATTTAGTTTCCATCTTTGTGAGTGTAGTGGATTCTATTGTATTGCTTCTTTCTTCTACCTCTTTCCTTAAGGTAGAACATCCAGCAAGAGCATGCCACGCTCTCATCACAGCAAGTTGGAGTGCTCATCCTCAAGGAGAGCCAAAGAATAGAGAAAGTTCAGCCATATCATTTTTGAAACCAACGTGCACCTCATAAGCCATATCTTTTCATCCCCATCGAGTTAACAATTGATTTTTGGAGGGTATTTCCGCCACATGTAGGGTAAGATTTTGTTAAAATTTTAGCTTCATATGATCTATTTTAGTAGAGTTGTTTGATCTGGAAGTTCACCCATTCATCAGCCAAAACTATTTTGCAACTGATGGTGTTTTTGTGTTTCAACCTCCTTTCTCATTTTGAAGCAAATCAACAACCCCAATAAAAAGAATAAGTGCAACGAGGGAAATAAGAGTAGCTCAAGCCAGAAAAAGTCCAAAGGAAAATATTTTCATTGTGTAGTTGATGGTCATTGGAAGATGGATCGTAAAAAGTATCTCGATGAGATAAAACAAAGGAAAACATGTAAATTTGATTTACATATTATTGAATCTTGTTTAGTAGAGAATGATTTATCGCCCTTGATAATTTGTTCATGTGTGACTAATCATGTTTGTTTTTTTTACAGATTCTTAATTCCTACCAAAAGCTAGCAGATGGGGAGTTCACTAAGAGAGTGGGCAATGAGGCACTAGTTTCAGCTTCAACAGTGGAAGAAACAAAATTGTATTTTCAGAATAAATTTTTATTGTTGACTAATGTTTATTTTTTATCGTTGTATACTAGGAACATTATTTTTGTTTCTCTCTTATTTGAACAATGTAATTCCATTTATTTTCATAATAATATTGTCATTATTTCTAGAAACGGGTATGCTATTTTTTTATGGTTTTATGTAAAGTGTTTTTTTTTGTGAGAAGGCCCACTAATAAATCACTGTTGAATATTAAAATTTTTAAAGGGAAATTGCCTAATTCCAAGAAAATTAAAATTTCTCACAATGATAACACATATTGTAACGACCTTTAACTCTATACCACGAATTTCCCGTAAAATTTTTCATTTTAAGCCATAAGCGAATTTTGATTCCCTTTTAAAGGTTTAAACCAAAATCTAAATCGTTGAAATCGTTAAATGAAAAGAAAACTCATTAACATGCTGGAAAAGAAAAGAAAACAATCGGCCAAAGGAAATCAGGGGCAAAAGGGGCATTTCGCCCATAATTTGCATGGCCGATCGATCGGCCAATTCAGTCGATTGATCGGCAGTAGTAATGAATTGGGGGTGATCGATCGCCCCACACATCAGGAGATTGATCGCCCCACTGCGATCGATCCCTAGCTGATCGATCGCTCTCACAGGCGATCGATCGGCTAACTCTCTGGAAAATCCAGAGAGTTTGCCAACATTTAAGCCGATTGATCGCCCCTCCTGCCGATCGATCGACATGTTCTCTGGAATCCGAATTCCAGAGAACTTGCTCCCCATTCCTCCCTGCACATGACATGCACTTCACACTTCCATTTTCTACCTTGATCCTTCAAAACACAACTCATAACACTAAACACTTCCACTTCACCTAAACACCATCCTCAAATCATCAATTGACAAAACCTACTCTAAGCACATTAGAAAATGTAGTAAAATTTTGCGAAAACAAACCGGGTAGTTCCATTTAAAAACTAAACATTTCCCTATGAAACTTAAGTCACCAAGCAGTTCCACTAAATAGTTCATAAAACGAGCTTTCTCAAAACATCAAAACATTTGTACGTCTACTATCTAGAAGCCAAGCATCCTAAAATGGTTCAACTATACAATTCTCCTATCTATTCGTCCGTCAGCCAATCTAAACATCCTTATACATTTATCGACGTTTCTAACTATCAAAATCCCAAAATACCTACGTGATGTTCCCACGGGTCAAAATACACGTCGACTGCCCAGCGCACTCTCACGGGCCATCCTCCTTCAACCTGCTTATACATCGGGTGGAGGAATGTAACACCTGACAACTTCAACCAGGTGACTCCCTAACTGTATTAACGGTCATGAGTATTCAATCTTCACGGTTTAGAGTTTTATACCAAGAATAATTAATTTCATGTGGATTTAAACTAGGTTTAGTGGCAAAGTTGTAATAATGGAGGGAGATGACCACTATATAAAGAAAAAGGAAATGTTTTAAACCTCACTTGAACCACTGTAGCCGACACCTTCCTCTTCGGCGATTTCTTCTCTCCCAAGCTCTTGCTCTCTGCTTTCAGCATACCCTCTTCGACGATCGGTTTTCTCTGCCACTACTCGACTACTCCGTGCCCAAGGTAAGCAATAGACAACGTAGCTATCTGTTAGTTCGTTAGCCCTGTTTTCTACTCGGCATTGGAGTTTTGGGTTTTCCAATGGCCGACTAATAATAAGAACATTTGAAATCTGAGAGTGGGAATGACTCTTAGCTATCAGACCTTAGGATGACTTGAGATTAGAACTATTAGGATTTTGTTTTAACTACTGCAATGTAAATGTTTTAGGTGGAGAAGTTTGAAGAGAAAGGAGCTCAAAGTGCTAAGGAGACCAGGTAAGTGAATGTATTAAGATTTCCGGCTAATAGAGCCCTACATCGTGGGAGTACCAGGTTGTTTTAGATGTCTGATGTTTACCTTATGATGATGAGCTTGTCTGCACTTGAAGGATTGATGAATAATGTGAGTTATGCTATTTGATGACCTGCTAGTGAATGTGAAGTTGTCTGCTCTGATAAGATCCTTGTCATAGTCTGATGGGTTAAAAGTTCTCATGTTCATGCATCATGAATGTTTCTCAAGCATAAGAAAATGTTTTAATGCATGTTTTCCATGAACAAGATATGTATGTATATATGTATATATATAAGATTTATGCAACGTGGATGAAGTGAGGGTTGGGGGCGGTTCGACGTATGTCACAGTCCAAAGAAGGACATATAAATACGACCCGCAGTAGGGAAAAAGATCAAACTCACTGTCGAACCCCCTTTACCGGCACAAATCCTCTCTTAATCCACACAACTTATATGAATGATGAATATGATCAAAGACTATGAATGATGAATATGATCAAAGACTATGAATGATGAATATGATCAAAGACTATGAATGATGAATATGATCAAAGACTATGAATGATGAATATGATCAAAGACTATGAATGATGAATATGATCAATGACTATGAATGATGAATATGATCTATGACTATGAATGATGATTTCAAGCAAAGATATGAACAAGAAAAAGACTTATGAGCATGTGATTTTCCCAAACTATACATTCATGCATCCATGTTAGTGTTGCATTCCTTACTAAGCATTAGGCTTATAGTTTAAACCTTATGATGTAGGTGACGAGTTTTCAGGTGAGGAACTCAAGGTTAATGAGGATGTCTAAGCTTGGTTGCTGGAGGATGCTCAGTGTGACAGTGCAAGGCTGGATAGGCGATTAAGTTCCCTGGTTATGCTCATAGTAAGTCAGAGTAGTTTATCATAAACAAATGACTAAGTAGAACAGAATTTCTTATAACAATGAGATTTGGATTTGAATGGTTTGACTTTAGAGTCTGAATACAACTTAAGGATTATTGAATGGTTGTGTTGCTTAAGTCTTCCGCTATGCGTATTTTGGATGAATTTATGATCCTTACTCTTTGAGGTTTATAGTTACTAAGTTAAGAATCGGGTGAGTTGTGATATGTTCTATCGAATGAAGATGTTTGATGATTATATTGTTTTACTGCCGTATGATAGAAGCCGGATGAGGCAACCATCCGGCTGACGTCATCGACAGATGTAGTGTTTAAGCCATCGGATGATGAAAGTGCTATTTTGTCGTCTAGCGATGTTTAAGCCATCGGATGATGAAAGTGCTATTTTGTCGTCTAGCGATCGGCAGATGTAGTGTTTAAGCCATCGGATGATGAAAGTGCTATTTTGTCGTCTAGCGATCTGCAGATGTAGTGTTTAAGCCATCGGATGATGAAAGTGCTATTTTGTCGTCTAGCGATCGGCAGATGTAGTGTTTAAGCCATCAGATGATGAAAGTGCTATTTTGTCGTCTAGCGATCGGCAGATGTAGTGTTTAAGCCATCGGATGATGATAGTGCTATTTTGTCGTCTAGTGATCGGCAGATGTAGTGTAATAAGTCACCGGAAGATGTAGTTTGTTTCTTCACCCGATGATGTAAATGTTAACTTGTCGTCTAGCGTTCGGTGGATGAAGTGTATTTCTTCACCGGATGCTGGGAATGTTATTTTGTCGTCTAGCGTTCTGTGGATGAAGCGTATTTCTTCGCCGGATGATGTAAATGGTATTTTGTCGTCTAGTGTTCGGTGGATGAAGTGTAATTCTCCACCGGATGATGTAGATGTTAAATTGTCGTCTAGTGACCGGATGATGTGAGTATTTTCTTATTGTTTAAAGTCAGGAAATGTTTTAAATCGGTCACGTGAAGCACACATGTCCACCGGTCAATGTAGGGTAAATATGAACATCTAGTGGAGAATGTTTGGGACCGGGCGATGTCTTTAATTAGGCACGTGCAATGCCCGTGACCACCGGCGGATGTCTATTGCTGGTTGAGATCAGAGGTGTCGCGTGGCGGACACGTGATCATCGGTCGATGTGAGACTATAACTCTATCGGTGGATGCAGATTAAGAGATGTTTAAAAAAAAAAAAGAGAGAAAATAAAGAGGGAATAATATTAACAATAATAATGAATAAAGTGTATGGAAGCAAGAATCAAATGATTAAGAGATCAAGTAATGAATTTGTGTGGCGATTCCGTTGGGGTCGTTACAAGGAATGTCGTCCTCACTTGTATCACAGTCACCTACACCATAGAAATAACCTATGAGTTAAAGGCTCAGTAAATCTACGTAAATGTAAATGCGTGCTATGCATGCGAGGTTTGTAAAAACATGCATTTCTTTTTCATTATTTAGTTACATAGCTGGAGGTGTCACCGGGGGTTGACTCACCAGATAGAGAGGGCACATCTCGTGGTTAGATAGCACTTTCCATTTGCAGGGGGAAAACATGCTCCTCCTCTCAGGACAGCCATGTCTGAACCCCACCCCGACGTGACCGAGATTACATGCATTTCATATATTTTCATTAGGGGTTTCTTTTCATGAAAACATATGCGGAAATTTATTTTTCGTGCCGGTTCATAAAACATGATGCATGAACATGAATTTGAGCATAAACGTAAGGAAAAACACAAACGATACATAGAACCTAATAAAAAAACATTCTAACATACAATTATCCTAACTACCCTTCAAACCTACACTAAAAAAGAATTTCTCCAATTATCCTCGATCAATAAAGCTCATCCATGGTGTAGGTCGGATCGGCCAAACAAGTCACGAAGACTTACCTAGCGTCCGTTGCAATTTAAACTCCATCCACGAACGTTATTCATCTATGACAATTCACAACATTCGTCATTAAAATCAAGTCTAAAATATTGAGTTTTGAAAACTGCAAAACTCCTAGCTAGAGGAAATTTATTAAAACTCTAATTTAACTCGTTGAAGCATTTTATCAAACAATTCGTGCTCGTGAATTTCTAAACCTCCATTAATGGAGTTCTCCAAACTTTCAACAATCTAAAACCTCAACAACCCTTATTAATTCAACTAACTCTTACCAACGACCATAAATACGTCCATTTGAGCCATAATCACGGTAACCCTATCGATTTCAAACTTTATTTCACGTTTTTAACAAAACCCTTAACGAACCCTAATTGTTTAAACCCTAGAAACCGAAATCTAAAGCTGTGATGACCAGGATGTGTAAATATGAGTACGATAGTTGCACGAACCGGAACCCAGATGGCGGTACATCCACGCGGGTGAACCGGAAGGTGACGGTTCGTAAAGAGGGGTCGTCACAATCCCACATCGCTTGGGGAAGTATGTGGAAATGAAACATATGTAAAAAGACCCTCCCAAGATAGTAAGACACGTTTTGGAGCACAATTGGCAATGGATCCCATAAGCACTCTGAAGTTAAAAATCCTTCAGTGAGAGTAGTACCAGGTTGGGTGACCGACTGGGAATTCCTCGCCAAACAAAGCCGTGAGGGGAGGCTATTGGGTTACGGCCTAATCCCTAGAGCGGACAATATCATGCTGGGAAAAAGGGTCGTTACAAATGGTATCAGAGCCTGTACCCAACCGGAAATATGGCCAATGAGGACGTTAAGCCCCCGAGGGAGGGTGATTGTGATGACCCGGATGTGTAAGTATGTGTACGATAGCTGCACAAACTGGAACCCGGATGGCAGTACGTTCACGCGGGCGAACTGTAACGTGACGGGTCGTAAAGAGGGGGTGGTCACAATCCCACATCGCTTGAGGAAGTATGTGAAAATGAAACATATGTAAAAAGACCCTCCCAAGATAGTAAGATGCGTTTTGGAGCACAATTGGCAACGGATTCCATAAGAACTCCGAAGTTAAAAGTGCTTTAGTGAGAGTAGTTGTAACACCCGATTTTACAGGTTTTTGAATTGTGCGCGCAATGGGAATTTAAGGAATTCAAACCGAGATATAATGCTTAAGTTTTCAGTTTTGACCCTATGAAGATTTAATTCGTAGAAATAGCAAAATAAATTTGTTTGACGAACGAAAGGTTTTATTAGAGCCCTAGGAAGAAATTGGAATTATTGGTGAAATAAGAAGTTTTAGAGAAACCAAACCGATAGCCGAACAATAGGATAAACGGGAGATTGAACCAAAGGGCAAACTCGTAATTTGCCAAGCCAAAGTAGATTAAATGCCAAAAACCCTAACTTTCTCTAACACTTCACGTTATTTCTCTCCTCTCCCTCTTCACGGTGACTCCCTTCTCCTCAACGGCGATTCCTCCTCCACATCAATGATTCTTTATCCGTTCATCGAGGTTCTTCATGTTTTCTCATCCCCTCGCGATTCTACGTGAGTTTCTAGTGTTTCCCGGCGTTAGTTCTCAATTTCTAGGATGTTTAACATTTAGGGTTTTGTTATATTTTGTTGGAAAAAGTCGGGTTTTGTTAGAAAACGTTAGAAATTACTTTGTTAACGTTTATTGGGCAAAATAATGAATGATTTGAGCGTTTGTTTGGAAAAATCGAATATGGAGCTTTGAAAAACCTCCATTAATGGAGTTTGAGAATTTGTGAGCGTAAGTTGCTCGATGAAATGCCCGAGAGAGATTTATTAGAGTTTTAGGAAATTTCCTTCAGTTAGGAGTTTCGTAAATTTCTGAAATTTTATGTTTAAGCTCAATTTTGACAAAAGAACGCTATGGTTTGCTTTTGGTGACAAGGCTCGAACCAAGGAGCTCGGTGTGCACGGGACGAGAGGTAAGTTCTCGTGACTTACCGTGGCCAATTGGCCTACACCATATGTCGAGTTTTGTTGGAGCTTGCTTGTTTAATTGCTTTGCTTCGGTTGGTTAGATTAGGTTTGATTGTTTTACAGGATGCGTGTTATGATATTTTGATGTATTGAGAGGTTTTGATGGTATACTCAATTAGGTATGTTTTACTGTACATTGAATTGCTCATGCATCACGTTTTAAAATGTCAATAAAATGAATTTGTGCATCGGTTTCATGAAAAAGGAAATACATGTAAAGGCAAGTAAATTATCACAGTAAACAACCATGGCATGGGGTTATCGGGGATGAGGTTCAGACTCGGCGTTCCATGGTGAGCAGGTTTTTCTCCCTTCAGATGGTGTGGGCTGTCTAACCGCTTGATGTGCCTATCCATCTGTCGAGCGTTTCCGATAACCATAGACTGACACGTACTGATAAATGAAATGATATGGACGGTTTTCATAGCATACATGTCATGCATAGACATTTACGTAGAGTTTACTGAGATTTTTATCTCATAGGTGTCATTATGGTGTAGGTGACGACGAGCAAGGTGAGGACGATGTCCCTTCACCTGACGAGCTTGCAGCTTGAAGGAGGATGTTCGTGGGACCTGCTGGCATAGTCGATGCGAGCACGACCTGTGGGGAGCATAGGTCTTGTGTTTTGGGATTTTGGGATGAAATGGGCTGATGGGTAATATTATTTGATGAAATGTATAGAAACCATTATAGGGTGCTTGGTATCTGGATAGGTTGATATTTTGATGACCATGTTAGCTTCCGCCGTGTATTGATGAATTTTGATGAATTAGATATAGATTTTTATGTTTTAAGGATAGGGTGTTGATTGTTTCGATATGGATTTGGATGAATATTAATGAACGTGATGTTTTGGTGAAATAGAATGGATTTTGGTTGAGTTTGGATGTTTTTAAAGTAGGTTGAGGTTTTAAGTTGAAACGAATGTTTCGTGTCGGGAGTTGATGGTTTTAGGTAGGGTGTTCGGTTTTTGAATGAGTAATTTAGTTGGATTATTGATAGATGTTTTGATGATGAAATTTGAAGTGTGTATTAGGTGAAAATTTGAAGAAAAATGCCAAATGGTAGAAAAAGGGACAAAAGGGCGCGGGTGGCGCGCTGGTTGGGCGCTAGAGGCGCGCTGGCCGTGCGCGCTGGGCGTGCTGTGTGCGCGCCCAGGAGGTGTCCGCTCGATCGATCGCGCCCGAGGGGCGATCGATCGGCGTTTATGGATGTTTTTAAGTCAGAATCCAGAGAGGGCCCGATCGATCGGCTTTATGTCCCGATCGATCGGAGTTGATGATTGTTTTTAATCGGGAATCCATAGAGGGCCCGATCGATTGTCCTTATGTCCCGATCGATCGGCGCCACACTTGACCCCAACATGATTTTTTTCTGAAAATTGACTTTTCAAAACACGTTTTAACCCGACCTTTTACGATACTTTTTAAATGTATTTTACGAGCGATCCCCAAGTATTTTAAAGGATTTTAAGGACCCAAAAATCGAGTCAACATTTTTCTAAAAAATGGTTTAACCCCGTTTTAATGATTTAAACGTTGACGAACTTTATGTCCAACTTGTTTAAGGTTAAGTTAGAGATCAAATGTCTAGATATGGATTTTAAGCCCGAGTCCGTTCTCTAATGATTAAACGAATGAAAAGGAAAGGAAAACAAAAAATGCAACGAAAGAAAAGAAAAGAAAGGAAAAAAATTTAAGTGAGAACAGGCGAGTGTAAAACACATGTATGTACGTATGCACGCACGGCACAGGTCATGGTGGCACCGATGCGGGGTCGGGGTCGTCACAGTAGTACCAGGTTGGGTGACCGACTGGTGAGTCATCGCCAAACAAAGCAGTGAGGGGAGGATATTGGGCTACAGCCTAATCCCTAGAGCGGACAATATCTTGCTGGGAAAAAGGGTCATTACAAAAGCTCCAAAACAGTAGATTCTTTCCTAGGGTCGGGATTGGAGAAGAAAACGTGAAGAAATCGTTGTTGATCGGAGGAAGAGGAATTGCCGGAGGAGAGAGCCGCGTGAGGGAGGAGGGAAATCACCGTTGGAGGGTGAGGAGAGAAAAGAAATAGCAGAATGAAATAATCGTGGGAGGGGGGGAGGGGATTTGTGATGTTTTTTTATTAATTTTGCTTATCAAATTACTATTTTGCCATTCCTTTGATTTTCTATTTTGTTCCTTTACTTATCTCGTTATTTAGTTAATGATTTGGTTTCTTCAAATTTATTTATTTCACCATAAATTCCAATTTATTATTAAGGTTCCATTAAAACTTTCCGTTCGCAAAACAGACTTAATTTGACATATTTACAAAAATGCCATTATTTATTGAAATAATAAAATTCTGTAAAACCGGGTGTTACATTTCATCCACCTTAATTAAAATTTTGTTCTCAAAATTTGATTATACAAACAGTTAAGGATACTTAGACATCATATCCTACTGCCTCTTCCAAGTAGCCTCCTCTACATCATGATTCCGCCATGGAACCTTTACCAACGGGATCTCCTTATTGCGCACCACCTTGATAGAGGACTCTAGAATCCGCACTGGCCTCTCCACATAGGTCAGTGTTGGTTGCACCTCGATCTCTCTTGTCTCTATGACGTGTGATGGATCACGCACACATTGTTTTGAGCATGGACACGTGAAACACATCGTGAATGCCTTCCATGGATGCCGGAAGCCGTAACCTATACGCCATGGTCCCGATCCTCTTCAAAGTAGGAAAGGGCCCCACATAAAGAGGGTTCAACTTGCCTCTTCTTCCGAACCGCATAACGCCTTAAACGGAGAAATTTTAAGATAAACCTCATCACCCTCATTGAACTCCAAGTCCCTCCGTTTAGTGTCAGCATAGCTCTTTTGGCGGCTCTATGCTACCTCGATACGTTGTCTGATAACGGCGATCTTCTCTGCTGTTTGTTGTAAAATATCTGGGCCAACTAGCCTCGCCTACCTCATCCCAATATAGCAAAGACCTGCATTTTTTACCATACAACGCCTCGTACGGAGCTATGCCAATCGTAGCCTGGAAGCTGTTGTTGTACGAGAACTCAATCAAGGGCAAATATCAGCTCCACGTGTAATATCCAGCTTGTACGAGAATTTATATCATAATATATATTGGCATTTTTTTGTGAATATGTTAAATCAAACCCGTTTTACGAAAAGAAAGCGTCATTTCGATCATAACGATTAATAGGAATTTTAAGGAATTTACGGGATTTTTCGGAGTAATAACGCTATATTTTGAGAAATTACGTTTCTCGTAATATAAAGGACGTTTTAGTAAAAATAGTAAACGCGGTCCGATTTGCGAACAGACAGTTTTAAAAGAACCCTAGTAATAAGTTGGGTTTACTAGAGAAATATGTAGATTTGGAGAAACCGAATCGACGGTCAATTAACGAAACGAAAGACGAAACAAATAGAAAATCAAAGAAAGGGGCAAAACGGTCATTTGACAAGTCAATATTATATAAAAAAAAATTCCTTCTTCTCCTTCACGATTTTCACTCCCTCCCTACGAACCTCCTTCTCCAGGTAACTTCTCCCTCATGGCGTTCCTCCTCTCCAACGACGATTTGTCCTCCGTTCGTCCTCGATTCTTCACGTTTTCTTCCTCAATCCCGACCCTAGGTACGATTCGATTCTAAGGTTTTGGTGAAGTTTATTTCGATTTTCACGGAGTTTGACGGTTAGGGTTCGTTTAGGGTTTCTGTTGAAAATGTGATTTGTCCGAAATTAATAGGTTTATTGTGATTGATGATATAAAGGACGTATTGAACGTTTTTGGACGAAGTTAGAGTTATTTGTGAGAATGTTAAAGTTTTAGGATTTTCGAGTTTATGGAAAATGCTCGTTAATTGAGGTTTTGGAATATAGAATGAGTAATTTTCGCTAAAATGCGCTATTAAATCAAATTAGAGCTTTAAGGAATGTCCTTAGTCAAGGTTTCGTTAAATTTGGACATTTAACGGTTTAAGCTCGTTTTAACAATGATATTGTGAAATTTCTTAGGTAAACAACGCTCGTGGACGGAGCTTGGATTGCAGCGTGCACGAGGTAAGTTCTCGTGATCTTCTCTGGCCGATTGGCCTACACCGTACGTCAAGGCCGTCTCGAGGAGTTTTGGTGACGTGTTTATTTAATCGCTTTGGTTGGGTAGTTAGGGTTCGATCGTTTTATTGGTTGATGTTGTGTTTTGATGGTATGCTCCGTATGTATGTTTACTTTCTGTCATATTGAACTGTTCACGCATCACGTGTTTTAAAAGAACATAGAAAATGAATTTCCGCATGATGTTTTAAAGAAAACAGCGATGTGGTCTGGAGAGGGGAACGACCTACTGTGGAGACTGATTACGGGTTTGTCACAATACCACATCTATTGCATACTCATACAGTTATACAGTTATAGGTCATGCGAGATGGGGCTCAGGCACGGCTGTACTCGTTGTAAGTGTGTATCCCCCTCTTCTAGCTGGAAAGAGTAGTCCGACTGCTGGATGTGCTCTCTCCGGTTAGGAGGCTGAGATCTCGGTGACACCCACAGAGTAAAGATAAAGAAAATGCTACATGATTTCTGAACCCATATGCATAGCATGCATGTACATTTACTAGAACTTGCTGAGATTTTTATCTCATAGGTGTCTGTATGGTGTAGGTGATTTTGACATAGGTGAGGACGAGATCCCTCCACCTGAGGAGTGATGCAGTTGACGGAGGATGGCTTGCGGTGGTGTGTTGCGCAGTCGATGCTTACCTGACCCGTGGGGACCATATGTAAGTGTTTTGGGACAAAATGGATAGAATATGTATACGATGCTTAATTGACGACTTTTATTTTGAAATTCTGGAACTGCTTGGTTGTTTTAAATTTTCATAGGGGATTTTGTACGATTTTCAAACATATCCACGCAATTCGTTTTCAGGAAAATTGATCGTATTTTAAATACATTTTGAGTCGTTATTTAGGGTGATTCGGTGAATGTGAAAAGGATGAGGATATGAGTGAGTTTATATTTGATGTTATTGTGTTGGTTAGGGTGTATGTATAAGTTGTATTTGTGTAGTTGGCGCAGGAGAAAAAGAAAGAAAGAAAAGGAAGGAAATGGAACGAAAGTGAGAGGGAGGAAGAGAGGGTGGCAATTGATCGCCTGAGGAGGGGATCAATCGCCCCTCTTGGATCGCCACTCCCTGGAATTCCAGGGCGTGTGGCGAACAATCGCCACAAACTTGATCGCCACTGGCGTTTTGGCAACAGGCGAACAATCGCCTGTTACAATCGCCTACGGGCGATTGATCGCCCTTGTATATTTGGATAAAAATCCCTTTTTGTCCCTCAGTCGATGCTTAATTGTTTTTAAATGTTTTTAATTTGTTTTACATATTTGTTTTAATTGTTTTAGTATTTGTTTTAAACGAATTACTAAACGAACTCTGATTTCGATTTAATAACCGCTTAAGGTTAGGTCTAAAGTTTATAATGATAAGTATAAAAAAAAAAATGGTACGGAAAAAATTGGGTACAGTATTAGGGTCGTCACATTTATGGTATCAGAGCCCCTGGGTTTTAAAATCGGTTCTGTAGACTGCTCGACTGCACAGCCACTACGCGGACATTCTTCATCAATTGTAAGTATGTTTATAGCTTTAATTGATTTCTAGTTTCTTAGATTATGTGTTTTAACTTTGATATAGGAGTATATAATTATGGTGCATCGAGGAAACGACCGAGATGACCGAGACGATACGATAGACACTTTAAAGGACTTTATTGCACAACAGTCCCAACATATGTAGCGTCAGGCCCAACAGATGGAAAGGCAGTCCCAACAGCTGGGCACCTTAATTGACCGCGAGGGCGTTAGAGCTCGTGAGGCGGCGACTCCTAGCAATAAGGGGATGGAGAGATTCCAGAAGCTCCAACCTCCTATATTCAACGGACAGTCTACGGATCCCTCTTTAGCTGAAGAGTGGGTTCGAACCATGGAGGACATGCTGGCCTATGCTAGCATTGAAGACGGGGAGAAGGTTGTGTTGGTGACCTACCACCTAGCATTGGATGCTCGATTCTGGTGGGATTCCATCAAGGTGACCACCGATGTGACGATTATGGGATGGGAGAGATTCAGAGAGCTGTTTTATGACAAGTATTTCAGCCATACCGTATGGGAGGCGAAGATGGTTGAATTCATGCAGTTACGGCAAGTTGGTTCGATTGCCGAGTATGTGAGGAAGTTCGAAGCCCATTCTCGATTCGCGCCACGTCAGGTCAGCGTTAACTAGGACAAGGTACGCAGATTTTTGCAAGGGCTTACCCAGGAGTTTCGGATGCGCCTTACTATATCAGGGGTACGGAATGTATCCTATGATGAGATTGTGGCCAGGGCGCTTGATATTGAGGCAGTTGATAGAGATTCTGTCAAACCGAGGGAGCCATCTAAGGGCTTCTTCCGAGAGATACGTCCTCAGTCTCTGAATTGAGGTTGGCAGCCTAGAGCACAGCCCCAGCAGCAACAGAGGGGTGTTAAAAGACTTCTTGAGGGAGGTAATGATCGGGGTAAGGGGAAGCAAGTACAATGGGCTTCTCAGATACCTATTTGCCCTAAATATCAGAGGGAACACACTGGCCAGTGCAGATTGGGCATGAATGTGTGCTATTGTTGTGGAGATGCGGACCATTTCGTCAGAGATTGTCCGAAGCCCGACCGAGATTTGTCTGGCGGTGATCAGAGGAGAGTTATGCCGAGGATCTTCGCATTTATTGAGCCTGGTGATGTCGACGACGAGGCTCATCCCTCTGTGATAGCAGGTACTATTCTGATTATGGGTACAGCTGTATTTACTTTGATGGATACGGGAGCTACGCACTCCTTCATATCGACCGCATGCATGACTAGATTGGGGTTAGAGTCTTAGTTAGCTGGGGTCTAGTATAGAGTGATGCTGCCTTCAGGAGAGCTTATGCAGTCAGAACGTATTCTCCAAGGCAACGTCATCTCAGTGGGGGATATTACCCTTTATGCTCGTTTGATAGTTGTGAGCATAGAGCGGTATGATCTTATCTTAGGGATGGACTGGCTTGCACAGCACTTCGCCGCCATCGACTGTCGATCCGGGATTGTGACCTTTCGATCCCCAGGTAAAGTCGAGTTTTCTTATCAGGCGATGAACCGATTGAGTGGATCGCCTATTTCTTATTCCATGAAGGTCAACGAGCAATTTAAAGGTGCGTGCTCTATTTATTTGGCCTCAGTATTTGATGTTCAGTTACTCAGCGGAGTAAAGCCGAGTGACATTCCTATACTCAGAGAGTTCTCTGAGATATTCCTTGATGATCTTCCTGGGTTTGCGCCAGACCGGGAGATTGAGTTTACTATTGATGTTTATCCAAATGTCGCGCCAAGGTTTAAGAACCCATATTGGTTGGCACCAGCCTAGTTACAAGAGCTAAAGACTCAGCTTGACGAGTTGTTAGAGAAGGGTTTTATTCAACCCAGTGTTTCCCCTTGGGGTGCGCCCGTTCTGTTTGTCAATAAGAAAGACAGGAACCTCAGGATGTGCATCGATTACAGAGAATTGAACAAATTGACGATGAAGAATAAGTATCCGTTGCCCCGGATCGATGACTTATTTGATCAGCTGCAAGGTGCCCAAGTATTTTCCCGGATTGACCTACGCTCGGGTTACTATCAGTTGAAGGTCCGGAAGGAAGATATACAGAAAACGGCTTTCCGAACGAGGTATGGGCATTATGAGTTCCTTGTCATGTCTTTTGGACTTACTAATGCCCCTGCAGCGTTTATGGATTTGATGAACCGTGTCTTCAAGGAGTATCTGGACAAGTTCGTGGTGGTTTTCATTGACGATATCTTGGTCTATTCCAAGACGAAGGAAGAGCACGAGGAGCATTTGAGGATTGTATTGCGAATTCTGAGTCAACGCCAGTTATATCCAAAGTTTTCTAAATGCGAGTTTTGGCCAGATAGAGTGAGTTTCCTTGGCCATATTATATCGCAGGATGAAGTATCTGTGGATCTGAGCAAAATTCAAGTGGTCAGAGATTGGCCACAGCCGAAAAACGTACGTGAGGTACGTTGATTTCTCAGATTAGCTGGTTATTACTGGAAGTTTATAGAGGGATTTTCGAAGATCGCACTTCCTCTTTCACGATTGACTCGGAAGAACGAGATATTTACATGGTAGGCTGCTTGTGACAACAGTTTTATGGAGTTAAAGCAAAAATTGACCACCGCTCCAGTATTGGCGCTACCTGTTGAAGGTGACAAGTTTAGTATTTATTGTGATGCGTCTGGAGTTGGACTTGGTTGTGTATTGATGCAGGAGGGGAGAGTTATTGCTTATGCTTCTCGGCAGCTGAAGCCGTACGAGCAGAATTACCCTACACACGACCTTGAGTTAGCAGCTGTGGTCTTCGCACTGATGATATGGAGACATTATTTATATGGGCAGCAGTGCGAGATATTTTCCGACCACAAGAGCTTGAAGTATTTATTTACGCAGAAGAAGCTGAATATGCGACTGAGGTGATGGCTTGAGTTCGTCAAAGATTATGATTTTGATATCAAGTACCATCCAGGAAAGGCAAACAAGGTTGATGATACTTTGAGTAGAGTGCCTTCTACGAGTCAGCCTTCACTAGCAACGATGTCAGTTACGCTGCGGTCTGAGATTGAGAGGTTCGATGTGGAGATAGTGGCAGAGTTGTCCAGTATGCTCACCAACATTTCTCTCAGGCCGACTATTCTGGATAGGATACGCGAAGCTCAGCAGAATGATACAGAGTGTGAGGAGCTTCGATCGAGTATGACGTTGGGAGACTCATTGGATTTTCATTTATCAGATGATGGTATTCTACAGTTCAGGCATAGGTGGTACGTGCCTAGCGACGAGGATCTGAAGAAGGAGATATTGGCCGAGGCACATTCTTCGACATATTCTGTGCACCCGGGAAGTACTAAGATGTACCGAGATTTAAAACAACATTTCTGGTGGCCAAATATGAAGAGAGAGGTCGCCAAGTACGTTGAAACCTGTCTAGTCTGTCAACAGGTTAAGGCAGAACATCAGAGGCCGACCAGAACGCTACAGCCACTGCCTATTCCAGAGTGGAAATGGGAGCAGATCTCCATGGATTTTATTGTGGGACTCCCGAGGACGAAGAAGGTCCATGACGGCATATGGGTTATCGTGGACCGATTGACAAAGTCGGGTCACTTCTTATCTGTGAAGATGACGTCTTCTATGGACCAGCTCGCTGAGCTCTATGTGCAGGAGGTTGTTAGGCTTCACGGTATGCCAGTTTCGATTGTCTCAGACAGAGATCCGAGATTTACATCGAAGTTCTGGAAGAGTCTGCACAAAGCTATGGGGACTCAGCTTAGTTTCAGCACGACATTTCATCTTCAGACTGATGGTCAGATAGAGAGGACGAATAAGATTCTTGAGGATATGCTCAGAGCTTGTGTGCTGGAGTTTCAGGGCTCGTGGAGCCGATATTTGTCTCTGATTGAGTTCTCGTACAACAACAGCTTCCAGGCTACGATTGGCATGGCTCCGTATGTGACGCTGTATGGTCGGAAGTGTAGATCTCCGTTAGATTGGGACGAGGTTGGCAAGGCCAGCATTGTTGGTCCTGAGATGCCACAGCAAACAGCAGAGAAGTTTGCCGTTATCCGACAGCGTATTGAGATAGCTCAGAGTCGACAGAAGAGCTATGCTGACGCAAGACGGAGGGAACTGGAATTTGAAGAAGGTGACGAGGTTTATCTAGAAGTTTCTCCGTTTAAAGGTGTTATGAGATTCGGAAGGAAGGGTAAGCTAAACCGTCAGTACGTGGGGCCCTTTCCTATTTTGAAGAAGATTGGGAAGATGGCCTATCGACTTCAGCTTCCAGCTTCAATGGAAGGCATCCACGATGTATTTCATGTATCTATGCTTCGGAAGTGACTACGCGATCCATCGCATATCGTCGAGACTAGAGAGATCGAGGTACAACCTACCTTAACTTATGAGGAGAGGCCGGTACGTATATTGGAATCTTCCATTAAAGTCTTACGCAACAAAGAGATCCTGCTGGTCAAAGTTTTGTGGCGGAACCACAAGGGGAAGAAGCTACGTGGGAGCGACAGCAGGATATGATGATTAAGTATCTTGAGCTATTTGTGTAGTTAAATTTTGCTGACAAAATTCTAAATAAGGTGGGTGGAATGTAATATCCGGCTTGTACGAGATTTTATATTATAATATATATTGGCATTTTTTTGTGAATATGTCAAATCAAACCCGTTTTACGAAAAGAAAGCGTCATTTCGATCATAACGATTAATAGGAATTTTAAAGAATTTACGGGATTTTTCGGAGTAATAACGCTATATTTTGAGAAATTACGTTTATCGTAATATAAAGTACGTTTTAGTAAAAATAGTAAACGTGGTTCGATTTGCGAACGGATAGTTTTAAAAGAACCCTAGTAATAAGTTGGGTTTACTGGAGAAATATGGAGATTTGGAGAAACCGAATCGATGATCAATTAACGAAACGAAAGACGAAACAAATAAAAAATCAAAGAAAGGGGCAAAACGGTCATTTGACAAGTCAATATTATAAATAAAACAAAATCCTTCTTATCCTTCACGATTTTCACTCCTTCCCTGCTAACCTCCCTCTCCAGGCGACTTCTCCCTCACGACGTTCCTCCTCTCCAACGGCGATTTGTCCTCCGTTCGTCCTCGATTCTTCGCGTTTTCTTCCTCAATCCCGACCCTAGGTACGATTCTAAGGTTTTGGTGAAGTTTATTTTGATTTTCACGGAGTTTGACGGTTAGGGTTCGTTTAGGGTTTCCGTTGAAAATGTGATTTAGGGTCCGAAATTAATAGGTTTATTGTGATTGATGATATAAAGGACGTATTGAACGTTTTTGGACGAAGTTAGATTGATTTGTGAGAATGTTAAAGTTTTAGGATTTTCGAGTTTGTGGAAAATGCTTGTTAATTGAGGTTTTGGAATATAGAATGTGTAATGTTCGCTAAAATGCGCTATTAAATCAAATTAGAGCTTTAAGTAATGTCCTTAGTCAAGGTTTCGTTAAATTTGGATATTCAACGGTTTAAACTCGTTTTAACAATGATATTGTGAAATTTCTTAGGTAAACAACGCTCGTGGACAGAGCTTGGATTGCAGCGGGCGTGAGGTAAGTTCTCGTGATCTTCTCTGGCCGATTGGCCTACACCGTACGTCGAGGTCGTCTCGAGGAGTTTTGGTGACGTGTTTATTTAATCGCTTTGGTTGAGTAGTTAGGGTTCGATCGTTTTATAGGTTGATGTTGTGTTTTAATGGTATGCTCCGTATGTATGTTTATTTTCTGTCATATTGAACTGTTCACGCATCACGTGTTTTAAAAGAACATAGAAAATGAATTTCCACATGATGTTTTAAAGAAAACGGCGATGTGGCCTGGAGAGGGGCACGACCTATTGTGGAGACTGATTACGGGTTTGTCACAATACCACATTTATTGCATACTCATACAGTTATACAGTTATAGGTCATGCGAGATGGGGCTCAAGCACAGCTGTACTCGTTGTAAGTGTGTATCCCCCTCTTCTAGCTGGAAAGAGTAGTCTGACCCCTGGATGTGCTCTCTCCGGTTAGGAGGCTGAGATCTCGGTGACACCCACAGAGTAAAGATAAAGAAAATGCTGCATGATTTCTGAACCCATATGCATAGCATGCATGTACATTTACTAGAACTTGCTGAGATTTTTATCTCATAGGTGTCTGTATTGTGTAGGTGATTTCGACATAGGTGAGGACGAGATCCCTCCACCTGAGGAGTGATGCAGTTGACGGAGGATGGCTTGCGGTGGTGTGTTGCGCAGTCGATGCTTACCTGACCCGTGGGGACCGTATGTAAGTGTTTTGGGACAAAATAGATAGAATATGTATAGGATGCTTAAATGACGACTTTTATTTTGAAATTCTGGAACTGCTTGGTTGTTTTAAATTTTCATAGGGGATTTTGTACGGTTTTCAAACATATCCACGCAGTTCGTTTTCAGGAAAATTGATCGTATTTTAAATACGTTTTTGAGTCGTTATTTAGGGTGATTCGGTGAATGTGAAAAGGATGAGGATATGAGTGAGTTTATATTTGATGTTATTGTGTTGGTTAGGGTGTATGTATAAGTTGTATTTGTGTAGTTGGCGCAGGAGAAAAAGAAAGAAAGAAAAGGAAGGAAATGGAACGAAAGTGAGAGGGAGGCAGAAAGGGTGGCGATTGATCGCCTAAAGAGGGGATCAATTGCCCCTCTTGGATCGCCATTCCCTGGAATTCCAGGGAGTGTGGCGATCAATCGCCACAAACTGTGGCGATTGATCGATCGCCACTGGCGTTTTGGCAACAAGCGAGCAATCGCCTGTTGCAATCGCCTACGGGGGATTGATCGCCCCTGTATATTGGGATGAAAATCCCTTTTTGTCCCTCGGCCGATGCTTAATTGTTTTTAAATGTTTTTAATTTGTTTTACATATTTGTTTTAATTGTTTTAGTATTTGTTTTAAACGAATTACTAAACGAACTCTGATTTCAATTTAATAACTGTTAAGGTTAGGTCTAAAGTTTATAATGATAAGTATACAAAAAAAATGGTACTGGAAAAATTGGGTACAGTATTAGGGTCGTCACACCACGAGCCCTGAAATTCTACTACGCAAGCTCTGAGCATATCCTAAAGAATCTGATTTGTTCTTTTTGTTTGTCCGTCAGTCAGAGGATGAAACGTTGTGCTGAAATTTAGCTGAGTTCCCATCGTCTTATGCAGACTCTTCCAGAATTTTGAAGTAAACCTGACATTTCTATCCAAGACAATCGAAATGGGTACTCCGTGTAATCTCACGATCTCCTACAGCTCGGCAAGCTGATCCATAGAATAGGTCATCTTCACTGATAGAAAGTGGACCGACATTGTCAAACGATCCATTAGCACCCAGATGCCATCGTGCCCTTTCGTCGTTCTCGGGAGTCCAACTATGAAATCCATGGAGATCTGCTCCCATTTCCACTCCGAAATTGGCGGTGGCTGTAAGGTTCTGGCTAGCCTTTGATGTTTTGCCTTAACCTGTTGACAAACCAGGCAGGTTTCCACATAACTGGCAATCTCTCTCTTCATGTTCGGCCATCAGAAGTGTTGTCTTAGGTCTCTATACATCTTTGTGCTCCTTGGATGCATTGAGTATGCCAAGGAGTGTGCCTCGGTTAAGATCTCTCTCTTCAGCTACTCATCGTTAGGCACGTACCACCTATGTCTGAATCTCAATATTCCATCATCCGATAAGCTGAAATCGGATGGGTCCTCAGATTTCATGCTCAATCGATATCTCTCACACTCCAAGTCTTCCTTCTGAGCTTCTCGGAGTTTGTCAATTATTGTCAGCCTAAGAGAAATGTTCATGAGCATAGTGGACAACTCAGCCACAATCTCCACATCAAACCTCTCAATCTCAGACCTCAGCATTACGGACATTGATGCAAGCGAAGGTTGACTCGTAGTGGGCATTCGGCTCAAGGCATCAGTGACTTTGTTTGCCTTCCCTGGGTGGTATTTAATCTCAAAGTCATAATCTTTAACGAACTCCAACCACCTTCGCTGTTGCATATTAAGTTCTTTCTGCGTAAACAAATATTTTAAGCTCCTATGGTCTGAGAACACCTCACACTGCTGCCCATACAGATATTGTCTCCATATTTTTAAAGCAAAGACAACCGCTGCAAGCTCAAGATCGTGTGTCGGATAATTTTGATCATACAGCTTCAACTGCCGAGAAGCATAAGCAATGACTCTACCTTCTTGCATCAATACACACCCCAGTCCGATCCTTGAGGCGTCGTAATAAATACTGAACTTATTGCGTTCAATAGGCAATGTTAACACTGGTGCTGTAGATAGTCTTTGTTTCGGCTCATTGAAGCTCTTTTCGCATGAAGCCGACCATACATATTTTTTGTTCTTCCTCGTCAATCGAGATAGAGGGACTGCTATCTTTGAAAATCCCTCAATGAACTTCCTGTAGTACCCGGCCAATCCAAGAAATCCACGTACCTCTCGCACATTTTTAGGCTGCGGCCAATCCCTGACAACTTCAGACTTAGCCGGATCCACCGAAATTCCCTCCTAAGATATGATATGGCCGAGAAAACTAATTCGATCCAGCCAAAACTCGCATTTAAAGAACTTAGGGTACAACTGGTGCTGACATAGAATCCTCAGAACAATTCGCAAGTGCTCCTCGTGCTCCTCCTTTGTCTTTGAATAGATCAAGATGTCATCAATAAAGACGACGACAAACTTGTCTAAATACTCCTTAAAAACATGGTTCATCAAATCCATAAACACTGCAGGAGCATTCGTAAGTCCAAAAGACATTACTAAAAACTCGTAATGCCCATACCTCATTCGGAATGCAATCTTTTGAATATCTTCTCTCCGGACTTTCAATTGATAATAACCTGAGCGTAGATCAATCCTCGAAAACACTCGGGCACCCTGCAGTTGATCAAACAGGTCATCAATCCGGGGCAATGGATACTTATTCTTCACTGTTAGCTTATTCAACTCTCTGTAATCGACGCACATCCGGAGAGTTCTGTCCTTCTTCTTAACAAACAGAACTGGCGCACCCCAAGGAGAGAAACTGGGTCGAATGAACCCCTTGTCTAACAACTCTTCTAACCGAGTCTTCAGCTCCTTTAGTTCAGCAGGTGCCAGTCTGTACGGATTCTTTGATATAGGCCCAGAGCCTGGATAAACATCAATAGTAAACTCGATCTCTCTATCCGGCGGTAATCCGGGAAGATCGTTGAGGAATATCTCAGAAAATAGATCATACCGCTCTATGCCCATAACTATCAACCGGGCGTAGAGTGTGTTATTCCCCACCGAGACGACATTGCCTTGGAAAGCATGATCAGACTGCAAATAAGCTCCCGAAGGCAACATTACTCTATACTCCTACTCTGCCAACTCAGATAATAACCCCAATCTAGTCCTGCAAGCAGTTGAAATGAAGGAGTGAGTAGCTCCCGTGTCTATCAAAGAAAATACTGGTACACCCATGACTAAGATAGTACCTGCTATAACAGATGGCTGAGCCTCGTCATCAACGTCACCAGGCTCGATAAAGGCAAAGATCCTCGGCATAACTCTCCTCTAGTCTCTGCCTAACTGTTCTCGGCCCGGCTTCAGGCAATCTTTAACATAATGGCCTATCTCTCCACACCGGAAACACCTATTTGTGCCCAATCAGCATTCACTGCTATGCTCTTTCTGGCATTTAGGGCACCAAGGCTTTTGAGTAGTTCCCTGTACCTGTTTTCCTTTTCCCCGGTCGTTACCTCCTTCATATGGTCTCCTGACACCCTTTTGTTGTTGTACTGGTGGCTGTCCTTTTTGTTGCCAACCTCTATTCCATAACTGAGAGTGGATCTCTCGAAAGAATCCCCTAGTTGGCTCCTTTGGTTTCACACAAGTCAATTCCACAGCCTCAAACTCTAAGGCTCTCGCCGCGATATCCTCATAGGGCACATCTAAAATGCCAGATACTCTGATATTCTTTCGAATCTTTGGGTTTAGTCCATCCATAAACTGTTGCACCTTGTCTTCATTATCGCTGACTAAGCGCGGTGCAAACCGTGATAAGGCTTCGAACTTTCTAATATACTCTGCAACTGTACTGGTCTGCTTCAGCTGCATGAACTCCACCCTTTTTGCCGCCCTCACTATACGGTTGAAGTATTTATTGAACAATACGATCTTAAACCGTTCCCACCTCATCAGTGTCACGTCCGTAGTCGCTTTAAGGGAATCCCACCAAAATCAGGAATCCAATGTCAGGTGGAAAGTGACGCACGTGAGCTTCTCGGCATTCTCTACTTTAGCATAAGCCAACATATCCTCCATCGTTTGAACCTACTCCTCAGTAATAGAGGGGTCCGTAGATTCCGTTGAATACTGGAGGCCGTAGCTTTTGAAACCTCTCCATGCCGTGATTGTTTAGAATGACTATATCCCGGGATCTTTGATTTTCTCGGTTCACTAGGCTCTCGATCTGTTGTGCTTGCCTGTCCATATGTTGAGTTTGACGATCCAGCAAATCAGTAAGTCTATCCAGAGCTTCGTCCCTGGCGTCTCTACCTCAAACCATTGTTTTATAACTCCTATAAAAGTCAAAACATATAATCCTAAGAAAATCGAAATCAAATAAAGCATTTAAACGTACTTACAGTTGAGGAAGGATGTCTGTGTTGTGGCTGTACAGTCGAGCAGTCTATAGAATCGATTTTAAAACCCGAGGGCTCTGATACCATAACTGTAACGACCTTTGACTCTATACCACGAATTTCCCATAAAATTTTTCATTTTAAGCCATAATCGAAATTTGATTCCCTTTTAAAGCTTTAAACCAAAATCTAAATCGTTGAAATCGTTAAATAAAAAGAAGACTCATCAACATGCTGGAAAAGAAAAGAAAATAATCGGCCAAAGGAAATCAGGGGCAAAAGGGGCATTTCGCCCATAATTTGCATGGCCGATCGATAGGCCAATTCAGCCGATTGATCGGCAGTAGTAATTATTTGGGGGCGATCAATCGCCCCACACATCAGCCGATCGATCGCCCCACTGCGATCGATCCCCAGCTGATCGATCTCCTTATCAGGCGATTGATCGACTAACTCTTTGGAAAATCCATAGAGTTTGCAAACACTTAAGCCGATCGATCGCCCCTCCTGGCGATCGATCGGCTAACTCTCTGGAAATTCCATAGAGTTTGCCAACATTTAAGCCGATCGATCGCCCCTCCTGGCGATCGATCGACATGTTCTCTGGAATCCGAATTCCAGAGAACTTGCTCCCCATTCCTCCCTGCATATAACATGCACTTCACACTTCCATTTTCTACCTTGATCCTTCAAAACACAACTCATAACACTAAACACTTCCACTTCACCTAAACACCATCCTCAAATCATTAATTGACAAAACCTACTCTAAGCACATTCGAAAATGTAGTAAAATTTCACGAAAACAAACCGCGTAGATCTGTTTAAAAATTAAACATTTTCCTATGAAACTTAAGTCACCAAGCAGTTCCACTAAATAGTTCATAAAACGAGCTTTCTCAAAACATCAAAACATTTGTACATCTACTATCCAGAAACCAAGCATCCTAAAATGGTTCGACTATACAATTCTCCTATCTATTCGTCCGTCAGCCAATCTAAACATCCCTATACATTTATCGACGTTTCTAAATATCAAAATCCTAAAATACCTACGTGATGTCCCTATGGGTCAAAATAGGCGTCGACTGCCCAGCGCACGCTCACGGGCCATCCTCCTTCAACCTGCTCATACATCGAATGGAGGAATGTCATCCTCACCTGTATCACAGTCACCTACACCATAGAAATAACCTATGAGCTAAAGGCTCAGTAAATCTACGTAAATGTAAATGTGTGCTATGCATGCGAGGTTTGTAAAAACATGCATTTCTTTTTCATTATTTAGTTACATAGCGGGAGGTGTCACCGGGGGTTGACTCAGCAGATAGAGAGAGCACATCTCGCGGTTAGATAGCCCTTTCCATCTGCAGGGGGAAAACATGCTCCTCCTCTTAGGACAGCCATGTCTGAACTCCACCCCGACGTGACCGGGATTACATGCATTTCATATCTTTTCATTAGGCGTTTCTTTTCATGAAAATATATGCAGAAATTCATTTTTCATGCCAGTTCATAAAACATGATGCATGAACATGAATTTGAGCATAAACGTAAGGAAAAGCACAAACGATACATAGAACCTAATAAAAAAATGTTCTAACATACAATTATCCTAACTACCCTTCCAACCTACACTAAACAAGAATTTCTCCAACTATCCTCGATTAACAAAGCTCATCCAAGGTGTAGGCCGGATCGGCCAAACAAGTCACGAAGACTTACCTCGTGTCCGTTGCAATTTAAGCTCCTTCCACGAGCGTTATTCACCTATGGCAATTCACAACATTCGTCATTAAAATCGAGTCTAAACCATTGAGTTTCGAAAACTACAAATGTAACACCCGAGATTTTAGCCATGTAATTATTCCTTAAACTATTGAATGAGATTTATTGGCCATTAATAAAATGCGTATTCTTATTGGAGTTTTGTGATACCTTACAGAAAAAGTGGATTTTTAGAGAAAAACGAATCGAAGAATTTAAATAACAATTCAAATGGAAAACCAAACTAAGTGCAACCAAAACAAAACAATTTGGTTATAAACCAATGGAAGGGATAAAATTGGAAGCTAATTAAGGTTTGGTGGAAGAAAGCTAATGAGTGATTGACACTTGGCAATCTTGTGGAAGAAGACAAGCTTTTCTTTTTCTCTTCATCGTGAAAGCATTCACATTTCCTTCCATTCTTCTCTGTTTTCTCTCTTCCAGGTGACTGCATCTATTTTCAAACTTCTCCTCCTCCTGTTTTCTTCCATTTTCTCTGTTACACGTAATTATTTTTCGTTAGTTAACAAGTTTAGGTTAGTTACTTTTTAGTTTTAAGAAAGTTTAGGGTTAACAGCCCGATTATTCATAATATAGGTTTGAGACTCACCGTGACATTCAAGACTTGCTGCATTTCAATCAACAGGTAAGTTCATGTGTATAGATTGGCACTAAAGGCCCTATATCACGGAGATACTAGGTTTTACTTTTGTCGGGTGGTTTTGGGTAGAAAAGTTAGAGTTGAGTTATGAGTTATCTGCGTATCTCTTTATGTTCTGCTGTTTTATTCCTGTTGTCTTGCTGTTTTAAGTTGAAGTACTGTAAACGTCCATGCATACACATTTTTCCCGAAAACACATGCATAATGTTTTCTGCACACATTTTGAAGTTAAGAAAGATAAAAATCTGAATGTAATGTATCGGTTAAGTGTGGGACTGGGACTAGCCCTCTATTTCTGTTATGTTATGTATTACTGTATGTGTGTAATATCCGGCTCGTACGGATTTTGAGAATATTATTATTATATTTTCGGATGGCATTTTTGTAAATATGTCAAATCAAGTTCATTTTACAAAAGAAATGTGTCATGACGATCCTAGCAATTAATAGAAATTTTAAAGAATTTACGAGAATTTTCGGAATAATAACGCTATATTCCGGGTAATTACGTTTCTCGTAATATAATTTTAGTAAAAATAGTAAACGAGGTCCGATTTGCGAACGGACAGTTTTAATAGAACCCAGATAATAAGTTGGATTTACTGGCGAGATAAGAAATTCGAAACGGTTGAAAACACGAGAGGTAGTGACGTTCAATAAAATAGAATATTAGGATTATTATTATTATTATTATTATTATTAATAATTAAAATCAACTGAATGGTTAAACCATTCAGTTGATTTCGACGAACCCGAGCCCGACGCCGAGAGAGAGAAGGGAGCGCGACCCTCCGACGAACGACGAACGTCGGTGACTTCCGCCCCTCTCCGGCCAGACGACGGCGGCGTGCGACCTCCGGCCATCTCCGCGCGCAACCCGAACGGTAAGCTCGACTTCGGCCCTGTTTTTGTTCGGTTTGGGGCTGGCGGTGGCGAGCTCGATTGAGCTCCGATCGCCGGCCGTTTTCGGTCACTTCCGGCGTGGGTTTGTGCTTTGTAACTTCGATTTTAGGTTAGTTGTTGTTAATTGGATGTTAAAAGGATAGATTAGTGAAGAAATTGATGGAATTTGATGAAAAATCAAAAAGAGGAATTTTGGGAGAAAGGGGCAGTTCGGGTTTTTGATAAATTGACCTAGCTCCGGTCGTTTGTTTTTAAATTCCTTTTGGCATATTAAAATAGGTTATTAGAGGAGTACGTGGCCGCTGGAATCGTTCGATTCCGGTAACCAACGCGAAAGTTACGCGCGTTCAAAGTTTCGGGTCGGTTTTACCCAACCCGAATTAGTGGCCCGTTAAGTTAGGTTTTAATTGGATTAGACTAGAAAGAGTAATTTGAGAGTAATTGGAGAATGTAGGCTTGAATTTAATGAAGTTTGAATGTTTGACATAGGTCGAGCCATATGTGACCGGATGTGCCAAAACCAGCAAGCTACGGACGACAGGTAAGTCTTCGTGACTTACTCTGACCAATCGGTCTACACCATACTTCGACGTCGTATCGAGGATTTCTGAGGACTTGTTTGCTTTAAATCGCTTTCGGTTGGGTAGTTAGGTTTAAATGGTTTATAGGTTATTCTATTTCGGTCTTGATGGTATATATGTTGATTGTTTACTTTCTGTTCATTATCTGTTCATGCATCACGTATTTCAAATGACATGAAAACGAATTCTACACGATGTTTTCAAAGAAAAATCTATGTGGCCCGTACGGGGGGACTTTGATCTATTGGTGGACTATTTCCGGGTCTGACCAATACCACATCATCTGGTTACGCGAGATGGGGCTCAGGCATGGCTGTAGGGTTTATGAGCATGTACCCCCCTCCTCTAGATCGAAAGTGGTTGTCCGACCGCGGGATGTATCCTTTCCATTTAGAGGGCTGATATCTCGGTGGCAATATGTATGAAATGATCTGATATGTCTGATGAGCATGTTTTCTGAACTTCATATGCACGACACGCATGCATCTGCATTTACGTAGCTTACTGAGATTCCATATCTCATATGTGTCTGTATGGTGTAGGTGACGTTCTAGGTTACGTTGACCCAGGTGAGGATGATATTCTCCTCCTGACGTAGGAGCAGCTGATGGATGATGGCCGTGGGAGTGCGCTGAGCAGTCGAGGCGCGTTTTGACCCGTGGGGAATGATGTAAAGGTATTTGGGATGTATGTGAGTGTTTGGAGGAGTTGGTATTTTGGGATGTATGTAAGTATTTTGGAGGAGTTAATGGTATTATAAAATGTATAGTTGATCATATTAGGATGCTTGGATCTGGTTAGGTGATAGATTTATGTTAATGGTATTATAAAATGTATAGTTGATCATATTAGGGTGTTTGGTTCTGTTTAGTTGATAGATTTGTTTTATAAAACGTTTGTTAAGGTTTTATTTGGATTTTATGAACTGCTTGGGTATTTTGTAAACAGGAGGACATGTTAACTTTAAACGGAACCATGCAGTTTGTTTTCCGTGAAAATGTGTTTTGTTTAATTATATCTCGAGTCGTTCTGAGTGAGATTTCGGAGATGTAGGAGTATCGGTGGTTTAAAGTTAAGTCGTATTGGGAAGTGTATGTTTGTGATGTAGTTATAATTCGTGGTATAGATAGAATTGCGTTAGTGAAATGGTGAGGTGTATTTTGTAGGTGTTTGTGCGCGTGTTAGTTTAAATAATAGTTTTGAAATTTTTTAAACGTTTTATTAAATCGTTTTCCACTTAAACGCTAAGTATAAAAAGAAAAAGAAGAATTTCGTACGGGAAATAGGGTACAGTGTCTGGGTCGTTACAAGTTATGGTATCAGAGCCCCCGGGTTTTAAAATCGGTTCTGTAGACTGCTCGACTGCACAGCCACTACGCGGACATCCTTCATCAACTGTAAGTCTATTTATAGCTTTATTTGATTTTGTTTCTTAGGATTATTGTTTTGATTTTTATAGGATTTATATAAAATGGTTCGAGGAAAGAATCTTAGAGACGACGCGCTAGATCGACTTACGGAGATAATAGATCGCCAGTCCCAACGTATAGACCAACAAACTCAGCTCATAGTCAGGCAATTTCTTCAGCTCGAGAGGTTGACAAACCGAGACGACCCAAGGACCCAAGGGGTGGTTGCTTGCAATAGTCAAGGTATGAAGAGGATGGGCAGGGAGGAAATCGAACAAGGTCGACGAAAGAAATTACGAGGAACTACTCAGGGACCCTGGTGTCTTAAATGCCAAAAGGAGCACTACGGCAGCTGTAGAGTAGGCACAGATAAATGCTTTCGATGTGGAGAGAATGGCCATTTCGTCAAGGATTGCCCGAAGCTGTGCCGAGATCAACCAGGTAGAGGCCAACGAGGCAAGAATCAGAAAAACGTTACCCTAAAGCTGCTTGCCTTGACTAGAGAAGAAGAAACTGCCCAACCCTCAGCTGTTTCAGGTAGAGTTTTATTTCAAAAATTAATAGAACGAATAATATTAAAATAGAGAAGTAAGAAAGTAATGGAAGGTGGGTTAGAGGAGTTCTTAAATGAACCCCAACTATAAGACGGTAGGTAGATGCGTGACCATACAGCCTTGTAGAAAGAGAGTTATACGTTAATAAGATTAGCCTGACTTAACCATGAAGAGTTATGCACTTAGATTTTGTGCTATTAGAGAGATACGACTTACGAGGTGTAAGGATTTAAATTTATAGGAAATGAACCCTAGTTGATGAAACTCAAAACCCTTAGAGTCTTAAGGTGTAAGAATTAAGTAGTAATTTAAGCTAAAATGTAAAATGCATTTGGAGATGTTTAGGTTCTCGAGGTATACTAAGTGCAATTAAGCAAGTAGGAAGATTTAGTAAGAATTTGAATACCCCGGATCCATGAAAAAGATTGAAGTGTCTAGACAAAAGAATCATATTCCAGAGCTTACCTAGTGTTATTGTGGATTGGATACGAGGGTGACCATTATGGTTGTGGTGTAGAAAGATGTGACAGATCAATACAAGTCGCGGACGTAAGATTTGAGTGATCGGATAGGAGTGGTCGTATCGACCAATATGGAGGCAAAGATAAGGAGATTTACTCCGAGTTGGAAAGTATTAAATCCCTGAACCCTAGAGAATTGAAGTCATGTGCATGGTGATACTCTAGGTACCGAAATTGGCTGTTCTCTAGGAAATGAGTACCACCAAAGACACCTTAGAAGACTAATCCATAAAGGAAGATATTAATCTGTGAGAAGATTACAACCGACTTATTAGGTGGGAGGTCTAGCAAAGTTAAGAATAATCGACGAATTGTGGACATGTCAGGCAGTTAGAGTTGCTTGATTGGATTGTGAAACAAAAGATATAGGAGTTAAGTTGCGAACCTATAGTTGGTACAATTTAAGTTAGGAGCCACAACATGAGGCTGCCTCCAGGATGAAAGTAGAAGTATTAGTGTTCGAGGAACTAGAAAGGTTATCATTAATGAAGAGACGTTTCAAATTATTGGGGGATAAAAAGGGTAGGATTAAGGACTTAAGGAGAATTGGAATGAAGGCGTAAACTTATCTACAACAAGTTCGCAAACAAGAAGATAGTTGGATGAATCGTAGCATGCGAGTCAAGTAGACAAGTAAAGTATTGAACCCGACTAGGAGGAACGAAAGAGGATTGACTATTTCGAAACTTTGAAGAAATCCTCGTACGATGTTAGAGGTAAGTGCAGGTGATAGTTAGACTAAAAGGAAGAGTTAAGATTAGAAGCCTAGTTCGGTGGCTAATGTCGGGCGATTTGTGAAATTCGCATATGTTTGAATAGAGAATGTGAGTTTGCTCGCGAAGCCATTTAAAGTAACTTGGAGTGGGACAAGTTAGAAAAGCTCCGAAAGTCCGACGGTTAACAAGTCGAGACCGATGGATGCATTAGAGACTTAGGTTATAATAAATAGTTAAAACAATTCTATGGTCAAAACTTGGGGATTCCCTTGTACATGGAGTTAATAAGGAAATTGAGCTAAACAGATGAGCATAATGTGTATAGTATTTAGCAAAGGACATAACGATAGAATTCGTTGAGGTAGATTAGAACAAATATGATATTTATAACGTCTTAGTTACAAAGGGATCGTAATCCTAAGCGAGTAGTAACTTTAGCCCCGATGGACTCGTCGAGACCTCAGAGTAATCTCAACAAGATGGTTTGTGAGATTTAGAAATTGGAATTTTAGTGGAGAATGTTGTTAGATCCGCGGGGTGCCCAAAGAAGTGTGCATTTGAATACTTTTGACAAATAAGTTTTAAGGGAACATTACTAGAGAAGCGTGGACTCGGGTGGTCGTAATGATGACCAAGATTTGGGCCAACGAACTCATAACCAAGTTCAGGTTACAGCTCCGATACATATATATATATGGCGGATGAGGTTGTAGTGTAATTGATATTTTAGCGTTGGAGTAAGTAAATTGAGAAGACCTAGAGGGCGTAAAACGGTTAGGTACGTATTCGATAGACAAAAGATTTAGAAAGTTAGAAACTAAACCAAAGAAACTTAAGTCGATGAATTGAAGGTAAAATAGAGGGGAGTTAGATTACAACCTGTGTGTTGTCAGGAATCCTTGAACGATAGTCAACCCAAATGACGTCGGGAAGTGGAGGATATTCGAGGATTAGGATAGGTGACAATCTTTAATGGAGACCAATTGAGAAGTTAGGGAGTTTAACATTTGGGTGATTAAATTTTGACCAACGCGTGCTCGGGATGTCAGGTGACAAATACATAGTTAGAGATCGTCTGATTAAAGGCTTAGGAAACTTGGTAAGATTGGATGCGTAGGCAATGATTTGTTTAGGCCAATTGAAAGTAAGGAATGTGGTCATAAAGTTAATGTAGAAGTTCAGTTGGTGTGCATCCCTACTGTGGACAGAGTCGAGGGAATTATGCTGAGGTTTGGGTCACAATCCAGAGATTTGATGAAGTGTGGATATTTAATTTGGCAGGCGTTAGAAAGCTTGAACATAACTCTGATATGAAGAAACGGCAGAGGAAAGACAAGGATAAAAGAAACTTTAAAGTCAGTATTAATAGGAGGTTTAATATGTGAATTATTAAAAGATGATGCATGCGCAAATGTTAAGGTGGCAAATATGTCGCGGAGTTAATTAACTTGAGACTTAAAAATTTTAAATTGTGTTCAATGCTTTAGTGAGAAAGTGTACGATCAAGTCGAAAGTAGAGAATACAAATTTAAGGCCGATGATGGATAGTACAGTGAAGAATTTGGTTTAGAACCCCGAAGAATGACCGTAGATACGGATGATAATCGAAGTATAAGGCCTGATGACATGAAACATTAATGTCAAAGACTATGAGTTAGAGCAAATTTTGAGGACAAAATTCTAAATAAGGAGGGTAGAATGTAATATCCGGCTCGTACGGATTTTGAGAATATTATTATTATATTTTCGGATGACATTTTTGTAAATATGTCAAATCAGGTCCGTTTTACAAAAGAAATGTGTCATGACGATCCTAGCAATTAATAGAATTTTAAAGAATTTACGAGAATTTTCGGAATAATAACGCTATATTCCGGGTAATTACGTTTCTCGTAATATAATTTTAGTAAAAATAGTAAACGAGGTCCGATTTGCGAACGGACAGTTTTAATAGAACCCAGATAATAAGTTGGATTTACTGGCGAGATAAGAAATTCGAAACGGTTGAAAACCGAGAGGTAGTGACGTTCAATAAAATAGAATATTAGGATTATTATTATTATTATTATTATTATTATTATTATTATTATTATTATAATTAAAATCAACTGAATGGTTAAACCATTCAGTTGATTTCGACGAACCCGAGCCCGACGCCGAGAGAGAGAAGGGAGCGCGACCCTCCGAAGAACGACGAACGCCGGTGACTTCCGCCCCTCTCCGGCCAGACGACGGCGGCGTGCGACCTCCGGCCATCTCCGCGCGCAAACCCGAACGGTAAGCTCGACTTCGGCCCTGTTTTTGTTCGTTTTGGGGCTGGCGGTGGCGAGCTCGATTGAGCTCCAATCGCCGGCCGTTTTCGGTCACTTCCGGCGTGGATTTGTCAACCCTAAGGCCGGCTATTGTCGATTGGCTGTGGAGCGCCCGAATTGGGCGAAAATCAGTGATGCCCGAATTAGGGCAATTCGGGTTTGTGCTTTGTAACTTCGATTTTAGGTTAGTTGTTGTTAATTGGATGTTAAAAGGATAGATTAGTGAAGAAATTGATGGAATTTGATGAAAAATCAAAAAGAGGAATTTTGGGAGAAAGGGGCAGTTCGGGTTTTTGATAAATTGACCTAGCTCCGGTCGTTTGTTTTTAAATTCCTTTTGGCATATTAAAATAGGTTATTAGAGGAGTACGTGGCCGCTGGAATCATTCGATTCCGGTAACCGACGCGAAAGTTACGCGCGTTCAAAGTTTCGGGTCGGTTTTACCCAACCCGAATTAGTGGCCCGTTAAGTTAGGTTTTAATTGGATTAGACTAGAAATAGTAATTTGAGAGTAATTGGAGAATGTAGGCTTGAATTTAATGAAGTTTGAATGTTTGACATAGGTCGAACCATATGTGACCGGATGTGCCAAAACCAGCAAGCTACGGACGACAGGTAAGTCTTCGTGACTTACTCTGACCAATCGGTCTACACCATACTTCGACGTCGTATCGAGGATTTCTGAGGACTTGTTTGCTTTAAATCGCTTTCGGTTGGGTAGTTAGGTTTAAATGGTTTATAGGTTATTCTATTTCGGTCTTGATGGTATATATGTTGATTGTTTACTTTCTGTTCATTATCTGTTCATGCATCACGTATTTCAAATGACATGAAAACGAATTCTACACGATGTTTTCAAAGAAAAATCTATGTGGCCCGTACGGGGGGACTTTGATCTATTGGTGGACTATTTCTGGGTCTGAATACCACATCATCTGGTTACGCGAGATGGGGCTCAGGCATGGCTGTAGCGTTTATGAGCATGTACCCCCCTCCTCTAGATCGAAAGTGGTAGTCCGACCGCGGGATGTATCCTTTCCATTTAGAGGGCTGATATCTCGGTGGCAATATGTATGAAATGATCTGATATGTCTGATGAGCATGTTTTCTGAACTTCATATGCACGACACGCATGCATCTGCATTTACGTAGCTTACTGAGATTTCCATATCTCATATGTGTCTGTATGGTGTAGGTGACGTTCTAGGTTACGTTGACCCAGGTGAGGATGATATTCCTCCTCCTGACGTAGGAGCAGCTGATGGATGATGGCCGTGGGAGTGCGCTGAGCAGTCGAGGCGCGTTTTGACCCGTGGGGAATGATGTAAAGGTATTTTGGGATGTATGTGAGTGTTTTGGAGGAGTTGGTATTTTGGGATGTATGTAAGTATTTTGGAGGAGTTAATGGTATTATAAAATGTATAGTTGATCATATTAGGATGCTTGGATCTGGTTAGGTGATAGATTTATGTTAATGGTATTATAAAATGTATAGTTGATCATATTAGGGTGTTTGGTTCTGTTTAGTTGATAGATTTGTTTTATAAAACGTTTGTTAAGGTTTTTATTTGGATTTTTATGAACTGCTTGGGTATTTTGTAAACAGGAGGACATGTTAAACTTTTAAACGGAACCATGCAGTTTGTTTTCGTGAAAATGTGTTTTGTTTAATTATATCTCGAGTCGTTCTGAGTGAGATTTCGGAGATGTAGGAGTATCGGTGGTTTAAAGTTAAGTCGTATTGGAAAGTGTATGTTTGTGATGTAGTTATAATTCGTGGTATAGATAGAATTGCGTTAGTGAAATGGTGAGGTGTATTTTGTAGGTGTTTGTGCGCGTGTTAGTTTAAATAATAGTTTTTGAAATTTTTAAACGTTTTATTAAATCGTTTTCCACTTAAACGCTAAGTATAAAAAGAAAAAGAAGAATTTCGTACGGGAAATAGGGTACAGTGTCTGGGTCGTTACAAGTTATGGTATCAGAGCCCCCGGGTTTTAAAATCGGTTCTGTAGACTGCTCGACTGCACAGCCACTACGCGGACATCCTTCATCACTGTAAGTCTATTTATAGCTTTATTTGATTTTGTTTCTTAGGATTATTGTTTTTGATTTTTATAGGATTTATATAAAATGGTTCGAGGAAAGAATCTTAGAGACGACGCGCTAGATCGACTTACGGAGATAATAGATCGCCAGTCCCAACGTATAGACCAACAAACTCAGCTCATAGTCAGGCAATTTCTTCAGCTCGAGAGGTTGACAAACCGAGACGACCCAAGGACCCAAGGGGTGGTTGCTTGCAATAGTCAAGGTATGAAGAGGATGGGCAGGGAGGAAATCGAACAAGGTCGACGAAAGAAATTACGAGGAACTACTCAGGGACCCTGTGTCTTAAATGCCAAAAGGAGCACTACGGCAGCTGTAGAGTAGGCACAGATAAATGCTTTCGATGTGGAGAGAATGGCCATTTCGTCAAGGATTGCCCGAAGCTGTGCCGAGATCAACCAGGTAGAGGCCAACGAGGCAAGAATCAGAAAAACGTACCCTAAAGCTGCTTGCCTTGACTAGAGAAGAAGAAACTGCCCAACCCTCAGCTGTTTCAGGTAGAGTTTTATTTCAAAAATTAATAGAACGAATAATATTAAAATAGAGAAGTAAGAAAGTAATGGAAGGTGGGTTAGAGGAGTTCTTAAATGAACCCCAACTATAAGACGGTAGGTAGATGCGTGACCATACAAGCCTTGTAGAAAGAGAGTTATACGTTAATAAGATTAGCCTGACTTAACCATGAAGAGTTATGCACTTAGATTTTGTGCTATTAGAGAGATACGACTTACGAGGTGTAAGGATTTAAATTTATAGGAAATGAACCCTAGTTGATGAAACTCAAAACCCTTAGAGTCTTAAGGTGTAAAGAATTAAGTAGGTAATTTAAGCTAAAATGTAAAATGCATTTGGAGATGTTTTAGGTTCTCGAGGTATACTAAGTGCAATTAAGCAAGTAGGAAGATTTAGTAAGAATTTGAATACCCCGGATCCATGAAAAGATTGAAGTGTCTAGACAAAAGAATCATATTCCAGAGCTTACCTAGTGTTATTGTGGATTGGATACGAGGGTGACCATTATGGTTGTGGTGTAGAAAGATGTGACAGATCAATACAAGTCGCGGACGTAAGATTTGAGTGATCGGATAGGAGTGGTCGTATCGACCAATATGGAGGCAAAGATAAGGAGATTTACTCCGAGTTGGAAAGTATTTAAATCCCTGAAACCCTAGAGAATTGAAGTCATGTGCATGGTGATACTCTAGGTACCGAAATTGGCTGTTCTCTAGGAAATGAGTACCACCAAAGACACCTTAGAAGACTAATCCATAAAGGAAGATATTAATCTGTGAGAAGATTACAACCGACTTATTAGGTGGGAGGTCTAGCAAAGTTAAGAATAATCGACGAATTGTGGACATGTCAGGCAGTTAGAGTTGCTTGATTGGATTGTGAAACAAAAGATATAGGAGTTAAGTTGCGAACCTATAGTTGGTACAATTTAAGTTAGGAGCCACAACATGAGGCTGCCTCCAGGATGAAAGTAGAAGTATTAGTGTTCGAGGAACTAGAAAGGTTATCATTAATGAAGAGACGTTTCAAATTATTGGGGGATAAAAAGGGTAGGATTTAAGGACTTAAGGAGAATTGGAATGAAGGCGTAAACTTATCTACAACAAGTTCGCAAACAAGAAGATAGTTGGATGAATCGTAGCATGCGAGTCAAGTAGACAAGTAAAGTATTGAACCCGACTAGGAGGAACGAAAGAGGATTGACTATTTCGAAACTTTGAAGAAATCCTCGTACGATGTTAGAGGTAAGTGCAGGTGATAGTTAGACTAAAAGGAAGAGTTAAGATTAGAAGCCTAGTTCGGTGGCTAATGTCGGGCGATTTGTGAAATTCGCAATAGTTGAATAGAGAATGTGAGTTTGCTCGCGAAGCCATTTAAAGTAAACTTGGAGTGGGACAAGTTAGAAAAGCTCCGAAAGTCCGACGGTTAACAAGTCGAGACCGATGGATGCATTAGAGACTTAAGGTTATAATAAATAGTTAAAACAATTCTATGGTCAAACTTGGGGATTCCCTTGTACATGGAGTTAATAAGGAAATTGAGCTAAACAGATGAGGCATAATGTGTATAGTATTTAGCAAAGGACATAACGATAGAATTCGTTGAGGTAGATTAGAACAAAATATGATATTTATAACGTCTTAGTTACAAAGGGATCGTAATCCTAAGCGAGTAGTAACTTTAGCCCCGGATGGACTCGTCGAGACCTCAGAGTAATCTCAACAAGATGGTTTGTGAGATTTAGAAATTGGAATTTTAGTGGAGAATGTTGTTAAGATCCGCGGGGTGCCCAAAGAAGTGTGCATTTGAATACTTTTGACAAATAAGTTTTAAGGGAACATTACTAGAGAAGCGTGGACTCGGGTGGTCGTAATGATGACCAAGATTTGGGCCAACGAACTCATAACCAAGTTCAGGTTACAGCTCCGATACATATATATATATGGCGGATGAGGGTTGTAGTGTAATTGATATTTTAGCGTTGGAGTAAGTAAATTGAGAAGACCTAGAGGGCGTAAAACGGTTAGGTACGTATTCGATAGACAAAGATTTAGAAAGTTAGAAACTAAACCAAAGAAACTTAAGTCGATGAATTGAAGGTAAAATAGAGGGGAGTTAGATTACAACCTGTGTGTTGTCAGGAATCCTTGAACGATAGTCAACCCAAATGACGTCGGGAAGTGGAGGATATTTCGAGGATTTAGGATAGGTGACAATCTTTAATGGAGACCAATTGAGAAGTTAGGGAGTTTAACATTTTGGGTGATTAAATTTTGACCAACGCGTGCTCGGGATGTCAGGTGACAAATACATAGTTAGAGATCGTCTGATTAAAGGCTTAGGAAACTTGGTAAGATTGGATGCGTAGGCAATGATTTGTTTAGGCCAATTGAAAGTAAGGAATGTGGTCATAAAGTTAATGTAGAAGTTCAGTTGGTGTGCATCCCTACTGTGGACAGAGTCGAGGGAATTATGCTGAGGTTTGGGTCACAATCCAGAGATTTGATGAAGTGTGGATATTTAATTTGGCAGGCGTTAGAAAGCTTGAACATAACTCTGATATGAAGAAACGGCAGAGGAAAGACAAGGATAAAAGAAACTTTAAAGTCAGTATTAATAGGAGGTTTAATATGTGAATTATTAAAAGATGATGCATGCGCAAATGTTAAGGTGGCAAATATGTCGCGGAGTTAATTAACTTGAGACTTAAAAATTTTAAATTGTGTTCAATGCTTTAGTGAGAAAGTGTACGATCAAGTCGAAAGTAGAGAATACAAATTTAAGGCCGATGATGGATAGTACAGTGAAGAATTTTGGTTTAGAACCCCGAAGAATGACCGTAGATACGGATGATAATCGAAGTATAAGGCCTGATGACATGAAACATTAATGTCAAAGACTATGAGTTAGAGCAAATTTTGAGGACAAAATTCTAATAAGGAGGGTAGAATGTAATATCCGGCTCGTACGGATTTTGAGAATATTATTATTATATTTTCGGATGACATTTTGTAAATATGTCAAATCAGGTCCGTTTTACAAAAGAAATGTGTCATGCGATCCTAGCAATTAATAGGAATTTTAAAGAATTTACGAGAATTTTCGGAATAATAACGCTATATTCCGGGTAATTACGTTTCTCGTAATATAATTTAGTAAAAATAGTAAACGAGGTCCGATTTGCGAACGGACAGTTTTAATAGAACCCAGATAATAAGTTGGATTTACTGGCGAGATAAGAAATTCGAACGGTTGAAAACACGAGAGGGTAGTGACGTTCAATAAAATAGAATATTAGGATTATTATTATTATTATTATTATTATTATTATTATTATTATTATATTAATAATTAAAATCAACGAATGGTTAAACCATTCAGTTGATTTCGACGAACCCGAGCCCGACGCCGAGAGAGAGAAAGGAGCGCGGACCCTCGAAGAACGACGAACGCCGGTGACTTCCGCCCCTCTCCGGCCAGACGACGGCGGCGTGCGACCTCCGGCCATCTCCGCGCGCAACCCGAACGGTAAGCTCGACTTCGGCCCTGTTTTTGTTCGGTTTGGGGCTGGCGGTGGCGAGCTCGATTGAGCTCCAATCGCCGGCCGTTTTCGGTCACTTCCGGCGTGGATTGTCAACCCTAAGGCCGGCTATTGTCGATTGGCTGTGGAGCGCCCGAATTGGGCGAAAATCAGTGATGCCCGAATTAGGGCAATTCGGGTTGTTGTGCTTGTAACTTCGATTTTAGGTTAGTTGTTGTTAATTGGATGTTAAAGGATAGATTAGTGAAGAAATTGATGGAATTTGATGAAAAAATCAAAAAGAGGAATTTTGGGAGAAAGGGGCAGTTCGGGTTTTTGATAAATTGACCTAGCTCAGGTCGTTTGTTTTTAATTCCTTTTGGCATATTAAAATAGGTTATTAGAGGAGTACGTGGCCGCGGGATCATTCGATTCCGGTAACCGACGCGAAGTACGCGCGTTCAAAGTTTCGGGTCGGTTTTACCCAACCCGAATGAGTGGCCCGTTAAGTTAGGTTTAATTGGATTAGACTAGAAATAGTAATTTGAGAGTAATTGGAGAATGTAGGCTTGAATTTAATGAAGTTTGAATGTTTGACATAGGTCAACCCTATGTGACCGGATGTGCCAAAACCAGCAAGCTACGACGACAGGTAAGTCTTCGTGACTTACTCTGACCAGATCGGTCGACACCATACTTCGACGTCGTATCGAGGATTTCTGAGGACTTGTTTGCTTTAATCGCTTTCGGTTGGGGAGTTGGTATTTTGGGATGTATGTGAGTGTTTTGGAGGAGTTGGTATTTTGGGATGTATGTGAGTGTTTTGGAGGAGTTGGTATTTTGGGATGTATGTGAGTGTTTTGGAGGAGTTGGTATTTTGGGATGTATGTGAGTGTTTTGGAGGAGTTGGTATTTTGGGATGTATGTGAGTGTTTTGGAGGAGTTGGTATTTTGGGATGTATGTGAGTGTTTTGGAGGAGTTGGTATTTTGGGATGTATGTGAGTGTTTTGGAGGAGTTGGTATTTTGGGATGTATGTGAGTGTTTTGGAGGAGTTGGTATTTTGGGATGTATGTGAGTGTTTTGGAGGAGTTGGTATTTTGGGATGTATGTGAGTGTTTTGGAGGAGTTGGTATTTTGGGATGTATGTGAGTGTTTTGGAGGAGTTGGTATTTTGGGATGTATGTGAGTGTTTTGGAGGAGTTGGTATTTTGGGATGTATGTGAGTGTTTTGGAGGAGTTGGTATTTTGGGATGTATGTGAGTGTTTTGGAGGAGTTGGTATTTTGGGATGTATGTGAGTGTTTTGGAGGAGTTGGTATTTTGGGATGTATGTGAGTGTTTTGGAGGAGTTGGTATTTTGGGATGTATGTGAGTGTTTTGGAGGAGTTGGTATTTTGGGATGTATGTGAGTGTTTTGGAGGAGTTGGTATTTTGGGATGTATGTGAGTGTTTTGGAGGAGTTGGTATTTTGGGATGTATGTGAGTGTTTTGGAGGAGTTGGTATTTTGGGATGTATGTGAGTGTTTTGGAGGAGTTGGTATTTTGGGATGTATGTGAGTGTTTTGGAGGAGTTGGTATTTTGGGATGTATGTGAGTGTTTTGGAGGAGTTGGTATTTTGGGATGTATGTGAGTGTTTTGGAGGAGTTGGTATTTTGGGATGTATGTGAGTGTTTTGGAGGAGTTGGTATTTTGGGATGTATGTGAGTGTTTTGGAGGAGTTGGTATTTTGGGATGTATGTGAGTGTTTTGGAGGAGTTGGTATTTTGGGATGTATGTGAGTGTTTTGGAGGAGTTGGTATTTTGGGATGTATGTGAGTGTTTTGGAGGAGTTGGTATTTTGGGATGTATGTGAGTGTTTTGGAGGAGTTGGTATTTTGGGATGTATGTGAGTGTTTTGGAGGAGTTGGTATTTTGGGATGTATGTGAGTGTTTTGGAGGAGTTGGTATTTTGGGATGTATGTGAGTGTTTTGGAGGAGTTGGTATTTTGGGATGTATGTGAGTGTTTTGGAGGAGTTGGTATTTTGGGATGTATGTGAGTGTTTTGGAGGAGTTGGTATTTTGGGATGTATGTGAGTGTTTTGGAGGAGTTGGTATTTTGGGATGTATGTGAGTGTTTTGGAGGAGTTGGTATTTTGGGATGTATGTGAGTGTTTTGGAGGAGTTGGTATTTTGGGATGTATGTAAGTATTTTGGAGGAGTTAATGGTATTATAAAATGTATAGTTGATCATATTAGGATGCTTGGATTGGTTAGGTGATAGATTTATGTTAATGGTATTATAAAATGTATAGTTGATCATATTAGGGTGTTGGTTCTGTTTAGTTGATAGATTTGTTTTATAAAACGTTTGTTAAGGTTTTTATTTGGATTTTTATGAACTGCTTGGTATTTTGTAAACAGGAGGACATGTTAAACTTTTAAACGGAACCATGCAGTTTGTTTTCGTGAAAATGTGTTTTGTTTAATTATATCTCGATTCGTTCTGAGTGAGATTTCGGAGATGTAGGAGTATCGGTGGTTTAAAGTTAAGTCGTATTGGAAAGTGTATGTTTGTGATGTAGTTATAATTCGTGGTATAGATAGAATTGCGTTAGTGAAATGGTGAGGTGTATTTTGTAGGTGTTTGTGCGCGTGTTAGTTTAAATAATAGTTTTGAAATTTTTTAAACGTTTTATTAAATCGTTTTCCACTTAAACGCTAAGTATAAAAAGAAAAAGAAGAATTTCGTACGGGAAATAGGGTACAGTGTCTGGGTCGTTACAATGTGTCTGATAGTTCACTCGCCAGTTCCTCTATAAGCCCCACTTATACCCCTCTGCCAGTGAAACTTATTGTAATGTACTGTCACTGTATTCTGAAAGTTCATGCATAGCATTTCCATCACTGCATTTTTTAAGTTCTTATTGAGTTTTAGACTCATAAGTGAACTCCGTGATGTAGGTACGGAACCTGTGGATGAGGATTTTGTGCCTCAGTCTGACGCATAGGTGGACGTGGCAGCCAAACATATTCCTGATTGAGAGAGTGAAGTTTTAAGTTCTGTGTTTTGTTTATGTTTTAAAAACTTCTGTTTTGGTGAATTTTGGAAATGTATGTCAAGTCTTGTACAGATTATGAGATTTAAAACAATGCATATATTCTGTGTTGTAATGGTCTTTTAAAACCTCTGTTATAACAGTTGAAACTTTCTGAAGTATTCTGGGAATTGTCTTGAGTTTTGATGCTTTTGTGTCAAAAGATGTAAGTTGTCAAACAGAGGGATAACTGATCGATCGGCGGAGCAAATGTCATGTTTTCAAATCCTCAAGTTTTCCTTCTATAAATTAGTCGTCCAAAGTTATCATCCAAAGTTGTGGACGATAACGTCGTCCATTCTGCCTTTCAGTTTTTGTCTTTCGAGTTTTCAAGTATTTGGCTAAGTATTAGTCGTCCAAAGTTATCGTCCAAAGTTGTGGACGATAATGTTGTCCATTTTGCCTTCCGTCTCAGTCGTCCATACTGCCTCCAGTTTCTGTTGTCTATTTTGCCTTTGGTTTCTGTCTTTTATTCGACTGAGTGTTATCGTCCGAAAGTTTGCCTGTTATTTTAAACGTCCAAAGCTCAATTGTGCACAGTACTCGCCCGACGAGTAATTGTTTGAAGTATTTGGCTAAGTGTCAAACGTCTATTCTGCCTTCTATTTTCAACGTCCATTCTGTCTACTATTTTTGTCTTTTAGTGTAAACGTCCACGGACTACTGTGTCCACTGATTCTGCTTTGTATTTTAAACGTCCAGATTCTACTTTGTATTTTTAAACGTCCACAACCGCTTTGATTTTAAACGTCCACGGCTTCTGTTTGTCCATAAATTTTGTCTTTAATTTTAAATGTCCACAGTTCCTGATTGTCCAAAGTTTTTGATTGTCCACAGCTTCTTATCGTCCACAGCTTCTGCCATCCACTGTAGCCTTACACAGTATATCTTCCAATTTATATTTCTCATTTTTATTAAGTCTTCCACTGCATGTCTATCGTCTATTATGTCTTGTTTTCTAAAACGTTCAAAGTATTCTGTTTTTCTGATTTCATTTCTCCGTTTTCCTGCACTCGTCCAGATTTTTGTGTTCCTGTTTTTCCTGTTTTATTTTGTTTATTTACTCTAGTCGCCCATTTATACTTCCTATTTTTCTTCTGGCATTTATTTCTGAAGTCCGGATTTAATCATGTCTTTTCAGCCTTCATTCCAGAGAGGGTTTCCTCTCCGTGTAAAGTTTTAAAAGTTAAAAAAAAATAGTCCACGTTTTAAAAATGTCCGGAGTGACGGCTCCTCGACCCCGATCGGGTCCTGGGCAGTCACAGTTATGGTATCAGAGCCTGCCAGGTTTTAAAAGCAGTTTTGGAGAAATGTCTTGTTGCGCAACCCGCCATAAGCGATCGCTCCACAAACTGTAAGTGTTTAAATTCCCGTCAAAGTTCTGTTTATTAAATTTGGTTATTCTGTTTATAGGATTTTCTTATAAATGGTAAGAGGACATCAGGATGAAGAAAGCAAAAGTTCTCGTGCCATTGACCGATTAACTGAGCTGGTGGGTATACAGTTTCGCATGGTGGAACGCTTGATGGCCAGAGAAGATAACGGAAATAACAATCATGGTAATGCTCCACGTGACACCAGTGGAGATAGGTTCCGGCGACTCCAACCGCCGATGTTTGATGGATTATCGACGGATCCAACTCACGGTGAGGAATGGGTTCGGCAGGTTGAACAAATGTTCAACTATGCCGAAGTGGAGGAGAGCAAGAAGGTTCATGTGCCACGTTTCATCTCACCAAGAATGCTGGATTTTGGTGGGACACAGTGCAGTCAACTACTGTGGCATTAAGCTGGGAGGGATTCAAGAATATCTTTTACGATAAGTATTTCGACCGCAGTGTGAGGAAGGAAAAGTTGATTGAATTCTCTCGGCTACGACAATACGGATCAGTGGTTGAATACGTTCAGAAGTTTGAGTCCTTGTCGCATTATGCAATACATTTGGTGGCCACAGATAAGAATAAGGTACACAAGTTTATTCAGGGTTTGAAGATAGACCTTTTACGAGGGATCACAACTGGGGGATTTGATGAGGCACCTACCCGAGAGTGGTGGCCAAGGCTTATCAATTAGAGGCCTTAGAAATTGTAACACCCGGCTTTACGAGATTTAATTTTTATTCCAATATAGACGGTATTTTGTAAATACGTCAAATTAGGTCTGGTTTACGAACATAAGATTTTAACAAGGCCGTAATAATAAATTGGAATTTTGGGTGAAATGTGAAAATTTGAGGTAAATGGATCGTTAATTAAATAACGAAATTAGTGGATAAACAAATAGAGAATTAATGGAGGGCAAGTTGGTAATTGCACAATCCAATTTCTATTAAAATCAAAACTCCCTCATTTCTTTTCCCCTCACCCACGCCAATTTCATTTTTCTCTCAACCCCCTTCCTCTTCCGGCGACTCTCTTCTCCGTGGTCGAAGCTTTTCCTCCGGCGACTCGAGTCTTCACGTTTCTCTTCCGTCTTCGCTCTCTAGGTAAGGCTCTAAGCTTTTGGAACGTTAGATATCGATTTCTAGGATTTAAAACGAATAGGGTTCGTTAGGGTTTTTGTTGAAAACGTAAATCGATGTTTGAAATTGATAGGTTGAGTTTAGTTGTGCCTCTAATAGACTTATTGATAGTTATTGGAGCTTAGTTCATTGATTTGTTGAGGTGTATTGGAGACTTGGTTAAGTTGGAGCTTGAAAACCTCCATTAATGGAAGTTTGGTAATCACGAGCACGAATTGCTCGATGAAATGCCTCAACAAGGTATTTTAGAGTTTTATGGAATTTTCTTTAGTTAGGAGTTAGTAATTTTTGAAGTTTGAAGATTTAGACTCGGTTTAACGTCGTATATTGTGAATGCATAGGTGAACAAATGCTCGTGGACGGAGCTCGGTGTGCAACGACGAGAGGTAAGTTCTCGTGACTTACTCTGGCCGATAGGCCTACACCATATGTCGAAGTCGTCTCGAGGAACCTTGAGGATTTGTTTGTTTAAATCGTTTTGGTTTGGGTAGTTAGGATTAGTTGTTTTTATATGTTGTTTGTTTATCGTCTTGATGGTACATATGTGTTTGTTTATCGTCTTGATGGTACACATGTGATTGTTTACTTTATGTTTATATTGAACTGTTCATGCATCATGGTTTTAAACATGTCATGAAAATGAATTTACGCACGGATTTCATGAAAAGAACATGCATGTAAAGACAAGTAAAGTATCACAGTAAACAACCATGACATGGGGTTATCGGGGATGAGGTTCAGACCTGGCATTCCGTGGTGAGCGGGTTTTCCTCCCTTCAGATGGTGTGGGCTGTCTAACCGCTGGACGTGCCCTATCCATCTGTCGAGCGTTTCCGATAACTATAGACTGACACGTACAGAGATATGCATTGACATGGACGGTTTTCATTGCACTGAACATACATGATCATGCATTAGCATTTGCGTAGAGCTTACTGAATTTTTATCTCATAGGTGTCTCTATGGTGTAGGTGATTTCAAGACAGGTGAGGATGACGTCGCTCCGCCTGAAGTATGAGCACGTTGAGGGAGAATGGCCCGTGGGAGTGCGCTGGTAGTCGGGGCGTGATTTTGACCCGTGGGAACATAGGTAAATGTTTTAGGAATCGATGGATAGAATATGGGAAATATGTATAGTTATATTTTAGGATGTTTTGGGTTTGGATGGATTATATAACGTGTTTTGGAAATTAAAAGGATTTTGTAATGCTTTAACTATTTTCAAACAGGAGGATATGTTAAACTTTTAAACGGAACCACGCGGTTTGTTTTTACAACATGGGTTATGTTTATTTGTGTTTTGAGTCGATGGACGAGTGATTGATAGCGTGAGTAATGTATGTGAGAGATAGGGTTATTGTGTAGAAATGTGTTTTGTGAAATGTATGAAATGGTGTGTGATGAAGGAATGAGAAAAGAGAAGAGTGCTTGTGTGTGTAAATGTGGTGTACAGGGCGTGAAAGGAAAGGAGAGGAAAGAAGGAAAAGGTGGGAGGCGACTGTTCGCAGGGGGAAAGGAGTTGGAATGCAGAACTCTCTTGTTTTCCAGAGAGTTTAGCGACCGTACGCGGGTAGAGTGGCGTACGGTCGGTTTGAAGGTCAGATTTCACGTTCTGGAACAGAACGTGAAGCGACCGAACGCTCGAAGATGAGCGTTCGGTCGGCTGTGCGAGGGGCGCCCGAACGCACGTCTTCATGCGTTCGGTCGCCTGTGCTTTTTCAGGCTGAATTGCCCCTTCTGCCCTCCCCTGATTCGAAGCTCTTTTATCTCAAATGGCCGAGGGTTTAAATTGATGTTTAATTATTTGTCTTAAATTTAATTGAGGTTTTAGAATGTTTTATTAAAATTATTTCTAATGATTTCCCAAACGATTTCAATGACTTAATTTCCGCTCAATGTTATGAGATTTACCTAGTATAGAAAGAAAATTTTAAATTTATCGGGAATTTCAAGGAATAGTTTAAGGGTCGTTACAAAAATAAAGTCCCAGAGAGAGAGGGATTCGTCGAAGAGATTCCTTCGTGATGCCCCTCAACAACAACAACAAAGGGGTCAAAATTTGCAACCTCAACAGCAATAGAACAGGGGCATTAAGAGGCCCAATAAGACCATCACTTATCATGACAAGGGAAAGAGACCAATGGGAACTCCTCAGCTTCCCGTATGCCCACGATGCCAGAAGAGTCACAGAGGAGAATGCAGGCTCCTTACAGACCATTGTTTCCGATGTGGCAAAGAGGGCCATCATGTCCGGGATTGCCCGATGCCCGACACGAGACCAAATCACACCATGCCAAGAGTTTTTGGAATGATAGAGGATGATGATGATGCCGCCCAGCACACAGCAATTACAGGTACAATTTTGATATGTGATGCACCTGCATATACTCTGTTGGACATGGGGGCCACACATTCGTTTGTGGCAAGGTATTTCATAGATAAGGAGAAGTTAAGTATTTTGCCTTCTAGTCTGCCCTACAGTGTCATGCTACCATTCAGAGAGTTTATGGACTCCGAGCAGGCAGTGTAGGGTGATATAGTGTCAGTTGGGGACCAGAAATTATATGCCAACCTCATCATCATCGGTATGAAGGGATACGATGTTATTCTAGGGATGGATTGGCTATTTAGACATCATGCCACCATCAACTGCAGGTATGGGCATGTGTCGTTTAAGTGCCCGAACGAGGAAGAGTTCTCCTATTAGGCTATACCAAAAGAGTACACTATGCCTGTTATATCCTCCTTGCAAGCTCAACAGCTGATGAGGTCAGGATGTGTCAGATTTCTTGCCCACGTAGTAGATGATCAAAGGCAAGGTGAGGTGGAACTTCAAAATATTCTGGTAGTTCGAAACTTCTCAGAGGAATTCTTAGAAGACTTACCGGGTTGCCACCAGATTGTGAGATTGAGTTTGAAATTGACATATGTCCTGGTGCCGAACCACTATCAAAGAACCCGTACCGTATGGCACCAATTGAGCTGAAGGAGTTGAAGACTCAGCTAAAAGAACTTGTGGACAAGGGGTTTGTATGCCCTAGTTTCTCTCCGTGGGTGCTTCCGTCTTATTTGTTAAAAAGAAGAATGGGTCCCTATGTATGTGTATCGACTGCCGTGAGCTGAACAAGTTAACTATCAAGAATAAGTACTCGTTGCCGAGGATCAATGATTTATTTGACCAGCTACAAAGAGCTCGGGTATTCTCGAAGATTGACTTGCGCTTTGGTTATTATCAATTGAAGGTCAGGGCCAGTGATATTCCAAAGACTGCCTTCAGGACCAGATACGAGCACTATGAGTTCTTAGTGATGTCGTTTGGGTTGACTAATGCCCCGGCAGCATTTATGGACTTGATGAAAAGGATATTCCAGGATTTCTTGGATAAATTTGTAATCGTCTTCATCGACGACATCCTGGTCTACTCCAAGAGTGAGGCCGAGTACGAGGAGCACTTGGAAATTGTGCTATCAACTCTAAAACAACACCAATTATACGCCAAGTTATCAAAATATGAGTTCTGGATGAGTAGGATTAATTTCGTAGGCCACGTGGTGTCTGCAGAAGGAGTTTCAGTGGATATGGCCAAGATTCAGGCTGTGAAAGACTGGCCGAGATCGAGGAATGCCAATGAAGTGCGGAGCTTTATCGAAATAGCTGGTTATTACAGAAAGTTTATCAAGGGATTTTCTGTGATAACGAAGCCTATGACCAGCTTAACGAGGAAAGACGTCAGGTTCAAGTGGTCTGAAGCTTATAAGGTGAGTTTTCAGACGCTTAAGCTGAAATTAACCACTGCTCCTTTGTTAGTATTGCCTATTGAAGACGACAAATTCAGCGTATATTGCGATGCGCCCAAGGTTGGCTTGGGATGTGTATTAATGTAAGAAGGGAAAGTGGTGGCATACGCATCCAGGCAATTGAAGAGTTATGAGCAAAACTATCCTACTCACGATCTGGAGTTAGCGGCAGTTATTTTTGCACTAAAGGTATGGAGACACCACTTGTATGGGCAATCATGTGAGGTGTTTTTGGATCACAAAAGCTTGAAGTACATATTTACCCAGAAAGAGTTAAACATGAGGCAACGACGGTGGCTTGAGTTTGTGAAAGACTACGATATCAAGATTAAGTACCACCCTGGGAAAGCCAATGTGGTAGCTGATGCATTGAGCAGGATGCCGGCTACTATGCAACTGGCCTTGTCTGCCATTTCAATGCCTTTGAGGACTGAAATTCGGAGGTTCGATTTGGAGGTAGTTTCTGAGCTATCGGCCATGCTGGCAGATCTAACATTACGACCAACCATTCTAGACCGAATTAAAGAGGCCCAGAGACCAATTCAAAGGAGATGGCTGATAGTTACCTATGGCCTCTTCCGATTTAAGTTATTCGGGAGATGGTATTCTGAAGTTCAAAGACAGGTGGTATGTTACGAGAGACGAAGAGCTACGAAAAGACATCTTGTCGGAAGCCCACTCATCTTCTTTCTCAATGCATCCTGGAAGCACAAAGATGTATCAAGACTTGAAACTTCACTTCTGGTGGCCGAATATGAAGAATAAAGTCGCCAAATATGTTGAGGCTTGCATGATATGTCAACAAGTCAAGGCTTAACATCAACGACCAGGTGGAACGCTTCAGCCTGTCCCGATCCTCAAATGGAAATAGGAGAGTATCACGATGGATTTTGTTGTCGGCCTTCCAAGGACAGCTAAGGGCCATAATAGCATATGGGTCATAGTAGAAAGATTGACGAAGTCGGCCCATTTTCTACCTGTGAAGACGACGTTCTCTATGAATCAGTATGCAGAGCGGTATATTAACAAAATTATTAAGCTGCATGGTATTCCGGTGTCGATCGTTTTGGATCAGGATCCTAGATTCACCTCCAGGTTTTGGAGAAGCTTGCAAAACTCCTTGGGCACCAAGTTAAACTTCAGCATAGCATTTCATCCACAGACGGAAGGACAATCAGAGAGAACAATTCAGATACTGGAGAATACGTTAAGGTCGTGTGTGCTAGAACTTCATACTCCTTGGAGTAGATATTTGACGCTTGTGGAGTTCGCTTACAACAATAGCTACCAGGCAACGATCGGTATGGCTCCATATGAAGCTCTTTATGGCAGAAAGTGCAGATCTCCATTGTGTTGGGATGAAGTTGGAGAGTCCAGACTTGTCAGCCTTGAATTATTACAGCAGATGTCTGAGGTGGTAGCTGCTATTAAACAAAGGATTCAAACTGCACAAAGTTGACAGAAGAGCTACGCAGACCACAAGAGAAGAGACGTGGAGTTTACTGAAGGTGATGAAGTATTCTTGAAGGTGTCACCTTTCAAAGGCGTGATGAGATGTGGCAAGAAAGGGAAGCTAAGTCCAAGATTTATTGGGCCCTTTCCCATCTTGAAGAGAGTTGGGAGCATGGCCTACAGACTACAACTGCCAGCATCAATGGGTGGAGTTCACAATGTTTTTCATGTTTCGATGCTGAGAAAATGTGTACGGTATCCAACTCAGATCGTGGAACGGGTGGACTTTGATATCATGCCGATGCTGACGTATGAAGAAAGGCCAATACAGATTTTGGATACGTCATTCAAGGTGCTGCGCAACAAGGTGGTCCCACTGGTGAAAGTTTTATTGCGCAATCATAACGTGGAGGAAGCCACCTGGGAAAGACAGCAGGATGTGAGAGCCCAATATCCGGAGCTATTCGCTTAAGCAAATTTTGGGGACAAAATTTCTATTAAGGTGGGTGGAATGTAACACCCGGCATTTTAGCCATGTAATTATTCCTTAAACTATTGAATGAGATTTATTGGCCATTAATAAAATGCGTATTCTTATTGGAGTTTTGTGATACCTTACGAAAAAAGTAGATTTTTTGGAGAAAAACGAATCGAAGAATTTAAATAACAATTCAATTGGAAAACCAAACTAAGTGCAACCAAAACAAAACAATTTGGTTAAAAACCAATGGAAGGGTAAAATTGGAAGCTAATTAAGGTTGGTGGAAGAAAGTCAATGGGTGATTGACACTTGGCAATCTTGTGGAAGAAGACAAACTTTTCTTTTTCTCTTCATCGTGAAAGCATTCACATTTCCATCCCTTCTTCTCTATTTTCTCTCTTCTAGGCGACTGCATCCATTTTCAAACTTCTCCTCCTCCTGTTTTCTTCCATTTTCTCTGTTACAGGTAATTGTTTTTCGTTAGTTAACAAGTTTAGGTTAGTTACTTTTTAGTTTTAAGAAAGTTTAGGGTTAACAGCCCGATTATTCATAATATAGGTTTGAGACTCACCGTGACATTCAAGACTTGCTGCATTTCAATCAACAGGTAAGTTCATGTGTGTAGATTGGCACTAAAGGCCCTATATCACAGAGATACTAGGTTTTACTTCTGTCGGGTGGTTTTGGGTAGAAAAGTTAGAGTTGAGTTATGAGTTATCTGCGTATCTCTTTATGTTCTGCTGTTTTATTCCTGTTGTCTTGCTATTTTAAGTTGAAGTACTGTAAACGTCCATGCATACACATTTTTCTCGAAAACTCATGCAAAATCTTTTCTGCACACGTTTTGAAGTTAAGAAAGATAAAAATCTGAACGTAATGTATCAGTTAAGTGTGGGACGGGGACTAGCCCTCTATTTCTGTTATGTTCTGTATTACTATATATGCCTGATAGTGCACTCTCCAGTTCCCCTATAAGCCCCACTTATACCCTTGTGCCAGTGAAACGTAATATAATGTACTGTCACTGTATTCTGAAAGTTCATACATAGCATTTCCATCACTGCATTTTTTATGTTCTTATTGAGTTTTAGACTCATAGGTGAACTCCCTGATGCAGGCACGGAACCCGTGAATGAGAATTTTGTGCCTCAGTCCGACGCATAGGTTGTTGGTGGCTCGAGATTTTGGGAATTGTTGTGGTAGCCAGACATATTCCTGACTAAGAGAGTGAAGTTTTAAGTTCTGTGTTTTGTTTATGTTTTAAAAACTTCTGTTTTGGTGAATTCTGGAAATGTATGTCAAGTTCTGTACAGATTCTGAGATTTAAAAACAATGCATAGATTCTGGGTTGTAATGGTCTTTTAAAACCTCTGTTATAACAGTTGAAAGTTTCTGAAGTATTCTGGGAATTGTCTTGAGTTTTGATGCTTTTGTGTCAAAAGATGTAAGTTGTCAAACAGAGAGATAGCCGATCGATCGGCGGAGAAAATGTTATGTTTTCAAATCCTCAAGTTTTCCTTCTGTAAAACAGTCCAAAGTTATCGTCCAAAGTTGTGGACGATAATGTCGTCCATTCTGCCTTACAGTTTCTGTCTTTCGAGTTTTCAAGTATTTGGCTAAGTATTAATCGTCCAAAGTTATCATCTAAAGTTGTGGACGATAACGTCGTCCATTTTGCCTTTTGTCTCAGTCGTCCATACTTCCTCCAGTTTCTGTTGTCTATTTTGCCTTTAGTTTCTGTCTTTTATTCGGCTGAGTGTTATCATCTGAAAGTTTGCCTGTTATTTTAAACGTCCAAAGTTATCGTCCACGATAACGTCGTCCAAAGTTCAGTTGTCCACAGTACTCGTGTAACGCCCCCGAACCCGCCCCGGCTCGGTGCGCTACATTGCTAACTCAAAACGTTTTTTAAAACGGCGTTTAAAATAATTTTCGTAAATTATTCGACTCAGTTTTTGGGTTTTTATAACCCTCAATTTTTGTTGACAAATGTGCCCAAAATACGTTTAAAATATGTCAGAAAAGGTCGGGTCAAAACATTTTGAAAATAGGAAAAATTTAAAAAAAATTAAAGTTAGTGTGCTGGGCGCGCCGCGCGGGAGTGCTGGGCGCAGCGTGCCCAGGCAGCGTGCAAGCGCACTGGGCCGCTGCGCACCGCGCGCGCGCACAGCAGCGCGCCGCGCGGGCAGCAGCGCACCCAGCCCGACCGATCGCGCCCAGCCCGATTGATCGGGCCTTCTCGGGCTCGTTCGGCCAAAATGCCCCCTTTTTCGACTGTTCTCCACTTTTCTTCATTTTTCATCTAGCCAAACACCCTTAAATCACGTGAAAATTTAACCACAGAATCCCGACACCCTCGACTCTATGTCCCGTAAAAATCTTAGAAAACCAACTTAAAATGGATAAAAAAAAATAGAGAAAAGTGAACCCGACGTTATTTGCTTTAAAACTAAAACGAGCGGCATAACTCCTAAAATTTCCAAAACCCAAAACCTGAAATCAAAGCCTTAAAACACTATCATTCCATACCAATCATCCAACAAAGCCATCGCTAGCCACAATACGAAATTCAACCAATAAAAACACCAAAACCCCAAATATACAAAATAGTTAGAGACCTATACCAAATCCCAAAATACTTAAGCCCCACAACCCGAAATCTAAACTAAACTATCAAAATTTAAATCCCACACACATCCCGAAGACTATAGTCGAGACGCCCCGACAACTGCCCGCACCGGCACACCCCGTGCATCTCCTACTGCTCCCAAGTCCTGGCTCACTCACTTAGCTCACCTGTAATCGCGTCGTTACCTACACCACAGAACACACACACACACACACGTAAGCTTACGCTTAGCAAGTAGGGAATAACAAATGCGACTAAACAAAATGAAACAGATCCTATCACATGCAGTTTCTAACGCTCAGTTGTATGTATCACGTTCTCACTTCATTAATCGTAGGCGTACCACTCTCGTAGAATATCATTCTACTTGAGACTCATCAGTGTACCTCTCGAGTTCTACTCGAGACACATCAGCGTACCTCTCGAGTTCTACTCAAGACACATCAGCGTACCTCTCAAGTAGAAATCCTTCTAGTCGAGACACATCAGCGTACCTCTCAAGTTCTACTCGAGACACATCAGCGTACCTCTCGAGTTCTACTCGAGACACATTTGCATATCACACTGTCGCATATCTTATACTTCATCCACACAATTGGGGAAACTCTCCAAATGTTGCTGCAAATTTCGTGAAGCAATGGGGAGGAAGAAGGGTATTTTATAATTTAACCTAACTTAACTTTTCACTTTTGACAATTTCCACAAAACTTTTGAAATTTATAAATTAACCACTCCACTTTCTTCATTCCTTAAAGCAACGTGGATGTCTCCTTTTTAACCTCAATTTTCCCTTGTTTAATTCACTTAATTTTTCCTTTTATTCTATTGGTCTCCTTTTTGACTTTGAATTTTCAACCTATACTTTTGACTTGTCAACATTCTTCTCCTTTTCATCAAACATTCCAACGTGAGAGCCTCTCATTTACTCCAACTTTACTTTTGTTACAATTTAAAATTCACATACTTTCCTAACACTCCAATATAAGGTTTCTCACAATTTTCTTTATAAATGTCACTCTACAATTTGCATAACTCTTGCATAAATAAACTCCCAAAATGTTGCCTTGAGTAACATTAAACTCCCACAACAACTCTAACTAGGGCTACATAAGCTACAGGAAAATATTCCGGGTGTTATAACTCGCCCGACGAGTAATTGTTTGAAGTATTTGGCTAAGTGTCAAATGTCCATTCTGCCTTCTATTTTCAACGTCAATTCTGTCTACTGTTTTTGTCTTTTAGGGTAAACGTCTACGGACTCCTGTATCCACTGATTCTGCTTTGTATTTTAAACGTCCAGATTCTGCTTTGTATTTTTAAACGCCCACAGCCGCTTTGATTTTAAACGTCCACGGCTTCTGTTTGTCCACAGTTCCCAATTGTCAACAGTTTTCGATTGTCTACATCTCCTGATCGTCCACAACTTCTGCCATCCACTGTAGCCTTCCATAGTATATCTTCCAGTTTATATTTCTCATTTTTATTAATTCTTCCACTACATGTCTGTCATCTATTCTGTCTTGTTTTCTAAAACATTCAAAGTATTCTATTTTTCCTGCTTTCATTTCTCTGTCTTCCTGCACTCGTCCAGATTTTTGTGTTCATGTTTTTTCTGTTTTGTTCTGTTTATTTACTCCAGTCGCCCATTTATACTTCCTGTTTTTCTTCTTCCATTTATTTCTGAAGTCCGGATTTAATCATGTCTTTCCAGCCTTCATTCCATAGAGGGTTTCCTCTCCGTGTAAAGTTTTAAAAGTTCAAAAAAAAAAAATAGTCCATGTTTTAAAAATGTTCGGAGTGACGACTCCTCGACCCTGATCGGGTCCTGGGCTGTCACAACAAAAATCCTAGCTAAAGCTGTAGCGACCCTAACACTATACCCTTATTTTCCCGTATTACTTTTTTTTTTATCCTTATAACCTTGCAACAATTAAGCGGAATTTAAATTGGAATCTAAATTGTTAAAAACGTTCGAATCTATTTTGAAAACCACTTAATAAAACTTTAAAACAATTAAAAGAAAACATAATTAAAACTTAAAAACAATCAGTAGAGAACAAAAGGGCAGAAGGGACAATTGTCCCGTGAAAATCAGGGGCGATCGATCGCCCAAAACAGGCGATCGATCGTATGTTGAAAAAAACTGAGGGGCGATCGATCGCCCAAAACCTGCGATCGATCGCCCTTCGGCGATCACATATTTTGCCCAGCGATTGCCTCTCCAGGCGATCGCTCGGCACACGCCCTGGAATTTCTTCCAGGGCGTGACCAAAAGGGGGCGATCGATTGCCCTCCCTGGCGATCGATCGCCAAGTCCTCAGGAATTCGAATTTCCAGAGGACTTGCATCCCTCTCTTTTCTTCTTTTCTTCCTTCATTTTCCCTACATAACAACTTAACACTTAACCATTTTCTTCATTTCTCTTCTATTCATTCATAACAACCTTCAACATAAAAACTCTTCCCCCCCCGACGTACAATTCACACTTCACTAATCCCTCATTTAACGACTCAAAATGCATTTTAAAACGTGGTAAGACTTCATGAAAACAAATCGTGTAGATATGTTTAAAAAACCGAACATATCCCTATAAAGTAAATTACCAACCAGTTGCAAAACAAGTTTCCAAAACATTTAAATACTTCAAAACGTAAGCCTATCAACTAGTCTAGATCCAAACATCCTATAATATTCTATCTTTACAAATATTTTTCCTTAACATTTACTATCAAAAATAACCCAAAATACCTATATACATCCCCACGGGTCATGAAACGCCTCGACTGCGCCAACACACACCCGCGATCATTCTTCTTCAACTGGACTCATGCTTCAGGAGGAAGAATGTCGTCCTCACCTGTTTTGATATCACCTACACCATACAGACACACTATGAGCTAAAGGCTCAGTAAGTTTCGTAAATGCAGATGTATGCTGTGCGTATGAAGTTCAGAAATCATGCAGATTACTTAACATTACAGATCGTTTCGATAACAGATAACAGAGATGCCACTAAGGTCTCATCCCCCTAAATGGAGAGTGCTTTTCCAGCGGTTGGACAACACTTTCCACTTAGAGAGGGGGGGGGGGGGGGGGGGTACATGCTTACTAATCCGTAACAGCCATGCCTGAGCCCCACCTCCCATGACCAGATAACAGATAACAGATTACGTATTTTCTTTGCATTAGTCCATTTCATTTTCATAAAACGTGCATAAATCCTTTTGCATGCTATTTTAAAATACGTGATGCATGAACAATTAAAGACATAAAGTAAACAAGCATCATACATACCATCAAGATTATAAAAAAAAAAAACATAACCTATAAGGAATTAACCCTATCTACCCGACCAAAGCATATAAATAAATAAACTCCAATATCCCTCAACGCGACATCGAGGTACGGTGTAGGCCACTCGACCAAGTAAGTCACGAGAACTTACCTTGCGCGCACTGAACTTCGAGCTCTGTCTACGAGCGTCGTTCGTGTGGGGCAAAACACAACAGTTGTTGTTAAAACGAGATTAAACCTTTAAATGTCCAAATTTAACGAAACCTTAACTAAGGAAATTTTCCTAAAATTCTAACTTAGCTCAACAAGGCATTTTACCAAGCAACTCGCGCTCGTAAATTTCTAAACTCCGTTGATGGAGATTCTCAAGCTCCAAATATCCAGTTTTAAACCTAAACACCATATACTCACTAGATTTCGTCCAATAACGCTTAATACGTTCAATATACTCACAAATACGATAGTCCTACCGATTCCTAACTTTAGACCACGTTTTTTGCAAAACCCTAAACGGAACCCTAACCGTATAACTTCATGAAAATCAAACTATAACACTCCAAAAGCATAGAGTCATACCTAGGGTTGCAAGAGGAGAGGAAATCGCGAAGAACGGAAGGCGAACATAAGAGAAATCGGCGTCGGAATGGAAGTCGCCGTGAAGGAGAATGAGAAATCGCCACGGGAGAGGGAAAAACGCAGAGAAGAATAAGTGTTCGGGAGGAGGAAGACAAAAACTTGTTTTTAATTAAAATTTGACTTGGCAAATTACCTTTTTGCCCTTCCTTTTTTTTCTATTTGTTTCGTCATTCGTTTCGTTAATTAGCTAATGATTTGATTTCTCCAAATTTCCTTACTTCGCCAATAACTTCAACTTACTACCAGGGTTCCATTAAAACTGTCCGTTCGCAATTCGAACCCTGTTTACTATTTTTATCAAAGTATCCTTTATATTACACTAAACGTAATTCTCGTAAAATTAGCGTTGAACTCCTAAAATTCCCAAAATTTTCTGAAAATCCTTATTAATTATTAGGATCATAATAACGCTTTCTTTTCACGAAACCGACCTAATTGACATAATTACAAAAATGCCATTTATATTCAATTTAATAATTCCCGTAAAAGAATCGGGTGTTACATTCCATCCACCTTATTTGAAATTTTGTCCTCAAAATTTAATCATACAAACAACTCAGGATACTTAGCCATCATATCTTGCTGTCGCTCCCAAGTAGCTTCTTCCACCTCGTGGTTCCGCCATAAGACTTTAACTAGTGGAATTTCTTTGTTGTGCAATACCTTGATGGAAGACTCTAAGATACGTACAGGCCTCTCCACATAAGTCAAGGTAGGCTGTACCTTGATTTCTCGTACCTCCACAACTTGCGATGGATCGCATAGACACTTTCGAAGCATAGACACGTGCAATACGTCGTGGATGTCTTCCATTGAAGCCGAAAGCTGTAGTCGATACGCCCTCTTTCCGATCTTCTTCAAAAAAGGAAAGGGCCCCACATATCGAGGGTTTAGCTTGCCCTTCCTTCCAAACCACATAACTCCTTTAAATGGAGAAACCTTCAAGTAGACCTCATCACCTTTTTCGAATTCCAGTTCTCTCCGTCTTGTGTCAGCATAGCTCTTCTGTCGACTCTGAGCTATTTCGATATGCTGTCTGATAACGACAATCTTCTCTGCCGTTTGCTGTAGAATCTCGGGACCAACAATACTGGCTTCACCAACCTCATCCCAATATAACGGAGACCTACACTTTCGACCATACAAAGCCTTATACGGAGCCATACCAATGGTAGCCTGGAAGCTGTTGTTGTAAGAGAACTCGATCAATGGCAAATATCTGCTCCACGATCCCTGAAATTCCAACACACAAGCTCTGAGCATATCCTCCAGAATCTGATTTGTTCTCTCTGTCTGACCATCAGTCTGCGGATGAAATGCCGTGCTGAAATTTAGCTGAGTCCCCATAGCTTTGTGCAGACTTTTCCAAAACTTAGAAGTGAATCTCGGATCTCTGTCTGAGACAATAGAAACTAGCACTCCATGCAGTCTAACAACCTCTTGCACATAAAGCTCGGCGAGCTGATCCATAGAAGACGTCATCTTCACAGATAAGAAGTGAGCCGACTTTGTCAATTGGTCCACAATCACCCAGATGCCGTCATGCCCCTTCGTCATCCTCAGGAGCCCCACGATAAAATCCATGGAGATCTGCTCCCATTTCCACTCCAGAATCAGCAGTGGCTGTAGTATTCCGGCTGGCCTCTGGTGTTCTGCCTTTACCTGTTGACAAACTAAACAGGTTTCAACGTACTTGGCGACCTCTCTCTTCATGTTCGGCCACCAAAAGTGTTGCTTTAAATCTCTGTACATTTTAGTGCTTCATGGATGCACAGAGTATGCTGAAGAATGTGCCTCGGCCAATATCTCTTTCTTCAGTTCCTCATCGTTAGGCACGTACCACCTATGCCTGAACTTCAGAATACCGTCATCTGACAAGTTGAATTCAGACACGTCTCTAGATGTCATGCTCAATCAAATCTCCTCACACTCCATATCTTTCTGCTGAGCTTCACGTATCTTGTCCAGAATGGTCGGCCTGAGAGAAATATTGGTGAGCATACTGGACAACTCTGTCACTATCTCCACATCGAACCTCTCAATCTCAGACCGCAACGTAACCGACATCGCTGCAAGTGAAGGCTGACTCGCAGAAGGCATTCAGCTCAAAGCATCAGCAACATTATTCGCCTTTCCTGGATGGTACTTGATTTCAAACTCATAGTCTTTGATGAACTCTAGCTACCTTCTTTGTCGCATATTCAGTTCCTTCTGTGTAAACAAATACTTTAGGCTTTTGTGGTCAGAAAATATCTCGCACTACTGCCCATATAAATAATGTCTCCAAATCTTTAGTGCGAAGACCACTACTGCTAACTCCAGATCATGCATGGGATAGTTCTGCTCATACGGCTTCAACTGTCGAGAAGCATACGCGATAACCTTTTCTTCTTGCATAAGCACGCATCCAAACCCCACTCCAGATGCATCACAATATATGCTGAACTTATCTCCTTCAACAGGCGATGTCAATACTGGAGCGGTAGTCCATCTCTGCTTTAACTCCACAAAACTATTATCACAAGCAGTCGACCATATAAACTTTTCGTTCTTCCGAGTCAAACGTGAAAGAGGAACTGCAATCTTCGAAAATCCCTCTATGAACTTCCGATAATAACCAGCCAACCCGAGGAATCCACGTACCTCTCGCACGTTCTTAGGCTGTGGCCAATCTCTGACCACCTGAATTTTGCTCCGATCCACAGAAACCCCTTCCTGTGATATAATATGGCCAAGAAAACTGACCCTATCCAGCCAAAACTCACATTTGGAGAACTTTGGATATAGCTGGTGTCGTTGCAAAATTCCCAGAACAATCCGCAATTGCTCTTCATGCTCCTCTCTCGTCTTGGAATAAATCAGAATATCATCGATGAAAACAACAACGAATTTGTCCAGGTACTCCTTGAAGACCCGGTTCATCAAATCCATAAACGCTGCAGGGGCATTAGTAAGTCCAAAAGACATAACGAGGAACTCATAATGCCCGTACCTCGTTCGGAACGCCGTCTTCTGAATGTCTTCCTTCCGTACCTTCAACTGATAATAACCCGAGTGTAGGTCAATCCTAGAAAACACTCGGGCACCTTGCAGCTGGTCGAATAAATCATCTATCTGAGGCAGTGGATACTTATTCTTCACTGTGAGCTTATTCTACTCCATATAATCCACACACATTCTGAGGGTCCCGTCTTTCTTCTTGACGAATAGAACGGACGCACCATAGGGTGAAAAATTGGGTCGGATGAAACCTTTATCCAGTAACTCCTCTATCTGAGTTTTCATGTAACGACCCCAGCCATGAGCCGTCACGTTTTCATAATCTTTCATTAATCGTTTGCTTGACTTTTACTTTTACATTCACTTACTACATATTATATTGTATTATGTTATTTATTTTCTTTCCTAAACTGGAAACAGAGACGTAGAACCATCAAGGAAGACGAACCCTCTCGTGTTCGACTTTCTACGCCTCGTCGGCTCAAACTTTCACAGAGTCGAGCGACTAGACTCGGTCATCGGTTTCTTGACAATTTCGGGCAAAGGAGAAATGCCCTCAACTCTCTTAACATAATTCTACTCGGGTTTACATGGGTTGCATGTGTTGGCAACCCTCAGAAATTTCATCGTCCGGTCATCACGTGCATTACGCGTGTCTCGCTTAACACCGCCTAAAAGGAGACATCTTCCGGTGGGCACGTGGGCCTCGCGTGCTCAATTAAAAGCATCATCCGGTGACATCCACCGGTCACTAGATAACAAAAAAACATTTACAACTTCTACCGGTGACGTCATCCGGAAGACTAAACCATCAATCTACTATCATTCGGCATCTGCCGATGACGTCAGCCGGAAGACTAAACCATCCAACTACAATCCTTCGGCATCTGCCGATGACGTCAGCCGGAAGACTAAACCATCCAACTACTATCCTTCGGCATCTACCAATGACGTCAACCGGAAGACTAAACCATCATCATTCGGCATCTGCCGATGACGTCAGCCGGAAGGTTATCTTAACCAGCTCCTATCACAAGGCAGAAAATACTACAACCTTTATCATCTTCACCCAATAGAATTTACCATAACTCACCCGAATCATAACCTAGTAACCATAAACCTCAAAGAGTAAGAAACATGATCTCATCCAAAATACACAAAGCGGAAGACTTAGACGACAATCTTTTAATAATCCTCAGATTAAATAATTAAACCAGACAAATCTCAAGATTCAACGTTCCAAATTAGCCTTAACCTACTTAGACTGTCATATCCATTATCTTAATAGAAATCATAAAACGTTAACCAGGGGTCATGAATCTCCTTTCCAGTCCTGCACTGTCATTTTGAGCTGCCTCCAGCAACCAGCCTTAAGCATCCTCTTTGAACATAGTATCCTCACCTGAACCTTCTTCACCTACACCATAAGGTTCAACTATAAGCCTAATGCTTAGTAAGGAATGCATACTGACAGATATACATGAGTGTACAAATTAAGGAACACAAGTTCATAAACCTTTCTTCATTCATGTTCATTTTCATTATCTTCATGGCATGTATTAAGGCAGGAGACGAGGGAGAAAGACAGGGGTTCATAGTCATTTGCCTATCGCGGCAATCATAGTAACGACTAACTCGGCCTCCACCAGTGGGAGAATTCGCGAGCCATACACGTCATCAACTCGGCCTCCACCAGGGGGAGAATTCGCGAGCCATACATGTCATCAGCTCGGCCTCCACCAGGGGAGAATCCGCGAGCTATACTTGTCATGGTCTCTTTTCCCGTCCCGCACTTAATCATGATTACATTTACTTTTCATGTTCTTAACTCAGTCATAAACGTGGACTCAATACATAAACATGAAGTTCACAGAGAGAAATCATACCATAAGGACAAGCAAAACATCCTGTAACTTAATATCTTCTTACACAATTTCTTCATATCATGGCAATAACTAGTCATAGTCAACAGACCGACATCTCAATGATTTCCTAATACCCTTGCGGTGTAGGGCCCTAGCGGCCGAAAATCTTAATACTTTCACTTACCTGGATTCCTTAGCAATCCGAGCTTCTTCCCTTTAAACTTCTTCACCTAAAACATGTACATTACAGTAGTTAAAACAAAGGTCCTAATAGCTCTAATCATAAATCGTCCTAGGACTCTAATAGCTAAAGTCATTCCTAAATACTCTGTTTGATACCCGTGTTGCCAGAAATCCAAAAATAGGTGGACAGGTTCTACCATCGATTGAAGCTGAGTTGATTACTCTAAATGATCAGAATCGATTCAGAAATGACGTTACCACACTCAGTTAACACAAAGTTCTAATATCACACGACCATTGATAAAGACCGAAACTCAAATGCCGAGCTGAGAACAGGGTAACAAACTAATAGATAGCCACAATGTCAATGTATACCTCGGATATGGATTTGTAGAGGAAAGGCAAGCTGAAACCAGCCGTCGGTAAAGGAAAGTTCTGGTAGCCGAGAGCAAGAACTTGGGAGGGAAGAAATCGCCGAGAGGGAATGTCGACTACAGTGGTAATAAATGAGGTTTAAGGTTTCCATTTCCTATTTATACTCAATCCATCAATTTTAATTACAAAACTGCCACCCAACCTGGTTTTACTCCACTTGCAATAAATTTGTCTTAACATTAAATTTAAATCATAAAGGTTAAATAAGAAGGGGGTGACAATGAAAATGGTCAGAAAATCACCTGGCCGAAATGTCGGGTGTTACATTTCAACTCTCTCAACTCAGCAGGCGCCAATCTATATGGATTCTTAGACACTGGCGCAGAGCTCGGATATACATCAATAATAAATTCGATCTCCCTGTCCGGCGGTAATCCAGGAAGATCGTCAAGGAATATCTCACAGAATTCTCTGACTATAGGAATGTCACTCGGCTTTACTCCGCTGAGCAACTGAGTATCAATTACTGTGGCCAAATAAATAGAGCACTCCCCTTTAAATTGCTCGTTGACCTTCATGGAATGAGAAATAGGCGACCCACTCAATTGGTTCATCGCCTGATAAGAAAACTCTGCTTTACCCGGGGGTCGAAAGGTCACAATCCCGGATCGACAATCGATGGTGGCGAAGTGCTGTGATAGCCAGTCCATCCCTAAGATAAGATCGTAGATCTCTATGCCCATAACAATTAGGCGAACATAGAGGGTACTGTTCCAGACTGAGACAATATTGCCCTGGACAACATGACCTGACTGCATATGCTCTTCTAAAGGTAGCATCACACTATATTCGCATTCTGCTAACTCAGGCACAAGCTTCAGTCTAGACACGCAAGCAGTGGAAATAAAAGAGTGCGTAGCCCCCATGTCTATCAAAGAAAATACCGCTACGCCCATAATCAATATAGTACCTGCTATCACCGAGGGCTGAGCCTCATCGTCGATATCACCAGGCTCGATAAACGCAAAGATCCTCGGCATAACCCTCCTCTGGTCTCTGCCCAACTGATCTCGGCCCAGCTTTGGGCAATCTCTGACAAAATGGCCGACTTCACCACATCTATAACATTTGTCAGTGCCAACCCAACACTCGCCACAGTGTTCCTTCTGGCACTTGGGGCACCAAGGTATCTGAGAAGCCCCCTGGACCAGTTTACCTTTCCCTCGATCACCACCTCCCTCTGGGAGTCTCTTCACATCACTCTGTTGTGGCTGAGGTTGTTGTACTCTAGGCTGCCAACCTCAGTTCTGTGACTGAGGACGGATCTCACGGAAGAAGCCCTTAGCTGGCTCCCTCGGCTTAACACAAGTCGTCATCGCAGCCTCGAAATCCAGAGCTCTAGCTGCGATATCAGAATATGGCACATTTATAATCCCAGATACTATAACATGCATCCAAATCTCCGGATTCAGTCCCTCCATAAATTGAAGCACCTTATCTTCATTGTCGCTAACAAGACGCGGTGCAAAACGTGACAAAGCCTCAAATTTCTGAATATATTCAGCAACTGAACTTGTCTACTTCAGCTGCGTAAACTCGTTTCTCTTAGCCACCCTCACCGTGCGGCTGAAATACTTATCGAAGAATACAATCTTGAACCGTTCCCACGTCATGATCGACACATCCGTTATTGACTTGATTGAATCCCACCAGAAACGGGCGTCCAACACCAAATGGAAGGTGGCATAGGAAACCTTACTCCTGTTCCCTACCTCCGCGTACACTAGCATATCTTCCATAGTGCGGATCCACTCTTTTGCTAAAGAGGGGTTCGACGACTGACCGTCGAATACTAGACGTCGGAGGCTTTGAAATTTCTGCATGCCCTGATTATTAGGAACCACCAAATCTTGGGCCCGCTGATTCTCTCAATTCACTAAGCTCTCAATTTGTTGTGCCTGCCGGTCCATGTGCTGAGACTGACCGTCCAGCAATTCCGTAAGTCGATCTAGAGCGTCATCCCTAGGGTCTCTTCCTCGAACCATTTTTTTATAAAATTCCTATAAAATCAAAACAAATAATCCTAAGAAACAAAAACAAAGAAATTGTAATACCCGGCTTGTACGGACTTTGGATTTAAATATATTATATTAATATTTTATTATATAACGGCATTTTTGTAAATATGTCAAATCAGGTCCGTTTTACAAAAAAAAAGCGTCATTACGATCCTAACGATTTATTGGAATTTTAAAGAAATTTAGGGAATTTTCGAAATAGTAACACTATATTCTGAGTAATTACCTCTATCGAAATGTAAAGGACGTGTTAGTAAAAATAGTAAACAAGGTCCAAATTACGAACGGACAGTTTTGTTAAGTCTCAAATAATAAGTTGGACCTATTGGTAAAGTAAGAAAATTTGGAGAGACCGAACAGTTGACCGATTCATGAAACGAAGGACGAAACGAATATAAAAACAATGTATGAGCAAAATGGTAATTTGCCAAATTAAATTTATAAAATCAAACCTAATCTCCTTCTTCCTCATTTCTTCCCTACCGCGCGAGAAAACCAGAGAGAAGCTCTCTGCCATCCGACGATTCCGTCGACTTCCGACCTCCGTTCCCTTCCGTTTCTTCTCCGTTCTTCGTGATTCTTCCTCCTCTCGCTACCCTAGGTATGAACCTACGGTCTTAGATTGTTTATTTTGATTTCTACGGAGTTTGAATAATTAGGGTTTCGTTTAGGTTTCGTTAAAAATCGAGATTTAGTGTTCGAAATCGATAAATTGTTATAGTTCAAGGACGTATTGAACGTATTGAAGGTTATTGGACGAGGTTAAATTGAATTGTGGAAAAATGTTAAATTTGGGAATTTAGGGATTTTCGGGAAAAGTTCGTAAAGTGTGATTTTGAACTATCGAGCATGAATTGGTCGTTTAAACGTCTCGATTAGTTAAGTTAGAACTTTAGGAAAGTTCCTTAGTTAAGAATTTTATAAATTGGACAATTGGAAGTTTAGATGCGTCGTATTGACAATATTGTAATTTGCCTTAGGTAATCGACTCTCGTGGACGAAGCTTGAGATTCAGCACGCTCAAGGTAAATTCTCGTGACTTACTCTGACCGATTGGTCTACACTGTACTTCGATTTAGCGTCGAGGATCTTAAAGGATGGATTGTCTTAATTTCTTTGGTTGGGTAGTTAGGTTTAAACGTTTTGTAGGTTATTTCATTTACAGTCTTGATGGTACGCATGCTTGTTTGTTTACTTTTATATTGAACAGTTCATGCATCACGTATTTTAACTTGGCATGAAAACGAATTTCTACACTGCACGATGTTTTCTGAAAACCATGTGGCCCAGAAATTAGGGGCTCTTGATCTATCGTGCGGGCCGATTAAGGGTCTGGCCGATACCACATCTCATGTACTGTAATTAATGAACGTAATCTGTTATCTGGTCACGCGAGGTGGGGCTCAGGCACGGCTGTACGTGTTGTAAGCGTGTACCCCCCTCATCTAACCACACGGGTTAGTCCGACCGCAGGATGGGCCCCCTTCGGTTAGGGGGATGAGATCTCGGTGATATACTGTCTGCGACGCTCTATTATACATGATTCCTGAACTCCATATGCACAGCACGCATCTGCATTTACGTAGAATTTACTGAGCTTGTTAGCTCATAGGTGTCTGTATGGTGTAGGTGACGTTATAGGTGACATCGAGCCAGGTGAGGACGACGTTCCTTCTCCTGACGTATAAGGCAGTTGACGGAGAATGGCCCGTGGGAGTGTGCTGAGTAGTCGGCACGTTTTGACCCGTGGGGATGTCTGCGTAAGTATTTTGGGAGATTTAACGAATGTATAGATGAACATGTTTGGATGTGGTTAGATATAGGTTAATGTCTGATGTTTTAAACGTTTTTGAAAATCTGTTTACAATCTGTGTTTTTATAGTTTTTACTGGAACTGCTTGGAATTTGAAAACAGGAGGATTAGAAAATTTTTAAACGTATCCATGCAGTTTGTTTTCATAAAGTTCCTATCACGTATTAATTTTGTTTAGGATTACGTTTTTGAGTAAAATGTTTGAGTAAAATGTTTGGGCGATTCTGAAGTGTTTAGGATGTCAGTTTGATGATGTTTAATGGGTTGAAGAAAACGTTAATATGTTAAGTTGCTCTCTGGAATCAGGTTCCAGAGAGTTGGAAAAATGCTGGGTTAGCTCTCTGGAATCTCGGATTCCAGAGAGAATGATTTGTCGCTGCAATACAGCGACTAGTGGCTGCATTGTGCAGCGATCAAGCGATCAGTCACTTCTCTTCCTGGGCAGCGCAAATGTTAACTCTGCCCTCTTTTAATTTAAATCTAAATTGATTTAATTATAGTTTTAAATAATAGTTTTCATAATTGTTTTAATTGTTTTAAATGTTTTACGCAATTGATTTTAAATTATTTTCCGCATCAACGCTAGTATAAAAGAAAATGAAAAATTTATAAGAGAAAAATTGGTACAGTATTAGGGTTGTTACAATTATGGTATCAGAGCCCCCGGGTTTTAAAATCGGTTCTATAGACTGCTCGACTGCACAGCCACTACGCGGACATCCTTCTTCAACTGTAAGTATGTTTACTGTTTTGTCTGGTTTAGATTTCTTAGGATTGTTAGCGTTGATTTTTTTTTAGGAGTTATAAAATATGGTTCGAGGAAAAGATCCTCGGGATGACGCGCTAGATCGACTTACGGAGTTGCTGGACTGTCAGGCCCAGCATTTAGACCGACAAGCTCAACTGATAGCTAGGCAATCTCGTCAGATCGAGATATTGACCAACCGGGAAAGCCCAAGGACCCAAGGAGTGGTCACTCCCAATAATCGTGGTACGAAGAGGATGGGCGGAGAAGAAACCAAACACAACTGACACAAGCGCGTACAAGGAGCTTCTCGGTTACCTCTTTGCCCTAGATGCCAGAGGGAGCATAGAGGACAGTGCAGAGTAGGCATGAATGTGTGCTATTGGTGTGGAGAACAAGGCCATTTTGTTAAAGACTGCCCGAATCAGGGTCGAGATCAATCAGACAGAGATCAACATGGCAGAGATCAAAGAAAAGTTGTACCGAGAGTTTTTACATTCATCGAGCCTGACAACGCCGACGATGGGGCCCAGCCTTCTACAATTGCAGGTATTATTTTAATTACCTGTACAATGATGTGCATATGATAGATAAAGTAGTTAGATCTAAAATTAGTAAGGAAGAGAATAATAGGTGAGTAAGAGGAATTACTAGGCGAACCTCGAAGAGAAGATATTAGGATACACATATAACAATGAACACCATACAGAAATATAATTATACATTAGTAGATTAGTTCGATTTAATCAACGGAGTTTGCGCACCTAAGGTTTAGTAACAATTAGAGGAATACACCCTATGAAACATGGTTTTAAGTAGGTTGGGATTATGTCTAATTGACAACCCCTGGAGTATTAAAATACGATTAATCAAGAAGGATGAAGGTTATATATAAACCCATTAAGAAATACCTAGATTGTTATAATACCTGAAGTGCATTTAAATAGATCAAGTACCATAGAACTCGTATATTGAGGATTCGTATGAAGTTAAGAGTATTTAGATTAAGATAGAATTCAAGAGTTAAACTTAGAATGATTGTCGAGTAGAATAGTTGGAATCTGACTGGAGGGAGCGAAAAAAAAAAAAATAGATTAGTCGATGAACTCCAAGTAGCCTTGAGGAATTTAGTGAAGGTGAAGTAGATCGTTGGAATAAAAGAAAGTTTAGATTGGCGTTTAAAGGTTAGCAAATTGAGAAATTTGCGATTTATAGAATAGAGAGGGTGAGGATTTTCACCGGAACTATCTAAGTAAGCTTAGAAGTGATGCTAGGTTAGCAAATTTCTAGAGATCGACTCATGATTGGAAAGACGAGACCAAGAAATGCATAAATGGCTTAGGTTAAAACGACTAGCTTAGAGCGCATCAATGAGGGGATTTAGAGACCTGACCGTGCTTAGAATAAATAGTGATTTAAATGTGTGAGGCTTACCTCCGAGAAGAAAGTAGGAACATCTGTGTACGAAGAAAATAGAAGAGTAAGATTTGGGAACTTGAGGAGATTCGGATTAATGAGGTGAACTCATTTTCAACGAGTTTGCAAACAAGAAGATTGTTGGATGAATCGTTGCACGGGAGTCAAGTAGACTACATGAACCCGGCTAGGAGGAACAGAAAGGATAGACCATTGTGTAACTTTGAAGAAAATCCTCATGCGATATTGAGTGATAGTGCAAAGGATTGTTAGATTAAACAAAGAATTAAGACTAGAACTCTAGTTCAAGGGCTAATGTCGTATGATTTGTGAAATTCGCAAAATTTTGAATAGGGAGAATGATGATTTATTTGAGAAACTATTTAAGTAAAGCTAAGTTAGAAAAGGTTCCAAAAGACTGATGTTTATTAGGTCGAGACCGGTGGACACATGGATGATTTAAGGATAGAATAGATAGTTGGAGAGAATCTATGGCAAGACCTGGGGATTTATTCATACTTGGAGTTAACAAGAAACTGAGTTACACAAATTAGCGTAACGTATATAGTAAGAGAAAGTTAATTAAGGACATGGCGATAGAACTCATTAAGGTAATCCAGAGTGAGATGTGATGTTTACAGGAACTTCGCTACAATGAGACAAAGATCCTAAGTGGTTAACGACTTTAACTCCCGGCTGGACTCATCGAGACCAGAAGGTGTTCTGGTGACATAGTTGCAAAGTGTAGCGACATGAAGTTAGTTGAGAATTTTATTAGGACCTGCGAGGTGCTTAAGGAAGTATACAATTCGAATACTATTGACGAAAAAGCTCTATGGGGGCATTGTTAGAGAAATGTGAAACCGGATGGTCGTAACGGTGACTAGGATTAAGGCCAACAAACTTGTACACGAGTTTAGTTTATAGCTCCAATAAAATATATATAGAAATGGTTATACCCGATAGGTGGGTAAGGTAGTAGGATAAATTGAGACTTAGTGTTGGAGTAAGTCATTTGGAGTAAGTAATTTTAGAAGGCTTCGAGTGCGTTAAGTGGTTAGGTACATATTCGGTAAAAAAAAAAAGATAGAAACTAAAGGAACTCAATTCGAGGAGTTGAAGTTAAAATAGAGGGGAGTTTGAATTGCAGCTTGGGTGTTGTCAGGAGTCCTTGAACGATAATCAACCCACATGATGTCGAAAAGCTGAAGTTATTTTGATGATTGAGGATAAGAGACAATCCTTAGTAGAAACCAATTAATAAGTGAGAGAGAGTTTAATGTTTTGGGTGACCAAATGCAAGCCAACACGTGCTCTGGACGTTAAGTGTCAAGTACACAGATAGAGGTCGTTTGGTTAAGACTTAGGGATTTGGTAAGGTTTGATGCGTAAACTGAAAATGAGGACTACGATTAGGAAGTTAATGTAGAAATTCGGTTGGTGTGTATCCCGATTTGTGAACAGGATTGAGAGAATTGTGTTGAGGTACGAGTTACAACCCAGAAATTGGATGAAATTGTAGGCATTCAATTTGACTGGAGTTAGGAAGCATAGGTATAACTCTGACCTAAAAGGGACAGCGGAAGAAAGACGTCGATAAAAAATGAGTTTTGAAGTTAGTATTATTAAGAAATTTTAGTCTGCGCATGATTAAGTGAAAGTTGAAAGTTGGTACATGTGCATGAAGTAAGTTGACAAATATGTTGTCGGGTTAATTGATGGAGATTTGAGAGTTTGGATTATGTTTAGTACGTGAAAGAAGACAGGTTCAATCAAATCGAAAGTAGTAAATACAAATTAAGGCCAATGTTGGAGAATATAGTAGGATGTTGGTTTAGAACCACGAAAATGACCGTAAGTACAGATGATAGATCGAAGTATAAAACCACAGGGCTTGAGACAGTAATGCCAAGGACTATAAGTTAGGGCAAATTTCGAGGACAAAATTTTAAATAAGGTGGGTGGAATGTAATTGTAATATCCGGCTTGTACGGATTTTTAGTGTTAATATATTATATTCATATTTTTATATATGTGGCATTCTTGGTAAATATGTCGAATCAAGTCAGTTTCTCAAACGAAAAGCGTCATTACGACTTTAACGATTAATAGGAATTTTAGGGAATTTTGGGGAATTTTCGGAGATTAAACGCTATATTCCGAGTAATTATCTCTATCGTAACGTAAAGGACGTTTTAGTAAAAATAGTAAACGAAATCCGTTTTGCGAACGGATAGTTTCGTTAAATCTCAAATAATAAGTTGGACTTATTGGCGAAATATGGAAAGTTGAAAAAGTCGAATCGTTGGACGATTAACGAAACGAAGGACGAAATTAATATGGAAAACTATGGAAGGGCAAATTAGTCCTTTTGCAAGTCAAATTCTAGTTAAAAATCAATTTCTTTTCTCTCCTCTCAGCACTTAACGCAAATTCACTCCTCTCCCTCTCTGTTTTCTATTTTCTCTCTCGGTTCCTCACTGGCCGCCGGCGATTCCTCGACGATTCGACCTCCGATCGTTCCGTTTTCTTCGCAATTTCTCCACCTTTCACAACCCTAGGTACGAGCCTACAATCTTAGAGCTTTTATTTCGACGTTTACGGCGTTTTACGGAATTAGGGTTTCGATTAATTTTCGTTAAAAACGCGAATTAGGGTTCGTAATTAATAGGTTAGCCGTGATTAAGTATATATTGAACGTATTTGACGTTATTGGACGAATCTAATTGATTTAGAAAAAATGTTAGAAATTGTGAAATTTTGAGATTTTAGGGAAAGCTCGAAATTTGAAATTTAGGATCCTGAGCATGAATTTCTCGACGAACTAGCTCAATGAAGTGGATTAAAGCTTTAGGAAAATTTCCTTAGTTAAGGTTTTATCAATTTTGGACGTTTAGAAGCTTACACTCATTTTAACGTTGATGATTCTAAATTGCTTTAGGTGAACGACTCCCGTAGACGAAGCTTGAGATTCAGCGTGCTCAAGGTAAGTTCTCGTGACTTACTCTGACCGATTGGTCTACACTGTACTTTGATTTAGAGTCGAGGATCTTGGAGGATTGATTGTTTTAACTACTTTGGTTGGGTAGTTAGGTTTAAACGTTTTGTAGGTTATTTCATTTACAGTCTTGATGGTACGCATGCTTGTTTGTTTACTTTTATATTGAACTGTTCATGCATCACGTATTTTAACTTGGCATGAAAACGAATTTCCGCACTGCACGATGTTTTCTGAAAACCATGTGGCCCAGAAATTGGGGGCTCTTGATCTATCGTGCGGGCTGATTAAGGGTCTGGCCGATACCACATCTCATGTACTGTAATTAATGAATGTAATCTGTTATCTGGTCACGCGAGGTGGGGCTCAGGCACGGCTGTACGTGTTGTAAGCGTGTACCCCCCTCCTCTAACCGCACGGGGTAGTCCGACCGCAGGATGGGCCCCCTTCGGTTAGGAGGATGAGATCTCGGTGATATACTGTCTGCGACGCTCTGTTATGCATGATTTCTGAACTCCATATGCACTGCACGCATCTGCATTTACGTAGAATTTAGGTGTCTGTATGGTGTAGGTGACATTTTAGGTGACATCGAGCCAGGTGAGGACGAGGTTCCTCCTCCCGAAGTCTGATGCAGTTGACGGAGAATGACCAGTGGGAGTGTGCTGAGCAGTCGGCGCGTTTTGACCCGTGGGGATGTCGGTGTAAGTATTTTATGGGATTTAATGGATGACACGTATGTATAGACGAACATGTTTGGATATGGTTAGATGTTAGGTTTATATTTGATGTTTTAAACGTTTTTAGAAATCTGTTTATAATCGGTGTTTTGATAGTTTTTACTGGAACTGCTTGGAATTTGAAACAGGAGGATTAGACAACTTTTAAACATATCCATGCAGTTCGTTTTTAAGAAGTTTTATTGCGTTTAAAATATTATGTTGTTTGAGGAATTGTTGCTCTCTGGAATCGGATTCCAGAGAGCAGATCAGATTGTGGTTTTGCTCTCTGGAGTTTCCAGAGAGCACTTGGAAAAAATGGCATAAGAGAAGTGATGAAGAGAAAGAGAGACGGCGATCGAAGGCAATGGTGGATCGCTGCACAGAGTGTGCAGCGATTAGGCACTGCATGCTGCACAGCATGCAGCGATCAGGCGCTGCATGCTGTGTGATCGCTGCATGCTGCCCAGCATGCAGCAATCAGGCGCTGCATGCTGCACAGCATGCAGCGATCAGGCGCTGCATGCTGCAGTGTCTGGTCGCTGCCCTCTGTTTTCAGGGCTGGACAGTTTTGCCCTCCCGATTGTTTTTAATTAAAATTAGTTTTTAATTAAATAGTTTTAATTGTTTTATTAAACAATTTTATGTATGTTTTAAAAGGTTTTCCAATTAACACTAACGACTTCGATTCCGATTTAGTTTCCGCTTAAGGTGTAAAATAAAATGAAAAATTTATACGGGTAAATGGGTACAGTAATAGGGGTGTTACAGTAATACCCGGCTTGTACGGACTTTGGATTTAAATATATTATATTAATATTTTATTATATAACGGCATTTTTGTAAATATGTCAAATCAGGTTCGTTTTACAAAAAAAAAGCGTCATTACGATCCTAACGATTTATTGGAATTTTAAGGAAATTTAGAGAATTTTCGGAATAGTAACACTATATTCCGAGTAATTACCTCTATCGTAATGTAAAGGACGTGTCAGTAAAAATAGTAAACGAGGTCCAAATTGCAAACGGACAGTTTTGTTAAGTCTCAAATAATAAGTTGGACCTATTGGTAAAGTAAGGAAATTTGGAGAGACCGAACAGTTGGCCGATTCATGAAACGAAAGACGAAACGAATATAAAAACAATGTATGGGCAAAATGGTAATTTGCCAAATTAAATTTATAAAATCAAACCTAATCTCCTTCTTCCTCATTTCTTCCCTGCCGCGCGAGAAAACCAGAGAGAAGCTCTCTGCCATCCGACGATTCCGTCGACTTCCGACCTCCGTTCCCTTCCGTTTCTCCTCCGTTCTTCGTGATTCTTCCTCCTCTCGCTACCCTAGGTATGAACCTACGGTCTTAGAGTGTTTATTTCAATTTCTACGGAGTTTGAATAATTAGGGTTTCGTTTAGGTTTTGTTAAAAATCGAGATTTAGTGTTCGAAATCGATAAATTGTTATAGTTTAAGGACGTATTGAACGTATTGAACGTTATTGGACGAGGTTGAATTGAATTGTGGAAAAATGTTAAATTTGAGAATTTAGGGATTTTCGGGAAAAGTTCGTAAAGTGTGATTTTGAACTATCGAGAATGAATTGGTCGTTTAAACGTCTCGATTAGTTAAGTTAGAACTTTAGGAAAGTTCCTTAGTTAAGAATTTTATAAATTGGACAATTGGAAGTTTAGATGCGTCGTATTGACAATATTGTAATTTGCCTTAGGTAATCGACTCTCGTGGACGAAGCTTGAGATTCAGCGTGCTCAAGGTAAGTTCTCGTGACTTACTCTGACCGATTGGTCTACACTGTACTTCGATTTAGCGTCGAGGATCTTAAAGGATGGATTGTCTTAATTGTTTTGGTTGGGTAGTTAGGTTTAAACGTTTTGTAGGTTATTTCATTTACAGTCTTGATGGTACGCATGCTTGTTTGTTTACATTTATATTGAACTGTTCATGCATCACGTATTTTAACTTGGCATGAAAACGAATTTCGGCACTGCACGATGTTTTCTGAAAACCATGTGGCCCAGAAATTGGGGGCTCTTGATCTATCGTGCAGGCCGATTAAGGGTCTGGCCGATACCACATCTCATGTACTGTAATTAATGAACGTAATCTGTTATCTGGTCACGCGAGGTGGGGCTCAGGCACGGCTGTACGTGTTGTAAGCGTGTACTGCCCTCCTCTAACCGCACGGGGTAGTCCGACCGCAGGATGGGCCCCCTTCGGTTAGGGGGATGAGATCTCGGTGATATACTGTCTGCGACGCTCTGTTATGCATGATTCATGAACTCCATATGCACAGCACGCATCTGCATTTACGTAGAATTTACTGAGCCTGTTAGCTCATAGGTGTCTGTATGGTGTAGGTGACGTTATAGGTGACATCGAGCCAGGTGAGGACGACGTTCCTTCTCCTGACGTATGAGGCAGTTAACGGAGAATGACCCGTGGGAGTGTGCTGAGTAGTCGGCGCGTTTTGACCCGTGGGGATGTCTGCGTAAGTATTTTGGGAGATTTAACGAATGTATAGATGAACATGTTTGGATGTGGTTAGATATAGGTTAATGTCTGATGTTTTAAATGTTTTTGGAAATCTGTTTACAATCTGTGTTTTTATAGTTTTTACTGGAACTGCTTGGAATTTGAAAACAGGAGGATTAGACAATTTTTAAACGTATCCATGCAGTTTGTTTTCATAAAGTTCCTATCACGTATTAATTTTTTTTGAGTAAAATGTTTGGGCGATTCTGAAGTGTTTAGGATGTCAGTTTGATGATGTTTAATGGGTTGAAGAAAACGTTAATATGTTAAGTTGCTCTCTGGAATCAGGTTCCAGAGAGTTGGAAAAATGCTGGGTTAGCTCTCTGGAATCTCGGATTCCAGAGAGAATGATTTGTCGCTGCAATACAGCGACTGGTGGCTGCACTATGCAGCGACTGGTGGCTGCACTATGCAGAGACTGGTGGCTGCACTATGCAGCGATCAAGCGATCAGTCGCTTCTTTTCCTGGGCAGCGCAAATGTTAACTCTGCCCTCTTTTAATTTAATTGTAAATTGATTTAATTATAGTTTTAAATAATAGTTTTCATAATTGTTTTAAATGTTTTACGCAATTGATTTTAAATTGTTTTCCGCATCAACGCTAGTATAAAAGAAAATGAAAAATTTATAAGAGAAAAATGGGTACAGTATTAGGGGTGTTGCAGAAATAAAATAGAACGTACTTACTGTTGATGAAGGATGTCCGCGTATTGGCTATGCAGTCGAGCAGTCTACAGAACCGATTTTAAAACCCGGGGGCTCTGATATTATAAACTGTAGCGACCCTAACACTGTACCCTTATTTTCCCGTATTACTTTTTTTTTATCCTTATAACCTTGCAACAATTAAGCGAAATTTAAATCGGAAACTAAATTGTTAAAAACGTTCGAATCTATTTTGAAAACCACTTAATAAAACTTTAAAATAATTAAAAGAAAACATAATTAAAACTTAAAAACAATCGACAGAGAACAAAAGGGCAGAAGGGACAATTGTCCCGTGAAAATCAGGGGCGATCGATCGCCCAAACAGGAGATCTATCGCCCAAAATAGGCGATCGATCGCCCTTCGGCGATCACATATTTTGCCAACGATCGCCTCTCTAGGCGATCGCTAGGCACACGCCCTGGAATTTCTTCCAGGGCGTGACCAAAATGGGGCGATCGATTGCCCTCCCTGGCGATAGATCGCTAAGTCCTCTAGAAATTGTTGCGATCGATCGCCACACTCCCTGGATTTTTCCAGGGAGTGGCGACCAATAATGGCGATCGATCGCCTCCTTAGGCGATCGATCGCCAAGTCCTCTGGAAATTGATTTTCCAGCGGACTTTCCTTTCTTCCTTTCTTTCTTCGCCTACATAAAACATACCCTATTTCTCTTATTCAATACAACTTCAACATCTCATACAACCTAATGCACCTCAACATAAATCATGAATTGAACCACTAAAACGTATCATTGAACGTGTTTAAAAACATATTAAACTTTCGTAAAAACAAATTGCGTGGATCCGTTTAAAAATCGAACATATCCTTATGAAGTGAATAACCCAATTGCTCCATTAAAACTTCAAAATCATCAAAACATTTTATAAACAGTTTTTACCAAAAGTCTAAACATCAATCTATCAACTAATCCAAATCCAAACATCCTATAATGTTCTATCTTTACAAATATTTTCCCTAAATATTTTTTTATGAAAAATAACCCAAAATACTTATATACGTCCCCACGGGTCATGAAACGCTTCGACTGTGCCAGCACACACCCGCGATCATTCTTCTTTAACTGGACTCATGCTTCAGGAGGAAGAACGTCGTCCTCACCTTTTTCGATATCACCTACACCATATAGACATACTATGATCTAAAGGCTCAGTAAGTTTCGTAAATGCAGATGCATGCTGTGCGTATCAAGTTCAGAAATCATGTAGATTACTTAACATTACAGATCATTCCGATAACAGATAACAGAGATGCCACTGAGGTCTCATCCCCCTAAATGGAGAGTGCTTTTCCAGCAGTTGGACAACACTTTCCACTTAGAGAGGAGGGGTACATGCTTACTAACCCATAACAGCCATGCCTGAGCCCCACCTCCCATGACCAGATAACAGATAACAGATTACGTAATTTCTTTGCATTAGTCCATTTCATTTTCATAAAACATGCAGAAATCCTTTTTCATGCTATTTTAAAATACATGATGCATGAACAGTTAAAGACATAAAGTAAACAAGCATCATACATACCATCAAGACTATAAAAAAAAAACATAACCTATAAGGAACTAACCCTATCTATCCGACCAAAGCATATAAACAAATAAACTCTAATATCCGTCAACGCGACATCGAGGTACGCTGTAGGCCACTCGGCCAAGTAAGTCACGAGAACTTACCTTGCGCACGCTGAACTTCGAGCTCCATCCACGAGCGTCATTCGTCTTGGGCAAAACACAACAGTTGTCGTTAAAACGAGATTAAACCTTTAAACATCCGAATTTAATGAAACCTTAACTAAGGAAATTTTTCTAAAATTCTAACTTAGCTAAACGAGGCATTTAACCGAGCAACTCGCGCTCGTAAATTTCTAAACTCTATTGATGGAGATTCTCAAGCTCCAAATATCTAATTTTCAACCTAAATACCATATACTCACTAGATTTTGTCCAATAACGCTTAATACGTTCAATATACTCACAAATACGATAGTCCTACCGATTCCTAACTTTAGACCACGTTTTTTGCAAAACCTTAAACTGAACCCTAACCATATAACTTCATAAAAACCGAACTATAACACTCCAAAAGCATAGAGTCATACCTAGGGTTGCAAGAGGAGAGGAAATTGCGAAGAACAGAAGATGAACAGAAGAGAAATCGGCGTCGGAATGGAAGTCGCCGTGAAGGAGAATGAGAAATCACCGCGGTAGAGGGAAAAATGCAGAGAAGAAGAAGTGTTCGGGAGGAGGAAGAAGAAAACTTGTTTTTAATTAAAATTTGACTTGGCAAATTACCTTTTTGCCCTTCCTTTGTTTTCTATTTGTTTCGTCCTTCGTTTCGTTAATTAGCTAATGTTTCGGTTTCTCCAAATTTCCTTACTTCGCCAATAACTTCAACTTATTACCAGGGTTCCATTAAAACTATCCGTTCACAATTCGGACCCCGTTTACTATTTTTACCATAGTATCCTTTATATTACACTAAACGTAATTCTCGTAAAATTAGCGTTAAACTCCTAAAATTTCCAAAAAATTTTCAAAATCCTTATTAATTATTAGGATCATAAGAACGCTTTCTTTTCACGAAACCGACCCAATTGACATAATTACAAAAATGCCATTTATATTCAATTTAATAATTCCCGTAAAAGAATCGGGTGTTACAAAAGGAAATTTCCTAAAACTCTAATTTAACTCGTTGAGGCATTTTATAGAGCAATTCGTGCTCGTGAATTTCTAAACCTCCATTAATGGAGTTTTCCAAACTTTCAACAATCCTGATTAATTCAACTAACTCTTACCAATGACCATAAATACGTCCATTTGAGCCATAATCACGGTAACCCTATCGATTTCAAACCTTATTTCACGTTTTTAACAAAACCCTAAACGAACCCTAATTGTTTAAACTCTAGAAACCGAAATCTAAAGCTCCAAAACAGTAGATTCTTACCTAGGGTCGGGATTGGAGAAGAAATCGTGAAGAAATCTTTGTTGATCGGAGGAGGAGGAATTGCCGGAGGAGAGAGCCGCGTGAGGGAGGAGGGAAATCGCCGTTGGAGGGTGAGGAGAGAAAAGAATTAGCATAATGAAATAATCGTGGGAGGGTGGAGGGGATTTTTGATGTTTTTTTATTAATTTTTGCTTATCAAATTACTGTTTTGCCCTTCTTTTGATTTTCTATTTTGTTCAATTACTTATCTCGTTATTTAGTTAACAATTTGGTTTCTCCAAATTTCCTTATTTCACCATAAATTCCAATTTATTATTAAGGTTCCATTAAAACTTTTCGTTCGTAAAACAGACTTAATTTGACATATTTACAAAAATATCATTATTTATTGAAATAATAAAATCCCGTAAAACCGGGTGTTACACATATCTTTGGCACATTCGTTTAGGTCATATTTGTAACACCCGACTTTTCTAATCATGTAATTGTCCCTAAATTCGTTTGTACGAAAGAAGTTTGCTATGAATACAATATACATTTTATTAGAATTTGGACACCGAAAATTTATGAGTTTAAGAAAATAGAGCAAAAAAGAGGGAGTTAAAACGTACAGGATTTTAAGAGAAAATTCGAGTAAATTACGAAGCTTCTTCAAGAAGACTCACTAAATGCGTTGCCAAATAGCACAACCACCCACTTTTCTCTCTCTCCCTCTCATGTGAAGTCTTCAGCTGAACACAAACCCCTCATTTTCTCTTCTCTCTTTCTTCTTCCACCTGAGAAACGCAGCAACCTGAAGCTCCTCATGCCGATGACGAACTTCTCCTGTCCATTTTTCTTCTGTTTGCTTCACAAAGGTAAGCCTATACGTTAGTTAACGGTTATAGGCTAATTAGGCATTGATTTTGTTGGATAACTTTCAAGCTAGGAATATAGAAATTCGTCGTATTGGATACTAATGCAAGATAAAATGTTGTTTAAGGGTTTGAATGGATAAACCAAAGGAAAACTAAGCACGTTTGATGAAAATCAGATTTTTGAGAATGAAAAATTAACACAACACATGGTCCCACAAATTTTGGGTTTCTGACCTAGTTTTTGATTTGTTTTCCTTTAATGAATTAGTCCATACTAAATTAGACGTTATAAGGTTTCCGATGCATGTTGAATTGTCAAAAATGGATAAGAATGGAGGAAGTTATGACCGTTTGAAATTTAGCCTATAAATAGGGAGAAATCTGAGATTTTGAATGGAAATAGCTATATTTCGATTGTTTGTTAGCCAACACCTAAATGATGTAAATAATGGTTCAATTATGCGTATTCTAGGTTCGTGAGATGCCGAGGAAAGACGTTCAAGGTTTGCTAAATTATTAAAGACCGAGGTAAGTTCATATTGCATGTGTTCGGTCCTTAAGGCCTACATCACAAAGGTACTAGGATTTATAAGCTTTATGGGTTATATTGATGGGTAGCTAAGATTAAAGAATATGTTCTAGATTAAGTGTAATGTATTATTAAACTATCTTGATGAATTCTCTACGTTTATACTTCAAGGACATGTCTATTGTTATGTTACGTTTTATGTACATTGTATGTTCTTGCATCACGTTTTCAAGAAATCATGAAAAAGTTTTTATGCACATGTTTTATGTAAGAAAGATAAGAAAATGTTATGTTACGAAATGTATCGATTAAGTTTTGGGATAGCGAATAGCATACAAAATCATCCACCGTAAGCCCTGCGTATCCTTACCGCTGGGTGGGCTGGGGGCGGTTAAAACTCCGGGATAATAATGAAAAATGTAAAATTTAAATAAATCATAACCCAAACAACCGACTTAATTTCGATCACTATTTCATGCCATGCAAAACATACATAAACAATATATATTTATAAATATATATTATGCATAAAATCTAATTCTAACATGTATCACAATTTACATTAAATTTCATCATAAAAAATATTTTAGACTAATAAAACAATGGCTCTGATACCAATTGATGGTTTTGATGGTCCCTATGTAACGCCCCGAGTTATCTGAACCCGGTTCGTTACACAAAAGTTCGCACATTACTAAGAAATCTCAACTGTATTATTATTTTTTTTAAAAACTTTGCTCAACAATCAACATTTAACATAAGCTAAAATCTCAAAAACATTTAAAACTTGCAGCGGAAATCTTTTGGACAACAATAGAGTTAAACAAAACTAAGAACATTGTTGGAAATGTAAGAAATAAATGGCTAAAAGAAATAGAGGTTTAAATCGTGAAATACTTGGGAAGTTGCAGAAGTCAAACGCATCTGCCGATGGATAAAGTCAACGGAAGAAGCAGAAACAGCAAATAGAAGGCTTCTACCGATGACGTGGACCAAAAGAGTTGGAAACAAAAGACATCTCTCAGTGGACAGCATCTACCGATGACGTCAACCGGATAAATCAATTATCCAACATCAACCGATCGCAAAACGACAAGTTTTGCGACTCGTATCTACCGACGGCAAAACGACAAAAATCTCTCATTCCCTTCTCCTGATAGAATAAGCTGTGTAACACCCGAGGATTTTCCTCAACGTGTGTTGCTTTAGATTTAATTAAATTACGTTATGTTAGTTATTGGGTTAATTAATTATGCGCGGGAGTTTCGGTGGAAGAGTTAGACCGAGGGTTCGATATGGCTGATTATACGGGAGGGTAAAACGGTAATTAGCTAGTTTAAATTAAAGAAATAGTTTTAGTTTTATTATTATAATTTATTATTAAAAAAAAATATAAAATAAAACAACAGAATAGCCGAAGCTATTCTGTTGTTCGAGACGGGCAGCGAGGAGCAGAGGAGAACGGAGACGAGGGAGACGAGTGACGTTCGACGGCGACCTGTTCACCGTCGATTTCTGATGTTTTCCGGCTAGACGACGGCGACGAGCGGTTTCTGGTTGTCTCCGCGCATGAATTGAACGGTTAGATCGATTTGCGCCTTGTTTCGGTTCAGTTTGAGGCCGTGAGTGACGAGCTCGATTGAGCTCCGATCACCGGCCATTTTTGGTCACCTCCGGCGTGGGTTTGCCGACCCTTGGACCGACTTTGGTCGCCTGGCTGTGATGAGCCCGTTTTGGGCGAAAAACAACAGGTTCTGTTTTAGGGCATTTCAGTTTTGGTGTTTATAGCTCGGGATTTTGGTTAGATTATTCAAATTGAGGGTATTTTTGGTTGATTAGTGAGGAATTGAATGAGAATTGATGGAAAATCAAAAAGGGGGATTTTTTAGGTAAAGGGGCAGTTTGGGTTTTTGCCAATTAGACCTAGCTACAGTCGTTTGTTTTAAAATTCTTTTTGGCACGTTAAAATAGGTTATTAGAGGAGTACGTGGTTGTTGGAATTGTTCGATTCCGATATTCGACGCGAAAGTTACGTGCGTTTGAAGTTTCGGGTCGGTTTTTACCGAAACCAAATTAGTGGCCCGTTTAGTTAGGTTTTTGTTGGATTATGCTAGAAATAGTAGTTTGAGAGTAATTGGTGGATGTAGGTTTGATTTTATTAAAGTTTGACTATTTGTCGTAGGCCGAGCCATAGGTGACGTGATGTGCCAAACCCAGCGAGCTAGGACGCCAGGTAAGTAGTGGACGTGTGTTTTGTCTTCGGGCCTACACCATGGAACGGTAGAAAATTGTTTGTTTGTTAGTATGGTTGCTTTGTATTGTATTTGTTGTGTTATTGCTTGTCTTTTGGGGTTGTATTATTGCAGGTTGGTGGTTATTTCATTGCTTTGTTTGGTTTTTATTTCATTTGGTGTTTGAGTATTGCTTTGTTTGGGTTGCTTATTTCATTTGGTGTTTGAGTATTGCTTTGTTTGGTTGGTTGGTTATTCATTGCTTTGGTTGGTTGTTTATTTCATTTGGTGTTTGGGTATTGCTTTGTTTGGTTGCTTGCTTTGCTTGGTGGGACGTGCATGCTTTGAATTGTGAGTATGAAATGTGTTGGAGTCTCGTAACGCTTTGTGTCTCGTAAGAGATGTACGCTTTGTGTCTCGTAAGAGATGTACGCTTTGTGTCTCGTAAGAGATGTACGCTTTGTGTCTCGTAAGAGATGTACGCTTTGTGTCTCGTAAGAGATGTACGCTGGGTGTCTCGTAAGAGATGTACGCTTTGTGTCTCGTAAGAGATGTACGCTTTGTGTCTCGTAAGAGATGTACGCTTTGTGTCTCGTAAGAGATGTACGCTTTGTGTCTCGTAAGAGATGTACGCTTTGTGTCTCGTAAGAGATGTACGCTTTGTGTCTCGTAAGAGATGTACGCTTTGTGTCTCGTAAGAGATGTACGCTTTGTGTCTCGTAAGAGATGTACGCTTTGTGTCTCGTAAGAGATGTACGCTTTGTGTCTCGTAAGAGATGTACGCTTTGTGTCTCGTAAGAGATGTACGCTTTGTGTCTCGTAAGAGATGTACGCTGGGTGTCTCGTAAGAGATGTACGCTGGGTGTCTCGTAAGAGATGTACGCTGGGTGTCTCGTAAGAGATGTACGCTGGGTGTCTCGTAAGAGATGTACGCTGGGTGTCTCGTAAGAGATGTACGCTTTGTGTCTCGTAAGAGATGTACGCTTTGTGTCTCGTAAGAGATGTACGCTGGGTGTCTCGTAAGAGATGTACGCTTTGTGTCTCGTAAGAGATGTACGCTTTGTGTCTCGTAAGAGATGTACGCTTTGTGTCTCGTAAGAGATGTACGCTTTGTGTCTCGTAAGAGATGTACGCTGGGTGTCTCGTAAGAGATGTACGCTTTGTGTCTCGTAAGAGATGTACGCTTTGTGTCTCGTAAGAGATGTACGCTGGGTGTCTAGTAAGAGATGTACGCTGGTGTCTCGTAAGAGATGTACGCTGGGTGTCTCGTAAGAGATGTACGCTGGGTGTCTCGTAAGAGATGTACGCTGGGTGTCTCGTAAGAGATGTACGCTGGGTGTCTCGTAAGAGATGTACGCTGGGTGTCTCGTAAGAGATGTACGCTGGGTGTCTCGTAAGAGATGTACGCTTTGTGTCTCGTAAGAGATGTACACTTTGTGTCTCGTAAGAGATGTACGCTTTGTGTCTCGTAAGAGATGTACGCTGGGTGTCTCGTAAGAGATGTACGCTTTGTGTCTCGTAAGAGATGTACGCTGGGTGTCTCGTAAGAGATGTACGCTTTGTGTCTCGTAAGAGATGTACGCTGGGTGTCTCGTAAGAGATGTACGCTGGGTGTCTCGTAAGAGATGTACGCTTTGTGTCTCGTAAGAGATGTACGCTTTGTGTCTCGTAAGAGATGTACGCTGGGTGTCTCGTAAGAGATGTACGCTGGGTGTCTCGTAAGAGATGTACGCTTTGTGTCTCGTAAGAGATGTACGCTGGGTGTCTCGTAAGAGATGTACGCTTTGTGTCTCGTAAGAGATGTACGCTTTGTGTCTCGTAAGAGATGTACGCTTTGTGTCTCGTAAGAGATGTACGCTGGGTGTCTCGTAAGAGATGTACGCTGGGTGTCTCGAGTAGAATGAAATTCTACGAGAGATGTACGTCGTTGTGTTGTTGATTTCGTGTGGTATTGCATACTTGAAGCACACATCATGGTATAACACGTTAGGTACAATTAGTGGCGTTGTTTGGCATTGTGTTTGGCATTGTGAGCATGAACGTAATCAGATAAAGTGAATTGTAAAATGCATCTCGAATAGTGTGCCTTGTCAGGCTGAGGTGCTGGTGTGTAGCACCCCGAGGGGAACTCTATGAGAGATGACCGGCTAAAACACGAAATCCTGAATAGTGTGCCTTGTCGGGCTGAGGTGCTGGTGTGTAGCACCCCGAGGGGATCTCTATGAAGGATGATTGGCTAACAGCAAATAAGCACAACTGAGTGTTAGAAACTGCATGTGTTAGGTTGATTGCATTGTGTGTTGTTTATATTGAGTTGTGTGAGAATGAATTGCTTATTGTGGTTTATATTGATTAGTGTGGGAATGAATTGCTTGGTTATTGTTGTTTGGTGTTTGTTTGTTGTTGTTGTTGGTGTTGTTCGTTCGTTGTTGTTTGGTGATTGTTTGGTTGTTGTGGTTATTTTATGTTGTGCATTGAGTGAGCATGAGTTATGAGCACGGGTTTGATGATGAGTGAGCATGAGTTGTGAGCACAAGTTTGATGAGTGAGCATTAAAGGTAATGAGGCAATTAGGAATGCAAAGTGATCCTGAATAGAGTTGCCTCGCCGGGGAGCAGTGCTCGTGGAGCACCTCGGGAGGGTCTTTATGAAAGATGCACGGGTAAAAGATTAATAAATGGAGAATGTAATTGAAACTAGCAGTGAGTGTAGAAGTTGCATTTTGTGTCGTGCTGTGTTAAAGAGTAAGGCATCCTTTCGGGTGCGGGCAACTAGTATTGTCTGGCCGTGTTGTTGTGTTGTTTTGAGTCGGGTTGTTGAGTTGCATTGTGGTGTTGTGGTGTTGTGTTGCGTTGTCGTGCTGTATTAAAGAATAAGGCATCGTTGATGCGGGCAAATCTGTGTTTTGTTTCGTGTCGTTGTGTTGTTTTGTTCAGCATTGTGTGTAGCTTGCATTTTATCTAGTCGTATTTGTTAATCCCTACTTGCTAAGCGTAAGCTTACGTGTGCGTGTGTGTTCTATGGTGTAGGTAACGATGCGGGTACAGGTGAGCTATGTGAGTCAGCCAAGACTTGGGAGCAGTCGGAGATGCACGGGGCATGCCGGTACGGGCAGTTGTCGGGGCGACTCCACCATGGTCTTCGGGAGATGTAAGACTTTGTATTTTGATAGCTTATTGTAGATGTTTGTTGTTGTATATAGTTAAGTTAAGGGTGATGTGTCGCCCTATACTACGGATTTTCTTCACTTAGGGATGTTAGTATTTTAGTTTACCTCTTTACTGCTCTTTGGAGATTTCGTATGCTGGATAGTTGAGTATAGGTATTCTGGATTTGGTTGAGATTGGACTGTGTGCAGGTACTTAGTATTTTGGAGGCGCCATTTTCAGGCGTTACTTTACCGAAATTTTTTTGGGAAGGATGCCGTGGTGCTTAAAGGTTAGGATTAAGAGAAATTAGCGAGTCTAAGCTTATTTTAAATCATGTTTTAACGTGGGTTGGGTTAGCAAAGTAGCGCACCGAGCCAGGACGGGTTCGGGGGCGTTACAAACTGCATATATCGATCACTAAACGACAAAGCATAATACTCACTCATACCGGTAGTGCAAAATCTACATCTTCCGATAGAATTAATCCTACATCATCCGACGGCTTTTATGAAGACATCTTCCGATAGAATTAAACCTACATCATCCGATGGCTTTTCTGAAGACATCTTCCGATAGAATTAAACCTACATCATCCGATGGCTTTTCTAAAGACATCTTCCGATAGAATTAAACCTACATCATCCGATGGCTTTTCTGAAGACATCTTCCGATAGAAAACAGAGCGACAAATCAACTATTTCTTACTATGCAAGCACAACTCTAAGTACAGAAAAGAATTTACTTATTTCACCACAACCATTCAAAAACAATTCAAATCATTGCATTACTCAAGTCCAGTATAATCCAGTGTTATAAACCAACAGAATACTATTATCAGAAAAGTCTCAAAGTACTTTTTAAAACATCAAAGCAACTTCTATCATCAGAAAGTTTAACATACTCAAATTGAAATAATTGTCCGCTAAACCTTCACAACCACTGACACTAGTTAAACCGCCCCATCAGATGCCAAATCGATGCCTGATTGCACCCCTCCAACCTGCCTAGTCCTCAACCAACTCAAAGAATTCACCTGCAGTATCCTTAACACCTACATCACAAAACTCATCTATTAGCCTAATGCTAAGTAAGTAAAACAGTAATTAAATGAAATGCTGAAACATAAATTCCTAAATATGCAATTTCTACTTTCTCATCTCAGTTGCATTCACATTCATTCATAAGCTGATCTGATCCCTAGGTTCCCTTGGGAAGTGGATCAATTTTCCCAATGTTATACATCCTCTACTCGATTAAGGGGCAGATGAATTCCCTTAATAGCTGATCTGATCCCTCAGTTCCCTTGGGAGTGGGATCAATCCTCCCAATGTTATAAATCCCTTCATAAGTTAAGGGGTGGATTAGTTCCCTTAATAGTTTGTCTGTCACATTCAATTCATGCCTTACCTTCCTTACATGGAAAATCATTTTCCTAATTTTTCAAATACATGATGCATGACATACAAAAATCATTCACAAGATACATAACCCTACTGTTTTGTGATGTAGGCCCGAAGGCACATGCATACTTTACTTACCTGGCTTCTGGAAATTGTCTGGTCGCTAGCTACTTCGAAAATCTGTTCACCTAAGTTCATAACAGAATATAAATCAAAACTCCACTAGACCTCACCAAGAATCAAACTGTGGTTTGAGGAATCCAGTTAGAAACTCTACTACCCGAGCATTCCCCATTTATTGCTAAAACCCGAATCTACGCTCAATCTCAGTATCCTCAAAATCCTCACATTGTACCCCCTTCAGGTATTTAACCACTATATCATAAGAGAAATGGGGAAAACTTACCTAAGTCGAAGGAGAATCAGGCGAGGAAAATCGCCTAGAGAGCTCGGCTGCTTGAGCTGAAAAACCCGAAGAGAAAGGTATGAAATGGTGGCGGCTACAGTGCATTAAACCCAATCCCTCTTTCCTTAAATACGTTATCCACTTTTTAAAAATATAATTTACTCTAATGCCCTTGTCTAGTCTAATCATTCAATAACCCTACTTGAATTATTGACTACTAAAGTGTATACCATTAATAATAAAAGAGCTGGTTCGATAGAACCGGGTGTTACAATCTACCCTCCTTAAAAGAATTTTGTCCTCAAAATTCAGTACCTGAATAACCCTGGATGTTGGTCCATCATGTCTTGCTGGCGTTCCCAAGTTGTTTCCTCAATATTCTGGTTGTGCCACAAGACTTTCACTAGGGGAATCTCTTTGTTACGCAATACTTTCACCGCATAATCTAAGATCTTTACTGGTTTCTTTTCGTAGGCAAGGGTAGGATGAATCTCAAGGTCTTGTTGTTTCACAATTTGACATGGATCCCTTATGCATTTCTTCAACATAGAAACATGGAACACACTGTATATCCCATCTATAGACGCCGGTAGCTACAATTGATAGGCTGCTCTCCCAACTCTCTTCAGAATAGTGAATGGTCCAATAAATCTGGGGTTCAACTTTCCTCTCTTTCCAAATCTCACTACTCCTTTGAAAGTTGACACCTTAAAGAAAACTTCATTACCTATTTCAAATTCCAGTTCTTTTTGTCTGCATAGCTTTTCTGCCGGCTTTGAGCTGTCAAGATTCTTTGTCGGATAAGAGCAATTTTCTCCGCTGTTTGCTGTACAATGTCAGGACCAATCAATCGTGCTTCTCCAACTTCATCCCAATACAATGGAGATCTACGCTTTCGTCCATACAATGCCTCGTATGGCGCCATGCCTATTGTTGCCTGAAAACTGTTGTTATAAGAAAATTCAATCAAGGACAAGTATTTGCTCCATGAACCTTGAAAGTCTAAGACACATGCACGGAGCATATCCTCTAATGTTTGAATGGTTCTTTCGGATTGTCCATATGTTTGAGGGTGGAAAGCTGTGCTAAAACTAAGCTGTGTTCCCATAGCCTTGTGCAAACTTTTCCAAAACTTATATGTAAATCTAGAGTCTCGGTCTGAAACTATAATGCTTGGAACTCCATGCAGTCTAACAACTTCGTGCACATACAACTCAGCCAGTTGATCCATCGAGTATGTTATCTTCATTGGCAGAAAGTGAGCAGATTTGGTTAAACGATCAACTATTACCCAAATTGCATCGTGACCCTTTGCTGTTCTAAGTAATCCTATAACAAAATCCATCGTTATTTGTTCCCATTTCCATTCGGGAACTGGTAAGGGCTGTAATGTTCCAACAGGCCTCTGATGTCCAGCTTTGACTTGCTGGCAGATCAGACAGGACTCCACATTCTCCGCCACACTTCTTTTCATACCTGGCCACTAATAATGCTGCTTGAGATCTCCGTACATTTTCATACCTCCGGGATGAACAGAGAGTCTAGAAGAATGTGCCTCAGATAGGATTTCCCTTCTAAGTTCAGTATCAGCCGGAATAAACCATCTATTTTGAAACTTGAGAATTCCATCAATTGAGTAGTTGAAATCCGACTTGTCAGTAGAATCCATGCACAACTTATACCTATTGCATTCAGTGTCATTCATTTGAACTTCCTTTATTCTCTCCAAAATAGTAGGCCTCAAGGATATGGTCGAAAGTATGGCTGTCATACTAGACACAGCTTCCAGGTTGAATCTTTGGAATTCTGTCTCTAAAGCTATCGGCATGTCTAAAGTCAATGTAGAGACCGAATGAGTCACTCTACTCAAAGCATCAGCCACTACATTCGCCTTGCCAGGGTGGTACTTAATCTCAAAATCATAATCTTTGACAAACTCTAACCACCTACGTTGCCTCATATTCAGTTCCTTTTGCGTGAAAATGTATTTCAGACTTTTATGATCCGAAAATATCTCACAAGTCTGTCCATACAGATAGTGCCTCCAAATCTTTAATGCGAAGACAACAACAGCTAATTCTAAGTTATGTGTAGGGTAATTCTTTTCATGTAATTTTAACTGCCTAGAAGCATAAGCTATAACCTTTCCATCTTGCATCAACACACAACCTAGTCCAATTTTGGAAGCATCACAATAAATACTAAATTTACTATCTTCAACTGGAAGGGTTAAGATTGGAGCATTGGTCAGTTTCTGTTTCAAGGTCTGAAAGCTACGTTCAAATTCTTCAGTCCACATATACTTCACATTTTTCCTTGTTAACCTAGTAAGGGGTGTGGCAATCTTTAAAAATCCCTCAATAAATTTTCTATAATATCCTGCTAATCCAAGGAAACTTCGAATATCAGTGGCATTCTTCGGTTGGGGCCACTCCTTGACTGCTTGAACCTTGGCTTGATCGACAGATATTCCATCTCTAGAAATCACGTGACCAAGAAAGTGAACTCTGTCCAACCAAAACTCACACTTAGAAAATTTGGCATAAAGTTGGTGCTGCCTCAGTGATCCTAACACCAAGTTTAAGTGTCCTGCATGCTCCTCTTTAGTTCTAGAATAGATTAGAATGTTATCTATGAACACAATGACAAACTTGTCCAAATACTCGCGAAACACCCTATTCATAAGATCCATGAAGGCTGCTGGTACATTTGTCAAACCAAAAGACATAACCAAAAACTCATAATGTCCATACCTTGTGCGAAAAGCAGTTTTTGGAATATCTTCAGATTTAACCTTCAGCTGGTAATAACCGGATCTAAGGTCAATCTTAGAGAAAACTCTTGCACCTTTAAGCTGGTCAAATAAGTCATCAATCCTCGGCAAATGGTACTTGTTCTTGACTGTTAACTTATTCAATTCTCTATAATCAATGCACATACGCATTGATCCATCTTTCTTTTTGACAAAAAGGACAGGTGCACCCCACGGTGAAAAGCTAGGGCATATGAACCCTTTCTCCAACAGATCCTCCAACTGTTTCTTCAATTCCTTAAGTTTTGTTGGTGCTAATCTATATGGATTCTTAGATACAGGCTCAGCGCCGGGGTAAACATCCACAACAAACTCAATTTCCCTATCTGGTGGCAAACCAGGAAGGTCATCTAGAAATACTTCCGGAAAATCTTGGACAACTAAAACATTTTTGGGGCTCGCTTTTTCTACTAGCTGTGTGTCTAAAACACTGGCCAAAAAGCACAAATACTCTATGCATGGGGAGGGTCTACAATTGACAAAAGTTATTATAGTCATTTTCTTACTCTTCTTCAGAGCTTGGAAGGTTTGGTTTAAACCACCAGGGGGTTGAAAACTAACAACTCCAGTTCTACAATCTATTGTGGCATAATGTTTAAATAACCAATCCATTCCCAGTATTACATCAAATCCCATTATGTCCATAACAATGAGATCGGCAGGCAAATTCATGTTTCCTACTAATACAACACTATCAGTCATCATTTGGTTAGAGTGCATGCGTTCACCAGAGGGTAAGGCAACTTTAAATACATGTTCAAAAGAAGTAAACCGTACATCTAACTTATCAGCAAATGCAGAGACTATAAAAGAATGTGTTGCACCCGAATCTATCAAAGTAAAAGCAAGTATAGAGTTAATCAGTATTGTACCTGACACTACAACAGGCTGGTCCTCACCACATGACTCCATCATGGAGAATATTCTTGGCTTAATCTTGACAGGGCCACCTTTCAAAGCTGGGCAGTCTCTGTTGACATGGCCAACCTTGTTGCAATGGAAACATCGAATGACCCGGGGCTTCGGACAATCCTTGTACAAGTGTCCAACCTCTTCACAGTTGAAGCACTTACCCGTTCCAAATCTACACTCCCCCGAGTGATTCTTCTAACATTTCGGGCACTGAGGGAACTTCTGGGTATTCGGTACCTTCTTTCCAGATCCTTGGCCACTCTGGCCCTCAATAGGCCTCTTCATTCCCCTCTGATGGTGTGGCTGGATAAACTTTTGTGGAACCTCAATTGGTCCAACACACTTCTTTTCAACTTCTTCCACTTCTAGAGCAGTGGACACAACTTCACTAAATGTCAAGCCTTTAATGCCACAGAATTTGACTCCTCGGTAAATCTCCGGCTTCAGTCCATGCACAAATTTGAACACCTTATCCTCTTCCTTATGAGCAAAATGTCTAGCAAACCTGGACAGGGACTCGAATTGCCAACTGTAATCAGACACAGACCCTGTCTGCTTCAAGTTCAGAAACTCCAACTTCTTCGCGGTCTGGACAGTGCTGTTAAAATACTTCCCATAGAAAAGGTCCTTGAATTGTAACCAAGGCATCACTAAAACATCTGTGGTGGTCTCTATTGTTTCCCACCAGAGTTGAGCTTCCCCAGCTAAATGAAATGTTGCCAACGTGACCTTGTCTCCTTCTCCTATGTTGGCACACACCTAAACATACTCTCAATCTTTCTAAGCCATCCTTCAGCAATAACTGGATCAGATGACTGTCCATCTAACGTGGGTGGTCTTAGTCTCCGGAATCTATCTCTAGAATGTTCACTGCTAGAACCCGAGTTTGATGTGAATCAGAGTGCAACCAACTTCAAGCCCAAAGTTAAAGATCCATGTCAAGGTATTGGAGGTCCAATAACAAGATCAAGAATCAAGAAAATGCAAGAAGCCTTAAATGGATTGATTATAGAAATCCAAGAGAAAGATTCTTTCCAAAAAGAGCTGAAATTAATAAATTTGTTAAGTATTGAAGAGGATGCTTGGGAAGAAAAGAAGGCCGAAGATACTTGAAAACTACCCAAAGATTAGTGGCAAGAGAGATGGAAGCACAACAACAAAACAAATTTGGCAAGCAATTATTTCCTAATTATAGTTTTAGAAAGTTTCTTAATTATAGTTTTAGAAAGTTTCTTAATTATAGTTTTAGAAAGCTTTCCTAATCATAGATTTAGAAAATTTTCCTAAGTATTGTTTTAGAAAGTTTCCTAATTATCATTTTAGTAATATTTTCTAATTACTTTTAGGATATTTTGTAGCCTATTTAAAGGCATAGGCGGTTCAACATTATTAAGCAATATACATGATTTTGAGTTACTCTTTGTGAGAATTTTCTCTTTTGTTCTTTGTGAAGAACTAGATCTTCTTCAAGTGAAAACTTGAAAGATCAACTTGATAGCTTTGGTTCTAACCACAAGTTTGGTTACGGGTCAAGCTCCTTGTTTGATAACTTTGGTTCTGTCGGCAAGGTTCGATTGGGGTCAAGTTCCTTATACTTGATTTCACAGGCGTTCCTGAGTTTCTAATTCCGCGTTGTTGAAGGGTCTCGGGTTTCATATACCCGTGGTTCTCATCATTTGGTATCAGAGATTTTGCTCCTAGATTCAAGTTTCTATCTTTATTGTTTTTTTTTCTTCTTCTTTTAGAGTTTCTTCTTTTGAAAATTCAAAAAAAAAAAAAATTAAAATGTGAAAAAAAAAAATCAGAAAATTCAAAAAAAATAAGTCATTGAATCAACGATTCTCTTTATTTGTCAAGTTTTCTTCTTTCAAAAAAAAAAAAATCTCAATATTTCAAGTATCAATATCTCGAGTATCAATTTCTTCTTCGTCATTATATGCATCATTATTTGCTTTTTGGTGTTATTATTCAATTCTTTTCTTTGATTGTCTCAATTTCCTTTCTTGAAAAGTTTCATTTTGTGAAAAGTTTATTTTCTTGAAAAGTTTCCTTTCGTAAAATGTTTCCTTTCTTGAAAAGTTTCCTTTTGTGAAAAGTTTCCTTTCTTGAAAAGTTTCATTTCATAAAACGTTTCCTTTCTTGAAAAGTTTCCTTTCGTGAAAAGTTTCCTTTCGTAAAAGTTTCCTTTCTTGAAAAGTTTACTCTTTTGAAGTCCTACATCCTATTCTAAATTGTTTGATTCTAACCGATTTTGGAAATTAGAATTTTGAGTTAAAAAGTTTGATCTTACTTGTTTTTGCTTGTTGAATTTTTTCTCTTGATTAGGTTTTTACATAAAGAGCTTAAAGAGAAAATTGAGTGGTAAATGACAAGAGGGTGAGACTATCATATAAAAGCCATTATTTGAGGGAAACACGAGTGGAGAGACATATAATCGAGTGTAAACACGTGAGGGAGTGAGTGAGTTCCGTTTACTTACTTTTTTTTGTTCACTAATAATTTTTATTTTTCTTCCTTGAAATTATGAGTAGTGAGGAAAGACGTGCTAACTTTGATCTGGAGATGTACATGAAAGCTATACAAGAGCAAATTAAGAATTTAGACATGAGGTATGAAAGAATAAAGTCGCCTTCTAATAGCCGTGCACAAAGGGGCAAATCACCAATGGAGCATTACTATGGGGAATCTGATTACGAGGATGGCAATTACAGAAGAGTGAGATATGCGAGAACAAACCATGAGGATGGAAATCTAAGCAACATCAAAACGATCATCCCTCCTTTTCAAGGTAAAAGTGATCCCGAACTTTATATAGAATGGGAAAGAAAAGTTGAACAGATGTTTGAATGTCATAACTACACTGAGGAGAAAAAGATCAAATTAGTGTCGATGGAATTCACGGATTATGCAACCATATGGTGGGATCAATTAGTGAAAACACGAAAAAGGTATGGAGAACAACCCATACACACATGGGATGATATGAAGGTACAAATGCACAAAAGATTTATTCCTAACCACTATTATCGAGATGCGTGTAGGAAACTACAGGGTTTGGCTCAAGGAATCAAAAGTGTAAAGGAATATTACAAAGAGTTGGAGGTAGCCATGGTAAGGGCTAGAGTGGACGAGGATGATGAAGCAACAATGGCACGATTCATTGGAGGTTTAAATAGAGAAATCCCTGACATTGTGGATTTGCATCATTATGTAGATTTAGAAGAATTGTTGCACAAGTCCATCAAAGTTGAGAGGCAATTGAAATCAAGGAACTCTAAGATCGGATCAACCCCAAACTCTTCATGGAAATCTAATTGGAGAAGTGATAAGCCTAATTCAAGACCGAAGGAGGAGTTCAAAGGGAAAACCACGACATCGAATACCACCCCCATAAAAGGTAAAACCGAGACTTCCACTCCTATTAAGTCTCGAAAGATCAAATGTTTTAGATGTCAAGGTTTTGGCCATATTGCTTCTAATTGTCCGAATAAAAGAGCTATGATTATTTTGGATAATGGTGATATAGCAAGTGTAAGTTCAAGTGATGATGAAATGCCACCATTAGAAGATTGTAGCGACGTGGATATAGAGGAACCCATGAGAGGAGAATTGTTGATCACTAGACGTATACTCAACGTTCAAGCCAATGAGGATGGAGATAAAGTGCAAAGGGAAAATATATTTCACACTGATGCCACGTGAATAACAAGGTATGTAGTTTGATAATTGATAGTGGGAGTTGTACTAACGTTGCTAGCACTTTATTAGTAGAAAAATTGAGCTTGGAAACAGTTAAGCATCCTAAGCCATACAAGCTACAATGGTTGAGTGATTGTGGAGAAGTGAAAGTAACTAAGCAAGTGAAGGTTGGAATCGCAATTGGTAAGTACAAAGATGAGGTTCTTTGCGATGTAGTACCCATGCAAGCTACACATATCCTTTTGGGGAGACCATGGAAATTTGATAGAAACGTCAAGCACAATGGTTTCAAGAATGAGTACTCCTTTGATCAAAATGGTTGGAAGATAATTCTCAAACCACTAAAACCATGGGAGGCTAGTGAGGATCAAGATAGGATTGGAAAAGAATTCAAAAAGAGAGAAAAGTTATTGAGTGAGCAAAAACATGAAAACGAAGAGAATAGAGTGAGTGAAAAGAAGAGTGAAAGAGAGAAAAAAGAGTGCAAAGAGAGAAAAAACGAGAGTGAGAGAAAACAAGAGGGGAGTGGGAGAATAAGTGGAATGGCAAGAAAAAGTGAGATTAAAAGTGTGATGATAGCGAGGCAAGAAGTACTTGTATTGTTGTACAAAGATGTTTATCTTGCGACTAATGAGCTAACTCAATCTATTTCGAGTGTTGTTTCTTCTCTTTTGCAGGAATTTGAGGATGTGTTTCCTGAAGAATTACTGAAAGGGTTACCTCCGTTGAGAGGGATTGAACATCAAATAGATTTCATGCCGGGAGCATCGATTCCTAATCGACCGGCATATCGAGCTAATCCCGAAGAAACTAAGGAAATTCAAAAGCAAGTGGATGAACTAGTTGAGAAAGGATTTGTAAAGGAAAGCATTAGTCCATGCTCAGTTCCCGTCATCTTAGTTCCAAAGAAAGATGGAACTTGGCGAATGTGTGTTGATTGTCGAGCTATCAACAAGATCACGGTAAAGTATCGACACCCTATTCCTAGATTGGATGATATGCTTGATGAGTTATATGGTGCATGCTTATTTTCAAAAATTGATCTAAAGAATGGATATTATCAAATTCGCATGAAAGAGGGAGATGAATGGAAAACTTCCTTTAAAACTAAATATGGTCTTTATGAGTGGTTAGTAATGCCATTTGGTTTGTCTAATGCACCAAGTACTTTTATGAGATTGATGAATCATGTGTTGAGATCTTTTATTGGAAAGTTTGTTGTTGTGTACTTTGATGATATCTTGGTTTATAGTAAAACTCAAGATGCACATGTTAAACACTTGAATTTAGTTTTTAATGCTTTACGAGAAAATCAACTATACGCTAACTTAAAGAAGTGCACATTTTGCATGGATTCGGTAGTGTTTCTTGGTTTTGTAGTTAGTTCAAGTGGAGTATCGGTGGATGAAGAAAAAGTTAAGGTAATTAAGGAATGGCCAAGAGCAAAGAATGCCAACGAGGTAAGAAGTTTTCATGGATTAGCAAGCTTTTACAGGAGGTTTGTTAAAGATTTTAGCACCATTGCGGCTCCCTTAAATGATCTTGTAAAGAAGAATGTTGAATTTAAGTGGACTGAAATACATGAACAAGCTTTTAATCTCCTAAAAGGTAAACTTACTAATGCACCATTACTTGTTTTACCTAATTTTGATAAAGCTTTTGAGATTGAATGTGATGCGTCGGGAAAAGGTATTGGTGGTGTTTTAATGCAGGATTCCAAGCCTATTGCTTACTTTAGCGAGAAGCTTAATGGAGCAGCTTTGAACTACCCCACATATGACAAGGAATTGTATGCCTTAGTTCGCGCACTTCAAACATGGCAACATTATTTGTGGCCAAAAGAATTTATTATTCATTCCGATCATGAGAGTTTGAAGCACTTGAAGTCGCAAGGAAAACTACACAAAAGGCACGCAAAATAGATGGAATTCATTGAAACATTTCCATACGTGATCAAATATAAAAAATGTAAGGAAAATGTAGTGTCCGATGCATTGTCTAGAAGGTATGTACTCGTAACCTCCTTACAATCTAAATTGCTTGGATTTGAACTTATTAAAGAATTATATGTAGTAGATTCAGATTTTAGTGAAATTTGGAAATTATGTGAAAAAGTTGCATATGGTGATTATTATAGGCATGATGGTTATCTATTTAAGAAAGATAAGCTTTGTATTCCTAAGTGTTCTTTGAGAGAATTATTTGTTAGAGAAACTCATGGAGGTGGATTGATGGGACATTTTGGAGTAAGCAAAACCTTGGATGTTTTATGTGAGCATTTTTATTGGCCTAAGATGAGACATGATGTGCAATTAATTTGTGATAAATGTATTGAGTGTAGAAAAGCTAAATCAAAAATCAAACCACATGGAATGTATACTCCTCTCCCAATACCTACTCAACCTTGGATTGATATTTCTATGGATTTTGTTATAGGTTTGCCAAGAACTCAAAGTGGAAAGGATAGTATTTTTGTTGTTGTTGATAGGTTTAGTAAGATGACACATTTTATAGCATGTTCAAAAACTAATGATGCTACACATGTTGCGGATTTATTCTTTAAAGAGATTGTGCGGTTACATGGCTTACCTAAAACTATTGTAAGTGATCGAGATGTTAAGTTTTTGAGTCACTTTTGGAGAACTCTGTGGAATAAGTTAGGCACTAAACTTTTATTCTCAACCGTAGCACACCCTCAAACGGATGGACAAACCGAGGTAGTAAATAGAACACTTTCTACTTTGTTGAGAGCCATTATTTCTAAGAACTTAAAACAATGGGAAAAATGTTTACCACATGTTGAGTTTGCATATAATAGGGTTGTTCATTCTACTACATCTTATTCACCATTTGAAATTGTTTATGGTTTTAATCCTATAACTCCAATGGATATGTTACCTTTGCCAACTAACGAGTTTGTTAATTTTGATGGAAAGAAAAGAGCCGAATTTGTTAGGGAACTACATGCAAGGGTAAGGGAAAACATTGAGAAAAAGAATGAACATTATGCAAGACAAGCAAACAAGCATCGAGTGAATGTTATTTTCGAACCTGGAGATTGGGTTTGGATTCACTTAAGGAAAGAAAGATTTGCCAACAAAAGAAAGAACAAATTGCAACCTCGAGGAGATGGACCCTTCCAAGTGTTGGAACGCATCAATGACAATGCTTACAAGATTGATTTACCTAGTGAATATGGTAATGTAAGTGCTACTTTTAATGTTTCTGACTTATCTTTATATGATGCAAGGGGTTCGAGGACGAATCTTTTCGAGGAGAGAGGGAATGATGTGAATCAGAGTGCAACCAACTTCAAGCCCAAAGTTAAAGATCCATGTCAAGGTATTGGAGGTCCAATGACAAGATCGAGAATCAAGAAAATGCAAGAAGCCTTAAATGGATTGATTATAGAAATCCAAGAGAAAGATTCTTTCCAAAAAGAGCTGAAATTAATAAATTTGTTAAGTATTGAAGAGGATGCTTGGGAAGAAAAGAAGGCCGAAGATACTTGAAAACTACCCAAAGATTAGTGGCAAGAGGGATGGAAGCACAACAACAAAACAAATTTGGCAAGCAATTATTTCCTAATTATAGTTTTAGAAAGTTTCTTAATTATAGTTTTAGAAAGTTTCTTAGTTATAGTTTTAGAAAGCTTTCCTAATCATAGATTTAGAAAGTTTTCCTAAATATTGTTTTAGAAAGTTTCCTAATTATCATTTTAGTAATATTTTCTAATTACTTTTAGGATATTTTGTAGCCTATTTAAAGGCATAGGCGCTTCAACATTATTAAGCAATATACATGATTTTGAGTTACTCTTTGTGAGAATTTTCTCTTTTGTTCTTTGTGAAGAACTAGATCTTCTTCAAGTCAAAACTTGAAAGATAAACTTGATAGCTTTGGTTCTAACCACAAGTTCGGTTACGGGTCAAGCTCCTTGTTTGATAACTTTGGTTCCGTCGGCAAGGTTCGATTGGGGTCAAGTTCCTTATACTTGATTTCACAGGCGTTCCTGAGTTTCTAATTCCGCGTTGTTGAAGGGTCTCGGGTTTCATATACCCGTGGTTCTCATCAGAGTTGGCACTTCCTTGTGTCTCCCGGCTCAATAGCATTCCTAATTGGTCAGACTGTTGACGCACTATATGAGTCTGCTGACGCATCAATTCTGTCAGCTGCCTAATTACACTAGAGTCCTCCTCCCGTCTCGGACTTGGTATCTCTCTTGGTAATCTTGGTCTTCCTGGTCGTCTAGACATTTGCTATATTCCTGTACAAGGTTAATTACACTCTTAAATATTTAATAGCTAAGGTTAAAATAAACACTTACTGTTGTTGGAGTACTTCCATGAAACGATTGGCACTGATAAGTAATATTTTGAACGGTTTAACTTAATGTCTCTGATACCATACCGTAACGCCCCGAGTTATTTGAACCCGGTTCGTTACACAAAAGTTCGTACATGACTAAGAAATCTCAACTGTATTATTATTATTTTTTTTAAAACTTTGCTCAACAGTCAACATTTAACATAAGCTAAAATCTCAAAAACATTTAAAACTTGCAGCGGAAGTCTTTTGGACAACAATAGAGTTAAACAAAACTAAGAACATTGTTGGAAATCTAAGAAATAAACGGCTAAAAGAAATAGAGGTTTAAATCGTGAAATACTTGGGAAGTTGCAGAAGTCAAACGCATCTGCCGATGGATAAAGTCAACGGAAGAAGCAGAAACAGCAAATAGAAGGCTTCTACCAATGACGTGGACCAGAAGAGTTGGAAACAAAAGACATCTCTAGGTGGACAGCATCTACCGATGACGTCAGCCGGATATCAATTATCCAACATCAACCGATCGCAAAACGACAAGTTTTGCAACTCGTATCTACCGACGGCAAAACAACAAAAATCTCTCATTCCCTTCTTCCGATAGAATAAACTGCATATACCGATCACTAAACGACAAAGCATAATACTCACTCATACCAGTAGTGCAAAATCTATATCTTCCGATAGAATTAATCCTACATCATCCGACGGCTTTTCTGAAGACATCTTCTGATAGAATTAAACCTACATCATCCGATGGCTTTTTTGAAGACATCTTCCGATAGAATTAAACCTACATCATCCGATGGCTTTTCTGAAGACATCTTCCGATAGAAAACAGAGCGACATATCAACTATTTCTTACTATGCAAGCACAACTCTAAGTACATAAAAGAATTTACTTATTTCACCACAACCATTCAAAAACAATTCAAATCATTGCATTACTCAAGTCCAGTATAATCCAGTGTTATAAACCAACGGAATACTATTATCAAAAAAGTCTCAAAGTACTATTTGAAAACATCAAAGCAACTTCTATCATCAGAAAGTTTAACATACTCAAATTGAAATCATTGTCCACTAAACCTTCACAACCACTGACACCAGTTAAACCGCCCCATCAGATGCCAAATCGATGCCTGATTGCACCCCTCCAACCTACCTAGTCCTCAACCAACTCAGAGAATTCACCTGCAGTATCCTCAACACCTGCAGTATCCTCAACACCTGCAGTATCCTCAACACCTACATCACAAAACTCATCTATTAGCCTAATGCTAAGTAAGTAAAGCAGTAATTAAATGAAATGCTGAAACATAAATTCCTAAACATGCAATTTCTACTTTCTCATCTCAGTTGCATTCACATTCATTCATAAGCTGATCTGATCCCTAGGTTCTCTTGGGAAGTGGATCAATTTTCCCAATGTTATACATCCTCTACTCGATTAAGGGGCGGATGAATTCCCTTAATAGCTAATCTGATCCCTCAGTTCCCTTGGGAGTGGGATCAATCCTCCCAATGTTATAAATCCCTTCATAAGTTAAGGGGTGGATTAGTTCCCTTAATAGTTTGTCTGTCACATTCAGTTCATGCCTTACCTTCCTTACATGAAAATTCATTTTCGTAATTTTTCAAATACATGATGCATGACATACAAAAATCATTCACAAGATACATAACCCTATTGTTTTGTGATGTAGGCCCGCAAGGTCATGCATACTTTACTTACTTGGCTTCCTGAAATTGTCTGGTCGCTAGCTACTTCGGAAATCTGTTCACCTAAGTTCATAACAGAATATAAATCAAAACTCCACTAAACCTCACCAAGAATCAAACAGTGGTTTGAGGAATCAAGTTAGAAACTCTACTACCCAAGCATTGTCCCTTTATTGCTAAAACCCGAATCTACGCTCAATCTCAGTAATCTTAATGTAACACCCGACATTTTTACCATGTAATTATTCCTTAAACTGTTGAAATAGAATTTATTGGCCATTAATAAAATACTAATTTTATTTGAAGTTTTATAATACCTAACAGAAGAGGAGATTTTTGGAGAAAACAGATCGAAGAATTTAAGTCACAACTTAATTGGAAAACCAAATTATGTTCAACCAAAACAAAACTATTTGGTTAGAAATCAATGGAAGGGTAAATTGGAGAGAAATTAAGATTGGTGGGAGTTTGCCAATGGTTGACTGACATCTGGGAACTTGTTGAAGAAGCTAAGTTCTTCCTCCTGCGTGAAACCCTCTTCACTTCTCCGCTCTGCTCTCTCTCCATTCTCTTCTCGACATTCTCTCTTCCAGTCGTCGTCAATCAGCCATCGAAGCTACTTCGATCTCCTCGGCTCCTTTCCATTTTTCTACTAGGGTAAGCATCTTTTAAATGCTAACAAGTTTGGACAAGTTTAAAGTAAGTTTTAATTGGAATGAAGGATTGTGATACTTTGGTAAAACTCACTGTTTTTGGATGAAAACACACCGATTTATTTTCTAAGGGTTTGAATGAGTTTGGAACAAATTCTTCTAACTTATTTGTTAGCATTTACAGCTTGTTTATTTTCTGAACGTGCATGTACAGGTTCGAACATTTCTGAGACGTTCAGTACTATCAACTCTGCAGCGACAGGTAAGTTCATAAGGCCCTACAATACGGAGGTACTAGGTTTTATGTTGTCGGGATTTCTGTTGGGTAGTTAAACCATAGGTTATGTTTTAGGTTAAGTGTGTTCTGTTTTATATCCTGCTTATTATTCTGTTGCCTGTCTATGAATGTTCATACATACACGTTTTTCTCTGAAAGTCATGAAAAATGTTTTCTGCACACGGTTTGAAGTTAAGTAAGATAAAACCTGTAATGAAATGTATGGTTAAGTGTGGACGAGGACTGGCATCCTGTATGTACTCCTGTTATGTCCTGTTGTGGCATGTACTCCTGTTGTGCCAGCTCCTCTTTCCACTTATACCTTTATGTCCAGTGAAATGTAATGCAATGTAATGTAATGTTCATGTATTTGAAACTATTCATGCATAGCATATGCACACTGCATTCCATGTTCTTACTGAGCTATAGGCTCATAGATGAACTCCCTGTTGTAGGTACGGATACTCCAGATGAGGACCTTGTGCCTCAAAATGACAAGCTGATGTAGTTGGAGGATCGAGCTCACGGGGTTTGGATGATGCAGTCAGACAAGAGTTAAGCCTGTGAGAATGTGTTTTCTGAAGTTATGTCCATTATTGTACCATCTCTTGAAGTTTTAAAACATTTGAAATGTAGGTCCAGTTCTGTACTACTTTGTGGTTTGTAAAATGATGTATGGAACCTGTATTGATGTTCAAAACCTCTGTATTTGACAATTGAATTATGTTTTGAAGTATTCTGAAATTTGTTTGGAATATTTTCTGTTAGTCTGTGCATGAATAGTTTCTGGTTTTAGAGCTATCCATGTTGTGTGGTTTTTCTTAAGTTTTTGTCATGTTTTCTGTTGTGTTCGCAAAATCAGGTTTTGAGCTGGTTTGAGAATCTAAGACGTTTATGTCTTTTGTTTTAAGCTCTCTGTCTATATGTTTTCCTGTTAAAAGTTGTAAATTTGGCCTTTAAACTATGTCTTCCGACTACATCTACCGGTAGGAATTTTGCCTACATCTACCGTCCGACGTCACCTATTTTGTTTTATTACATCCTTCGATGAATTCAATTCTGTTTGTAGTTCACATCCACCGGTTATCACTGTTCATCTTTGTCGTAACTGCATCTACCACTAAGCAGTAACTCTGTTTTAGGTTTTGCTCCTGCCGATTCCGTTTATTACCTGTATCTGCCGGTGACGTCATCCATCTTCCGGCTGACGTCATCACCTTCTGCCGATTACGTCTACTATCTGTATCTATCGGTTACATCATCCATCTTCCGGCTGACGTCATCACCTTCTGCCGATTATGTTTACTATCTGTATCTGCCGATGACGTCATCCACATCATCCGGCCACGCCATCTGCCTAAACCTTCCAGTATCGTTTCTGCTTGCATCCACCGATTCCACTCGGTGCCTACTTCTTCCGTCAACGCCTTCTGCCAGTTTATTTACTTTTGTTTTCATCATTTCCTGCTTTCCTTCTATCATCCATTTTGTGTTCCGATTCTGTTAACTGTTTTTCCGTTTGATTTCGAATCCAGAGAACTTTCTCCCCCTTCGTAAATGTTTTAAAAGTATAAAGTTTTTTTAAAAAAAAATAGTCCCCGTTTCTGTAAACTGTCCCAGAGTGATGGCTCCGATCCCGGATCCCGATCGGGTCTGGTCGGGGGTCGTCACAATTATGGTATCAGAGCAACAAGGTTTTAAAACCGATCCTGTGAAATGTCTGACTGCGCAACCCGCAACGTGAGATCGCTTCACCAACTGTAAGTGTTTAAATTCCTGTCAAAGTTCTGTTTATTAAATTAGGTTATTTCGTTTATAGGGTTTATTAGAAATGGTGAGAGGACGTCAGGAAGAGTCAAGTGAAAGCTCTCGTGCCATTGACCGACTAACCGAACTGGTGGGTGCACAGTCACGCATGATGGCCCGAGAAGATGATAGAAACAATAACCATGGGAATAACAATCGTGATAATGCTCCACATGACTCTAGTGGAGAAAGATTTCGGCGACTCCAGCCGTCTGCATTTGATGGATTATCGACGGACCCTACTCATGCTGAGGAATGGATCCAGCAGATAAAACGCATGTTGAATTATGCAGAGGTGGAGGAAAATAAGAAAGTGATATGTGCCTCGTTTAATCTCACCAAGAGTGCTGGATTTTGGTGGGATACAGTGCAGTCAACCACTGTGGCATTAAGCTGGGAGGGATTTAAAACACTCTTCTACGAGAAGTACTTTGACCGCAGCATGAGGAAGGAGAAGTTACTGGAATTCTCTCGACTACGACAGTTTGGAACGGTGGCCGAGTATGTTCAGAAGTTCGATTCACTATCCCGTTATGCACCCCACCTAGTGGCCACTGATGAAAATAAGGTGCATCAGTTTATCCAGGGTTTGAAGATGGATCTCTTACGAGGGATTACATACGGGGGATTTGACGAGGCCCCATACACAAAGGTGGTAGCTAAGGCTTATCAGTTGGAAGCCTTAGAGGCAAAGTCTCAGAGATACACGTCAAAGAGAATCATGCAGGATGCCCCTCAACAGCAACAACAACAACAAAAGGGACAGTTTGGGCAACCACGGCAGCAACATAACAGAGGTGTGAAAAGACCAAATGAGGTTGCTGTTTACCAGGACAAAGGGAAAAGACCTATGGGAGCTCCTCAGCTTCCCGTATGCCCGCGCTGCCAGAGAAATCATACGGGAGACTGCAGGCTCTTTACTGGCCAATGTTTTTGATATGGCAAAGGAGGCCATCATGTTCGGGATTGCCCGATACCGGACACGAGACAAAACCTTGCCGTACCTAGGGTGTTTGCAATGATGGAGGATATTGATGATGCTGATCAGCACACAGCAATTACAGGTACAATCTTGATATGTAATGTACCTGCTTATACCTTGTGGGACATGGGGCCACACATTCGTTTGTGGCCATGGACTTCGTTGTTAGACAGAAGTTTTGTAGTACGTCGTCAAATCAGCCCTACAGCATTATGCTGCCGTCCGGAGAGTTTATGCACTCCGAGTAGGTTGTACGGGGTGATATAGTGTCAGTAGGAGACCAGAAGTTGTATGCCAGTCTTATCGTTGTCGATATGAAAGGATACGATGTGATTCTGGGAATGGACTGGCTATTTAGACATCATGCCACCATCAACTGTAGGTCCGGGCTAGTGTAATTTAATCGCTCAGATGTAGTAGAATTCTCTTATCAGGCAATACCGAAGAAACACCGTATGCCTGTTATATCTTCCCTGAAAGCTCGACGGCTGATGAGGTCAGGATGTGTAGGACTTCTTGCCCACGTAGTAGATGTTCAGATACAAGGTGAGGTGGAAATTCGAAATATTCCGGTAGTCTGAGAGTTCCCTGAGGTTTTCCTAGATAACCTACTGGGATTGCTACCGGATCGTGAGATAGAGTTTGAGATCGATGTGTATCCTGGTGCTGAACCGGTGTCGAAGAATCTGTACCGTATGGCGCCAATAAAGCTGAGGGAGTTGAAGACTCAGCTAAAGGAGTTGGTGGACAAGGGCTTTGTGCGCCCTAGTTTCTCTCTGTGGGGTGCTCCCGTCTTGTTTGTCAAGAAGAAGGATGGGTCCCTACGGATGTGTATTGACTACCGTGAGCTGAACAAGTTAACGATCAAGAATAAGTACCCGTTGCCGAGAATCGATGATTTATTTGACCAACTACAAGGGGCTCGGGTATTTTCTAAGATTGACTTACGCTTCGGTTATTACCAGTTGAAGGTCAGACCTGAGGACATTCCAAAGACTGCCTTCAGGACTCGATATGGACACTACGAGTTCTTGGTGATGTCGTTCGGATTAACTAATGCTCTGGCAGCGTTTATGGACCTGATGAACAGGATATTCCAAGATGTCTTGGATAAATTTGTAATCGTTTTCATCGACGATATCCTAGTTTATTCCAGGAGTGAGGCCGAGCAAGAAGAGCACTTGGCAATTGTGCTATCGACTCTGAGACAGCATCAACTATATGCCAAGCTATCAAAGTGTGAATTCTGGCTGAGCAGGATTAATTTCTTTGGCCACGTGGTGTCTGCTGAAGGAGTGTTTGTGGATCCAGCCAAAATTCTGGCAGTGAAGGAATGGCCAAGACCGAGGAATGCCAGTGAGGTACGAAGTTTCATCGGACTAGCTGGTTATTACAGGAAATTCATCAAGGGATTTTTTGTGATAGTTAAGCCTATGACCAGCTTAACGAGGAAGGAAATTAGGTTCAGGTGGTCTGAAGCTTGTGAGTTAAGTTTTGAAACACTTAAGCAGAAATTGACCACTGCTCCTCTGTTAGTATTGCCAGTTGAAGACGGTAAATTCAGCGTATACTGTGATGCGTCAAAGATTGGCTTGGGATGTGTACTAATGCAAGAAGGGAAAGTGGTAGCATACGCATCCCGACAATTGAAGAGCCTTGAAGAAAACTATCATACTCACGACCTTGAGTTAGCGGTAGTTGTATTTGCGCTGAAAGTATGGAGACACCATTTGTACGGGCAATCATGTGAGGTGTTTTCTGATCACAAGAGTTTGAGGTACCTCTTTACTCAGAAAGAGTTGAATATGAGGCAGAGGCAGTGGTTAGAATTTGTGAAAGATTACGATGTTGAGATCAAATACCACCCTGGTAAAGCTAATGTGGTACCTGATGCACTGAGCAGGATGCCAGCTACTGTGCAACCAGTTATGTCGGCCGTATCAATGCCTTTGAGGAGAGATACAGAAGTTCGATATGGAGATAGTTTCTGGGCTATCGGCCATACTAGCAGACTTAACCCTACTGCCCACCGTCCTGGACCGCATTAAGGAAGCCCAGAAGACCAATTCAAAGGAGATGGCTAATATGGTGAGCAAGGTACCAATGGCTTCTTCGGATTTAAGTTATTCGGGAGATGGTATTCTTAAGTTCAGAGATAGATGGTATGTTCCGAAAGATGAAGAGTTACGAAAGAACATCTTGTCGGAAGCCCATTCATCTTCTTTCTCTGTGCATCCTCGAAGCACAAAGATGTATCAGGACTTGAAACTTCACTTCTGGTGGCCGAATATGAAGAATGAAGTGGCCAAGTATGTGGAGTCTTGTATGATATGTCAACAAGTCAAAGCTGAACATCAACGACCAAGTGGAACGCTTCAGCCTCTTCCGATTCCCGAATGGAAGTGGGAGAACATCACAATGGACTTTGTTGTTGGCCTTCCAAGGACAACTAAAGGCCACAATAGCATATGGGTCATAGTGGACAGATTGACGAAGTCGGCCCATTTTCTACCTGTGAAGACGACATTCTCCATGGATCAGTATGCAGAGCTGTATATTAGCGAGATTAATAAACTGCATGGCGTTCCTGTGTCGATCGTCTCAGACCGTGATCCCAGATTCACTTCCAGGTTTTGGAAAAGTTTGCAGAACTCTCTGGACACCAAGTTGGATTTCAGCACGGCGTTTCATCTACAGACGGACCGGCAGTCTGAAAGAACAATTCAAATACTAGAGGATATGTTAAGGTCGTGCGTGCTGGAATTTCATGCTCCTTGGAGTAGATACCTACCGCTTGTGGAGTTCGCTTACAACAATAGCTACCAGGCTACAATTGGCATGGCTCCATATGAAGCTCTCTACGGCAGAAAGTGTAGATCCCCATTGTGTTAGGATAAGGTCGGAGAAACCAAGCTTACGACCCTGAGATATTATAGCAGATGTCCGAGGTGATAACTGCTATCAAACAACGAATAAAGGTTGCTCAGAGTCGACAGAAAAGTTATGCAGACCACAGAAGAAGGGACTTAGAGTTTGCCGAAGGCGATGAATTATTCCTGAAGGTGTCGCCTTTCAAGGGCGTAATGAGATTCGGTAAGAAAGGAAAGCTCAGCCCAACGTTCATTGGGCCTTTTCCCATCCTGAAGCGTGTGGGAAACATGGCTTACAGACTACAGTTGCCTGCGTCAATGGATGGAGTTAACAATGTCTTCCATGTTTCGATGCTGAGAAAATGTGTACGAGATCCAACTCAGATCGTGGAGCATGTGGACTTTGATATCATGCCGACGCTGACATATGAAGAAAGGCCTATACAGATATTAGATATGTCACTTAAAATGTTACGCAATCGTGTGGTCCCATTGGTGAAAGTTTTATGGCAAAATCATAATGTTGAGGAAGTCACTTGGGAAAGACAACAGGACGTTAGGGCCAAATATCCAGAACTCTTTGCTTAGGCAAATTTTGGGGACAAAATTTCTGTTAAGGTGGGTAGAATGTAACACCCGGCATTTTTGCCATGTAATTATTCCTTAAACTGTTGAAATAGAATTTATTGGCCATTAATAAAATGCGTATTTTATTTGAAGTTTTATAATACCTTACAGAAGAGGAGATTTTTGGAGAAAACAGATCGAAAATTTAAGTCACAACTTAATTGGAAAACCAAATTATGTTCAACCAAAACAAAACTATTTGGTTAGAAATCAATGGAAGGGTAAATTGGGGAGAAATTAAGGTTGGTGGGAGTTTGCCAATGGTTGAGTGAAATCTGGCAACTTGTTGAAGAAGCCAAGTTCTTCCTCCTGCGTGAAACCCTCTTCACTTCTCCGCTCTACTCTCTCTCAATTCTCTTCTCGACATTCTCTCTTCCAGTCGTCGTCAATCAGCCATTGAAGCTACTTTGATCTCCTCGGCTCCTTTCCGTTTTTCTACTAGGGTAAGCATCTTTTAAATGCTAACAAGTTTGGACAAGTTTAAAGTGAGTTTTAATTGGAATGAAGGATTGTGATACTTTGGTAAAACTCACTGTTTTTGGATGAAAACACACCAATTTGTTTTCTAAGGGTTTGAATGAGTTTGGAACAAATTCTTCTAACTTATTTGTTAGCATTTGCAGCTTGTTTATTTTCTGAACGTGCATGTACAGGTTCGAGCATTTCTGAGACATTCAGGACTATCAACTCTGCAGCGACAGGTAAGTTCATGAGTATAGGTTTGGCCCTTAAGGCCCTACAATACGAAAGTACTAGGTTTTATGTTGTCGGGATTTCTGTTGGGTAGTTAAACCATAGGTTATGTTTTAGGTTAAGTGTGTTCTGTTTTATATCCTGCTTATTATTCTGTTGTCGTTCTATGAATGTTCATGCATACACGTTTTTCTCTGAAAGTCATGAAAAATGTTTTCTGCACACGGTTTGAAGTTAAGTAAGATAAAACCTATAATGAAATGTATGGTTAAGTGTGGACGAGGACTGACATCCTGTATGTACTCCTGTTATGTCCTGTTATGGCATGTACTCCTGTTGCGCCTGCTCCTCTTCCCACTTATACCTTCCTGTCCAATGAAATGTAATGTAATGTTCATGTATTTAAAAAAGTTCATGCATAGCATATGCACACTGCATTCCATGTTCTTACTGAGCTCTAGGCTCATAGATGAACTCTCTGTTGTAGGTACGGATACTCCAGATGAGGACCTTGTGCCTCAAAATGACGAGCTGATGTAGTTAGAGGATCGAGCTCACGGGGTTTGGCTACTGCAGTCAGACAAGAGTTAATCCTGTGAGAATGTGTTTTCTGAAGTTATGTCCATTATTGTACCATCTCTTGAAGGTTTAAAACATTTGAAATGTAGGTCCAGTTCTGTACTACTTTGTGGTTTGTAAAACAATGTATGGAACCTGTATTGATGTTTAAAATCTCTGTATTTGACAGTTGAATTATGTTTTGAAGTATTCGGAAATTTGTTTGGAATATTTTCTGTTAGTCTGTGCATGAATAGTTTCTAGTTTTAGAGCTTTCCATGTGGTGTGGTTTTTCTTAAGTTTCTGTCATGTTTTCTGTTGTGTTCGTAAAATCAGGTTTTGAGCTGGTTTGAGAATCTAAGTTGTTTATGTCTTTTGTTTTAAGCTCTCTGTCTATATGTTTTCCTGTTAAAAGTTGTAAATTTGGCCTTTAAACTATGTCCTCCGACTACATCTACCGTCTGACGTCATCTATTTTGTTTTATTACATCCTCCGGTGAACTCAATTCTGTTTGTAGTTCACATCCACCGGTTATCACTGTTCATCTTTGTCGTAACTGCATCTACCGCCAAGCAGTAACTCTGTTTTAGGTTTTGCTCCTGCCGATTCCGTTTATTACCTGTATCTGTCGGTGATGTCATCCATCTTCCGGCTGACGTCATCACCTTCTGCCGATTATGTCTACTATCTGTATCTGCCGGTGATGTCATTCATCTTCCGGCTGACATCATCACCTTCTTCCGATTATGTTTACTATCTGTATCTGCCGATGACGTCATCCACATCATCCGGCCACGCCATCTGCCTAAACCTTCCGGTATCGTTTCTGCTTGCATCCACCGATTCCACTCGGTGCCTGCTTCTTCCGTCAACGCCTTCTGCCAGTTTATTTACTTTTGTTTTCATCATTTCCTACTTTCCTTCTATCATCTATTTTGCGTTCCGATTCTGTTAACTGTTTTTCCGTTTGATTTCGAATCCAGAGAACTTTCTCCCCCTTCGTAAATGTTTTAAAAGTATAAAGTTTAAAAAAAAAATAGTCCCCGTTTCTGTAAACTGTCCCGGAGTGATGGCTCCGATCCCGGATCCCGATCGGGTCTGGTCGGTGGTCGTCACACTCAAAATCCTCACATTGTACCCCCTTAAGGTATTTAACCACTATATCATAAGAGAAATGGGGAAAACTTACCTAAGTCGAAGGAGAATCGGGCGAGGAAAATCGCCTAGAGAGCTCGGCTGCTTGAGCTCAAAAACCCAAAGAGAAAGGTATGAAATGGTGGCGGCTACAGTGCATTAAACTCAATCCCTCTTTCCTTAAATACGTTATCCACTTTTTAAAAATGTAATTTACTCTAATGCCCTTATCTAGTCTAATAATTCAATAACCCTACTTGAATTATTAACTACTAAAGTGTATACCATTAATAATAAAAGAGCTGGTTTGATAGAATCGGGTGTTACACCCTACGCATGACATAATTCACTGTTATTCATAATAACAGTGACATGCGTTACTCTTATGATTTTAAAACTATTTTGAAATTACAAATAACCACAAATTGAATCGTTAGTTTAAAAGAAAATATTTTGAGAAATATGTATTTTTCAAAAAATATAAACAATTTACATTAATGAAAAATATTAGATTTAGATTATAGAATAATAAAAGAAAATACCTCTTTGAGAAACGCTTTTACTCAGGTACTCCCGTCTTATCTTGACAGTTTGTACTTAAGATCATGTGCTCACCGAAAACTTTGAAACTGTCGAGTCTTCTCTGAAGATTTTTACATTTAAATTCTCTGACGTGTGGGCGTCCAACTTACGAGAATAACACACTCTTATATTTATGGAGAGACGTGTTCTCAACACATGAGACGTCTTTCTTCGATCTATAGAAATTTTTTTTATAAAATCAAATATGGAAAGGTCACACATTTTCTCTCAAAGGGATTAGATCTTTTTTTTCGAAAGCTTTTTAAAAATCATATTTTCCTTTTATTTATAGATATATTAAAAAATAATTTTTAAAAACTAATCAAATTTCATCAGATCAGTTTTTCTAGATCTACAGAAAAAAAAAACTTACCTAATCAAATCTCATCTGATCAGATTTTTCAGATCTAACATGATCTTACCTAATCAAATATCATTTGATTAGATTTTTAAGATCCACCTTCTAAATCAAATTTAGAGAATTCATTTTTAAAATAATTCTTACCTAATCAAATTTTATCTGATCATTTTTTTCAAATATAATTTAAATTCCTTAAAATAATCTCATCTAATGAGACATTTAATTTTTAATTAAAAATATAAAACTAGGGTAATTATCGATTTGAACCTTGTAATATACACTTTTTTTTAATTCGCCACCTGTATTAAAAAAATCGGTAAACCGAACCCTGTACTTTGATTCTGTTTGTAGCACCCGGTTTCAATTAAACCGAATTTAACTTATCAATTAATGATGTGCAATTTCATGGAAGAATTGGGAGAGTTATTGGTTAGGTTAATGAGTGACTAAGCAAGGGCATTTATGTAAATTTGGCAAGTTAAAAGTAGATAACCTATTTAAGGGAAGGGGTTTAGAGATTTATGCACTGTAGCCGCCACTGTTTTATCATTTATTCCTTTTCGGTGTCCAGCTCAAGCTCAGTGGAGCTCTCGACGAATCTTCCACCAGACTCTTCTTCCATCTAAGTAAGTCTTTCCCTATTTCTTATATTTTAACAGTCTGATAACCGAGGGAGTTCAATGCGAGGGTTTCGAAGATGCTATAGTTGAGTGTCAATTTCAGTTTAGTGCAGTATCGGGAATACATTACGACCAGAGTTCTCAATTAGTTTCCTTAGGTCTCTGGTTGAATAGGATGAAGTTTAGCAAATGTTTAATTAATGATCGGTTTATGGATTTAGGTTCGAGCTAATTCCCGGAGGAGATTTCAACCAAACCATCAAGAAGACCAGGTAAGTAAAGTATGCATGTGCCTTCGGGCCTACATCACAAAACAGTAGGGTTATGTATTTTGGGAATGGTTTTGTATGTCATGCATCATGTTTTTGAAAGATTACGAAAATGAATTTCCATGTAAGAACGATAAGGTATGAACTGAATGTGACAGATCAGCTATTAAGGGAATTCATCCACCCCTTAATCGAGTAGAGGATGTATAACATTGGGAGAATTGATCTCACCCCCAAGGGAACAGAGGGATCAGATCAGCTATTAAGGGAATTCATCCACCCCTTAATCGAGTAGAGGATGTATAACATTGGGAAAATTGATCCACTTCCCAAGGGAACAAAGGGATTAGATCAACTTATGAATGTATGTGAATGCAACTGAGATGAGAAAGTAGAAATTGCATGTTTAGGAATTTTATGTTTCAGCATTTTATTTCATTACTGCTTTACTTACTTAGCATTAGGCTAATAGATGAGTTTTGTTATGTAGGTGAAGAAGTGACAGCAGGTGAATCCTCTGAGTTCATTGAGGGATAGAATGGTTGGGGGAGCACACTCATGCCACGAATCTGGTACTTGATGAGGCGGGTTAACTGATGTCAATTGGTGTGAAGATCTAGTTGACAGTGTTTCAATTTAAACTTGTTGAGTTTTCATAACAGTAGTGATTTCAACGTTTTGAATACGTTTTTTTGAGTTTCCTCTTCTGATAATAGTGTTCTGTTGGGATATAGTGTTGGCACTCACTGGATTTTTAGTAATGTAATGGTTTGAAATGTTTTGAACGGTCTCAGTGAAGTGAGTAAATCCTTTTCGGTATTTAGAGTTGTGTTTGTATACCAAAGAGTAGATGAAATGTGGTTCTGTTCTCTATCGTTAGATGAAGTCTATCGGCAGAGGTTGAGTTGTTGTTCTGTTGTCTATCGGAAGATGTCTTCAGTGGAAGCCATCGGATGATATAGAACGAAATTCGTCGTTTAGTGATCGGTATATGTAGCTTGTTTTATCGGAAGATGTTGTTTTGTTCACTATCGGTAGACGAAGTTTATCGGTAGATGTCGGGTTATAGTTATGTGTCTATCGGAAGGTGTAGGTTTAAGTCCATCGGATGATGTCTCAGTAAACTCATCGGCAGATGCGTGCTGATGTCATCGGTAGTTGTAGAAAAACTTTTGTCGTTTAGTCGCCGGTGGATGTTGAACAAAGTTGATCGGATGAAAGAAATCATCTTGCTAACGTCATCGGAAGATGTAGAGTGTTTTTTGTCGTTTAGTCACCGGTAGATACAGTCTACCGAGAGATGTCCTTTGTTTTTCATTTGGCTGACATCATCGGCAGAAGCCTTCTGCTGACGTCATCGACAGAAGCCTTCTATTTTCTGTTTCTGCTTCTTCCGTTGACTTTATTAATCGGCGGATCCGTTTGACCTCTGTGATACCTCAAATATTTCGATTTAAACTTCTATTTCCTATTGGCCGATTACTTCTTAATATTTCCAACGATTATGTTAACATTGTTTTTATGGCTTTGTCTAATTCTTTTTTTGCTTAAATGATTTTCGCTGCAAGTTTTAAAAAGAAATATATACGGTTGAAATTTTTAGTCATGTATGGGCATTGTGTGACGAATCGGGTTCAGATAACTCAGGGCGTGACAGTCTGGTATCTGAGACATTCAGTTAAACCGTTCAAAAGATTACTTATTAGTGCCAATCGTTGCATGGAGGTACTCCAACAACTGTAAGTGTGTACCTTAACCTTAGCTACTAGATATTTAAGAGTGTAATTAACCTTGTACAGGAATATAGCAAATGTCTAGACGACCAGGAAGACCAAGGTTACCAAGAGAGCTACCAAGTCCGAGGCGGGAGGAGGAGTCTAGTGTAATTAGGCAGCTGACAGAATTAATGCGTCAGCAGACTGATATAGTACGTCAACAGTCTGATCAATTAGGAGTGCTGTTGAGCCGGGAGACACAAGGAAGTGCCAACTCGTGTTCTAGCAGTGAACATTCTGGAGATAGATTCCGGAGACTAAGACCACCCACGTTTGATGGACAGTCAACTGATCCAGTTATTGCTGAGGGATGGCTTAGAAGAGGACAAAGTCACGTTGGCCACGTTCCATTTGGCTGGTGAAGCTCAACTCTGGTGGGAAACAATAGAGACCACCACAGATGTGTTGGCGATGCCTTGGTCACAATTCAAGGACATATTCTATGGGAAGTATTTTAACAGCACGGTCCAAACCGCAAAGAAGTTGTAGTTTCTGAATTTGAAGCAGACAGGGTCGGTGGCAGAATACAGTAGGCAATTTGAGTCCTTGTCCAGGTTTGCTGGACATTTTGCTCATAAGGACGACGATAAGGTGTTCAAATTTGTGCATGGACTGAAGCCGGAGATTTACCGAGGAGTCAAATTTTGTGGCATTAAAGGCTTGACATTTAGTGAAGTTGTGTCCACTGCTCTGGAAGTGGAAGAAGCTGAAAGGAAGTGTGCCGGACCAAAGGAGGTTTCGCAAAAGTTTATCCAACCACACCATCAGAGGGGAGTGAAGAGGCCAAGTGAAGGCCAAAATAACCAAGGATCTTGAAAGAAGGTACTGAATACCCAGAAGTTCCCTCAGTGCCCGAAATGTTCAAAGAATCACTTGGGGGAGTGTAGATTTGGATTGCGTAAGTGCTTCAACTGTGAAGAGGTTAGACACTTGTACAAGGATTGCCCAAAGCCCCGGGTCCTTCGATGTTTCCATTGCAACAAGGTTGGCCATGTCAACAGAGACTGCCCAGCTTTGAAGGGTGGCCCGGTCAAGATTAAGCCAAGAATATTCTCCATGATGGAGTCAGGTGATGAGGACCAGCCTGCTGTAGTGTCAGGTACTATATTGATTAACTCTGTACCTGCTTTTACATTGATAGATTCGGGTGCAACTCATTCTTTTATAGCCTCTGCATCTGCTGATAAGTTAGGTGTACAGTTTGCTCCTTCTGAGCATGTGTTTAGCGTAGCATTACCCTCTGGTGAACACATGCACTCCAATCAAGTGATGCCTGATAGTATTGTATTAGTAGGAAATATGAATTTGCCTGCTGACCTCATTGTTATGGACATAATGGGATTCGATGTGATCCTAGGAATGGATTGGTTGTTTAAGCATTATGCCACAATAGATTGTAGAACTGGAATTGTTAGTTTTCAACCCCCTAGTGGTTTAAACCATACCTTCCAGGCTCTAAAGAAGAGTAAGGAAATGACTGTAATGACTGCTGTCAATTGTAGACCCTCCCCATGCAGGGAGTATTTGTGTTTTTTGGCCAGTGTTTTAGATACACAACCAGTAGAAAAATCAAACCCCAAAAATGTCTTAGTTGTCCAAGACATACCTGAGGTATTTCTAGATGACCTTCCTGGCTTACCGCCAGATAGGGAGATTGAATTCGTTGTGGACGTCTACCCAGGCGCTGAGCCTGTATCTAAAAATCCATATAGACTAGCACCAACAGAACTTAAGGAATTGAAGAAGCAGTTAGAGGATTTGTTGGAGAAAGGGTTCATACGCCCTAGCTTTTCACCATGGGGTGCACCTGTCCTTTTCGTCAAAAAGAAAGATGGATCAATGCGTATGTGCATAAACTATAGAGAATTGAATAAGCTAACTGTCAAGAACAAGTATTACTGCCGAGGATTGATGATTTATTTGACCAGCTTAATGGTGCACGTGTTTTCTCTAAGATTGACATTAGGTCCGGCTATTATCAGTTGAAAGTCAAATCAGAGGATATCCCTAAGACAACTTTTCGCACAAGGTATGGGCATTATGAGTTTTTGGTTATGTCCTTTGGATTGACTAATACGCCAGCAGCCTTCATGGATCTTATGAATAGGGTGTTTCATGAATACTCAGATAAATTTGTCATAGTGTTCATTGATGATATTTTAATTTATTCCCGTTCCAAGAACGAGCATGCTAGACACCTGACCTTAGTGTTGAAAGTATTAAAACAGCACCAACTTTACGCCAAGTTTTCCAAGTGTGAATTTTGGTTGGACCAAGTTCACTTTCTTGGTCATGTGATCTCTTGAGATGGAATATCCGTGGATCCAGCTAAGGTCCAAGCATTTAAGGAATGGCCCCAACCGAAGAGTGCTAATGATATTAGGAGTTTTCTTGGTTAGCAAGATATTACAGGAAGTTCATTGAAGGATTTTCAAAGATTGCTACACCCCTTACAAGGTTAACAAGGAAGAATGTGAAGTATATGTGGACTGAAGAATGTGAACGTAGCTTTCAGACCTTGAAACAAAAACTGACCAATGCTCCAATCTTAACCCTTCCAGTTGAAGATGGTAAATTTAGTATTTATTGTGACGCTTCCAAAATTGGACTAGGTTGTGTGTTGATGCAAGATGAAAAGGTTATAGCTTATGCTTCTAGACAGTTAAAAGTACATGAAAAGAATTACCCTACACATGACTTAGAATTAGCTGCTGTGGTCTTAGCATTAAAGATTTGGAGGCACTATCTGTATGGACAAACTTGTGAGATATTTTCGGATCATAAAAGTCTGAAATACATTTTCACGCAAAAGGAACTGAATATGAGGCAACGTAGGTGGCTAGAGTTTGTCAAAGATTATGATTTCGAGATTAAGTACCACCCTGGCAAGGCGAATGTAGTGGCTGATGCTTTGAGTAGAGTGACTCCTTCAGTCTCTGCATTGATTCTAGAAATACCGATAGCTTTAGAGATGGAATTCCAAAGATTTAACTTGGAAGTTGTGTCTAGTGTGTCAGCCATGCTTTCAGCCATATCTTTAAGGCCTACCATTTTGGAGAAAATAAAGGAAGTTCAAATGAATGACACTGAATGCAATAAGTATAAGTTGTACATGGATTCTACTGACAAGTCGGATTTCAACTGCTCAGTTGATGGAATACTCAAGTTTCGGAACAGATGGTTTGTCCTGGCTGATACTGAACTTAGGAAAGTAATCCTATCTGAGGCACATTCTTCTGGACTCTCTGTTCATCCCGGGAGTACAAAAATGTACAGAGATCTCAAGCAACGTTATTGGTGGCCAGGTATGAAAAGAAGTGTGGCGGAGTATGTGGAGTCCTGTCTGATCTGCCAGCAAGTCAAAGCTGAACATCAGAGGCCTGCTGAAACATTGCAACCTCTACCAGTTCTCGAATGGAAATGGGAATAAATAACTATGGATTTTGTTATAGGATTACCAAGAACAGCAAGGGGACATGATGATATTTGGGTTATAAATGACCGTCTAACCAAATCAGCTCACTTTCTGCCAATGAAGATAACATATTCGAGGGATCAATTGGCTGAGTTGTATGTGCACGAAGTTGTTAGACTGCATGGAGTTCCAAGCACCATAGTTTCAGACCGAGACACTAGATTCACCTCTAAGTTTTGGAAGAGTTTGCACAAGGCTATGAGAACACAGCTTCGTTTTAGCACAGCTTTTCACCCTCAAACTGATGGACAGTCCGAAAGGACTATCCAAACATTAGAGGATATGCTTCGTGTATCTGTGCTAGACTTTCAAGGTTCTTAGAGCAAGTACCTACCTTTAGTAGAATTCTCTTATAATAACAGTTTTTAGGCAACAATAGGAATGGCACCATACGAGGCATTGTATGGACGAAAATGCAGATCTCCATTGTATTGGGATGAAGTTGGAGAAGCACAATTGATTGGTCCTGACATCGTACAGCAAACGATGGAGAAAATTGCTCTTATTCGACAAAGAATCTTGACAGCTCAAAGCCGGCAGAAAAGCTATGCAGTCAAAAGGTGAAGAGAGCTGAAATTTGAAGTAGGTAATGAAGTTTTCCTTAAAGGGTCACCTTTCAAAGGAGTTGTGAGATTTGGAAAGAGAGGAAAGTTGAACCCCCGATTTATTGGACCATTCACTATTCTGAGAGAGTTGGGAGAATAGCCTACCAGTTACAACTACAAACTTCTATGGGAGGGGTACATGACGTGTTCCATGTTTCCATGTTGAACAAGTGCATAAGAGATCCAAACCAAGTCGTGGGACAGCAGGACTTTGAGATTCATCCTACCCTTGCCTATGAAGAGAAACCAGTAAAGATCTTAGATTATGCAGTGAAGGTATTGCGCAACAAAGAGGTTCCACTAGTAAAAGTCTTATGGAACAACCAGAACAGAGAGGAGGCCACTTGGGAGCGCCAGCAAGACATGATGGACCAACATCCAGAATTATTCAGGTAATGAATTTTGAGGACCAAATTCTTTTAAGGAGGGTAGATTGTAGCACCCGGTTTTAATTAAACCGAATTTAACTTATCAATTAATGATGTGCAATTTCATGGAAGAATTGGGAGAGTTATTGGTTAGGTTAATGAGTGACTAAGCAAGGGCATTTATGTAAATTTGGCAAGTTAAAAGTAGATAACCTATTTAAGGGAAGGGGTTTAGAGATTTATGCACTGTAGCCGCCACTGTTTTATCATTTATTCCTTTTCGGTGTCCAGCTCAAGCTCAGCGGAGCTCTCGACGAATCTTCCACCAGACTCTTCTTCCATCTAAGTAAGTTTTTCCCTATTTCTTATATTTTAGCAGTCTGATAACCGAGGGAGTTCAATGCGAGGGTTTCGAGGATGCTATAGATAAGTGTCAATTTCAGTTTAGTGTAGTATCAGGAATGCATTATGACCAGAGTTCTCAATTAGTTTCCTTAGTCTCTAGTTGAATAGGATGAAGTTTAGCGAAGGTTTAATTAATGATCGGTTTATGGATTTAGGTTCGAGCTAATTCCCGGAGGAGATTTCAACCAAACCATCCAGAAGACCAGGTAAGTAAAGTATGCATGTGCCTTCGGGGCTACATCACAAAACAGTAGGGTTATGTATTTTGGGAATGGTTTTGTATGTCATGCATCATGTTTTTGAAAGATTACGAAAATGAATTTCCATGTAAGAACGATAAGGTATGAACTGAATGTGACAGATAAGCTATTAAGAGAATTCATCCACCCCTTAATCGAGTAGAGGATGTATAACATTGGGAGAATTGATCCCACCCCCAAGGGAACAGAGGGATCAGATCAGCTATTAAGGGAATTCATCCACCCCTTAATCGAGTAGAGGATGTATAACATTGGGAAAATTGATCCACTTCCCAAGGGAACAAAGGGATCAGATCAACTTATGAATGTATGTGAATGCAACTGAGATGAGAAAGTAGAAATTGCATGTTTAGGAATTTTATGTTTCAGCATTTCATTTCATTACTGCTTTACTTACTTAGCATTAGGCTAATAGATGAGTTTTGTGATGTAGGTGAAGAAGTGACAGCAGGTGAATCCTCTGAGTTCATTGAGGGATAGAATGGTTGGGGGAGCACACTCATGCCACGAATCTGGTACTTGATGAGGCGGGTTAACTGATGTCAATTGGTGTGAAAGTCTAGTTGACAGTGTTTCAATTTAAACTTGTTGAGTTTTCATAACAGTAGTGATTTCAACGTTTTGAATACGTTTTTTTGAGTTTCCTCTTCTGATAATAGTGTTCTGTTGGGATATAGTGTTGGCACTCACTGGATTTTTAGTAATGTAATGGTTTGAAATGTTTTGAACGGTCTCAGTGAAGTGAGTAAATCCTTTTCGGTATTTAGAGTTGTGTTTGTATACCAAAGAGTAGATGAAATGTGGTTCTGTTCTCTATCGTTAGATGAAGTCTATCGGCAGAGGTTGAGTTGTTGTTCTGTTGTCTATCGGAAGATGTCTTCAGTGGAAGCCATCGGATGATATAGAACGAAATTCGTCGTTTAGTGATCGGTATATGTAGCTTGTTTTATCGGAAGATGTTGTTTTGTTCACTATCGGTAGACGAAGTTTATCGGTAGATGTCGGGTTATAGTTATGTGTCTATCGGAAGGTGTAGGTTTAAGTCCATCGGATGAGGTCTCAGTAAACTCATCTGCAGATTCGTGCTGACGTCATCGGTAGTTGTAGAAAAACTTTTGTCATTTAGTCGCTGGTGGATGTAGAACAAAGTTGATCGGATGAAAGAAATCATCTTGCTAACGTCATCGGAAGATGTAGAGTGTATTTTGTCGTTTAGTCACCGGTAGATACAGTCTACCGAGAGATGTCCTTTGTTTTTCATTTGGCTGACATCATCGGCAGAAGCCTTCTATTTTCTGTTTCTGCTTCTTCCGTTGACTTTATTAATCGGTGGATCCGTTTGACCTCTGTGATACCTCAAGTATTTCGATTTAAACTTCTATTTCCTATTGGCCGATCACTTCTTAATATTTCCAACGATTATGTTAACATTATTTTTATGGCTTCGTCTAATTCTATTTTTTATTAAATGATTTTCGCTGCAAGTTTTAAAAAGAAATATATACGGTTGAAATTTTTAGTCATGTATGGGCATTGTGTGACGAACCGGGTTCAGATAACTCGGGCGTGACACTGTTATCAATTTTGACATTCTATCAACAATTTCATTAAACTCTCATTCAAAAATTATTAAACAATCTTGGATTCAGTTGAAAGTTTTACAACATGTTAACTACTTAATGATAAGATAATCTGAAAATTTTCGTTATTTTTTAATTCATGTACGATTTATTGTAATTTTATTTTAGTATTTTATAAACATATTATAATAAATCATACAAATTTTAGAAAATCACAACAATTTTTCTATTATCTATCCATGATAGGTTAAACATGTGAAAAATATTTCAAATAAATCAAATATTGTTTGTATTTTTTTAAATTAATCTCACTTTCTTCTTTACTTTATAAATTAATTTTTAGTAAACTACTAAATGATATTTAATTTATTTGAAAACATTTTTACATGTTCAACCTATCATGGGTAGATAATAAATTTTTCTTCGTAATTTTCTAAAATTTTTATGATTTATTGTAATATTTTGATAAAATACTAAAATAAAATTACAATAAATCGTACATGAGTTAAAGAATAACAAAAATTTCTAGCTTATCTTATCATTAAGTAGTTAACATGTGGTAAAATTTCAACTAAATCAAAGATCATTTGGTAATTTTTTAAATAAGGATTTGATGAAATTGTTGATAGAAGGTTAAAATTGATAACACAATCAAAGTACAGGGTTCGTTTTGCCAGTTTTTTTAGTACAGCGGGGAATTGAAAAAAAATGTATAGTACATGGTTCAAATCGATAATTACCCTCAAAACTATTATGTATTTCGAATTATTTGAGTATTTATAAATGATTAGTCATAATTAATCATTTATATATTTATTCTTATAACATAGAAATTAAATAGTGATATAAGATGGCAGAGGGATCGATGGACCTATAGTCCTAAGCTTCAATAATATTTATTAATTAATATAAACTGTTTATATTAAATAACACAATTATTAACTCTAGAGTAATTTCACTAAATACCTAGAGCTGCACTCTTAGAGTTATTGAGTATATTTACTCAAAGTAATGTCCATTGCTATAGTCATTATATATATTAATCCTCCATTAAGATTCGTATTAGAGCTAGGTATAAAATTCGTTAAACTCTATTATTACATCTTTATCCTTGACTAACATTAGTTCTTAATTGAATAATTAATTCATAACATTTATGAATTTACGCGCTAATTATTCAATCCCTGAATTAACAAACAGGAGAATATTGTATTATGGATTTCATTGTATCAATGTTAGCATTCCTAGCTACTCATTTAATTTATTCCCAAAATACAACGTTTATGTAATGTAACTCATCCAAAACTTTACCAAGTAAATTAAATAATAAATTAAAATGAAATAGGAGTCTACTAAATACAATGAGTTAAGATCATACATATATGACAATCATTACGATAAAATTAATTGTTCTTTATTTAACGGATATTATAAGAACAATATAATTTCAACTAGTCCAGTCCTATATAATCATATTATATAAAATACAATCACTTTATGTCACTACATATATAGTCGGGATATGACTATACGTTCTCAATAAAGTGAACTGTATTTATGACTTTATTAATTTAAAAATCATATATTTCAAATATAAGTCATGGACTAATGTGATTATTTCTTTTTAAATTTAATCCCACATATATCAACATATATGTAAATATAAAATTGCACAAATAATCATGGATTTTTCTTTGAATTTATAAAACATATCGAATATTGCAAACATAAAAATCAATCATAAAAATTATTTATTAATTACAACAATAAAAATATTCATAACATTTGCTTGTTGGACGCATTATTCTCAACAAATTTTGCTAAAGAATATGCATCAAAAGTAGATATTATCTTGCAAAATCTAGTTGCTTCAATTAAAAATCTAGAGAATCAAGTGGGTTAGATAGCTCAAACAATAAATAAAAATAATTTTGGACAATTGCCAAGCAATACTGAAGTTCCTTGAAGGGATGGAAAAGAACACTGTAGATCAATTCTGTTGAGGAATGGAAGAGAGATAGAAACTGTTGAGAATCAGAAAATGCAACAAAGAAAAAATTGGAAGTTTAGAAGGAAACAATGGTGGAAGAGAATTCACAAGAGTAGAAGATCAATGTTGAAATTCTTGATGTTGTAGCAACCCGACAACATTTTACTGCAAAACATCAAGTTGAGCGACCTCCTCCACCATCTCCACAGAGACTCTAGAAGCGACATCAAGATAACAAATTTTAAAAATTTCTAGATGTTCTCAAGCAATTGTACATTAATATACCTTTAGTGGAAGCTCTGGAACAAATGCCCAGTACACCAAGTTTATGCAAGACATTCTGTCAAAGAAAAGGAGGCTCAATGAATATGAAGCAGTAGCGATTACTGAACAAAACAAGTACATTTTGTAGAAAAAGTTACCTCCAAAACTCAAAAAATTCTGGCAGCTTCCCAACTTTATGCACCATAAGAATAACTATTTTGGTAAAGGTCTATGTAATTTTGGAGCAAGTATTGTAACACCCGGCATTTTCGGTCATGTAATTGTCTCTAAATTTATTTGAATGGAATTAATTTGCTATAAATGTAATATATATTTTATTGGAATTTGGACGCCGGTAATCTATGGATTTAAGAAAATAGGGCGAAACTGTGGAAGTTAAAATGTACGAGATTTGAAACGGTAATCCGAAACAAAACCCAACGTTTATATATATATATACATACTAAACTCGTTTCTATCCAGGTGATGAAGAGCGACGATGACGCCGATGATTTCCAGCCTCCTTTCCTTCGTTTCTTCTGATTTCTTCGATTTAGGTAATCCTTTACGTTAGTTAACGAGTTTAGTCTAATTATTCGTTGATTTTGTTCGATGTTTTTAGGGTTAGAGTTTTAGAAAACTCGTCAATTTTATGCGAAATCATGCTAGAACGTTATTTAAGGGTTTGAATGCATAAACTAAGGAAAAACCAGGCTCATTCGATGAAAAATGGAAATTCGATAAAAAATCAGCACTAATTAGGACAACCCATGAATTTTGATGTTTTGGTCTGGTTTCCGTTTTATTTTACATGAATTAATGATTCCATGTTAATCTTGATGTGATAAGCTTTTCGATGCATGTTAAATCGTTGAAAATGGATGTTGGATGAGAGAAGGATTTGAGAATGAAATTGTGCACAAAAAGTGTTTGATGAATTGTCCAAATGAGTTGTTAAATTGGTTTTAGGCTATTTGAATGGAGCTTCGAGCGTGTTCTACTTAGTATATTAGTTAACATTTTTGTAACATGGTTTATGGTTTGATTATGTGCATTATAGGTTCGTGAATCGTCGAGGAAATGCGTTTAAGGATTGCAAACTCTATGGAGCTCAGGTAAGTTCATACGCATGTGTTTGGCCCTTAAGGGCTACATCACAGAGGTACTAGGCTTATAAGTGTTACGGGGTTGTTGATGGGTAGATAAGTCATCGAATATGTCTTAAGTTAAGTATGCTTGTTTTATGTAATGTCTTGATGATTTGTCGTTTATTTTATGCTTTGAGGACCTGTCTTTTCATTATGTTATGTTTGTGCACAATGTATGTTCATGCATCACATTTTTCAAGGAAATCATGCAAAATATTTTATGCACGTGATTTAAAGTAAGAAAGATAAAAATGTATATATAAAGTACGGTTAAGTGTGGGACGGGGAATGACATATGTTCTTGTCCTTCTTTGGGACTATAAAAAACCTTCCTCGCCAAGGACAACATGTATTTTATCCTTCTCTGGGACCCGACAAAACCACTTACCAAGTCATGTATGTATATGCATCTGTTTCTCTATAAGCCCCATTTATACCACATGTCCACTTGAATGTAAATGTAAAGTAATGTTCATGTTTTTGAAACGTTCATGCATAACACGTGCATTCTTTGCATTATATGATCTTACTGAGCTTTAGGCTCATTAATTCAACTCCATGGTGTAGGTACGGATCATACGGATAAGGACTCAGAGCCTCAGGCCGATGTGTAGGTGCGGTTGGCGGGACGAGCTTACGAGGTTGGTTGCGACAGTCAGGCATATTTTGACTCGTGGCTGACGTCTCGAGGTTTAAGTTACATTGTATAGTTTTTTTTTGGGATTTAGGTGAAGTAAAGGTTTTGTGTAGATGTTTTGAAACTTTTGTTTAGATAGTTGTTTTTGGAAAATCATATTGGAACTGTTTGGGCTCTAACGACCCTTACACTATTCCCTTAATTTCTCATATAAATTTTTCTTTTTAAACCTCTAATTAAAATTAAAACGTCCATAAAACCATTTAAAGAAAATACCTTAAATAAGTGTTGAAATTTCTTTGAAAAATTAATTAAAAACATTAAAATAACATATTAAAACATCGGCCAAAGGAAGCAGGGGTAAAAAGGGCATTCTGCCTGTAAAAGCATGGCCGATCGATTGGCTGTGTTAAAATTATGGGGGGCGATCGATCGCCCCCCATATGGGCGAACGATCGCCCTTTGGCGACCAACCAGCTGATCGTTTCGCCTTTAACAGGCGAACGATTGGCACACTCTCTGGAATTTCTTCCAGAGCGTGACCGAAAAAAGACAAAGAGGGCCAATCGATCGCCATCCTCAGGCGATCGATCGGCGAGCTCTCTGGAATTCTTCCAAAGAGCCGCCTCTTCCTTCTCTTCCTTTCTCCTTCCTATTTACCTGCATAAACACGCCCTAACACTTCACCATTTTCCTCTCATCAAATCCATTCTTAACATTTCATAACAACCTACCATTCGCATACAATTCACTCTCTACCAATCCCCCATTTACCGACTCAAAGCACATTCAAACATAATCCAAATTTTATAAAAACAAACCGCGTGATTCCGTTTAAAAGTTTAACATTTTCTCCTTGTTTGAAATTATCAATAACACTACAAAATGCTTTCAAAAACACTGTAAAATATCTATCCAGATCCAAGCATCCAAAAATATTCAACTATACAATTTCCTATATCCTATCCATCAATTCCCCAAAACGTTTACCTACGTTCCCACCGGTCAAAATAAGCTCTGACTGCTAGCGTACTCCCACAGGCCATTCTTCTTCAACGTGCTTATACTTCGGGCAGAGGGACGTCTTCCTCACCTGTCTCAAAATCACCTACAACATATAATTAAAAATGTGAGCTAGAGGCTCAATAAATCTAAGTGAATGCACGTGAATGCTAATACTATGCATGTACAGTTCATAAATCATGCGTCCTACCTTTTCGCTAATCATTTCATTTATGTCACTGGGGCTTCACTCTCGCTAGATAGGAGCGGCACATCTGTCGATTGGATAGCCCCTCGAATCTAACCGAGGGGGAAAACATGTTTCACCTGACAGCCATGTCTGAACCACCGCCACTGACGTGACCATTATTACATTCGTTTACCTTTTCGTTTTGTAAAAACATGCATAGAAATTCCTTTTCATGCTCTTTTCGAAAACAATGATGCGTGAACTTGTGACGACCCCAACCTGGTCAGGGCTGCCACGGCCAAACCATGACGTAATCATAATCTCAAACCCTCGAACATTTCACGTAATTTTTTTTTTCATTTTTTCACGACACTCTAAAACCAATCGGACCTAGACAAATGACCCGCCTCGATCGACTCTAAATAGCCTAACTTTAACTTAAACATGACGGGCATAAAAGTCGTCAACTTTTAAATCATTAAAACGAAGTAAAAACCCTTTTTCAGAAAATTGTCGACTCGGTTTTTGGGCCCTTAAATCCTTTAAAGTACGTGGGGGTCGCCTGTAAAATACGTTTAAAAAGTATCGTAAATGTAACAACCCCGGCCAGGAGCCGTCACGTGTTCATATTCTTTCATTAATCGTTTGCTTGACTTTTACTATTATTACATTAACTTACTATCTCTCAACAGACTTTCACATTTAACATATATTTTTTTTTAAACTGGTAATAGAAACGCAGAACCATTAAGGAAGACGAACCCTCTCGTGCCCGACTTCCCACTCCTCGTCGGCTCAACCTTCACAGAGTCGAGCGACTAGACTCGGTCATTGGCTTCTTGACAATTTCGGGAAAAGAGGAGGTGCCCTCAATTCTCTTAACATAATACCACACGGGTTTTGCATGGGTTGCATGCATTGACAACCCTCAGTAATTTAGTCGTCCGGTCATCACGTGCATTACGCGTGACTCGTTTAACATCGCCTAAAAGAAGACATCTTCCGGTGGGCACGTAGGCCTCGCGTGCTAAATTAAAATATCATCCGGTCGCTAATCGACAAAACACATTTTACATCTTCCGGTGACGTCATCCGGAAGACTAAACCATCAAACAACTACCCTTCGGCATCTGCCGATGACGTCAGCCGGAAGACTAAACCATCAAACAATTACCCTTCGGCATCTACCGATGACGTCAGCCGGAAGACTAAACCATCAACAACTATTCTTTCGGCATCTGCCGATGACGTCAGCCGGAAGACTACCTCTTCCAGCTTCCGTCTTACGGTAGAGAACTCTAAATCATCAAATGACTCCTTCCAACAGAAAGAAAACACAACTCATTCAAAATGCATATAGCGGAAGACTTAAGCAACAGACCATTTATAAATCTATATAATCATTCCCTGACTCAGTGATCCACTAGACAGTTTCAAAGCTCAACGTTTTAAAATAATCTCATCCTACTTAAACTACCATATTCTTTAACATACTGTAACATAAGAGCCTTAACCAGGGGTCATAAATCGCCTCTCCAGTCCCACACTGTCACCTTGAGCATCCTCCAGCAACCAGCCTTAAGCATCCTCTTTGAACATAACATCCTCACCTGAACCTTCTTCACCTACACCATAAGGTTTAACTATAAGCCTAATGCTTAGTAAGGAATGCATGCTGACAGATATACATGAGTACACAATTTAAAGAGACATAAGTTCATAAACCATTCATCATTCGTGTTCATCTTTATCTTTTACATAACATGTATTAAGGCAGGAGACGAGGGAGGAAGACGGGATACATAGTCATTTGCCTATCGCGGCAGACATACATAATCATTTGCCTATCGCGGCAATCATGATACATCACTCGGCCTCCCCAGTGGGAGAATTCGCGAGCCATACATATCATTAACTCGGCCTCCACCAGTGGGAGATTTTGCGAGTCGTACATATCATTAACTCGGCCTCCACCAGTGGGAGATTTCGCGAGTCATACATATCATTAACTCGGCCTCCACCAGTGGGAGAATTCGCGAGTCATACATATCATTAACTCGGCCTCCACCAGTGGGAGAATTCACGAGTCATACATAACATAGTCTTTCCCCGCTCTGCACTTAATCTTGGTTACATTTGCTTTTCATATTCTCAACTTAATCATAACAGGGACACAGTGCATAGACATAAAGTTCATAGAGAGAAGTCATATCATGAGGACAAGTAAAACATCCTGTAACTTTACATTTACTTACACAACTTCTTCATATCGTGGAAATAACAAATCATAGTCAATAAGCTAACATCTCAGTGATTTCCTAATACCCTTGCGGTGTAGGGCCCTAGTGGCCGAAAATCTTAACACATTCACTTACCTGGATTCCTTAGCAATCCGAGCTTCTTTCCTTTAAACTTCTTCACCTAAAACATGTACATTACAGTAGTTAAAACAAAGTCCTAATAGTCCTAATCATAAGCCATCCTAGGATCTAATAGCTAAAGTCATTCCGATTCCTCTGTTTGACACACTGCAGTCTGAAATTCGAAACTAGGTGGACAGGTTTTACCATTGATTAAATCCGAGTTGGTTACTTAAAATGCTCAGAATCGATTCGGGATGACATTTCTACTCTCAGATTTTAAAAAGTCTTAAACTACTCGGCCACTGCTAAAAAAAATCCGAACTCAGTGCCGAGCTGAAAACAGAGCTCTATTTACTAATGAATGACTACATTGTCCATTTCATACCTCGGGTGTGGATTTGCAGAGAAGAGCAAGCTCGAAACCAGCCGTCGGTAAGGGAAGTTCTGGTAGCCGAGAGCAAGAACTTGGGAAAGAAGGAATCGCCGAGAGGGAATGTCGGCTACAGTGGTAATAAATGAGGTTTAAGGTTTCCATTTCCTATTTATACTAAATCCATCGATTTTAATTACAAAACTGCCACCCAACCTAGTTTCACACAACTTGTAATAAATTTGTCTTAACATTAAATTTAAATCATAACGGTTAAATAAGAGGGTGACAATGAAAATGGTCAGAAAATCACCTGGCCGAAATGTCGGGTGTTACAGTAAAGGTCGAGTCGAAACATATTTTAAAAAGTTGAAAACTAAAAATTTGCATATGGGTACCCAGTGGTGCGCGCGCTCAGCTCTCGTCGCGCACGTGCGCCTGTCGCTGCTGCGCCCCGCGCGCGCATCGCACACGCCTAGAGCCCACCTGCGCATGCCAGGGCGCCCCCAGCGCTACCCTCACGTGTCAAACACGTGCCAAACGCGATCGATCGCGCCTAAATACCAATCGATCGGGCCGGCTCAGGTTTCCCAACTAAAAACGACCCTAAATCACGATCGATCGCCCCTCGGGCGCGATTGATCGTGTGGGCAACATCCTGGGCATGCCCAACGTGCGCCCAGCGTGCGCCTGCAGCGCGCGCACCCCGCGCGGGGTTAGCGCGCTCCAGCGCCTGGCCAGCGCGGCCACTAGTGCCCACCTACCATTTTTCCTTACACTTAGCCAATTTTTCTTTCCAAACTCTTACCCTTCACCTTAAACTTTCCAAAAATCATTCCTCACTATATTAAACACACGATACTTTAATTCCCGAAGAACCCGACTCAAAAATGTACCCGAATCCATATTTAAAATTCATGAAAATAAATCGCGTGGATCACTCTAAAATCGAGAGTATCCGTATAAGTTCAAAATACCTAAAATCATCAACTACAATCCAACCTAGTCCACAACTCAAAGTGTTAAGCATAAAAGTGGAATTTCCTAAAACATCACCAGAGAAATACATTTATCAAATCATTCAAATAGCACAACTTCAAGCCTACATCCACTATAAAATTCCCAAAGTAACTAACTTAACTTTACAACCTAAAACCCATCACCTTTTTAATCGACAAAATTAACTCACACCTATTCGACACAAAACAGTTTGGTGCACACCATCGGATCAACAAGCCAAGCCAAAACACGTCCCGTCGCTACGAACCCTGCCCGTCGACCATCGAGAGAAAGCTTCACACCTTCGATCTTTTCACCTACATCATGGAACATAAACATTAAGCCTAATGCTTAGTAAGGGAATGTACTACAAATGACATATGCATGAAAGCATGATTTTTCATAAAACATGTTCGTTTACTTGTTCTTATTTTTTTTTCTTTTTGTTGACATGAATTAAGGTGGGGATTGTGGCAGGGAGTAGGCCAAGTGCGTGTACATAGTCCTTTCGGCCGTAATCATGATCCATCTCGTGGACAGTGACATTAGTTTTGTTGATATGGCCATACTGTCCCAACCAACACTTAATCGTTACCTTTCTTTTACATAAATCATACATGGAAACATTTCATATGACATTTAAGCAAACATGATGCATGAGGAATTCGCGTATGACATATCATCAAACAATTTACAAACGTACATAGACATGCTTTACTCGCAGCGAACCTAACAAACAACTATTAACTAACATCCTAGGCTACTCGACACGTTAAACCCCACAATTAGACAATCATCATAAAAGCACAAAAACCGAACATTAACACGATGTTCAATTAGAAAATCATCATCAAAGCACGAAAACCGAACATTGACACGATGTTGGCTCTTAAGGGCCAGAAACCTAACACCCACTTACCTGGCATTCTTAGAAATGCCGAGCACATTTTACAAGTAGTGGCATTAAAATTGATCCTAAATAAACGAATTCCATACATAAACCAAGCTCCTAACTAAGGCAAATTCTTTCCTAAAACTTCATTTTCTACATTTGGGCATTCATCGAGCATGTTGTGCTCACAAATACCCAAACTCCATTAATGGCTCTCCAACAACCCAAAATCCCTAAAAGTTTATCAATTCACCACAATAACTGTAAATGCATCTCCAATCAACAACCTAACACATTTCTATCCTAAAATGACAATTTCAAGAAAAGCCCAATTGAAACCCTAACGGAAAAACACCCTAAAAACTACAACAAAACGCGCCCAACGCTTAGAGCTTACCTAGAACGTCAAACAGGGGAAAAAAATGAAGAAGAAACACCGGACGAGGAAGCGTTGATCGGCAAGGGAGAAATGGCATGAGAGGAGGAATCGCCAAAATGGAGAGCAAATTGCTCTCTGGAAACTTGCGTGGAAATGGCTAAGGATAAGAAGAGTAATTTGTGTTTTTATAAAAAGAATTAATGATTCCCTTAATTACAAGTTTGCCCCTAAATCAATTACACACTTAGTTCGTTATTTTGCCTATAGATTTAGTTTTTTCGAAATTCTCTTATTCCTCCAAAAATCTATATTAATCTCTAGGGTTCTAACAAAACTCTCCTTTCGCAAAACGGGCTTAAATTACTATTTTTACGAATTAAAACCGATATATGGCTAAAAATGGAATTTGGTGTTAGGCTATCAATTTGGATTTCCAAAAATTTACTTATTCTTCTAAAAATCCCAAAAAATTCTTAGGATTCTAATAAAACCTCATGCTCACAAAACGGACCTATATTTTTTATTTACGAAAATACCCCTAAGATGGAAACCCGCAAAACCTGGGCGTTACAGAACAGATACTATGCCATGAACGAAATAGAAACGAGTAGAAACATACTAACAATAAATTTAACAATTAACAACCTAACCAAACATAAAACTAACTACCCGTTCTAATTACCCGAACGCAATATATCTCCAATTCCTCAATTTAACGTACATTCTTATGATGTAGGCCAAGACGGCCAAACAAATCACGAAGACTTACTTTGCGTCCGTTGAAATTCGAGCTCCGTCCACGAGCGTTGTTCACCTAGGGCAATGCACAACATTGGTCATTTAAATCAATTCTAAACTATCGAGTTTAGAAAATTACAAACTTCTAGCTAAAGAAAATCTTCTAAACTCTAAAACACCTCATTGAGGTATTTTATCGAGCAACTCATGCTCGTGAATTTCCAAACCTTATTAATGGAGTTCTTAAATTCTCCAACCACCAAACTTCTCAACCACCTCAATTAAACCATTAAACTTCCACCAATAATCATAATTACAGCCATTTGAGGCGCATTTATGCTAAACCTATCGATTTCAAACTCTATTTCACGTTTTCAACTAAAACTCTAACGAACCCTAATCATTTTGCAACTCGAAAACTACCAATAAACTTTCCAAAACCATAGAACCTTACCTAGAGTGACGTTTGGAGAAGAAATTGTGAGGAACCGGAGTCGATCGGAGGATGCTTTAGTCGTCGGAGAAGAAACGCGCGAGGGGAGGGAAGAAATTGCCGTGAGGGAGAGAGAGGAAGGCAAGAGAAAATCGTGTAAGTGTGAGAGAGGGAGCGATTTTGTGTTTTTATTAAAATTTGGCTTGCAAAATTACTTAATTGCCCCTCCACTTAATTTCTATTTGTTTCTCCAATTCCCTCGTTATTTAACTAACGATCCGATTTCTCCAAATTTTCATATTTCATCATAAATTCCAATTTATTATTTGGGCTCCGTTTAAACTTTCCGTTCACAAAACGGACTTAGTTTGACGTATTTATAAAAATACCGTTTATATTGGAATAAATCAAATCTCGTAAAGCCGGGTGTTACACTCCATCCACCTTATTCAAATTTTGTCCTCAAAATTTGATTACACAAATAGTTCAGGATACTTCAACATCATATCTTGCTGCCTCTCCCAAGTAGCCTCCTCTACATCATGATTCCTCCACAAAACCTTTACCAGAGGAATTTTCTTATTGCGCAACACCTTTATAGAGGTCTCTAAAATCCGCACTGTCCTCTCCACATAGGTCAGTGTTGGTTGCACTTTGATCTCCCTTGTTTCAACAACGTGTGATGGATCACGCACACACTTTCTGAGCATGGACACGTGGAACACATCGTGAATACATTCCATAGATGCCGAGAGATGTAACCTGTATGCCATAGTCTCGATCCTCTTCAAAATAAGAAAGGGCCCCACAAAACGAGGGTTTAACTTGCCCCTCCGTCCAAATCGCATAACGCCCTTAAACGGAGAAATTTTTAAAGACACTTCATCACCTTCCTTATACGTTGTCTGATAACAGCGATCTTCTCTGCTGTTTACTGTAAAATGTCTGGGCCAACTATGCTAGCCTCGCCTACCTCATCCCAATATAGCGGAGACCTGCATTTTTGACCATATAACGCCTCATACGGAGCCATGCCAATAGTAGCCTGGAAGCTGTTGTTGTACGAGAACTCGATCAATGGTAAATATCTACTCCACGAGCCCTGAAACTCTAGCACACAAGCTCTAAGCATATCCTCGAGAATCTGATTTGTTCTTTATGTCTGTCCATCAGTCTGAGGATGAAATGCCGTGCTAAAATTCAGTTGAGTTCCCATAGCCTTATGTAAACTCTTCTAGAACTTCGAAGTAAATCTGGCATCCCTATTAGAAACAATAGAGATGGGCACTCCGTGTAGTCTAACGATCTCCTGCACATACAGCTCAGCTAGCTGATCCATAGAATAGGTCATCTTCACTGACAGGAAGTGGGCCGTCTTTGTCAAACAGTCCACTATCACCCAAATACCATCGTGCCCCTTTGTCATTCTTGGGAGTCCCACTATGAAATCTGTGGAGATCTGCTCCCATTTCCACTCCGAAATAGGCAGTGGCTGTAAGGTTCCAGCTGGCCTTTGATGCTCTACCTTAACCTATTGGCAAATCAGGCAGGTTTCTACGTACCTAGCAATCTCTCTTCATGTTCGGCCACCAGAAGTGTTGCCTCAAGTCTCTATACATTTTCGTGCTTCCTGGATGTACAGAATAAGGTGAAGAATGTGCCTCGGCCAATATCTCCTTCTTTAGCTCCCATCGTTAGGCACGTACCATCTATGCCTGAACTTTAAAATACCATCTTCCGACAAATTAAAATCAGACAAGTCTCCAGATTTTATGCTCATTCGATGCCTTTCATACTCCAAATCGTTCTGTTGAGCTTCCCGTATATTGTCCAAAATCGTCGGTCTAAGAGAGATGTTGGTGAGCATGCTAGACAACTCTGCCACAATCTCCTCATCAAACTTCTCAATCTCAGACCTCAGCATTACCGACATCGATGCAAGCGAAGGCTGACTTGCAATAGGCATTCTGCTCAAGGCATCAGCGACTTTGTTTGCCTTCCCTAGGTGGTATTTAATTTCAAAATCATAATCTTTAACGAACTCTAACCACCGTTGTTGTTGCATATTAAGTTCTTTTTGCATAAACAAATACTTTAAGCTCTTGTGATCTGAGAACACCTCACACTGCTGCCCGTACAGATAGTGTCTCCAGATTTTCAATGCAAAGACAACTGCTGCAAGCTCAAGATCGTGCGTAGGATAGTTTTGCTCATATGGCTTCAACTACCGAGAAGCATAAGCAATGACCCTGCCTTCCTGCATCAATACACATCCCAGTCTGATTCTCGAGGCGTCACAGTAAATACTGAACTTATCATCCTCAACTGGCAGTGTCAGAACTGGGGCCGTAGTCAATCTCTGTTTCAGCTCCACAAAGCTCTTTTCACAAGCAAGCGACCATACAACTTTTCGTTCTTTCTCGTCAGTCGGGATAGAGGGACTGCTATCTTTGAAAATCCCTCAATGAATTTCCTCTAATATCTGGCTAATTCGAGAAATCCACGTACCTCTCACACGTTCTTAGGCTGTGGCCAATCTCTAACAACTTCAATCTTTGTTGGATCCACTGAAATTCCCTCCTGAGATATGATATGGCTGAGAAAACTAATTCGATCCAACCAAAACTCGTACTTAGAGATCTTTAGATATAATTGACGTTGGCATAGAATCTTCATAACAATTCGCAAATGCTCCTCGTGCTCTTACTTTGTCTTCGAATAAATCAAGATGTCATCAATGAAGACGACGACAAACTTGTCTAAATACTCCTTAAAAACACGGTTCATTAAATCTATAAAAGCTACAGTAGCATTCGTAAGTCCAAAAGACATCCCAACAAATTCGTAATGTCCATACCTCGTTCGGAAGGTCATTTTCTGAACATCTTCCCTCTGGACCTTCAACTGATAATAACCCGAGCGTAAGTCTATCCTCAAATGTAACACCCGGTATTTTAAGAGAAAACAAAATGATAGGTAATTTTTTAATAAATAATTATTTTAAGTAATTTAAAAGAAAAGTGAATAAATTTGGTTAACCTAATTGGTTAATTAATTTAGATTCGGGTATTTCCAGTGAAATTAAGCTGTGGGTTATAATTTAATAATGAGATTTAAGGAAATTCGAAAAGGGTCGAAAACATGGGAGGGAAAAACGGTAAGTGATGGTTTATTAATGTTTTAATAGAAATTATTATTATTATTATTATTATTATTATTATTTTATAAAAATAAAATCAACAGAATAGCCGAAGCTATTCTGTTGAGCCCCGAACGCCGAAGGCCGAGAGCGAACAGGGGAGAAGAGGGAGCGCGACGTTCATCGATGATTTCTGACCCTCTCCGACCAGACGCCGGCGACGAGGAGATTCCGGCCTGTCTCTGCGCATGAACCGATGGTAAGGCTCGATTTTCTCCTCTGTTTTGGTTCGGTGTTCGCCCTGTTTCGGGTCTATTCATGGCCGTGGGTGACGAGCTCGATTGAGCTCCGACCACCGGCCGTTTTTGGTCACTTCCGGCGTGGGTTTGCCAACCCTTGTGCCGGCTATTGTTGCTTGGCCGAGGAATGCCCAATTTGGGCGAAAATCAGTGAAGCCGATTTAGGGCATTTCGGTTTTGGTGAGTGTAGCTTCGATTTTTGATTAGATTATTCTAATTGAGGGTATATGTGGTCGATTGAGGAGGAAATGAGTGGAATTTGGTGAAAAATCAAAAAAGGGGAATTTTCCGATTAAGGGTAGATTCGGGTTTTTGATATTTTGACCTAGCTAGGGTTGTTTGTTTTAAAATTCCTTTTGGCAGGTTAAAATAGGTTATTAGAGGAGTACGTGGCCGCTGGAATCGTTCGATTCCAATAACCGACGCAAAAGTTACGCGCGTTTGAAGTTTTGGGTCGGTTTTTACCGAACCCAAATTAGTGGCCGTTTAATTAGGTTTTAGTTAGAAATCGATGGTATTATGCTTTTATGCTTATTAGTGAATACACTTGTCGTTATTTAGGTAGATTAAATGAATTGATGATTATTGCTGGATTTAGGTTAAAGTTTGAATATTGGAGATTATTAGAAAACCATTAATGGAGGTTAAGTAAATTGTGAGCACCACGTGCTCGATGAAATGCCCGAATGGAGAAAATGAAAGTTTTAGGAGAAATTGCTTTAGCTAGGAGCTTAGTTTAAGTTTGAGATTTGTTTATTTAGGATCGATTTTAATGTCCTTTATTTATGAAATGCCTTAGGTGGACACGGCTTCTGGACGGTGCTCGGCTTGCTACAGATGCCAGGTAAGTGGGTGTTAGGCTTCCGGCCTTTAAGGCCCTACATCATATCAACGTTAGGCTTTTCTATTTTTGATGATGATTTTCTGATTGTGGGGTTTTGACGTGTCGGGTAGCCTAGGTTATGAGTTAATAGTTGTCTGTTAGGTTCATTAAAGCATGTCAATGTATGTTTGTGAATTGTTTGATGATATGTTTTGATGATATGTCATAGGTGAATTCCTCATGCATCATGTTTTATAAAAGGTGCATACAAACTATTTATGAACATGCTTTATGAAATGTCAAGACAACAAACGATCATGAGTTCCGAATGATGTATGTTTCTTACGTGGCAAAGTGTATGTTTCTCACGAATAAGATGTATGTTTCTCACCGGATAAGATGTATGTTTCTCACGGTATAAGATGTATGGTTTCTCACGGGGCAAGTCATGTGTTTCTCACGGGGCAAGTTATGATTCTTACGGGGCAAGAAAATGGTTTAACGAAAAGAAATGAAATGAAACGAAACTGTTTTACAAATGTCATGCATATATGTAATGTTATGTTTAGTGCACCCCTTACTAAGCATTAGGCTTATTGTTTATGTTGTATGATGTAGGTGACAGGTGTGAAGGTGAGAGTTCCTCCTGATGACAAAGGATAGGTGGTCGACGGGTGGTGCTCGTGGCGACGGGGTGTGTTTTGGCTTGGCTTGATGATCCGATGGGGTGCCCCGACCTATTTCGTGGCAAATGGATGTGAGTTAGTTCTGTTGGTTAGTAGGTCTACGTGTCGGTTTTGTTTGTAAAAGTATAAAAATGTTTAAGTATGTAGATTGGATGTTTTGATAGAAAAATGTATGAAAAGTCGAATTTTGAGGTATATGTAGTTAGAATATGGAGTCTTAAGTTTAGAAATATACTGGAACTGTTTGGTTATTTTGAAACAGGTAAGGATACGCTCGTTTTTTAGAGCGATCCACGCAGTTTGTTTTCTTGAGTTTTCTGAAATTGTAGGTTATATTAGTGTTGTGTTTTGGATGATCGACGAACGAGTGATTTTAAGGGATTTCAACAATCCGAGACTTCGATTTAATGGTTTAGAAGTCGAAACGTTATGAGTGATATAAAAAGAAAAATTTACGTGGTTACGAGAGTTTAAAGTTAAGGTTATGTTATGGTTAGTTTGTTTAAGGGTTATGGGGAGTGTTTAAAAAAAAATGATTTAAGTGATTACGTCACGGCAAGTCCGTGGCGGCCCTGATCGGATTGGGGTCGTCACAGTTATGGTATCAGAGAGACGGAGTTTTAAAAGCGAGTTCTGTGATATGCCTGCCAAAAACACACCGCCGCACGAGGACTCTCCATCGACTGTAAGTATTTAAGTTTAAGTTTGATTCATAGATGTTTATATTATTTTGTCTTGTATTTGTATTGTGTCTAGGAACAAGAAAATGCCGAAAGCACCGAGACAACCTGAGGAGAATCTCATTAGCCAGCTTATAGACGTAGTGCACCGACAATCAGAACAGATAGAGATTTTACTCAACCGAGATGGGAATGGTAGTGGACAAGGTAGTGTTTCATGGAACCGAGGTAGAGAACAAACTAGGCAATTTCAACCTCCAACGTTTGGTGGATGTGTTATGGATCCGATCTAGGTTGAGGGGTCCCTCGATGATTTTCCGTCACCCCCAGGCGATGAAAGGCCACCACCAGCGAGGGACATTAAGAGGCCCAACGATTCCTCGATTGTGCAGGATAGGAGCAAACGACCCCGAGGAGCTCGTCAAGCTCCTTCATGCCCTACATGTCGGAAGTGTCATTTCAGGGAATGTAAATTGTATTCGGACCAATGTTTTAGGTGCGATAAAAGGGGTCACAGAGCCAGGGATTGTCTAGGGCAGAGTAAGAAGCTACCGAGTGGTCCCTCAAGGACAATTGTTATAACCGAGGATAGGGAAGCTGCCCAACCAAGTGTGGTTCCAGGTATAATTTTATTTCGGTAGTCTATAAAATGAAGAACATTAAAATAGAGGTGTAGTTTAGAGTAAGAATTTACTAATAAGATGTGTAAAATAGATAGAATTAGACAAAGGGTTGAAAAATATTAGGTGGGAGAGTTACTAGGTGAACAGGATAAATGTGATGATAGATTAAATGCAAGACGACGTAAACTTTGGAGAGAAATAGTTATGCATTAAGATAGGTAACCTGACCTTGATACCACTAGTATGTCTAAGTGAATAAGAGGACGTAGTAGAAAATCGTATATCTTGGACTCGAGCTAAGTTGGAGTTATTTAGATGAAGACATTTTCGAGAGTTTAACTTAAGTAAACTATCGATAGAGTAAGGGACGTGTTGCTTACTTTTACAAAGATAGTGCGATTGATCGATACGAAGTCTAGGATGTATAGTAAGGGTGGTTACATAGAAGTATTAGTATTGACAAATTTTGATGAGGGAAATGTTAAGATCTAAGTGAGGTTGGTAAGTTAATAAATTTAGAGACAATAAAGGATCAAGGTTATACGATAGATGGTACTCAAGTTATATAATTTGGACGTTCTCTAGGAGATAGGTACCATCTTAGAGGACTAAGCAACGAAGGACAAATATTGATGCGTGAAAAGATTATGACCGCCACTAAATAGAAAAGAAGACTTAGTAAAGTTAAGAGTGACCAATAAATAGAAGATGCGTTAGGCAATTAGATGCTGCTTAACCTAGGGATATAAGGCAAAGTATGAGAGTTAGAAATTATTGGAAACGCCTAAGAAGTGTAACAAAATTTTGAAGAAGGGTTTAGCACCTTAGATTGAAAGTCAAGTTTAGAGGTCCAGTACACCTCGTTCAGGTTAGAGGAGCTGGTGAATTGGCAAGGGTAAGTATCAATTATAGGAGATATAACAAGGATAAAAGATTTCAGATTCCTTGAGTCATGAGCGTCGGAGTTAAGAGTTGAGTCTATAGTAATATAGTTTAAGTTAAGAACCCCGAATATGAGGCTTATTTCTGGGATGGATGTAGAAATCGTCATGACTCAATAGGTGGTTAAAACCATGGATCAGTCAAAATTTAGCGCCTAAGTAGTAATTGAGGAAATGAAGAATGAGATCAGATTAGGTGAGTTAGAAAGCTTGGCCTATAAGGGATTAAGTGAAGGCCGATTCATATGAGAATTTAAGGAAGTGAACTCGATCACTTTATTATTTGCCTGGAGATTGGAGGATTGATGGGGCTTGTGGTATGAGCCATGGCATGCTTAGTTCCATTAAAGGTAATGGATTCTTTTAAGTTTTTGGGAAAGTAGAAGGACGAGATTTTGGAATTTTAGAAGATTAGGGTTAAGATTGTAAATCTATTTACAACAAGTTTGCTAACAAGAAAATTGTTAGATAAATCATTGTGAAGAAGCCAAGGAGAATATTTAGAACCTGACTAGAAGGAATGAAAGATAGTGGACTAGATCGTAACTTTGGAGGAAGTCCTTGTGAGATATTAAGAATGAGGGTAGGACATTTTGTTTGATTAAATAAAGGGTTTAGATCTGAAGTTATACTTGAATGTGAAGTCGTGCGAATCGAGGGATTGGATGAATCACTTGCACGACGACTGTGCAAGTGAGCTTAGAAGTGAAGTTAGAACAAGAGGTATTAGGAAAGTTTCGACTCGTAAGTTGCGTCGAATTGTTTATACACCTTTTAGGGTGTTGGGTGAATAGTTTAACGACTTTGTTCAGACTTAAGAATTTGTTAGTGATTGATGAAAACCGAGGCACAAGTTGGACAAACGAGCGTTGTGGACATAATTATAAAGACTTAGAGAATACTTTGAAAGAGAAGGGGGTAAATTTAAGTATTCAGAGCCCCGAGTACTAGGATTGTATTTGAGTGACTAGTGGAACGTCATGTTTGCCCAATGTCCATGGGTGTATGGGTGCGAGTGATGGATTAAAATTTGATGGTAAGGTATAGGAGGACTTGGAAGTGGAAGAATTAGGATAAGAAGGCTATGTACTAGGTCCTTCGTATTAAGTAAGAGAAGAAACTTTGAGGAATTATGATGGCTATAGATGCGTTAGATTGATGTGGTATGAGAAAAGTAGGGAAGTAATTGAATTTAATTCGAGGAAAACTAGAGTGGAGGTTGAGTTGGGAGAGATTTGAGAGATTAAGTGATGATGGATTAGGTTGAAAACAACGGACGTATGAGTGATTGAGTTACAAATGCATAGTTGGGAGAATCACAAATTTGAAAATCTAGCAATTGCCATTACATGATAGATGATTAAGGTTATAGTGTAATCAAGATTTAGTATTGCAACAGTAATTACGGTGGTAGCGTTGGAGTGAGAAATAAGAGGATTGACTAAGCAACAATTTTGAGGACAAAATTTCATTTAAGGAGGGAAGGATGTAACACCCGGTATTTTAAGAGAAAACAAAATGATAGGTAATTGTTTAATAAATAATTGTTTTAAGTAATTTAAAAGAAAAGTGAATAAATTTGGTTAACCTAATTGGTTAATTAATTTAGATTCGGGTATTTCCAGTGAAATTAAGCCGTGGGTTATAATTTAATAATGAGATTTAAGGAAATTCGAAAGGGTCGAAAACATGGGAGGGCAAAACGGTAAGTGATGGTTTATTAATGTTTTAATAGAAATTATTATTATTATTATTATTATTATTATTATTTTATAAAAATAAAATCAACAGAATAGCCGAAGCTATTCTGTCGAGCCCCGAACGCCGAAGGCCGAGAGCGAACAGGGGAGAAGAGGGAGCGCGACGTTCATCGATGATTTCTGACCCTCTCCGACCAGACGCCGGCGACGAGGAGATTCCGGCCTGTCTCTGCGCATGAACCGATGGTAAGGCTCGATTTTCTCCTCTGTTTTGGTTCGGTGTTCGCCCTGTTTCGGGTCTATTCATGGCCGTGGGTGACGAGCTCGATTGAGCTCCGACCACCGGCCGTTTTTGGTCACTTCCGGCGTGGGTTTGCCAACCCTTGGGCCGGCTATTGTTGCTTGGCCGAGGAATGCCCAATTTGGGCGAAAATCAGTGAAGCCGATTTAGGGCATTTCGGTTTTGGTGAGTGTAGCTTCGATTTTTGATTAGATTATTCTAATTGAGGGTATATGTGGTCGATTGAGGAGGAAATGAGTGGAATTTGGTGAAAAATCAAAAAAGGGGAATTTTCTGATTAAGGGCAGATTCGGGTTTTTGATATTTTGACCTAGCTAGGGTTGTTTGTTTTAAAATTCCTTTTGGCAGGTTAAAATAGGTTATTAGAGGAGTACGTGGCTGCTGGAATCGGTCGATTCCGATAACCGACGCAAAAGTTACGCGCGTTTGAAGTTTCGGGTCAGTTTTTACCGAACCCAAATTAGTGGCCGTTTAATTAGGTTTTAGTTAGAAATCGATGGTATTATGCTTTTATGCTTATTAGTGAATACACTTGTCGTTATTTAGGTAGATTAAATGAATTGATGATTATTGCTGGATTTAGGTTAAAGTTTGAATATTGGAGATTATTAGAAAACCATTAATGGAGGTTAAGTAAATTGTGAGTACCACGTGCTCGATGAAATGCCCGAATGGAGAAAATGAAAGTTTTAGGAGAAGTTGCTTTAGCTAGGAGCTTAGTTTAAGTTTGAGATTCGTTTATTTAGGATCGATTTTAATGTCCTTTATTTATGAAATGCCTTAGGTGGACACGGCTTCTGGACGGTGCTCGGCTTGCTACGGACGCCAGGTAAGTGGGTGTTAGGCTTCCGACCCTTAAGGCCCTACATCGTATCAACGTTAGGCTTTTCTGTTTTTGATGATGATTTTCTGATTGTGGGGTTTTGACGTGTCGGGCAGTCTAGGTTATGAGTTAATAGTTGTCTGTTAGGTTCATTAAAGCATGTCTATGTATGTTTGTGAATTGTTTGATGATATGTTTTGATGATATGTCATAGGTGAATTCCTCATGCATCATGTTTTATAAAAGGTGCATACAAACTATTTATGAACATGCTTTATGAAATGTCAAGACAACGAACGATCATGAGTTCCGAATGATGTATGTTTCTTACGTGGCAAAGTGTATGTTTCTCACGGAATAAGATGTATGTTTCTCACGGGATAAGATGTATGTTTCTCACGGGATAAGATGTATGGTTTCTCACGGGGCAAGTCATGTGTTTCTCACGGGGCAAGTTATGATTCTTACGGGGCAAGAAAATGGTTTAACGAAACGAAACTGTTTTACCAATGTCATGCATATATGTAATGTTATGTTTATTGCACCCCTTACTAAGCATTAGGCTTATTGTTTATGTTGTATGATGTAGGTGACAGGTGTGAAGGTGAGAGTTCCTCCTGATGACAAAGGATAAGTGGTCGAAGGGTGGTGCTCGTGGCGACGGGGTGTGTTTTGCCTTGGCTTAATGATCCGATGGGGTGCCCCGACCTGTTTCGTGGCAAATGGATGTGAGTTAGTTCTGTTGGTTAGTAGGTCTACATGTCGGTTTTGCTTGTAAAAGTATAAAAATGTTTAAGTATGTAGATTGGATGTTTTGATAGAAAAATGTATGAAAAGTCGAATTTTGAGGTATATGTAGTTAGAATATGGAGTCTTAAGTTTAGAAATATACTGGAACTGTTTGGTTATTTTGAAACAGGTAAGGATACGCTCGATTTTTAGAGCGATCCACGCAGTTTGTTTTCTTGAGTTTTCCAGAATTGTAGGTTATATTAGTGTTGTGTTTTGGATGATCGACGAACGAGTGATTTTAAGGGATTTCAACAATCCGAGACTTCGATTTAATGGTTTAGAAGTCGAAACGTTATGAGTGATATAAAAAGAAAAATTTATGTGGTTACGAGAGTTTAAAGTTAAGGTTACGTTATGGTTAGTTTGTTTAAGGGTTATGGGGAGTGTTTTAAAAAAAAAATGATTTAAGTGATTACGTCACGGCAAGTCCGTGGCGGCCCTGATCGGATTGGGGTCGTCACATCAAAAATACTCGGGCATCCTGCAGTTGATCAAACAAGTCGTCAATCTGAGGCAGTGGATACTTATTCTTCACTGTTAGCTTATTCAACTCTCTGTAATTAACGCACATTCTGAGAGTTCCGTCCTTTTTCTTCACGAACAGCACTGGCGCACCCCAGGGAGAAAAGCTGGGTCGAATAAACACCTTGTCCAACAACTTCTTTAATTGAGACTTCAGCTCTTTTAATTTAGTAAGTGCCAGTCTGTAAGGATTCTTTGATACAGGCGCAGAACCTAGATACACATCAATCACAAACTCGATCTCTCTGTCTGGTGGTAATCCGGGAAGATCGTCAAGAAAGATTTCAGAGAAATGTCTAACTACTGGAAGGTCCTCTTGTTTTTCCTCGCTGAGTAACCGAGTATCAATCACGGTAGCCAGATAAACAAAGTATGCGCCTTTAAATTGCTCTTGAACCTTTATAGAATAAGAAATAGGCGACTCACTCGACCTATTTAGAGCCTGATATGAGAACTCTTCCTTATCCGGAGGCCGAAAAGTTACCAACCCGGATCGACAATCAATGGTGGCGTAGTGACGTGAAAGCCAATCCATCCCCAGAATTAGATTGTACCGCTCTATGCTCATAACTATCAATCAAGCATATAGGGTATTAATCCCCACCGAGACAACATTGCCTTGGAAGACACGATCAGATTGCATAAGATCTCCCGAAGGCAACATCACTCTATACTCATACTCAGCCAACTCAGATACTAGCCCAATCTAATCATGCAAGCAGTTGTGTAACACCCGGGATTTTTTAAAGGAAAATTGGAGAGAAAATAAAATAATAATAAAATAAGTTGTTTAATTAATTTAAAAGATAAAAGAAAAGTGAATGGTTTTAGGTTCGGGTATTTCCTGTGAAATTAAACCGTGGGTTATAATTTAAGAACAAGATTTAGCGAAAGTCGAATGGTCGGAAATACGGGAGGGCAAAATGGTAAATGTAAGTTGTATTAATGTTAATAGGAATTATAATTATAATTATAATAAAAATAATAATAATAATAATAATTATTATTATTATTAATAAAAATAAAACAACAGAATGGCATTCGCCATTCTGTTGTTCGAGCCCGACACCGAGAAGGGAACAGGGGAGAGACGAGGGAGAGGCGAGCGACGATCGACGGCTGGCTCACCGCCGATTTCTGATGCTCTCCGGCCAGACGACGGCGACGAGCAAGGTCCGGCCCGTCTCCGCGCATAACCCGACCGATAAGCTCGGCTTTCACCCTATTTCAGTTCGGTTTGAGGCCGTGAGTGACGAGCCGGTTTTGGCTCCGATCACCGGCCGATTTTGGTCGTTTTCGGCGTGGGTTCGCCGACCCTTGGACCGGCTTTCATCGTATTGCCATGATAAGTTTGTTTGGGCGAAAAATCAGGGAGCCCTCTTCGGGCATTTTGAGTTTTGTTGTGTCTTCTTGGGGTTTTTGGTTAGATTATGTTAATTGAGGCTAAATATGGTTGATTGGTGAGGAAACGGGTGGGAATTGATGGAAAACCGGGAAAAAGGAATTTTTCGGTTAAGGGGCAGTTCGGGTTTTGCTAATTTTGACCTAGCTAGGGTTATTTTTTTTAAATTTCCTTTCGGCAAGTTAAAATAGGTTATTAGAGGAGTACGTGGCCACTGGAATCGTTCGATTCCGATATCCGACGCGAAAGTTATGGACATTTGAGTTTCGGGTCGGTTTTTACCGAACCCAAATTAGTGGTTCGTTTAGTTAGATTTTAGTTGGATTAAGCTAGAAATAGTAGTTAGGGAGTAATTGGTGAATGTAGGCTTTGTTTTAATGGAGTTTGAAGTTGGACGGTAAAATTGACGTAAAACCGGGTTTTGATTGTTTAGGTTAAATTGTCTTATAGTTTTAGTTAGTTTAGGTTTAAGAATGTCTTTAGAGTTTACTAAATTAAGTTTTGTTATTTTAGGTAATCGAGTGATTGAATTATCGGACGAAGTGGACAATTGAGTTTCGAGCAATCAGGTAAGTAGTGGATTACTTGTGTTTTGCCTTCGGGCCTACACCATGGAACGGTAGGGAATTATTTGTTTGTTTACGTATTTGGTTGTTTTGTTTCATGCTGCGTTTCGTTGTTTTGTTTCGTGTTGTATTGCATATCTTGGTTGACACATGCATCATGACTTATAGTTCGCTACGCTAGAGATGAGTGGTTGCATTGTTTGGCATTGAGAGTGGTGAGGGAAGATCGTGAGTACTCGTGTACTGCCCTACGGGGACCACGTGGCAAAGCAATCTGGAATAGGGTGCCTTGTCGGGATACGGTGCTGGTAGTAGCACCCCGAAGGAACTCTATGAAGGATGATTGGCTAAAATACGTAAATGTCGTGAGTATGAATTCCTAGACGGTTATAGGGTTCATGGCCATCCTAGACGGTTATGGGATGTGAGCTGTCTGGTCTTGCTCTGGTGATTCTGAGTATGGCCGTCCTAGACGGTTATGGGATGTGTGCCTACTCAAATCACACGGCTTATGAAACGATTAAAGCAACAAACACTAAAATACGTAAATGTCGTGAGTATGAATTCCTAGACGGTTATAGGATTCTACGATCGACGAGGGAGATTATGCATGGATATCCTAAACGGTTATGGGATGTGAGCTGTCTAGTCTTGCTCTGGTGATTCTGAGTTTTGCCGTCCTAGACGGTTATGGGATGTGTGCCTACTCAAATCACATGGCTTATGAAACGATTAAAGCAACGAACATTAAAATACGTAAATGTCGTGAGTATGAATTCCTAGACGGTTATAGGATTCTACAATCGACGAGGGAGATTATGCATGGCCATCCTAGACGGTTATGGGATGTGTGCTATCTTGTCTTGCTCTGGTGGTTCGGAGTGTGGCCATCCTAGACGGTTATGGGAAGTGTGCCAACTCGTTCCACACGGCTTATGAAAGATTAAAGCAACGAACAGCAAATAACCACAACTGAGTGTTAGAAACTGCATATGTTAGGTTGATTGCATGGTGTGTTGTCGTATTGTTATTCCCTACTTGCTAACCATTAGACTTACGTTTTGTGTTCTATGGTGTAACACCCGGCATTTTTGCCATGTAATTATTCCTTAAACTGTTGAAATGGAATTTATTGGCCATTAATAAAATGCGTATTTTATTTGAAGTTTTATAACACCTTACAGAAAAGGAGATTTTTGGAGAAAACGGATCGAAGAATTTAAGTCACAACTTAATTGGAAAACCAAAGTATGTTCAACCAAAACAAAACTATTTGGTTAGAAATCAATGGAAGGGTAAATTGGGGAGAAATTAAGGTTGGTGGGAGAAAGCCAATAGTTGGTTTCCATGTGTTCAACTTGTTGAACAAGACATACTCTTTCCTTCTACGTGAAACCTTCATTTCATCTCTCTGTTTCTTCTCTTCCTTCCTGTTTTCTCTCTTCCAGACGACAGAGGCAAATTTCCAAACTTTGTTCTCCTGTTTTCTCCCATTTTCTCGGTTACAGGTAACTATTTTTTATTAGTTAACAAGTTTAAGTTAGTTACTTTTAGTTTTACGAATGTTTTGGGTTGACAGCCCGATTATTCACGATATAGGTTTTGAACCACCGTGGACGTGTGAACAAAGCTTTCAGCTCTACAACCACAGGTAAGTTCATGCTTATAGGTTTGGCCCCTAAGGCCCTACAATAAGGAGGTACTAGGTTTTTATGTTATCGGGATTTCTGTTGGGTAGTTAAAGCATAAGTTATGTTTTAGGTTAAGTGTGTCCTGTTTTATATCCTGCTTATTATTCTGTTGCCTGTCTATAAATGTTCATGCATACACGTTTTTCTCTAAAAGTCATGAAAATGTTTTCTGCACACGGTTTGAAGTTAAGTAATATAAAACCTGTAATGAAATGTATGGTTAAGTGTGGACGAGGACTTGCATCCTGTCATGTACTCCTGTTATGTCCTGTTGTGGCATGTACTCCTGTTGCGCCTGCTCTTCTTCCCACTTATACCTTCCTGTCCAGTGAAATGTAATGTAATGTTCATGTATTTGAAAATGTTCATGCATAGTATATGCACACTGCATTCTAGTATGTTCTTACTGAGCTCTAGGCTCATAGATGAACTCCCTGTTGTAGGTACGGATACTCCAGATGAGGACCTTGTGCCTCAAAATGACGAGCTGATGTAGTTGGAGGATCGAGCTCACGGGGTTTGGCTGCTGCAGTCAGACAAGAGTTAATCCTGTGAGAATGTGTTTTCTGAAGTTATGTCCAATATTGTACCATCTTTTGAAGTTTTAAAACATTTGAAATGTAGGTCCAGTTCTATACTACTTTGTGGTTTGTAAAACGATGTATGGAACCTGTATTGATGTTTAATACCTCTGTATTTGACAGTTGAATTATTTTTTGAAGTATTCTGAAATTTGGTTGGAATATTTTCTGTTAGTCTGTGCATGGATAGTTTCTGGTTTTAGAGCTATCCATGTAGTGTGATCTTTCTTAAGTTTCTGTCATGTTTTCTGTTGTGTTCGAAAAATCAGGTTTTTTAACTGGTTTGAGAGTTTGAGACTTTCATGGCTTCTGTTTTTATGCTCTCTGTTCGTATGTCTTCCTGATAAAAGTTGTAAATTTTGCCTTTAAAACTATGTCTAAACTTCATCTACCGATAGATACTGTACATGTTTTGTCTTATTCCCATCCACTGCCAAACAGTGGTTCTGTCATAGGTTATCCCTCCTGCCGATTCCGTTTACTGCCTATATCTTCCGTTGACGTCATCACATCTTCTGATGATGTCATCACACATTTCGAATCGATCTACTGCCTATATCTGCAGATGACATCATCACATCTTCCGATGATGTCATCACACATTTCGAATCCATCTGCTGCCTATATCTGCCGATGACGTCATCACATCTTCCGATGACATCATCACATCTTCTGATGATGTCATCACACATTCCAAATCCATCTACTACCTATATCTGCCGATGATGTCATCACATCTTCCGATGACGTCATCACACATTCCGATCCGATCTGCTGCCTATATCTGCCGATGATGTCATCACATCTTCTGATGACGTCACCACACATCCGATTCAGCTTTACTCAGCATCTACCGACTGACGTCATCTGTTTTATCTTATCTAAATCCACCGCTGCTCTTTTAAACTAAGTTTCCTCGCCAGCCTTATATTTATGTATTTCTGCTTTTACTCCCTGTTTATTCCGATTATTTATTTCCTTCGCCATTTCTGTTCCCTGTTCCTCCCTGTCCCCTCAGTTATTCACTTCAGTAATCCAGCCAACTGTATCTTGTTTGCTTTAACTCAAAAGGACTCACCCTCTCTCTGTAAATGTTTTAAGAGTTCACTTTTGTCTTATATACATCTACCGGTTACTGTTCACTTTCGTCTTATTCACATTCACTGTTCTCTTTGTTTATTCACATCTAGCTTAAATGTGTCTTCCAGTTTCACTTCCAGAGAAGGTTTATACTCTCTGTTAAGGTTTTAAAAGTATAAAGTTTTTTTAAAAAAACATAGTCCCCATTTTGGAATGTCCCGGAGTGATGGCTCCTCGTCCCCGACCGGGTTAGGGGCTGTCACAGTTATGGTATCAGAGAGACAAGGTTTTAAAACCGATTCTGTGAAATGTCTGACTGTGCAATCCGCCACGTGAGATCGCTTCACCAACTGTAAGTGTTTAAGTTACTGTACTTGTTTTGTTTATTAAGTTAAGTTCATTATTTCGTATAGGATTTTTTTTAGAATGGTGAGAGGAAATCAAGGTGATGCAAACGACAGAGGCGACGCCCTCGATCGTCTAACCGAGTTGGTCGGCGTTCAGTCAAGAATGATGGAACGCATGATGGCCAGAGAAGATAATGGGAATCATAATAACCATGCAAATGCTCCACGTGACTCTAGTGGAGAAAGATTTCGGCGACTCCAGCTGCCAGCATTTGATGTACTATCGACGGACCCTACTCATGCTGAGGAATGGATCCGGCAGATTGAACGCATGTTGAATTATGCAGAGGTGGATGAAAATAAGAAAGTGATATGTGCCTCGTTGAATCTCACCAAGAGTGCTGGATTTTGGTGGGATACAGTGCAGTCAACCACTGTGGCATTAAGCTGGGAGGGATTTAAAACACTCTTCTACGAGACATACTTTGACCGCAGCATGAGGAAGGAGAAGTTACTGGAATTCTCTCGACTACGACAGTTTGGAATGGTGGTCGAGTATGTTCAGAAGTTCGATTCACTATCCCGTTATGCACCCCACCTAGTGGCCACTGATGAAAATAAGGTTCATCAATTTATCCAGGGTTTGAAGATGGACATCTTACGAGGGATTACATACGGGGGATTTGACGAGGCCCCATACACAAAGGTGGTAGCTAAGGCTTATCAGTTGGAAGCCTTAGAGGCAAAGTCTCAGAGATATACATCAAAGAGAATCATGCAGGATGCCCCTCAGCAGCAACTACAACAACAAAAGGGACAGTTTGGGCAACCACGGCAGCAACATAACAGAGGTGTGAAAAGACCAAATGAGGTTGCCGTTTACAAGGACAAAGGGAAAAGACCTATGGGAGTTCCTCAGCTTCCCGTATGCCCGCGCTGCCAGAGAAGTCATACGGGAGACTGCAGGCTCTTTACTGGCCAATGTTTCTGATGTGGCAAAGGAGGCCATCATGTTCGGGATTGCTCGATGCAGGACACGAGACCGAACCTTGCAGTACCAAGGGTTTTTGCAATGATGGAGGATGTTGATGATGCTGATCTGCACACGGTAATTACCGGTCAATTATAATATGTGATACACCTGCTTATACCTTGTGGGACACCGGGGCCACACATTCGTTTGTGGCCATGGACTTCGTAGTTAGACAGAAGTTTTGTAGTACGTCGTCAGATCAACCCTACAGCATTATGCTACCGTCCGGAGAGTTTATGCACTCCGAGCAGGTGGTACAGGGTGATATAGTGACAGTAGGAGACCAGAAGTTGTACGCCAACCTTATCGTCATCGGTATGAAATGGTACGATGTCATTCTGGGGATGGACTGGCTGTTTAGACATCACGCCACCATCAACTGCAGGTCAAAGCTCGTGTCTTTGAAGCGCCCGAACGAAGTAGAGTTCTCATATCAGGCTGTACCGAAGAAACATAGTATGCCTGTTATATCCTCCTTGAAGGCTCAACAGCTGATGAGGTCAGGATGTGTAGGACTTCTTGCCCACGTAGTAGATGTTCAGATGCAAGGTGTGGTGGAACTTCAAAATATTCCGGTAGTTCGAAACTTCTCAGAGGTTTTCTTAGATGACCTACCGGGATTGCCACCGGATCGTGAGATAGAGTTTGAGATCGATGTGTATCCTGGTGCTGAACCGGTGTCCAAGAATCCGTACCGTATGGCGCCAATAGAGCTGAGGGAGTTGAAGACTCAGCTAAAGGAGTTGGTGGACAAGGGCTTTGTGTGCCCTAGTTTCTCTCCGTGGGGTGCTCCCGTCTTGTTTGTCAAGAAGAAGGATGGGTCCCTACGGATGTGTATTGACTACCGTGAGCTGAACAAGTTAACGATCAAGAATAAGTACCCGTTGCCGAGAATCGATGATTTATTTGACCAACTACAAGGGGCTCGGGTATTTTCTAAGATTGACTTGCGCTCCGGTTATTACCAGTTGAAGGTCAGAGCTGATGATATTCCAAAGACCGCATTCAGGACTCGATACGGGCATTACGAGTTCTTGGTTATGTCGTTCGGGTTAACTAATGCTCCGACAGCATTTATGGACCTAATGAACAGAATATTCCAAGACTATCTGGATAAATTTGTGATCGTATTTATCGACGACTTCCTAGTGTATTCTAGAAGTGAAGCCGAACATGAGGGTCACTTGGCTATTGTACTGTCAATTCTAAAACAACATCGATTATATGCCTAGCTATCAAAGTGAGAATTTTGGCTGAACAGGATTAATTTCCTTGGCCACGTGGTGTCTGCTGAAGGAGTGTCTGTGGATCCAGCCAAAATTCTGGCAGTGAAGGAAGGGCCAAGACCGAGGAATGCCAGTGAGGTACGGAGTTTCATCAGACTAGCTGGTTATTACAGGAAATTCATCAAGGGATTTTCTGTGATAGCGAAGCCTATGACCAACTTAACGAGGAAGGAAATTAAGTTCAGGTGGTCTGAAGCTTGTGAGTTAAGTTTTCAAACACTTAAGCAGAAATTGACTACTGCTCCTCTGTTAATATTGCCAGTTGAAGATGGCAAATTCAACGTGTACTGTGATGCGTCCAAGGTTGGCTTGGGATGTGTATTAATGCAAGAAGGGAAAGTAGTAGCATACGCATCCCGACAATTGAAGAGCCACGAAGAAAACTACCCTACTCACGACCTTGTGTTAGCGGCAGTTGTATTTGCGCTGAAGGTATGGAGACATCACCTGTATGGACAATCATGTGAGGTGTTTTCTGATCACAAGAGCCTGAAGTACATCTTTACCCAGAAAGAGCTAAACATGAGACAAAGACGGTGGTTGGAATTCGTAAAAGATTACGATGTTGAGATTAAATACCATCCTGGTAAAGCTAATTTGGTAGCTGATGCGTTGAGCAGGATGCCGTCTACTATGCAACCGGCCTTGGCTACCATCTCATTGCCTTTGAGGACAGAAATCTAGAAGTTTGAACTGGAAGAAGTTTCTAAACTATCGGCCGTACTGGCAAATCTAACGTTACGGCCAATCGTCCTGGACCACATTAAGGAGGCCCAGAAGACCAATTCAAAAGAAATGGCCGATATAGTAAGCAAGTTACCTATGGACTCTTCTGAGTTCAGCTATTCGGGAGATGGTATCCTGAAGTTCAGAGATAGATGGTATGTTCCGAAGGATGAAGAGTTACGGAAGCACATCTTGTCGGAAGCCCACTCATCTTCTTTCTCTGTACATCCCGGTAGCACGAAGATGTATCAAGACTTGAAACTTCACTTCTGGTGGCCGAATATGAAGAATGAAGTGGCCAAGTATGTGGAGTCTTGTATGATATGTCAATAAGTCAAAGCTGAACATCAACCACCAAGTGGAACGCTTCAGCCTCTTCTGATTCCCGAATGGAAGTGGGAGAACATCACAATGGACTTTGTTGTTGGCCTTCCAAGGACAGCTAAAGGCCACAATAGCATATGGGTCATAGTGGACAGATTGACAAAGTTGGCCCATTTTCTACCTGTGAAGACGACATTCTCCATGGATCAGTATGCTGAGCTATATATTAGTGAGATTGTCAAGCTGCATGGTATTCTGGTGTCAATTGTTTCGGACCGGGATCCTAGATTCACTTCCAGGTTTTGGAAAAGTTTACAGAGCTCATTGGGCACTAGATTAGACTTCATCATGGCATTCCATCCACAGACGGACGGGCAATCTGAGAGAACGATTCAGACATTGGAAGATATGCTAAGATCACCCGTGCTGGAATTTCATGCTCCTTGGAGTAGATACCTGCCACTTGTGGAGTTTGCTTACAACAATAGCTATTAGGCTACGATCGGTATGGCTCCATATGAAGCACTTTATGGTAGGAAGTGTAGATCCCCATTGTGTTGGGATGAGGTCGGAGAAACCAAGCTTATCGGCCCTGAGATATTACAGTAAATGTCTGAGGTGATAGCTGCTATCAAACAACGAATAAAAATTGCTCACAGTCGACAGAAAAGCTACGCAGACCACAGAAGAAGGGACTTAGAGTTTGCCGAAGGTGATGAAGTATTTCTGAAGGTGTCGCCTTTCAAGGTCGTATTGAGATTCGGTAAGAAAGGAAAGCTCAGCCCACAGTTCATTGGGCCTTTTCCCATCTTGAAGCGTGTGGGAAGCGTGGCGTACAGACTACAGTTGCCAGCGTCAATAGATGGGGTTCACAATGTATTCCATGTGTCGATGCTGAGGAAATGTGTACGACATCCAACTCAGATCGTGGAACAGGTGGACTTTGATATCATGCCGACACTGACATATGAAGAAAAACCCATACAGATATTGGATACTTCACTCAAGGTGCTACGCAACAAGGTGGTCCCATTGGTGAAAGTTTTGTGGCGCAATCATAATGTGGAGGAAGCCACTTGGGAAAGACAACAGGACGTTAGGGCCAAATATCCGGAACTCTTTGCTTAGGTAAATTTTGGGGACAAAATTTCTGTTAAGGTGGATGGAATGTAACACCCGGCATTTTTGCCATGTAATTATTCCTTAAACTGTTAAAATGGAATTTATTGGCCATTAATAAAATGCGTATTTTATTTGAAGTTTTATAATATCTTACAGAAAAGGAGATTTTTGGAGAAAACGGATCGAAGAATTTAAGTCACAACTTAATTGGAAAACCAAATTATGTTCAACCAAAAGAAAACTATTTGGTTAGAAATCAATGGAAGGGTAAATTTGGGAGAAATTAAGGTTGGTGAGAGAAAGCCAATGGTTGGTTGCCATGTGTTCAACTTGTTGAACAAGACATACTCTTTCCTCCTACGTGAAACCTTCATTTCATCTCTTTGTTTCTTCTCTTCCTTCCTATTTTCTCTCTTCCAGATGACAGAGACAAATTTCTAAACTTTGTTCTCCTGTTTTCTCCCATTTTCTCGGTTACAGGTAACTATTTTTCATTAGTTAACGAGTTTAGGTTAGTTACTTTTAGTTTTACGAATGTTTTGGGTTGACAGCCCGATTATTCATGATATAGGTTTTGAACCACCGTGGACGTGTGAACAAAGCTTTCAGCTCTACAACCACAGGTAAGTTCATGCTCATAGGTTTGGCCCCTAAGGCCCTACAATAAGGAGGTACTAGGTTTTTATGTTGTCGGGATTTCTGTTGGGTAGTTAAACCATAGGTTATGTTTTAGGTTAAGTGTGTCCTGTTTTATATCCTGCTTATTATTCTGTTGCCTGTCTATGAATGTTCATGCATACACGTTTTTCTCTAAAAGTCATGAAAATGTTTTCTGCACACGGTTTGAAGTTAAGTAATATAAAACCTGTAATGAAATGTATGGTTAAGTGTGGACGAGGACTGGCATCCTTTCATGTACTCCTGTTATGTCCTGTTGTGGCATGTACTCCTGTTGCGTCTGCTCTTCTTCCCACTTATACCTTCCTGTCCAGTGAAATGTAATGTAATGTTCATGTATTTGAAAATGTTCATGCATAGTATATGCAAACTGCATTCTAGTATGTTCTTACTGAGCTATAGGCTCATAGATGAACTCCCTGTTGTAGGTACGGATACTCCGGATGAGGACCTTGTGCCTCAAAATGACGAGCTGATGTAGTTGGAGGATCGAGCTCACGGGGTTTGGCTGCTGCAGTCAGACAAGAGTTAATCCTGTGAGAATGTGTTTTCTGAAGTTATGTCCAATATTGTACCATCTTTTGAAGTTTTAAAACACTTGAAATGTAGATCCAGTTCTATACTACTTTGTGGTTTGTAAAACGATGTATGGAACCTGTATTGATGTTTAATACCTCTGTATTTGACAGTTGAATTATTTTTTGAAGTATTCTTAAATTTGGTTGGAATATTTTCTGTTAGTCTGTGCATGGATAGTTTCTGGTTTTAGAGCTATCCATGTAGTGTGATCTTTCTTAAGTTTCTGTGATGTTTTCTGTTGTGTTCGAAAAATCAGGTTTTTTAACTGGTTTGAGAGTTTGAGACTTTCATGGCTTCTGTTTTTATGCTCTCTGTTCGTATGTCTTCCTGATAAAAGTTGTAAATTTTGCCTTTAAAACTATGTCTAAACTTCATCTACCGATAGATACTGTACATGTTTTGTCTTATTCCCATCCACTACCAAACAGTGGTTCTGTCATAGGTTATCCCTCCTGCCGATTCCGTTTACTGCCTATATCTTTCGATGATGTCATCACATCTTCTGATGATGTCATCACACATTCCGAATCGATCTGCTGCCTATATATGCCGATGACGTCATCACATCTTCCGATGACGTCATCACACATTCCGAATCCATCTGCTGCCTATATCTGCCGATGACGTCATCATATCTTCCGATGACGCATCACATCTTCCGATGATGTCATCATACATTCCGAATCCATCTGCTGCCTATATCTGCCGATGACGTCATCACATCTTCCGATGACGTCATCACACATTCCGATCCCATCTACTGCCTATATCTGCGGATGACCGATTTCATCTGCTGCCTATATCTGCCGATGACATCATCACATCTTCCGATGACGTCACCACACATCCGATTCAGCTTTACTCAGCATCTACCGACTGACGTCATCTGTTTTGTCTTATCTAAATCCACCTCTGCTCTTTTAAACTAAGTTTCCCCGCCAGCCTTATATTTATGTATTTCTGCTTTTACTCCCTCTTTATTCTGATTATTTATTTCCTTCGCCCTTTCTGTTCCCTGTTCCTCACCGTCCCCTCTGTTATTCACTTTAGTAATCCAGCCAACTGTATCTCGTTTGCTTTAACTCCAAAGGACTCACCCTCTCTCTGTAAATATTTTAAAAGTTCACTTTTGTCTTATATACATCTACCGGTTTCGTCTTATATACATCTACCAGTTACTGTTCACTTTCGTCTTATTCACATCCACTGTTCTCTTTGTTTATTCACATCCAGCTTAAATGTGTCTTCCAGTTTCACTTCCAGAGAAGGTTTATACTCTCTGTTAAGGTTTTAAAAGTATAAAGTTTTTTTTAAAAAAAAAATAGTCCCCGTTTTGGAATGTCCCGTAGTGATGGCTCCTCATCCCCGACCCGGTCGAGGGCTGTCACATATGGTGTAGATGGCGAGTATTATCCAGGTGAGGTAGAGGGGACAGTCGAGGACTAGGCCGCAGTCGGAGGAGTTCGGGGCACGCCGGTGCAGGCAGTTGTCAGGGCGTCACGAACATGGTCTTCGAGAGAATGTGGGACTTTACATTTTAGTAGTTTATTGTAGATGTCTGTTTGTAGATATGATGGGAATGCTTAACTCATTTTGGTTGATGTTTTTGATTGTTGTGGTATAGCTATGTGTATTTGTGGTATATAGTCATAGTTAAGGGTGATGTATCGCCCTGTACTGTGGACTTTCTTCATTTAGGGATGTTAGTATTATAGTTTCTCTTTGCTACTATTTGGAGATTTCGTATACTAGAAAGTTGAGTAGATAGTTGAGTAGAGTATTCTGGATCTGGTTGGGATTGGATTTCATGCAGGTATTTAGCATTTTGGAGGCGCCATTTTCAGGCGTTACTTTGTCAAATTTTTGGGGAAGACACCGTGATATTTAACGGTTAGAATTAAGGGAAATTAATGAGTCTAGGCAGCTAGGTATGACTTAAGAGAGTTTTGAGAGACTTAGCTTTAATTCTACTTTGTCAATTTTATTTTAAATTATATTTTAACGTGGGATTGGTTAGCAAAGTAGCGCACCGAGCCAGGATGGGTTCGAGGACGTTACAAGTTGAAATGAAGGAGTGCGTAGCTCTTGTATCTATCAGAGAAAATATTGGTACATCCATGACTAGAATAGTACCTGATATGACAGATGGCTGTGCCTCGTCGTCGACATCTCTAGGCTCAATAAATGCGAAGATCCTCGGCATAACTCTTCGAAGATCTCTGCCCTGTTGATTTCAGCTTGACTGATTTCGGTCCAATAACAGGCAGTTTATAATATAATGGCCAACCTCTCCACATCTATAACAGCTGTTGGTACCCAACCGACACTCGCCGAAATGTTCCTTCTGGCACTTAGGACAAACTGGCTTCTGAGCAGCCCCTTGAACTTGATTCCTTTTGCCCTGATCATTTCCTCCTTCATGAGGCCTTTTAACGCCTGTTTGTTGTTGTTGCTGTGGCGGCTGCCCTCTAGGTTGCCAACCCCAATTCCGTACCTGAGGCTGAATCTCCCGAAAAAAGCCCTAAGCAGGGTCTCTCGGCTTAACGCAGGTCAACTCTGCAGCCTCGAACTCCAGGGCTCTCGCTGCGATATCCTCATAGGACACATCTAGAATGCCGGATACTATAAGGTTCTTCCGAATCTCCCGATTTAGTCCATCCATAAATTGTTGCACCTTGTCCTCATCATTGCTGACTAGGCGCGGTGCGAATCGGGATAAAGCTTCGAACTTTCTGATGTACTCCGCAACTGTACTGGTCTGCTTTAGCTGCGTGAACTCTGCTCTCTTTGCCGCCCTCACTGTACGGCTGAAATACTTATCAAAGAACACGGTCTTAAACCGTTCCCACCTCATCAGTGCCACGTCCGTCGTTGCCTTAACAGAATCCCACCAGGACCGGGCATCCAATGCTAGGTGGAATGTGACGCACGCAACCTTCTCAGCATTGTCCACTTTGGCATACGCCAACATCTCCTCCATCGTTCGAACCCACTCTTTAGCAATAAAGGGGTCCGTAGATTGTTCGTTAAATATTGGAGGCCTTAGCTTTTGAAATCTTTTCATGCTGTGGTTGTCTGAAATTACTATGTCCTCAGGCCAATGTGTAGGTGCAGTTGCCGGGACGAGCTTGCGGGGTTGGTTGCGACAATCAGGCATATTTTGACTCGTGGGTGACGTCTCGAGGTTTAAGTTACGTTGTATAGTTTTTTTTTTGGGATTTAGGTGAAGTAAAGGTTTTGTGTAGATGTTTGAAACTTTTGTTTAGATAGTTGTTTTTGGAAAATCATATTGGAACTGTTTGGGCTATAACGACCCTTACACTATTCCCTTAATTTCCCGTATAAATTTTTCTTTTTAAACCTCTAATTAAAATTAAAACATCCATAAAACCATTTAAAGAAAATACCTTAAATAAGTGTTGAAATTTCTTTGAAAAATTAATTAAAAACATTAAAATAACATATTAAAACATCGTCCAATGGAAGTAGGGGTAAAAATGGCATTCTGCCCATAAAAGCATGGCCGATCGATCCGCCAATTCAGCCGATCGATCGGCTGTGTTAAAATTATGGGGGGCGATCGATCGCCCCCCATATGGGCAAACGATCGTGACACGGGGTCCCCTAGAAAAGGGCCCGTCTACAACCCACAAATAGTCAAGATAAGTGCTCGGTTGTGTGTTCGTGTAAAAATGATGAATAAGGGAAGAAATTACTAAAAAAAAAACAATAAATAAAATGCAAGAAAATAAACAATGGTTGAATAATGCTAGGGCCGAATATTATATGATGTGTGAGGATGTGAAATATAAAGAAAAAAAAATAGAAGGAAAGAGATGGAGAAGAAATGTTATGGATGAGATGTCAAATGCAATGCAAAAAGGAAATAACATGACATAAAATAAAAAGTGAGGGTGTGTGATTGGTGGAGCCGAAAATAAAGAGTGATATTGTGTGGATGTGATAGCAATAAAAATAAAGAAAATACCCTTGGAGGTTCCTTAGAGCGATCTTACGGGTTAATCTCTAGGATAAACGTTTTCCGGGAGGAAAACGACCACCGTAGGAAGGGATTTTTCGTCCTCGATCCAACTCCCAATGGAGAAGGTGAGGGAATGAGTAAGAGCTAACCTAGCAACCCAAGCTAGGCTAGCAATGGAGGCTAACTCCTCTTGGTTCAAGGAACCAAGGAAAACACTCCTAAGGATACCCTCCTGTGAGTAGAGAAATAGAAATTTTATAAATGGACAAAAAATTGTCATACATGCACCAATGCCATGAATTTATAGAGTCCTAGGGTGGATTATTAGGGTTTCCATAAGGATGAATGAATGGTGGCCCTTGGATGAAAAATGATGGATGGCCAAGATCAAAGCAAACAAGCACACATCCTAGGGAGGAGATGAATGCCATGCCTAAAGGGATCAATGGAGGGAATCTTGCCACATCATCAATCCATGTTGCCACTAACTCTTGTACCTGCAAAATCATACCTTTAAATATGGGCTCTTCTTTGGGCCATGGCTTCCTTTGGGCTCCATTTGTTGTAGACTTTTTCCTTGAATATTTGAGTTGAAATTCTTCAACCCATAATCCACCAACATTCATCTAACCCTACCCACACAATCTAATGCATGCAATGCAATTTATAAAATCATTACAATAAAGGCGAATGTATGCCAAATAAGTTCGAAATAAAAATTACAAAAATAGGGCCCGGGAAGACAAATTCCCATTGGGCTAAGTCGTGACTCCTCCAAGTGATCCATAGGCAATCCTTCTTCATAAATTTTCCTACAAAAATAAAAACACGTAATAAATAGAGAATTTAGATAAGGCAAGGGATTTTTACTAACTTTCATTAAGTATGCATCCCGAGGCATGTCATCCTCTCCAGGTGATTTGAGGATTTGACCTCAAATCTGATTATTGACTATTCGCAAGGAGGACTCTAACAAATTCTCGTCTACTAGTTTCTTTATTACGTTTGATAGGTTGGAGTTTGAAGGCGATAAGGATATATTCGTTCGTTAGAATTTCTAAGTGTTAATCATGGCTCAAATGTCAACAAGAGGTGCTAAGAAACCGTGGCTAAAGACAAGATAACCCGAGAACAAGAAGAAGCAAAAACCGTGAAAATTATGCAACAAATTATAAACCGGTTTTGCAATTTTCTTTAGGCCGATTTCATGCACATTTTTCTACCATATTTTCAGCAAAGTTTTGGTTTAGATCTAGACGAAAATAACGATTAAATATAAAGCAAATATCATAGAAGAACCGATGCTAAGATGAAGAATAGACCGAAAAGGAAAAAGAGAATAACTAGGAAAGATTTAACTATACCTCTGCTGATTTCTTCCTCTATTGCAAACCATATTTCAACAAGATATTCAAGTTAATAAATAGCATTAAAATGGCAGCAAATAAAAGAGTTAGATTAGCACCAAGTTAGCACAAAGTTAGATAACAATATATGGAAAACAATGCAGAAAAATAAAGGAATTAATGCTAGAAAAGGAAACAAGCCGCTATCCCGGGTTTGTGCCGATTTTTGACTATTGTCATGGCAACTAAACGCATTTGGGAAGCCTTGTGGCTCTGATACCACTTGACACGGGGTCCCCTAGAAAAGGGCCCGCGTACAACCCACAAATAGTCAAGATAAGTGCTCGGTTGTGTGTTCGTGTAAAAATGATGAATAAAGGGAAGAAATTACTAAAAAAAAAAATAAAAAAGAAATAAAATGCAAGAAAATAAACAATGGATTAATAATGCTAGGGCCGAATATTATATGATGTGTGAGGATGTGAAATATAAAGAAAAAAAATAGAAGGAAAGAGATAGAGAAGAAATGTTATGGATGAGATGTCAAATGCAATGCAAAAAGGAAATAAAATAACATAAAATAAAAAGTGAGGGTGTGTGATTGGTGGAGCCGAAAATAAAGAGTGATATTGTGTGGATGTGATAGCAATAAAAATAAAGAAAATACCCTTGGAGGTTCCTTAGAGCGATCTTACGGGTTAAGCTCTAGGATAAACGTTTTTCGTGAGGAAAACGACCACCGTAGGCAGGGACTTTTCATCCTCGATCCAACTCCCAATGGAGAAAGTGAGGGAATGAGTAAGAGCTAACCTAGCAACCCAAGCTAGGCTAGCAATGGAGGCTAACTCCTCTTGGTTCAAGGAACCAAGGAAAACACTCCTAAGGATACCCTCCTTTGAGTAGAGAAATAGAAATTTTATAAATGGGCAAAAAATTGTCATACATGCACCAATGCCATGAATTTATAGAGTCCTAGGGTGGATTATTAGGGTTTCCATAAGGATGAATGAATGGTGGCCCTTGGATGAAAAATGATGGATGGCCAAGATCAAAGCAAACAAGCACACATCCTAGGGAGGAGATGAATGTCATGCCTAAAGGGATCAATGGAGGGAATCTTGCCACATCATCAATCCATGTTGCCACTAACTCTTGTACCTGCAAAATCATACCTTTAAATATGGGCTCTTCTTTGGTCCATGGCTTCCTTTGGGCTCCATTTGTTGTAGACTTTTTCCTTGAATATTTGAGTTGAAATTCTTCAACCCATAATCCACCAACATTCATCTAACCCTAACCACACAATCTAATGCATGCAATGCAATTTATAAAATCTTTACAATAAAGGCGAATGTATGCCAAATAAGTTCGAAATAAAAATTACAAAAATAGGGCCCGGGAAGACAAATTCCCATTGGGCTAAGTCGTGACTCCTCCAAGTGATCCATAGGCAATCCTTCTTCATAAATTTTCCTACAAAAATAAAAACACGTAATAAATAGAGAATTTAGATAAGGCAAGGGATTTTTACTAACTTTCATTAAGTATGCATCCCGAGGCATGTCAGATCGCCCTTTGGCGACCAACCAGCCGATCGTTTCGCCTTTAACAGGCAAACGATCGGCACACTCTCTGGAATTTCTTCTAGAGCGTGACCGAAAAAAGACAAAGAGGGCCAATTGATCACCTTCCTCAGGCGATCGATCGGCGAGCTCTTTGGAATTCTTCCAGAGAGTCGCCTCTTCCTTCTCTTCCTTTCTCCTTCCTATTTTCCTGCATAAACACGCCTAAACACTTCACCATTTTCCTCTCATAAAATCCATTCTTAATATTTCATAACAACCTACCATTCGCATACAATTGACTCTCTACCAATCCCCCATTTACTGACTCAAAGCACATTTAAACATAATCCAAATTATATAAAAACGAACCGCGTGGTTCCGTTTAAAAGTTTAACATTTCCCCATGTTTGAAATTATCAATAACACTACAAAATACTTTCAAAAACACTATAAAATATATATCCAGATCCAAGCATCCTAAAATGTTCAACTATATAATTTCCTATATCCTATCCATCAATTCCCCAAAATGTTTACCTACGTCCCCACGGGTCAAAATAAGCTCCGACTGCCAGCTCACTCCCATGGGCCATTCTTCTTCAACGTGCTTATACTTCGGGCTGAGGGACGTCTTCCTCACCTGTCTCAAAATCACCTACACCATAGAATTAAAAATGTGAGCTAGAGGCTCAGTAAATCTAAGTGAATGCACGTGAATGCTAATGCTATGCATGTACAGTTCATAAATCATGCGTCCTACCTTTTCGCTAATCATTTCATTTATGTCACCGGGGCTTCACTCTCCCTAGATAGGAGCGGCACATCCGTCAATTGGATAGCCCCTCGTATCTAACCGGTGGGAGGGGGGGAATATGCTTCACCTGACAGCCATGTTTGAACCACTGCCACCGACGTGACCTTTATTACATTCGTTTACCTTTTCGTTTTGTAAAAACATGCATAGAAATTTCTTTTTATGCTCTTTTCGAAAACAATGATGCATGAACAGATACTATGCCATGAACGAAATAGAAATGAGTAGAAACATACTAACAATAAATTTAACAATTAACAACCTAACCAAACCTAAAACTAACTACCTGTTCTAATTACCCGAACGCAATATATCTCTAATTCCTCAATTTAACGTACATTCCTATGGTGTAGGCCAAGACAGCCAAACAAATCACGAAGACTTACCTCGCGTCCGTTGAAATTCGAGATCCATCCACGAGCGTTGTTCACCTAGGGCAATGCACAACATTCGTCATTTAAATCAATTCTAAACTATCGAGTTTAGAAAATTACAAACTCCTAGCTAAAGAAAATCTCATAAACTCTAAAACACCTCATTGAGGCATTTTATCGAGCAACTCATGCTCGTGAATTTTCAAACCTTATTAATGGAGTTTTTAAATTCTCCAACCACCAAACTTCTCAACCACCTCAATTAAACAATTAAACTTCCAACAATAATCATAATTACAGCCATTTGAGGCGCATTTATGCTAAACCTATCGATTTCAAATTCTATTTCATGTTTTCAACTAAAACTCTAACAAACCCTAATCGTTTTGCAACCCGAAAACTACCAATAAACTTTCCAAAACCATAGAATCTTACCTAGAGTGACGTTTGGAAAAGAAACGCGCGAGGGGAGGGAAAAAATCACCGTGAGGGAGGGAGAGGAAGGCAGGAGAAAATCATGTAAGTTTGAGGGACGGAGGGATTTTGTGTTTTTGTTAAAATTTGGCTTGCAAAATTACTTAATTGCCCTTCCTCTTAATTTCTATTTGTTTCTCCAATTACCTCATTATTTAACTAACGATTCGATTTCTCCAAATTTTCATATTTCACCATAAATTCCAATTTATTATTGGGGCTCCGTTAAAACTTTCCGTTCACAAAACGGACTTAGTTTGACGTATTTATAAAAATACCGTTTATATTGAAATAAATCAAATTCCGTAAAGCCATGTGTTACAATTAGGTTGTACATGGATATGTTCGGTTTTTAGATCGATCCATGCAGTTTGATTTCTTAAATTCTGCCACGTTTTTTAACTCGTTTTGGAGATACATTTTTAAGCCGTGTTTTTGGGGTTTTGAAGTATTTTATATTTAGAGAGGTTGAGATTGGTTTTGGGTAAGTTTAATGCAGAGTGTAGGTGGAAGAATTGGGGAAAAATGTGAAAAAGTGAGAAAAAGGGAGAAGTGGCGTGCTGGTTCACGCAGCCGATCAATCGGCTGAATGTCTGATTTTCAGGCGGGAAACCAGAGCGTTCGCCGATCAATCATGCACGGGTGCGATCGATCAGCTGAGGCACGCCCACTAGAGCAGGTGCTGATCGATCGGCTGCCCAGCATGCGTGCCACCCGGGCACTACGCGCACCCGGGTAGGCAACGCGAGCAGGACGGCAGCGCGCTGCATGCGAGACGACTACGCGTCATGCGTGCACGTGGCCAAGCGATGCATGCGCCCAGTGCGCGCGCGCCGCATGTCAAGTGCACCAAAGTTGATTTTTTTTCAAGTTTTGATTTTCAAACACGTTTCAACCCGATGTTTTATGATACTTCCAAAACGTATTTTCTGAGCATTTTCCCATGCATTTTAAACAATTTAAACGACCCCAAAAACCGAGTCAAAGTTTTACCAAAAATGACTTTAGGCTTCGATTTAGAGTTTTAAAAAGTCAAAAATTTTCACGTCCAAAATGTCCAAGCCGAGTCAAGGTCAGGTGACGTCCCATGGCGGTCCTAAGGGGTTGGAATCGCTACAAGTATTAACTTAATGCCGATGTCTGTATTTAGAAAACTTGGAATTGGCGAAGCTCGTCCTACCACAGTCACGTTGCAACAAGCTGATCGTCATTGGCTCACCCAAAAGGGAAGATTGAGAATGTGTTGGTGAAGGTCGATAAGTTTATTTTTCTAGCCGACTTCATCATTTTAGATTATGAAGTGGATAGAGAGGTCCAATCATTTTTGGGCAGACCCTTATTTGCTACCTGAAGAACCTTAATTGATGTTAAAAAAGGAGAGCTCACTATGCGAGTGAACAACCAAAACAAGACCTTCCACATTTTAAAGGCAATAAAATTCCTTGATTATGAAGAAAAGTGTCTTTCCTTGGTGGCAATTGCTGGAAGCTCAGAGCAAGCATTAGTTTTAAACAAAGAACAAATTGATAAATTGATAACAAGGATGATAAATTGGAAGAAAAATCAAAATAAGTTTATAATAAGTTGTTTCAACAACCAGTTTGAACATCGGGGCAGATTAGAACCAAACTACAACTTGGCTAAACCTTTTGTTGAAATGTTGCCTCTACTTGAGTTGAAGCAACTCCCTTCACACTTGAAATATGTATTTCTTGGAGTAACAAAAACTCTTTCAGTCATTATTTAAACATCGCTCAATTCTGAAGAAGAAACATAATTGATAAAAGTCTTGAAAAAATTTTGAGGAGCGATAACCTTGACCATTGCTGACATTAAAGGTATTAGTCCAAACATCTGCATGCATATTATGAATTTTATGATGAAGAATTATGATTTTCTGTTTGGATTTTATGTGGAAGAATTAGCCAGGACTTCCATGAATTTCATGTGAAAGAATTATCCGGGACTTCTCTTTTCAAGGAAGTCCTATCACTTTAATATTTTTAGAAATATGATTTTCTGTTTGGATTTTATGTGGCAGTGTGGACATTGACAAGTTTAAGTTTTGGGGTGGAATTAGATAAAGAATTGCTTGGAGTACTTTCCTGTTAAAGAGAAAATTAGGCTTGTAACACCCAGCGTTTTTTGTCATGTAACTGTCCCTAAATTTATTTGAATGAAATTAATTCGCTATAAATGCAATATATATTTTTTTTAGAAATTGGACGCCGGGAATCTATGAATTTAAGAAAATAGGGCAAAATCACTAAAGATAAAAAGTACGAGATTTGAAACGGGAATTTGAAACAAAACTCGACGCTTTTATTATATAAACATCTCTCTCTCTCTCTCCCTCCCACCCACGTGGGTATTTCCCCCTCCCCTCCCCCTCTTTCTTACTTTCTCCTTCTCCCTCCCTTCTCTGCATTCTTTCTCTTCCAGGCAACGACAAGAGCACATTTTCTCCATGCCAACAATTTCCAGCCTCCTCTTCTGCGGTTTTCTTCTAATTTCTTTGATTAAGGTAACCTTCTACGTTAGTTAACGAGTTTAGACTAGTTATACGTTAGTTTCGTTGAAGTTTTAGGTTTAGGGTTTTGGAGAAAACTTGTCAATTTTATCTGAAATCATGCTAGAATATTATTTAAGGGTTTGAATGGATAAACTAAGGAAAAATTAGGCTCGTTTGATGAAAAAAGGAGAATTCGACCAGAAATCGGCGTTATTTAGGGCACCCACGAAATTGTAATTTTTGTTATCGTTCCAAGCATGCTTTTCAAAAATTAACAATTTCATGTTAAACTAGATGTAATGAGGTTTCCGGAGCATATTGAATTGTTAAAAACAGATGTCGTTCGGGAGAGGAATTTGAGTATGAAAGTGTGCACAAAAGGTGTTTGAAGGATTGTCTAAAAGAATTGTTAAATAGGTTTGAGCTATTTGAATTGAGCGTGAATTCGTTCGTTTATTTTATTAGTTTACGCCTATGTATTTTGGATAATGATTTGATTATGTGTAATATAGGTTTGTGAATTGCCGAGAACATACGTGCGAGGCTTGCAAACTCTACGGACCTCAGGTAAGTTTGTAAATAGGTGTTGGCCCTTAAGGTCCTACATCACGGAGGTACTAGGTTTTTACATTGTCGGGTTTGTTGACGGGTAGTTAGGTCGTAGATTATGTCCTAAGTAAATGTGTTTGCTATATGTATTGTCTTGATGACCTGTCGTTTATTTATGCTTTGAGGATTGTCTTTTCATTACGTTACGTTTGTGCACAATGTATATTCATGCATAACATTTTATACACGTGATTTGAAGTAAGAAAAATAAAATATGTAAATGTAAAGTACGGTTAAGTGTGGGACGGGTGTTGGAATATGTTTTGTCCTTCTCTAGGACTAATGTAAAACTACCCTCGCCACAAACAAACATGTGATTTTATTTCTTCTCAAACATGTGTTTTATCCCTCCTTGAGAAACGACAAAAGTACTAACCATGTTAAACCATGTCAAGTACGTAATGTTTCCCACTCCCTATAAGCCCCACTTATTCCACATGATAACTTGAATGTAAATGTTAAGTAATGTTCATATATTTGAAATGTTCATGCATAGCACGTGCATCTCTTGCATTATATGACCTTACTGAGCTTTAAGCTCATTAGTTGAACTCTATGATGTAGGTACGGATCGTACAGATGAGGACTTTGAGCCTCATGTCGATGAGTAGGTGCGGTTGGCCGGACGAGCTTGCAGGGTTGGTTGGTTGCGGCAGTCAGGCGTATTTTGACCAGTGGGTGACGTCTTGAGGTTTATGTACATTTGTATAGTCTTTTTGGGATTTAAGTGATGTATAGGTTTTGTGTTGATGTTTTAAAACGTTTATTCAGATTTTGCCTTTTGAAAATTCATACTGGAACTGTTTTGGCTATTAGGATGTGCATGGATTCGTTCGGTTTTCAGATCGATCAATGCAGTTTGATTTCTTGGATTTCTGCCACATTTTCTAACACGTTTTGAGTCGGGTTTTTGGCAATTTTGATGTGATTTACGTTTAAAGGGGTAGGGAAAGGTTTTTGGTAAGTTCAATGTGAAGTGTAGGTGATAGAAATGGAGAAAAAAGAAAAAGGGAGAAAAAGAGTGGAGGTGGTGCGCCAGGGGGCGTGCGCAGCCGATCAATCGGCTGGATGTGTGGATTTTGGTTGAGGGACTAGAGGGTCCGCCGATCGATCAGCTCTGTAGCGACCCTTAAACCTATCCCTTAATTTCCCGTATAAAATTTTTCTTTTTTTTAAACATTCTCAAGTGAACCCCTTTCATTAAATCGTTAAATCAAAGCATAAATCGTTGAAATATATTTAAAAACCATTTAAATAAAACAATTAAAACAGTGGAGGAATCGACCAAGCAAATTGAGGGGCAAAAGGGGCAATTCGCCCATGAAAACCATAGCCGATCGATCGGCTAAAATGCAAATATAGGGGGCGATCGATCGCCCCACACATCAGGGCATCGATCGGCCCTGCGATCGATCACCAGCCGATCGATCGCCCCTTTGGGCGATCGATCGACACTCTCTCTAGATTTTTCTAGAGAGTGGCGACCGTTTACGCCAATCGATCGCCTCCTTAGGCGATCGATCGGCAACCTCTCTGAAATCCGAAATTCCAGAGAGTTGCTTATCTCTTTTCTCTTCTTCCCTGCACACTTATACTTCCTCTTCTTCTCCCCATAAACTTCAACATCACATACATACTAAAACACTTCATAATCATCAACCCAATATCTTAACTTTATTCATCACAAAATACACTACTCTCTCATAACTTCCTCAACTCATAAGCCACCGAATCATCTACTCGACGCACATTCAAAAGGTAATAAAATCTTGTGAAAAATGAACTGCATGGATCCATTTGAAAACCAAACAAAAACACCTACGAACTTCAACAACCAAGCAGTTCAGTATCATCTAAATAACAGGCTTAACAAAACGTTTTATAAAACGAGTTTACCAAAACATCAAAACATCAATTTATTAACTATCCAGATACCAAACATCCTAAAATGTTTCTAACTATACAATTATCCTATCTAATCAACCATCAGCCTAAAACATCCTGAAAATCTTCAAGACACTTACTTACGTCCCCACGGGTCATAAACAGCACCGACTGCCTAGCGCACTCCCACAGGCCAACCTTCTTCAACCTGCTCATTCTTCGGGTGGAGGGATCTCAGCCTCACCTGTATTGAAATCACCTACACCATAAAGTCATCTATGAGCTGGAGACTCAGTAAGCTTCGTAAATGCAAATGCATGCTGTGCATATGAGGTTCGGAAATCATGCAGACATTTTAATCATTATTTTACAGAACAGATTGTTATAGAACAGAACGTCACCGGGGTCTAACTTTCATCAGATGGAGAGGGCACTTCCGGCGATTGGACTGCCCTTTCCATCTACCGGGAGGAAAACATGCTTCCATCCGTAAACAGCCATATCTGAACCCCACCCTGTCGTGACCAGATTACGTACATTCGTTTCATTTTCTTAAACACGTACAGAAATCTATTTTTCATGCTATTTTAAAAGAACGTGATGCATGTACAGAAAAGGGCATAATTTAAGCATTCAACGTGTGTACCATCAGGACGATAAAAACATAACCTATGAAAGCAACTAATCCTAACTACCCAACCAAAGCAATTAAACAATAAAGCCCCAATAATCCTCAACACAACTTTGACATATGGTGTAGGTCAATCGGCCACAATAAGTCATGGGAACTTACCTCGCGTCCGTTGCAATTCAAGCTCCGTCCACGAGCGTTGTTCACCTAGTGCAATTCATAACAATCGTCATCAAACGAGTTTAAACCGCTAAACATCAAAACTAACAAAACCCTTAACTAAAGAAATTTTTTAAAACTCTACTTTAACTCATTGAGGCATTTTAATCGAGCAATTCGCGCTCGACACCTCAAAACCTCCGTTAACGGAGTTTTCCAAAACCTCAAAAATCCACAAACCCTAACATTCCTCAATGAATCGGTTAACTTCGTCCAATAACGCCTAATACGTTCATTATATTGACAAATACGGTAAACCTAATGATTTCAAACTCTAATTCCACATTTTTAACAAAACCCTAAACGAACACTAACCATTTTAAACTTAGAAAACCAAAATCTAACGCTCCCATATCCATAGATTCTTACCTAGGGTTGTGAAAGGAGAAGAAAACGTGAAGAAACTTGAAGATCATAGAATGAATCGCCGGCATTGAAGAGGAGAAGCGTCGTGGTGATGGAAGTCGCCGAGAGAATGCAGAGAGAAAGGGAGACATCGTGAAGTGTTCTGGAGAAGAAGAAAGGCTTTTGCCTTATTTTATAAAATTGACTTGTCAAATGACCGTTTTGCCCTTCCTTTGATTTATATTTGTTTCATCCTTTGTTTCGTTATTTGGCTAACGATTCAGTTTCTCCAAATTTTCTTATTTCACCAATAATCCCAACTTATCATTATGGCTCTTTTAAAATTTTCCGTTCGTAAAACGGACTTAATTCGACATATTTACAAAAATGCCATCATATATTGAAATATTAAAATCTCGAAAAACTGGGTGTTACATTCTACCCACCTTAATTAAAATTTTGTCCTCAAAATTTGCTTATACAAACAGTTCAGGATACTTAGACATCATATCCTGCTGCCTCTCCCACGTAGTGTAACACCCGAGAATTTTCTATTTCGTGAGTAGCCTTAGGTTAGAAGTGTTAGGCGAGTTCCATTTCTCAAGTTTAGTGGAGTACATTGAGGAGTAAGAGAAGAGAAAATAAAGTGGTTTGACAATTCAAACCAAAGGGTTTGAAAAGTCAAACAACCAATAGGATTTTTCATGCATTAATGGTATGAAAATTATTAAATTAAAATGAATGAAAAGTGAAGAGTTGTATGGCATTCACGTTGGAGGTTTTGGGAGAGAAAAGTGTTGGTGGTTTTACAAATTTAAAAAGCTTGGAGGAGGAAAGTTAAAAGGTGGAAGAAAAGTTAGGTTAAAAAGATGAGTTTCCATTTTTTTCTTCATTTCATCGAGCTTCTCTCCTTCTCCTCCATAGCCATCGATCCCCTTCCTCCTTTCTTCATCTATTGAAGACTTTCCAAGGTAATTTCTCTTGGGTTTTGGTTTGTGTACATTTAGATGGAGTTTAGAAGTGTTTTTATGTATTTTGGTTATGTTTGGTGAATGTTGGAAAACCCTAGGTTAGGGATTCCGAAAAATTTAGTTTAGATGTTAGATTTCTTTCCTATTTTGGTAGTTTAGTTGTTGAATGGAGTGATTTAGGTTGTTGGAGGGGTTAGATGAAAGATTGAAAGAGTGTTACACAAAAACGGTTTAAGAACACTTTAGGGCCGATTCTGTCTTTGGGAATTTCGGGCTGGCCAAAGTAATTGTTTGGTTAAATTGAGTGATTCAATGGATAGTAGACGTGTAGAGGTTTCCGAGTTAGGGTGGCACGTCAAAATCTGTTGAAAAACGAGAAAGTTATGGCCGTTTAAAGTTGGACGCCGGTAATTTGCGCAAAAACCGGGTTTAGGTGTTTAGAAGTGAGAAGTGCTTAGTTGTTAGTTAGTTAGGTTTAAGGATATTTTTAGAATTGTATTGGTAACTTATTAAGGGAAGTTTCATTATTTAGGTCATCGAGCGTTTGAATTGGACGGTGAAAGTAAGCCAGTGGAAACCGAGCATCCAGGTAAGTAGTGGTAGCTTTCTTTCGCCTTCGGGCCTACACCATGGAACGGTAGGGTTATTTATTTCGCGTTGTGTTTTGTTGTGTTTGGTTGCATTTCGTGTTGTGTTTTGTTGTGTTTGGTTGCATAATGGTTGACATGCATAATTGTTTTCAGTAACGAAAATACGAGTTGTTTTTGCATGGCTGGTTGTGAGTGTGAACGTAATCAGATAAATAATGTTCCTTGTCGGGATACGGTGCTTGCAGTGGCACCCCGAAGGGAACTTGAGATCGCAAATAGTGTGCCTTGTCGGGATACGGTGCTTGCAATGGCACCCCGAAGGGAACTCTATGAGAGAACGGCTAAAATACGAGATCTGGAATAGTGTGCCTTGTCGGGATACGGTGCTTGCAGTGGCACCCCGAAGGGAACTCTATGAAGGATGGTTGGCTAAAATACGTAAAGGTCGTGAGTATGAATTCCTAGACGGTTATAGGATTCTACGATCGATGAGGGAGATTATGCATGGCCATCCTAGACGGTTATGGGATGTGAGCTATCTAGTCTTGCTCTGGTGATTCTGAGTTTGGCCGTCCTAGACGGTTATGGGATGTGTGCCTACTCAAATCACACGGCTTATGAAACGAAAAATGTAACGAAAATCAATGAATAGCAAATAAACACAACTGAGTGGTAGAAACTGCATTTTAGGTTGCTTGCATTGTGTTGTAGTCTCATTCGTTATTCCCTACTTGCTAAGCATTAGGCTTACGTTTTGTGTTCTGTGGTGTAGGTAACGAATTCTATTCAGGTGAGGTTGACGAGACAGCTGAGGTTTAGGCTGCAGTCGGAGGAGTACGGAGTCCGCCTGTGCAGGCTATTGTTGGGGCGTCTCGATTATTATCGTCCTCGGGTATTTTGTGGAAATGTGGTAGATGGTGTGGTAAGAGTTTTGTAAGGCTTTTTGTTTAAAACGACTTCGACTTTTTGGATGTTTAGTATGAATATTTACAAAAATGTTTTAGTAGTGAATTTTTATTGTTTTGAGTTGGGGATATTGTGTTTAATGGTTGTAGTATTTGGGAAGTTGAAAACATATATTTTTGGGTGTTTGGTTTCAGGGTTTGGTTTAAGGAAATTTAGGCGTTATGCCGCCCGTTTCGGTTTTAAACTATTTAACGTCAGGTTATGTTTGCTATTTTTTTATTTAATTGTTTGAAGTCGGTTTTCTATAAAATTTATGGGATTTGAAGATTTATGTGTCGGGAGTGTATGGTAAAAATTTCGGGATTTTTGGAGATGTCGGGCTCATAGAAAAGTGTAGAAAAGTCGAAAAGGTCAAGAAAAGTCAAAACAGGGTGTTTTGGAGCGTTTTTGAGTGGAAAAACCCGAGCCGGCCCGATCGATCGAGCATGGGTCACGACCGATCGCGGCCGGGATCATTTTTGGTTAAAATAGCCCGAGAGGGCCCGATCGATCGGGCCCAAATCGCGACCGAACGCGATTGGGCACACACGGGGTGTGCCCAGCGCGCGCGCAGCGCACAGCACGCACGCAGCGCACAGCGCGCGCAGAGCTAGCGCGCAGCACGCTAGCGCGCAGCGCGCGCTTAGCAGCAGATTTTTTTTTTTAAAAAAAATGTTTTGATTCTGATTTCCACTTTGTTTTAACCCGACTTTTTCCGACATATTTTAAACATATTTTGGCACGTTTTCCAACAAAAATCGAGGGTTTGAAAAACCCGAAAACCGAGTCGAAAAATTTACGAAAAATCATTTTTAAACGTGGTTTAAACACGGGATCGGTTTGTATTGTGACACACCGAGCCCAGGGTGGGTTCGGGGCGTTACACGTAGCTTCCTCTACGCCATGGTTCCGCCATAAGACTTTAACTAGCGGGATTTCTTTATTTCGCAAGACCTTGATAGAGGACTCTAAAATCCGCATTGGCCTCTCTACATAAGTCAGTGTTGGTTGTACCTCAATCTCTCTCACTTCCACGACATGCGACGGATCACGCACGCATTTCCTGAGCATAGACACGTGAAACACGCTGTGAATACCTTCCATTGATGCCGGGAGCTGTAGTCGATACGCCATCTTCCCTATCTTCTTCAAAATAGGAAAGGGTCCCACATATCGAGGGCTTAACTTGCCCTTTCTTCTCAACCGCATAACGACCTTGAACGGAGAAATCTTCAAATAGACCGCATAATGCGTTGTCTGATAATGGTAATCTTTTCTGCCGTTTGCTGTAGGATCTCGGGACCAACTATATTGGCCTCGCCAACCTCATCCTAATGTAGCGGAGATCTACATTTCCGACCATACAACACTTCGTACGGAGCCATACCGATGGTAGCTTAGAAGCTATTATTGTACAAGAACTCTATCTGTGGCAAATACCTAATCCATGAGCCCTGAAATTCTAGCATGCAAGCTCTAAGCATATCCTCCAGAAAATGATTCGTCCTCTCTGTCTGCCCATCAGTCTGAGGGTGAAATGCCGTGCTGAAGTTTAGCTGAGTTCCTATAGCCTTGTGCAGACTCTTCCAGAACTTTGAAGTAAATCTCGAATCTCGGTCTGAGACTATCAAAACTGGCACTCCATGTAGTCTAACAATTTCCTGCACATAAAGCTCAGCGAGCTGATCCATGGAATAGGTCATCTTCATCGATAGAAAGTTGGCGGACTTAGTCAAACGGTCTACAATAACTCATATGTCATCATGTCCTTTTGTTGTTGTCGGGAGTCCCACTATGAAATATATGGATATCTGTTCCCATTTCCACTCCAGAATCGACAGTGGCTGCAATGTTCTGGCCGGCCTTTGGTATTCTGCCTTAACCTGTTGGCAAACCAAACATGTTTCCACATACTTAGCGACTCTCTCTTCATGTTCGGCCACCAGAAGCGTTGTTTCAAATCTCTATACATTTTTGTGCTTCCTGGATGTACAGAGTATGCCGAAGAGTGAGTCTCGACCAAGATTTCCTTCTTTAACTCCTCATCGTTAGGCACGTACCACCTGTGCCTGAATTTTAAAATACCATCCTCCGACAAGTTGAAATCAGATGAGTCCTCGGATGTCGCAATCAATCGATACTTCTCGCATTTTGAGTCTTTTTGCTGAGCTCCTCGGATTTTGTCCAAAATCCTCTGCCTTAGCGAAATATTTGCAAGTATAGTGGACAACTCCGAAACAATCTCCACATTATGCTTCATAATCTCGGATCTCAACATCACCGACATTGTTGCAAGCAAAGGCTGACTCATAGTGGGCATCCATTTCAAGGCGTCTGCGACTTTATTTGTCTTCCCCAGGTGGTATTTAATTTAAAAATCATAATCTTTGAGAAACTCCAACCAACTCTGCTATCGCATATTAAGTTCTTTCTGTGTAAACAAATATTTTAAGCTCCTGTGATCTGAGAACACCTCACACTGCTGCCCATACAGATAGTGTCTCCAGATTTTTAACGCAAAAATAACCGCTTCATGCTCAAGATCGTGTGTCAGATAATTTTTCTCATACGGCTTCAACTGCCGAGAAGCATAAGCAATGACTCTACCTTCCTGCATCAATACACACCCCAGTCCGATCTTTGAAGCATCGCAATAAATACTGAACTTATCGCCTTCAACTGGCAATGTTAACACTGGTGCTGTCGTCAACTTTCATTTCAGCTCATTAAAGCTCTTTTCACATGCAGCAGACCATACAAACTTTTCATTCTTCCTGGTCAAACGCGAAAGAGGGACTGCGATCTTTGAAAATCCCTATATGAACTTCCTGTAATATCTGGCCAATCCAAGAAACCCACATACCTCACGCACGTTCTTAGGCTGTGACCAATCCCTGACAACTTTGATCTTAGCTGGATCCACTGAGATTCCCTCCTGAGATATGACATGGCCGAGAAAGCTTATTATGTCCAGCCAAAACTCGCACTTAGAGAACTTCAGATACAATTGGTGCTGACATAAAATCCTAAGAACAATCCGTAAATGCTCCTTGTGCTCTTCCTTTGTCTTTGAATAGATCAAGATGTCATCAATGAAGACGATGAAAAACTTGTCTAAATACTCCTTAAAAACATGGTTTATCAAATCCATAAACACTGCAGGAGCATTCGTAAGTCCAAAAGACATCACAAGAAATTCGTAATGTCCATATCTCATTCGGAAGGCCATTTTTTGAACATCTTTCCTCTGGACCTTCAACTTATAATAACCCGAGCGTAGGTCAATCATCGAAAACACTCAGGCACCCTACAGGTTGTCAAACAAATCATCAATCTGGGGCAGTCGGTACTTATTCTTCACCATTAGCTTATTCAACTCTCTGTAATTAACGCACATTCGGAGAGTTTCATCTTTCTTATTAACAAACAAAACTGATGCACCCCAAGGAGATAAACTGTGTCGAATGAACCCCTTGTCTAACAACTCCTCTAACTGAGTCTTCAACTCCTTTAGTTTAGCAAGTGCCAGTCTGTATGGATTCTTTGATACAGGCCCTGAGCCTGGATAAACATCAATAACAAACTCGATGTCTCTATCTGGCGGTAATCAGGGAAGATCGTCAAGGAAGATTTCAGAAAATTCTCTAACCACTGGAAGGTCTTCTGGCTTTACCCCATTAAGCAACTGAGTATTGACCACTGTAGCAAGATAAACTGAGCATTCGCCCTTAAATTACTCTCGGATCTTCATGGAATAGGAAATAGGTGACCCAATCAACCTATTTATTGCCCGATATGAAAACTCTTCCTTATTCGGAGGTCGAAAAGTTACCAATCTGGATCGACAGTCAATGGTTGCGAAATGGCGTGATAGCCAGTCCATCCCCAAAATAAGATCGTACCGCTCTATGCTCATAACTATCAGACAAACATAGAGGGTATTAATCTCTACCGAGACGACGTTGCCTTGGAAGATATGATCGGACTGTATATGCACTCCCGAAGGTAGCATCACTCTATACTCATACTCCGCTAACTCAGACAATAACCCAATCTAGTCATGCAAACAGTTGAAATGAAGGAGTGCGTAGCTCCCGTGTCTATCAAGGAAAATACTAGTACACCCATTACTAAGATAGTACCTGTTATAACAGATGGCTGAGCCTTGTCGTCGACGTTAGCAGACTCGATAAAGGCGAAGATCCGTGGCATAACTCTCCTCTGGTCTCTACCTGGCTGATCTTGGCCCGGCTTCGGGTAGTCTTTAACGTAATGGCCAACCTCTCTGCACCGATAACACTTATTAGTGCCCACGCGACATTCGCTATTGTGCTCCTTCTTACACTTAGGGCACCAAGGCATATGAGGAGCCCCTTGTACTTGTTTTCCCTTTCCTCGGTCATTACCTCCTTCATAAGGCCTCTTGACGCCTCTTTGTTATTGCTGGGGCTGTTGTACTCTAGGCTGCCAACCTCAGTTCTGTGATTAAGGATGGAGCTCACGAAAGAAGCCCTTTGCAGGCTCTCTTGGTTTAATGCATGTTAGTTATGCAGCCTCAAACTCCAAGACTCTTGCCGCGATGTCCTCATAGGGCACATCTAAAACGCCAGATACTATGATATTCTTTCGAATCTCCAGATTTAGTCCATCGATAAACTGTTGCACCTTGTCCTCATTATCGCTGACCAAGTGCGGTGCAAACCGGGATAAAGCTTCAAATTTCTGAATGTATTCCGCAACTGAACTAGTCTGCTTCAGCTGCGTGAACTCTACCCTTTTTGCCGCCCTCACTGTACGACTGAAGTATTTATCAAAGAATATGGTTTTAAACCATTCTCACCTCATTAGTGTCACGTCTGTAGTTGCTTTAATAGAATCCCACCAGAATCGGGCATCCAACGCCAAATGAAAGGTAACATAAGCCACCTTGTTCTCATTCTCTATCCCCGCGTACCCCAGCATATCCTCCATAGTTCGGATCAACTCCTCGGCTGAAGTGGGATCTGATGATTGTCCGTTGAATACTGGAGGTTGTAGCTTTTGAAACCTCTCCATACCATGATGGTTTGGAATGACCACATCTCGGGCCCTGTGATCCTCACGGTTTACTAATCTTTCGATTTGTTGTGCTTGCCTATCCATATGCTGGGCCTGACGATCCAGCAAATCCGTAAGTCTATCTAAGGCTTCGTCCCTAGGGTCCTTTCCTCGAACCATCGTGTAATTCCTATAAAAATTAAAACAAGTAATCCTAAGAAATCGAAATCAATTAAAGCATTTAAGAGTACTTACAGATGAGGAAGGATGTCCGTGTAGTGGCTGACGCAGTCGAGCAGCCTACAGAACCGATTTTAAAACCCGAGGGCTCTGATACCATGACTGTAGCGACCCTTAAACATATCCCTTAATTTTCCGTATAAATTTTTTTTTTTTTTTAAACATTCTCAAGTGAACCCCTTTCATTAAATCGTTAAATCAAAGAATAAATCGTTGAAATATATTTAAAAACCATTTAAATAAAACTATTAAAACAGAGGAGGAATCAACCAAGCAAATTGAGGGGTAAAAGGGGCAATTCGCCCATGAAAACCATAGCCGATCGATCGGCCATTTCAGCCGATCGATCAGCTGAAATGCAAATATAGGGGGTGATCGATCGCCCCATACATCAGGCGATCGATCGCCCCTACGATCGATCACCAGCTGATCAATCGCCCCTTTGGGCGATCGATCCGCACACTCTCTGGATTTTTCCAGAGAGTGGCGACCATATATGCCGATCGATCGCCTCCTTAGGGGATCGATCGGCAACCTCTCTTGAATCTGAAATTCCAAAGAGTTGCTTCTCTCTTTTCTCTTCTTCCCTGCACACTTGTACTTCTTCTTCTTCTCCCCATCAACTTCAACATCTTATACATACTAAAACACTTCATTATCATCAATCCAATATCTTAACTTTATTCATCACAAAATACACTACTCTCTCGTAGCTTCCTCAACTCATAAGCCACCGAATCATCCACTTGACGCACATCCAAAACGTAATAAAATCTCGTGAAAAATGAATTGCGTGGATCCATTTGAAAACCAAACAAAAACCCCAACAAACTTCAACAACCAAGCAGTTCAGTATCATCTAAATAACAGGCTTAACAAAACGTTTTATAAAACAAGTTTACCAAAACATCAATTCATTAACTATCCAGATACCAAACATCCTAAAATGTTTCTAACTATACAATTATCCTATCTAATCCACCATCAGCCTAAAACATCCTAGAAATCCGCAAGACACTTACTTACGTCCCCATGAGTCATAAAAAGCACCGACCGACCAACGCACTCCCACGGGCCAACCTTCTTCAACCTTCTTCAACCTGCTCATTCTTCGAGTGGAGGGATCTCATTCTCACCTGTATCGAAATCACCTACAACATAAAGTCATCTATGAGCTAGAGGCATAGTAAGCTTCGTAAATGCAAATGCATGTTGTGCATATGAGGTTCGAAAATCATGCAAACATTTTAATCATTATTTTACAGAACATATTGTTATAGAACAGAACGCACCGGGGTCTAACTCTCACCAGATTGAGAGGGCACGTCCGACGATTGGACCGCCCTTTCCATCTACTAGGGGAAAAACATGCTTCCATTCGTAAACAGCCATATCTAAACCCCACCCTGTCATGATCAGATTATGTACATTCGTTTCTTTAATTCGTTTCATTTTTAAACACGTGCAGAAATCCATTTTTCATGCTATTTTAAAAGAACGTGATGCATGTACAGAAAAGGGCATAATTTAAGCATACAACTACCCAACCAAAGCAATTAAACAATAAAGCCCCGATAATCCTCAACGCAACTTTGACATATGGTGTAGGCCAATCGGCCACAGTAAGTCACGAGAACTTACCTCACGTTCGTTGCAATTCAAGCTCCGTCCACGAGCGTTGTTCAGCTAGGGCAATTCACACAATCATCATCAAAACTATTTTAAACTGCTAAACATCCAAACTAACGAAACCCTTAACTAAAGAAATTTCTTAAAACTCTACTTTAACTCATTGAAGCATTTTTATTGAGCAATTCACACTCGACACCTCAAAACCTCGGTTAACGGAGTTTTCCAAAACCTTAAAAATCCACAACCCTAACATTCCTCAATGAATTTGTTAACTTCGTCTGATAGCGCCTAATACGTCCATTATATTCACAAATACGGTAAACCTATTGATTTCAAACTCTAATTCCACATTTTTAACAAAACTCTAAACGAATCCTAACTCTTTTACACTTAGAAAACCAAAATCTAACACCCCCATATCCATAGATTCTTACCTAGGGTTGTGAAAGGAGTAGAAAACGTGACGAAACTTCGAAGATCAGAGAACGAATCGCCGACGTTGAAGAGGAGAAGAGCCGTGGTGATGGAAGTTGTCGAGATAATTCAGAGAGAAAGGAAGAAATCGTGAAGTGTTCTGGAGAAGAAGAAAGGATTTTGCTTATTTTATAAAATTGACTTGTCAAATGACCGTTTTTCCCTTCCTTTGATTTATATTTGTTTCGTCCTTTGTTTCGTTATTTGGCTAACGATTTGGTTTCTCCAAATTTTCTTATTTCACCAATAATCCCAACTTATCATTATGGCTCTTTTAAAGCTTTCCGTTCGTAAAATGGACTTAATTCGACATATTTACAAAAATGCCATCATATATTGTAATATTAAAATTCCGTAAAACCGGGTGTTACAAGCTTTGAGGCCGATCGATCGGCTGTCCAGCGCGCGCTACCTGGGCCCTACGCGCACCCGAGTAGGCGATGCGTGCGTGCCACGTGGGCTACTAGTATGCCGTGCACGATGGCCGCGTAATGCGCGCGCGTCGATGCCATGTGCCCAAACTTAATTTTTTTCAAGTTTTTGATTTTCAACACGTTTCAACCTAACATTTTGCGATACTTTCTGAACGTATTTTCCAAACATTTTTTCACGTATTTCAAACGATTTAAATGACGCAAAAATCGAGTCATTGTTTTACCAAAAATGACTCTAGGCTTTGAGTTAGAATTTTAAAAGTCAAAAATTTTCACGTCTAAAATGTCAAAGTCAAAGTCAACGTCAAGCCAAGTCCCGTGGTGGCCGTATGCAAATGGGGTCATTACAGTGCTTTTGTAACACTCGAGAATTTAATTAAGTTATGGATCTTAGAATTTATCTAAGTTAGAAGGAAAAATTTGGAGAGAAAATAAAAGGATAAGGTGGTTGTTTAATAAAATAGTTTTTTTAATTAATTTATAGTTGTTTTACTTAATTAAAAGAAAAGTGAATAAATTTGGTTGAACTAAAGCCAGGTATGGGGTGAGAGTTAAATTATAGAAATTTAACGGTTGATTGTATGGGAGGAGATGTAATTTGTATTAATTTTTAGTATTATTATTATTATTATTATTATTATTATTAATTTAAAATAAATAAATAAATAAAAGAGGAACGACAGAATGGCTCGAGGCCATTCTGTCGTTCGAGCTGTTCGAGCGCCGAAGACCCGAACGGCGAAGGAGAGATGCAAGCGACGTTCGACGACTGGTTCACCGCCAATTTTTTATGTTTTCCGGCCAGACGACGGCGACGAGCGAGTTCTAGTTGTCTCCGTGCACGAACCGACGGGTAAGTCCTCTTTTGTCCTGTTTTCGGTTCTGTTCGTGGCCGAGGGTGACAGGCTGTGTTGAGCTCCGATCATCGGCCGTTTTTGGCTACTCTTGGCGTCGTCTTGCCGAGCTCGGTGCTGGCAAGGACTGCCAAGCAGTGTGCAGCTCGGAAGGAGCTAAAAATCGAGGGCTAGGTTTTTGGAGCCTCGGGTTTTTGTGTTGAATTCTGGTTTTTTCTTGTTAGGTTATGTTAATTAGATGTTATGGGGATTGAATGGTGAGGAAATGGAGGAGATTTTATGGAAAACCAGGAAAGGGAAAATTTACGGTTTAGGTCATATTCGGGTTTTCTGATTTTTGACCTAGCTGCGGCAATTTGTTTTAAATTTTCTTTTGGCAGGATAAACTAGGTTATTAGAGGAGTACGTGGCCGCTTGAATCGTTCGATTTCGATAACCGACGCAAAAGTTATGCGTGTTTGAAGTTTCAGGACAGTTTTTACCGAACCCAAATTAGTGGCCCGTTTAGTTAAGTTTTAGTTGGATTAGGCTAGAAATAGTAGTTTGAGAGTAATTGGTAAATGTAGGTTTGAATTTAATGAAGTTTGCATATTCGTCGTAGGTCGAGCCGTAGGTGGACAGGTAACCGAGTATCCTCAGTGAGCTAGGAGGCCAGGTAAGTAATTGATTGCGTGTTTTGTCGCCTTTGGGCCTACACCACGGAACGGTAGGATGTATTGTTGATAGTTGTGTTGTTTTGTTTGATAGTTGTGTTGTTTTGTATTAAGTGATGTGGAAATGAAATTCTTGGTTTTTTTTTTGTGTTTGAATATTGTGTGAGTGGCATGCGTAATGTTTAAGCTACGAAAATAAGTTTTGAGGCATGATGTGAATGGTGAGCATGAGGTGAATTGTGAGCATGGAACGTGTAGCAAGTAGCACTAGAGGATTTAACGCCTCGTCGTTAAAGTGCGAGTAGAACTAGAGGTTGAAAGCCTCGTCGTTAAAGTGCGAGTAACACTAGAGGGTTGAACGCCTCGTCGTTAAAGTGCGAGTGGCACTAGAGGGTTGAACACCTCGTCGTTAAAGTGCGAGTAGCAGTAGAGGGTTGAACGCCTCGTCGTTAAAGTGCGAGTGGCACTAGAGGGTTGAACGCCTCGTCGTTAAAGTGCGAGTAGCACTAGAGGGTTTAACGTCTCGTCGTTAACGTGCATGCGTAGGAAAATAGCAGAGTGAGTAGCATTTGCATTGTGTTAGGCGGCGGTGTGTGCATTGTGCTCGTTTACATTCGTATTATTCATTACTTGCTAAGCATAAGCTTACGTGTGTGTGTGTGTGTGTTCTGTGGCGTAGGTGTCGATAGAGTTACAGGTGATCTAGACTAGGGAGCCAGGATTATGCGGCAGTCGGTGGCACACGGGGCACGCCGGTGCGGGCAGTTGTCGGGGCACCTCGACCATGGTCTTCGGGGGATGTGGGGCGTTGTATTTTGATAGTTTATTGTAGATTTTGTTTATGGAAATTATGGGAAGTCATAACTCTTTTTGGTTGATGTTTGGAAAGTTATAGTTAACTTAAGGGTGATATGTCGCCCTATACTGTGGACTTTCTATATTTAGGGATGTTAATATTATAGTTTCTCTCTTTACTGCTATTTGGAGATTTCGTATGCTGGATAGTTGAGTGGATAGTTGAGTAAGAGTATTCTGGATCTGGTTGGGGATTTATACGTTTGCAGGTACCTAGCATTTTGGAGGCGCTATTTTCAGGCGTTACTTTGTCGAAATTTTTTGATAGGACGTCGTGGTACTTAATAGTTATGATTAAAAGAAATTAGTGAGTCTAGGCAGCTATGTATGACAGAAGAGATATAAGAGAGCTTCGGGAGACTTAGCTTTAAATTCAGCTGTGTCAGTTTTCTTTTATGATTGGGGATCTATGAAAATTATTTTTCATTATTTTTTAAATGTCGTTTCATCGGGGTTAGAGTGATCCAAGTAGCGCACCAAGCCAAGGTGGGTTCGGGGGTGTTACAACTTTAGTCATGTTTCAACATTCAAATTTAACATAAAATTCTATGATGATTATGATTTACCTAAAACTTCAAGCTTATGAAATATCTTAACATTTATTGAAAATTCAATAGGTATAGTTTAGGAATATTCTCAATGTAATAAGTCCATTCCATCGACGATGATCAACCATCCGACAAATAGGACATCATCACAAGTTGTCACCAATCACATGTAGGCTGCAGTCAATCAACATTGCTTCAACGTTGCACTTTCAACTTTAATGTTGCCGTCTCAAGTGGTCACCTCTTCAGCACAGCTCCAAGCTCGCATAGGTTCGTCAAGTTCACACTTCAAATGGTTCACATTTTCGTCACTCTCCCTTTGAGTAGAGTTCACACTCTTTAGTCTCAAGAACTCATGTAACACATGAAAAATTTCCTATAACGTGCATAGTCTTAGATTAGTTATGTTATGGGTGTTTAATTTCATTTAAGGGTATGTCGTGAGAGTTTAAAGTTAGTCCTAATGTTATCCTAGCAAGTTGAGTTAGAAAGTGCAATTAGAAGAGGAATTTGAGAGAAAACCTAGGAGTGGTGTGGTTAGAAATTTAGTTAAGTTGAATTTTATGTAAAAGTAAATTTAAGTGAAAGAAAAGTGAGAGAAGGGAAAGGTTTCACGTTGGTTTAGGGAAAGAAAAGGGGAGGGTTACTTTTTGAAAATCATAAAAGTGGTGGTTAAAATGTTAAAGAGAAAAGTTAAAGTAGGTTAAAAGGAAATTTGGTCTTCTCCTTCCCCCATCTTCCATGATTTTCTCCTCCTCTATTGCTGAGCTCTCTCACCTTCTTCTCATCAAGATTTGCAAGGTTTTAAGGTGAGTTTTTAATGGGTTTTGTTGGTAATGCATTTAGGTGAAGTTTATTGGTGTTTTTGTTGAGTTTTGGGTGAGTTATGATGGGGTTTGAAAACCCTAATTGGAGAGCTCCGAAAATTTTGTTCCCTTGCTGGTTTTTCTTCCAATTTTGATGGTTTAAACTTAGGATAAGTTGGTTTAGGTTGTTTAGGTAGTTAGATTAGAGAATTTGTGGGAGTTAGTGAAAAATTGGTTTTGGATATATTGGTCGGCGGTTCTATTTTTGTGGTTTCCAATTGGTTAAGTTGTTTGGTTATGAAATTTGATTGCTTAAATGGATTGTAGACGTGTAGAGGTTTATGGAATTGGGGTGGAACATCTAAATCCGTTGAAAAATGAGTAAGTTATGGCCGATTAAAGTTGGATTGTGGAAAATGTGGGAATTTCGGGTTTTAGGGTTTAGGTTTTAAAGTTGATTTAAATTGTTTGTTAGATTGGTTGTTAGACTTAGTTTAGAATTTCTAGAATGTTGCGAAGTTATTTTCCTTATATTTGTTAGGTTGACAAGCGAGTAATTGAGCTTGACGAAGTGAACGAATACATATAGAGTATCAAGGTAAGTAGTGGAGTGGATTTGTTTTGCCTTCGGGCCTACACCATGGAACGGTAGGGTTTATTGTTTAGTTGTTGGTTGTTTTATGTTTGAGTATTGTGTGAATGTTATGCATCATGTTTTAAGCTACGAAAAATGAGTTTTGTGCATGGTTTGAAAGGTGAGCATGAAACGGAAAAAGAGAAGAAGAAACAAAATATGGTCTCGAGTGGAGTCGCCAGGTTGCGCAGGTTGCTAGTGGAGCACTTACGAGGGGCTCTACAAGAGACATATTGTTGAAAATACGTAAGTGTCATGAGTATGAATGCCTCGTCGTTAACGTGCAAGTAGGCACTAGAGGGTTCTATGATCGATGTGAGAGGAGATCGTGTTCGGCCGTCCAATGGGGGAACTCGAATGTGAGTTGTCCGATCTTGCTCTGGTGGGTCAAGGTGTGGCCGTCCAATGAGCGGGGCTCGGATGTGTGCCTACTTGATTCACACCGAAAAGTGAAAGATTAATGAAACGAAAACAAAACGAGAACAACTGAGCGAGTAGAAACTGCATATGTTAGGAGTTGAGTGTGTGCACTGTGTTTGTTTTGTTTTACATTGCATTATTCCCTACTTGCTAAGCATTAGAGTTACGTTTTGTGTTTTGTGGTGTAACACCCGGTTTCCATTAACCGATTTACCTTTTTCCAATTATAGAGAATGTTTTATAATTGAAATATGAGTGATTTAGTGATTAGGTTAACAAGTGTTTGAGCAATGATAAAATGGTAAATTGAAATTTATTGTGGATAACGCATTTAAGGGAGGGTTTAATGAGGTTTAGCCGCCACTGTTCCCTCATTTTCCTCTTTGGGTTTTCAGCTCAAGCAGTCGAGCTCTCTAGACGATTTTCCCTCGCCCGATCCTCCTTCAAACTAGGGAAGTTTTCCTTTCATTATTTTGAGATTTTAGTGGCTATATAGCAGAGAGAGTACAATGCGTGTATTTTAATGAGGCCGCGGGTGTGTTTAGTTCGGGTTTAGTGTTGAGAATGTTCGATAACCAGAGTTTCCAAACTAGCTCCTTAGGTTTCTGAACGATATAAGGTTAAGGTTAGTGATGATCTAATCGGTATTCTGCTTATGACATTAGGTGTACAGAGCTTCCCGAGTAGTGGTAACCGAACAATTTCCAGGAATCCAGGTAAGTAAAGTTTGCTTGTGCCTTCGGGCCTACATCACAAAACATTAGGGTTTGTATGCTGGAATGTGTTGGTATGTCAAGCATCATATTTTTAAAGTATACGAAAATGAATTTGAATGCATGTTGGCATAGTGAGGATTGAACATATTGAAACAGCTATGTGAATCAGTTTCACTGTTAAGGGAAGTAATCCGCCCCTTAATGAGACAGTGGATATTTATACTTTGGGAGAGTTGATCCAACTTCCAATTTTACAGGGGGATCTGAACATATGAATCAGATTTGTTGTTAAGGGAATTTATCCGCCCCTTAATGAGCCAGTGGATGTATATACTTTGGGAGAGTTGATCCAGCTCCCAATTTCACAAGGGGATCTGAACAGAACGAAACATGAACAACTGAGTTGAGAAAGTAGAAATTGCATGATTAGGAATTTATATATATTTCAGTGTTTCATTTCATTACAGCTTTACTTACTTAGCATTAGGCTAATAGATGAGTTTTGTGATGTAGGTGTTGAGGATACTGTAGGTGAATTTCCTGATTGCACAGATGATTAGATGTGGTTGGAGGAGCACATTCATGCCTCGGCCTGGTAAACTGATGAGGCGGGTTAACTGTTGTCTGCTATGGTGCGAGTTTAGTGGATAATGCTTTAATTTGAGTATGATGAGTTTTCATGACAGTAGAGATTTTAATATTCTGACTATGTTTTGTTTTTTACTGATACTAGAGATCTGAGAGTTTTAATTATTGGTTTTACTGTTTTGGACATTACAATGTGAGTTGTTCTGATGGTCTCGATGAAGTAGTAAATCCCTTTCGAGTTGTGTGTGTATATAGCGAACAATGAATGATTTATTCTAGGAAGATGCCTAAAGAAAATTCACGATGATGTAGGTAATCTATGGAAGAGCTTAGAAAAGTCATCGATGATGTGTATCTCATCGAAATGTAGGTTAAGTCCCGGATGATTCCAGTAACCCATCGCAGTCAGCTGACTCTCGAAGATGTCGTAATCTCGATGATGTCCAGTAAACTCATCGCAGATCGTGCTCGCATCGAATTGTAAGTGTTTTTTCGTTGAGTCACGGAGACAGTTACGTTTTTTTTTTTTTTTTTTTTTTTTTTTTTTTTTTTTTTTTTTTTTTTTTTTTTTTTTTTTTTTTTTTTTTTTTTTTTTTTTTTTTTTTTTTTTTTTTTTTTTTTTTTTTTTTTTTTTTTTTTTTTTTTTTTTTTTTTTTTTTTTTTTTTTTTTTTTTTTTTTTTTTTTTTTTTTTTTTTTTTTTTTTTTTTTTTTTTTTTTTTTTTTTTTTTTTTTTTTTTTTTTTTTTTTTTTTTTTTTTTTTTTTTTTTTTTTTTTTTTTTTTTTTTTTTTTTTTTTTTTTTTTTTTTTTTTTTTTTTTTTTTTTTTTTTTTTTTTTTTTTTTTTTTTTTTTTTTTTTTTTTTTTTTTTTTTTTTTTTTTTTTTTTTTTTTTTTTTTTTTTTTTTTTTTTTTTTTTTTTTTTTTTTTTTTTTTTTTTTTTTTTTTTTTTTTTTTTTTTTTTTTTTTTTTTTTTTTTTTTTTTTTTTTTTTTTTTTTTTTTTTTTTTTTTTTTTTTTTTTTTTTTTTTTTTTTTTTTTTTTTTTTTTTTTTTTTTTTTTTTTTTTTTTTTTTTTTTTTTTTTTTTTTTTTTTTTTTTTTTTTTTTTTTTTTTTTTTTTTTTTTTTTTTTTTTTTTTTTTTTTTTTTTTTTTTTTTTTTTTTTTTTTTTTTTTTTTTTTTTTTTTTTTTTTTTTTTTTTTTTTTTTTTTTTTTTTTTTTTTTTTTTTTTTTTTTTTTTTTTTTTTTTTTTTTTTTTTTTTTTTTTTTTTTTTTTTTTTTTTTTTTTTTTTTTTTTTTTTTTTTTTTTTTTTTTTTTTTTTTTTTTTTTTTTTTTTTTTTTTTTTTTTTTTTTTTTTTTTTTTTTTTTTTTTTTTTTTTTTTTTTTTTTTTTTTTTTTTTTTTTTTTTTTTTTTTTTTTTTTTTTTTTTTTTTTTTTTTTTTTTTTTTTTTTTTTTTTTTTTTTTTTTTTTTTTTTTTTTTTTTTTTTTTTTTTTTTTTTTTTTTTTTTTTTTTTTTTTTTTTTTAAAAAAAAAATATAGTAGAAATTTTAGTCATGTACGGGCATTGTGTGACGAACCGGGTTCAGATAACTCGGGGCGTTACATGTGGTGTAGGTGACGATGTGTTTACAGGTAAGATTTGTAACACCTGATAAGTTGATCAGGTGATTTTCTTAACCGTTTTAACGGTCATGTTTATTTGATATTTTCAGTTCGAAATTTTATGCCAAAGCTTAATTAATTTCATGTGGTGTTAAACTAGGTTGAGTGGAAAAATTGTAATAAGGGTGGGTTGTGATCGATATATAAAGGAAATGGATTATTTTTAAACCTCACTAGCACCACTATAGCTGGCACTTTCTCCCTTCGGCGATTTGCTCTCCCGAGCTCGCTCTCTGCCTGCCTGTAATCCTCCCTTCGACGACCCGTCCCTTGCTATTTCTCGTATACTCTACGCTCGAGGTATGGGTTAGACAATGTAGTTGTCAGTTAGTCGTTAAGCTCTGTTTTTCAGCTTGGTGTTGGAGTTTGGTTTCTCCAATGGCCGAGTAACGATAGTAACATTTATAATCTGGATTTAGTAATGTCATTTCTGAATCGATTCTGGACATTTAATATAACCAACCCTGATTAATCGTTAGTTGAACCTAGCTATTTCGGTTTTTGGATTTCAGGTTGCACACAGAGAACTAGATGTAACGACCCTTACCCGTACCCTAATTTTCCCGTACAAATTTTTCATTTTCTTATTCACTTAACGCGTATAACTGTAAACCTGACTTTTGTGCGGAAATAACATTGAAATTGTTAACGGCGTTGGAAATTTTCTTTGAAAACTATCTAAAATAAACTTAAAAACATTAACTAAACCTTTAATTATTTAAAAGAAAACAATAAAATATAAATTCTATTTTTTTTTAAAAAAAAGGCATGTTCTGCCATCTTTGGCAGAACAAGTGGCGATTGCTCATAGCGAGCAATCGCCAATAGGCGATTGGTATATTACCCAGCGATCGCCAATGGCGATCGCCAGGCAATAGGTGGCGATTATTCGCCACCTTCTCTGGATTTCTCCAGAGAATGGTGAACTCCCTTGGCGAATAATCCCTTCCTTCAGGCGATTATTCGCCAACGCCTCTAGATTTTTAATCCCAGAGGCTGCTTATCCTTATCCTTTCACATTCATACCCTACACACACACTCTTATTTTACACACAACGCATCCTCACCCACCTTCCACATTACCAATTACCTATACATAAATTCAAAATACATTTAAAACGTTACCGATTTCTCAAAATAAACCGCATGGATCCATTTGAAAATTTAACATTTCCCACTGTTTGAAAAAAACATCAAAAGTTCACAAAATACTATCCAAACCCAAACATCCTAAAATATGAACTATACAATTCACCTATTCTTCCTCTATCAAATCCCAAAATATTACCTACGTCCCCACGGGTCAAAATCACGCTACGACTGCCAGCGCACTCCCGCGAGCCATCTTTCCTCAACGTGCTCATACTTCAGGCAGAGGGACATCATCCTCACCTGTCTCGAAATCACCTACACCATAAAGACACCTATGAGATAAAAATCTCAGTAAGCCCTACGTAAATGCTAATGCATGATCATGTATGCTCTGTACTATGAAAACCGTCCATGTCAATGCATATATTCGTACGTGTCAGTCTATGGTTATCAGAAACGCTCGACAGATGGATAGGGCACGTCAAGCGATTAGACAGCCCACACCATCTGAAGGGAGGGAAACCCGCTCACCACGGAACGCCAGGTCTGAACCTAATCCCCGATAACCCCATGTCATGGTTGTTTACTGTGATACTTTACTTGCCTTTACATGCATGTTCTTTTCATGAAATCCGTGCGTAAATTCATTTTCACGTCGTTTTTAAAACCGTGATGCATGAACAATTCAAATATAACATAAAGGAAACAATCACATGTGTACCATCAAGACGATAAATAAACAACATATAAAAACAACTAATTCTAACTACCCAAACCCAAAAACAATTTAAACAAACAATCCTCAAGGTTCCTTGAGACGACTTTGACACATGGTGTAGGCCTATCGGCCAGAGTAAGTCACGAGAACTGACCTCGTGTCGTTGCACACCGAGCTCCGTCCACGAGCGTTTGTTCACCTATGCATTTCACAATACACGACGTTAAATCCAGTCTAAATCACCAAACTCCAAAAATTGCTAACTCCTAACTAAAGAAAAATCTCCTAAACTTTATTTAAGTTCGTTGAGGCATTTCATCGAGCAATTCGCGCTCGAGATTTCAAAAACTCCATTAATGGAGGTTTTCGAGCTCCAACTTAACCAAATCTCGAATACACCTCAAACAATAGATAAGCTAAGCTCCGATAACTATCAATACATCCATTAGAGGCATAACTAAGCTCAACCTATCAATTTCAAACATTGATTCACGTTTTCGACGAAAACCCTAACAAGCCCTATTCGTTTTAAATCCTAGAAATCAATACCTAGCGTTCCAAAAGTGTAGAGCCTTACCTAGAGAGCGAAGACGACGAAGAAACGTGAAGAGTCGCTGGAGATTGGAAGGAGGAGCATCGACGTTGGAGAGGATCTCTGTGGAAAAGAGAAATCGCGTGGAGAGGGTTGAGAGAAAGTGGAGTTGGCGTGAGTGAGGGAAAAAGAGTGAAAATTGGATTTTTAATTAAAATTGGTTTGACAATTACCAAATCGCTCTTTGTCAAATTTTCTATTTATTTCTCCGATTATTTCGTTATTTAACTAACGGTCCGATTTTCCAAAATTCTCATATTTCACCATAAATTCCTATTTATTATTACGGCTTTGTTAAAACCTTCCGTTCGTAAAACGGACTTAATTTGATGTATTTACAAAAATGCCGATAATATTGGAATATTATTAAATCCCGTAAAGCCGGGTGTTACACTAGATCCTAGGATGACTTGTGATTAGGACTTTTAGGATTCTGTTTTAACTTTTGCGATGTAAATATTTTAGGTGAAGAAGTCTGAAGAAAAGGAGCACGAATTTACTAAGGAAGCCAAGCAAGTGAATGTATTAAGATTTCCGGTCATTAGGGCTCTACATCTTAAGGGTACTAAATTAGTTATGTGTTTGATGTTTGTTTCAAGTTAGTAAGATGGTTTGTACTTGGATGATTTACGGATGTTTGAGAACTATGTTATGTGATGTTCTGATAGAGTCTATGAAGTTAACTGTCTAGTATGATATTTTCCATAGTCTGATGATTTAAGAACATTCATGTCATGCATCATGATTTACTACTCAAGCATATGAAAATGATTTATGAGCATGTTTTCTTCATAAACAAGATATGAGAATGAATATGAAACTTATGCAACCGGATTAAGTGAGGGTTGGGGGCAGTTTGGCGTATGTCACTGTCCAAAGAGAAGGACCATGAATACGGCCTGAAAGGGACTATGTACACTTGCACTGTCATTCCCCCTTTACGGCACAAATCCTACCTTAATCCATATGTTGAAAGTGATGAACAAGAATACGAATAAGAACAAGAAAGAGCATGAAACGAACATGATCATGATTTTTTTACAAATATGCATTCTCGTGTACATGTTAGTATTGCATTCCTTACTAAGCATTATGCTTATATTTTAAACCTTATGATGTAGGTGACGAAATATCAGGTGAGGATTCCAAATTCAATGATGATGTCTAAGGCTGGTTGCAGGATGGTACTCAGGGGGGGAAGTCTATGGCTGGTAGGCGATTATGACCCGTGGTTATGCTCATTTTATGTTAGTAAGACTTATGAGAAAACTGATGTCTAAGTAGGACAAGATCATGTTTGTTTTTATGTGGATTTGGAATTGTCTGGTTCAACCTCTGAGTTTGAGGATGATTGTAAGAACCTAGGATATCCTGTTTTATATGAGTCTTCCACTTACGTATTCCTGAACGAGTCTATGATTTTTATTCGTTTGAGGTTTATGTCTATCAAGTTGAGATTTGTGTGAGTCGTGGTATTTTCTGTTGGTTGAAGTTGTTTGATGATTATAGTGTTTTACTGCTGAATGATAGAAGCTGGATGAGTGTATCATCCGGCTGACGTCATCGGCGGGAGTTGGATGGTAGAGGTTGATCGATTGAACCTTCTGGCTGACGTCACCGGATGATGTCGAGAATTGTACTCACCAGATGATGTCGAGAGTTGTACTCACCGGATGATGTAAGTGTAGTTTTGTCGTCTAGTGACCGGGCGATGTAGTGTATTTCAAATACCGGATGATGTAAGTATAGTTTTGTCGTCTAGCGACCGGGCGGTGTAGTGTATTACAAATACCGAATGATGTAAGTCTAGTTTGTCGTTTAGTGACTGGGCGATGTAGTGTATTTCAAATACCGGATGATGTAAGTGTAGTTTGTCGTCTAGTGACCGGGCGATGTAGTGTATTTCAAATACCGGATGATGTAAGTGTAGCTTGTCGTCTAGTGACCGGGCGATGTAGTGTATTTCAAATACCAGATGATGTTCAATGGATTATGTGCATTGCACGTGCCCATCGGTAGATGACCTCTACCGGGCGATGTCCATTGAGTCACGCGAAGTGCACGTGACGATCGGTGGATGTTTCTTTCTTACCGATAAAGTCTGCAACTCCATGCAACCCGAGATCGATGGAGTCGGGTGATCTAAGGACACCTTCTCCAAGCCAATTTCCTTATGTGGTTAATGGCTGAACATTGTCGCATAATTCTGCGACTTAGCATGTCAATAGTTTAAAGAAGAAGTCGAGTTTATGAAGGGTTCAGTTTCGTCTGATACTGAAATGTTTCGAAGTTTTGTAGTTTTTAAAAAAAAAATATATATAATGATATAACATGAAGTAGATAGGATGAAACAGAGAACAAGCCAATATTTATCCGAAGAATGTTTATGTTTATGTAGTGGCCTTTGACGGGGTCGTTACAAGATTGATTAGGGAGGCCATGATTAGGGTACAATCGGCGATGCATGAGGCATTTCGGTGCGGGCAGTTGTTGGGGCGTCTCGACCATGGTCTTCTGGCAGATGTGTGTGATTGGTATTTTGGATTGTATATAGATAGTTTTGTTTAGATTTTAATTGTGTAAATGATAGTGGTTTTTAAACCTCTTGTGAATGTTGTTTTGGGAGTTATTGTATAAAAGTTTAGTTTTTAAGATTTTGGTTTTAGAAAATTCAGTCGTTATGCTGCTCGGTTTACCATGAAAGAAACGGTGTTCGTTTTAACCAATTTTCACATTTTTGTTAAAATTTAAAAGTCGTGTTTTTTGGAATGTTTACGTGTCAATGAGTCGGGAATGTCGGGAAAAGTTTTGAGTAAGTTTTAAGTGTTTTGGTTGGAAGAAATGTGAAGAGAATTGAAAAGAAAGTGAAGGAGGTCCGCTGTCGCCGAGAGTGGCGCGCTAGGGCGAGAGCTGGTCGGCGTGGCGCGCGCAGCGCGCACGCGGTGTGCGCTACTAGAGCGCCCGCGGCGCGCCAGCGCCGATCGATCGGAGAACAGTGCCGATCAATCGGCCAAACCCGAGAGCTAGCCGACCGATTGGCACTATGCGCCGATCGATCTCAGGCAGTGTGCTGCTGCACGCGCGGGGCGCACGCGCTGCCTGTGCAACGCGCGCACCCAGCTCGCGCAGCGCCCATTGTGTGCCAACCTTGATTTTTTTAAAAATTTTCCTACTTCAAATATGTTTTAACCCGACCTTTTCCAACATATTTTGTACGCATTTTACGTACATTTTCCAACCGTTTTCGAGGGTTTGAAAAACCCAAAAATCGAGTCAAAATTTTATCAAAAATTAGTTTAAACTTCATTTTAAACGTGGTAAGGGTGATCAAAGTAGCGCACCAAGCTGGGATGGGTTCGAGGGCGTTACAACTCACATAGGTTGGTTAAGTTAACAAAGTTCATAGCTTTTCTAATTGTTTGCACAGGTTTTTCAGTTTGAAAATTGCGACTGCTAATTTTCATGCTTGTGTGCATAGTTCATAGCTTTTCAATTTATTTGAGATTTTGAATTTTCCTTATTATTGAACGTTGATTTTCAGAGAGTGACATTTTTGGATTCTGCTAATGAGTTTTGAATTTTCATGCACTGTGAATGGTGAATTCCGTGAAATTATATGTCTACTGACTATTGTTCTGAAAATTTTGTGAATTCTATGAACTGGTAAACTCTGTGAAATTGTGTGTGTGTCAGTGTCATGTATATACTTTTGATTGAATATGGATTGGATATAATGTCATTAGATATACTGCTTGTTGTATATGGTTTGGATATTCTAACTTTGTATTGTTATACTTTTTTTTTTCATTTTGAAATTTGAATTGTCAATCGATATTGATATTATTATTATTTATGCTATTATAGGGTGGATTCTTCACATGATAATACCAAAATATTTAAGTTTCAAGTTTGGAATCACTATAGTAGAATAACAAATAGTGACAGAATTGATTTTAATTATGGTTGGCAAATTTATGCAGCCCATTCATGGACAAATGTGGCTTCAAATTTAAGAAAACATAGACAAGTATGATGAAAGTTTACAAGAAATGTAGATAATCAAAATTCTAAATGTGTCCACATTTGGTGTAATAGGTGCTCAAGAATTTCTTGCAATGATGAATAAAAAGTCTAAATCTCAGGAGAGTTGTGTATTAAATTGGTTAAAGAAATTTGGTTTTAGAAACTTTTATCTATATTTGAATCCTAAGTTGATTATGTCTTCTAAAACAACAATTACAAGATATATTCATAAGATATTTGAGAAAGAATAAAGTAAGTCGAAATAGTATTTTTTTACAACGTCACGAAGGGTAGTTTGAACATTAACACATGAACCTGCATTTAAAATTGAACTATGTTGTTGATAGTTGATTATATTGATGAAAATTGGAATGTTCGAAAGAAGATTTTGAATATTTGTTTGATTACAACCATAAAGATGAATATATTGGTAATGAGGTAAAGAAATGTTTTCTTAAGTTGCAAATTGAAAATGTTACTATTGTTACTGTTGACAATGTGCCTTCAAGTGACGATGTTATTTCGTATTTGACCCAAATAGTGAGAAATTGGAAAAGGGTTGATTTTAAATTAATATCATGCATGCAAGATGTTTTGCACATGTTTTAAATTTGATATTTTTTGATGTTCAAAGGATTATCACGAGTCAATAGCGAGGGTACGAAAAGTTGTTTAGTATGTCAGATCTTAGCTAGTAAGATTGCAACAATTCAAAGCTTGTGTTGATGCTCTTAAAATTACTTTGTCTCTTGATGGAACTCTACACATTTGATGTTGGAATGTGTCAAGAAGTATAAAACAACATTTAAAAAATTAACAAAAAATGATAAATCTTTTTTGTTTTAGATATGAAGGAATATGTTGAACCAGTATCAAACGACACGTGTGCTCTTGAGTGAGAGCACCTTCTCAAACTGCATAGACTCGACGATTTACCTTCTTCTCGCCTTTTGTACACTTCATGTATCTAATTATCCACCTTGGTGACATTTGTGTTATTAGATTAGAGATGCAATCGTGCTAGTAATCAGTCAGCCTCTAGAAATTAAGACTTACTAGCTAGTGCTAGCGATAGTAGAATGATTGGTATCCCATCAACCACACAAATCAATTTACATACAGAAAACACCCCACCATGATTGTTCAAAAGTGTTCTGAGTACAGATGTAGTATAGGATCCTACATTGCATAACCCAACACACATGCAAAAACACAACAAAAATGAACGAGCATGTCGACCTAGTATCAAAAATCAACGGAGCATACAAATTAGATATAAGAACTGTATTATCTACAATGTCTTGATCTGCCTAGTTGTAGAAAACTTCAATAGCACCCACTACATATGTAACGCCCCGAACCCGCCCCGGCTCGGTGCGTCACATTTCAAACCCAACACATTTGTAGGACAACGTTTAAAATAATTTTCGTAAATTTTTCGACTCGTTTTCGGGTTTTTCAAACCCTCGAGTTTTGTTAGAAAGTGTGCCCCAAATACAGTTAAAATGCGTCAGAAAATGTCGGGTTAAAACCACTTCGAAATAGGAAACTTTGAAAAAAAATTTAAATTTAAATGTTTTTTTTTTATAAAACAGTGGCGATCAATCGCCACCCTCTCTGGTGCTACAGTACCAGAGAGGTGGCTGGCAATCGCCCCTGGCGATTGCCCTTGCACTCCCAGCCGACCCTCACCCATTTTTCTTCAATTTTCTCCAGGCTAAACACTTTCAAAAATTCTAAAATTTTTACCATATACTCCCAACACCTAAATCTTCAAGTCCCATAAATTTCGTGGAAAACCGACTTCAAACGAATTATAACAAAAATAGTGAACGCAACCCGACGTTATTTATTTTAAAATCAAAACGAGCGGCATAATGCCTAAAACTCGATAAACCAAAACCTGAAAGTTTAAAACCAAAACATATAGTTTCAAACCACAACCATGTAGGACTATTATCCATCAACTCAACCAACTCTCAGACATCCCAAAATAATTACGCAACATTTATAACTACAACGTACCAAACCTCCAAATTCTTCTAACTTTTCTCAAAATAGACATTCACACTTCAAACAACTCAACCCATTAAAACAGCTTAAAGACACCCATCAACTATCAACATACCAAAAAGAAACAACCTCCCACAAACCCGAGGAAGACAGTAGCTGAGACGCCCCGACAATAACCTGCACCGGCGCACCCCGTACTCCTCCAACTGCAGCCTAATCCTCGGCGGTCCCGTCTATCTCACTTGTAAAGAACTCGTCACCTACACCACAGAACACACACACACACGTAAGCTTACGCTGAGCAAGTAGGGATAACAAATATAAACAAGCACAATGCACACACATCCTCACACAACCCTAACATAACAACACAACGACACAAAACAAAACACATATTTGCCCACATCAACAATGCCTTACTCTTTAACCGACTACCATCCCAACCCATGCAACACAACACGACAACTCAACTCAACAACACAGCACAACCCCCTCACACATGCCAATTCTACTCACTCTGCTACTTTCTTACTCATTTCAGTTGCATTTGTCTCTAGTAAAATCCCTCTCGGGGTGCTCAACGAGCCACGTACCCGACGAGGCTATTCTACTATAGACCATCTCTAGTAAAATCTCTCGCGGGGTGCTCAGCGAGCCACGTGCCCACGAGGCTATTCTACTCGAGGCTAACTATTGTATAATCCCTTGCGGGGTGCTCAACGAGCCACGTGCCCACAAAGCAATTCTACAGTAGAGTCCCTTGCGGGGTGCTCAACGAGCCACGTGCCCGACAAGACGAATCTACTATAGTCCCTCTCTAGTAAAATCTCTCACGGGGTGCTCAACGAGCCACGTGCCCGACGAGACGATTCTATAGTAAAATTTCCTTGCGGGGTGCTCAACGAGCCACGTGCCCACAAGACAATTCCACTCGAGGCTATTTCTAGTACAATCCCTTGCGGGGTGCTCAACGAGCCACGTGCCCACAAGACGATTCTACTCGAAACCAAATTGCATACCACTTCATATCTTTCAATTCATTCTCACCACACTAAGTATGCAAAACACTTAACCAAAACAATACAAGGTAACCACATAACCGAACAATACAAGCAACCATTCAAACTATGTCTGTCCCACAAATACTTAACCAAACCAAAATAAAGCAAAGCAATCAACATACAACAATTCCCAACAATCAAAGCAATCAATAAACAACAACTCCCTACCGTTCTGTGGTGTAGGCCCGAAGGCAAAACATAACGTCCTCTACTTACCTGGCATCTCGGTAATTGCTTTCTCACTTCCACCAGTCAAATCACACGTTCGATCACCTAACAAATACGAAAAACTTACTTAATAACAAACTAAAAGATTCTATGGAAATCAACTAACTAAACTAAAGAAATTCTTAACCTAAACTAACTAGGTTATGACACAAATCATTTCCAACACACCAAACCCGATTTTTATGAAATTTACCGACGTCCAACTTTAAACGGCCATAACTTTCTCGTTTTTCAACGGATTTCGACGTGCCACCCCAACTCGGAAACCTCTACACGTCTACTATCCATTGAATCACTCAAAGTAACCAAACAATCAACTTAGCAATTCCGAAAATACCAAAACAGAACCGGTGCACTTTAGGTTAAAACCGGTTTTTCCCAAACTCATTTCCAAATCTCAATCTAACTCCATAAATCACCTAACCCAATTCATTCAACAACCAAATCATCAACATAAGGAAGAAATCTAACATTTAAAACTCAATTTTCGGACTTCACCAATTAGGGTTTCCAAGCCCTCACCAAAAACACTTAAAACTCACTAAAACCTTCAATAAACTTCACCTCAAAGTATAAAAATCAAAACCCATGCATTATTACCTTGAAATCCTTGAAAGAACTATGGAAAGAAGGAGGGAGAGCTTTGAGGGCTGGCTGGATCGTGGGAGAGAAAGAAAGAGGGGAGAAGATGATTAAACATTACCATTTCACCTTTTTAGCCAAACTATTTTTTTACTTTTTGATTTTGCCCACTCAAACTTTCCTATTTTAATTCAAACCCCTCCTTTTTCTCACATGTATTGCAACGTGAATGCCCTACTTTGCATTCATTTAATTCCTCTAAATAGCCTTTGAATTGTCAACACTAAATTTCCAAACATACATTGACTTGTCAAACTTCCTTTGGTTTGACTTTTCAAACCTATATTTGTAACGACCCCTCATCCCAGCAAGATATTGTCCGCTCCGGGGATTGAGCCGCAGCCCAATATCCTCCCCTCACGGCTTTGTTTGGCGAGAGCACTTCCCGGAAGGTCACCCAACCTGGAATTACTCTCGCCGGAGTACGCTTAAGTTCGGAGTTCTTATGGGATCCGTTGTCAATTGTGCTCCAAAACGCGTCTTACTATCTTGGGAGGGATCTCTTACATATGTTTCATTTCCACATACTTCCCCAAGCGCTGTGGGATTGTGACGACCCCCTCTTTACGACCTGTCACCTTCCGGCTCGCCCGCGCGGACGTACCGCCATCCGGGTTCCGGTTCGTGCAGCCATCGTACCAGTACAGATTCAGGACTTACAGATTCGGGTCATCACAATATTAGTTTGAATTGTCAATTTCTCCACTTCTCTTTTCTTTTCTATTTCAATGCACAACATACCACTTAAATGAGTAACCCTCCTAACACTTCTAACCTAAGCTACGCATGTTACAGGAAATTCTCGGGTGTTACAATCGACCATCCTTACAAAAATTTTGTCCTCAAAATTTGCATACCTTAGTGATTCTTCCACTTTATCATTCCAACTCTATCCTCTTGCTATATGGGTTTTCATGACGACTCTTAACTATGCTACGGTTCAACACATCTATCGAGTGCCCTTAACACTTCTCCAATAATGATCAGTCCTACATCTCCAAGTTTTAAATTTCATCCAAATGTTCATTCTAATCTAATCTAATATTCAACGACTACTTACCGTAACTACCTCAAAAACTGTAACTCCAAGAACTCACTAAATAACCTTCTTACCCTAAATCCTTAAAACCATTAAATTTCACTTAAGCGTCTATCATTTATACCCGCAAACTTTTCTGCATCTCCAAGAGTTTAACTAGGACTCTTCAATCCCTCTAACTTAGTTCTTAACTCAAATTGTTCCCTGAGCTCAATGCACATAGTCCCTCAATTCGCACGTTACCACATACTTAAGGTCCAAAAATCTAATTTCCTCAAGATTCTTTCTAAAATGTCATAACTGTTCTAATTTGAACGAACCTTACTTCTAAGTGCACTCCCTTAATCATTCATGTGCAATTGTAATTTCTGCACTTCACTCGAGATGTTCAATTCTTACTAAACTCTCTTCATACTTTAATTCCTTCCCTTACTTGCTCTCTAAATCTTGAATTGACTTGTCATGCTAAGTCTCAACTACACCACTGCCCAAATTATCTACCGAGTACTCCTAAGAACCTAACGAGCAATGAAAATTTCCTACAACTTAAAGTTTCAATTTTCTTAGCTATGATCTTTATAGTTCCATCCTCTTACGTTCTTACGTTCTTATGTTACAGTTGCATACTTAAACACTCATCACTACACTCTCAAGCTCATCTATCTAAGTTTCAACTCTACCGATTCCTCAAGCTAATTTCTCACTTATCCCTCCTCTCTTTTACACTCATTTCCTTCAAATAGTCATGACATTTTATTACTTATTCCTACGCACTCAAACACTTTTCGAAGCTAATTTTCGTCCCTTTCATTCAAACTCTATAAGTCCGCAAATCTTATCCACTTAGGGTATAGAACCCAGATTCTAACCTCTCACTGAGTTTACTCATAAAATCTATGTGTGAGACCTTTCTTTCCTTCTTATCCATATCCATTATTCTCTACATTCTTCAGCGTTGCACCAAAATACTATGTCTGTAACACCCAGAAAATTTCGATTACGTGCTTAGACCTAGGTTAGAAAAGTGTGAGAGTGTATTGTGAAGGGTGAGAAGTGATTTAAATAGAAGAAAAGAGATTGAAAATTCAAACCAATTAGGTTGAAAAGTCAAAGGTTCTAATAACCAATAGAAATTTAACAAGTAATTGAATAAAAGTGGGAAGTAATGTTGATTCACGTTGGGCTTTCGTGTGAAGGGATGTGAGGGTTGGTTTTACAATTTTAAGAAATATGGTGGAGAGTTGACAAGTCAAACTTAATGGAGATTGGTGGAGAAGTTTGGTTTGAAAAGTCCAAGTGTGCAAGCCAATCAAATTGAAGGAAAAGAAAATGGAAAAGTGGTGATTTAAGGTGACTTTGGCGTTGGAAACATAAAGATGATGGAGGGTTAAAAGTGTAATTTACAAAGGTTTATTAAATGATTAAATTAAGAAAGAAAAAGGTGGGTTTTCACTTGTTCTTTTTCTCCTCCATCACCCTTTCTCCCTTTTCCTCCATAGCCGACGCCACATCTCCATTGTTCTTCATTTTCTCAAGCCAATCCAAGGTAATTTTTGTTGGGTTTTGGTTTGTGTACGATTAGATGAAGATTGGAAGAGATTTTAGGGTGTTTTAAGTGGATTGGGTTAGGTTTTCGAAAACCCTAAGGTGGAGCTACGAATTTTTGGTTTCAATTGGGGGTTTTCTTCCTCTTTTACTTAATTAAGCCTTAGCTATGTTAGATTAGGTGGTTAGGGTGATTAGAGTGAAGATTTGAGAAGTGTTACACAAAAACCGGTTTTAGAATACTAGGGGGCCGATTCTGTCTTGGCCATTTTCGGGTGGTTAAGTGTATTGTTTGATGGATTTAAGTTTCAATGGATAGTAGACGTGTAGAGGTTTCCGAGTTGGGGTGGCACGTCGAATTCCGTTGAAAAATGAGGAAGTTATGGCCGTTTAAAATTTGACAGTTGATGTGGGGTAGAAAATCGAGTTTGAGTGCTTTGGAGTGTGAAGTTGTTTAGGTATTGTGTACTTTTAGCTAGAAATCTTTTAGAATTTATTGATAGCTTATCAAACTAAGTTTACGTTGTTTTAGGTCGTCGAGCGTGTGAATTGGACGGTAAAAGTAAGCAAGTGGAAGCCGAGCATTCAGGTAAGTAGTGGATGTTATTCTTTTGCCTTCGAGCCTACACCAGAGAACGGTAGGGTTTCTTTGTTATTGCTTTGCTCCGTGTTACGTTGAATTAATTATGTTGCTTCGGGATTGCGTGGAGTTTCTTGTCTGGTTGGTTGATTGGTCTTGTGTTGCATTGTTTGGCCGTGTGGTGTTATGTGGTCGTGTTGTGTTGTGTCGTGTTGAGTCGTCGTGTTGTGTTGTATTGTGTGGTGTGGTTTGGCTTTGCTGTTGTGTTGTCGTTGTGTTTGTCGTGTGTGTGTGTGTGTAAAATATGGCACTTCGGTGCACAACAAATTGGCACTTCGGTGCACAGCAAATTGGCACTTCGGTGCACAGCAAATATGGCACTTCGGTGCACAGCAAATTGGCATTTCAGTGCACAGAAAATTGGCACTTCGGTGCACAGCAAATTGGCATTTCGGTGCACAGCAAATATGGCACTTCGGTGCACAGCAAATTTGCACTTCGGTGCACAGCAAATATGGCACTTCGGTGCACAGCAAATATGGCACTTCGGTGCACAGCAAATTGGCACATCGGTGCACAGCAAATATGGCACGTCGGTGCACAGCAAATTGGCACTTCGGTGACACATTGCGGTGCACAGCAAATTGGCACTTCGGTGCACAGCAAATATGGCACTTCGGTGCACAGAAAATTGGCACTTCGGTGCACAGCAAATTGGCACTTCGGTGCACAGCAATATGGCACTTCGTGCCGGCAAATTGGCACTTCGGTGCACAGCAATATGGCACTTTGGTGCACGGCAAATATTGGTTGTCTGCGTTGTTTGTTTGTTGGTTATTGCTTGAGTATTGTGTGAGTGTGGTGTGCGTTGTGAATGTTTATATTCGTTCTTCATTACTTGCTAAGCTTAAGCTTACGTGTGTGTGTGTGTTCTATGGTGTAGGTGACGACAGGAGTACATGTTAGAGCTACGAGGAAAGCTAGGATTGGGACGCAGTCGTTGATGTACGATGTATGCCGGTGCGGGCAGTTGTTGGGGCGTCTCGACCATGGTCTTCGGAAAGATGTGGGTGGAATAGTATTTTGGGTCGTGTATAATTTACATTATTTTAATGGTTTGTAGATTTTGTCTTTTGGTTGATGTTTTGTAATTGTAATTGTTGTATATAGTCATAGGTCAGGGTGAATGCAATTTCGGTGCACAGCAATATGGCACTTCGTGTGCACAGCAAATTTGCACTTCGGTGCACAGCAAATATGGCACTTCGGTGCACAGCAAATATGGCACTTCGGTGCACAGCAAATTGGCACATCGGTGCACAGCAAATATGGCACTTCGGTGCACAGCAAATTGGCACTTCGGTGCACAGCAAATATGGCACTTCGGTGAACAGCAAATTGGCACTTCGGTGCACAGCAAATTGGCACTTCGGTGCACAGCAAATATGGCACTTCGGTGCACGGAAAATATGGCACTTCGGTGCACAGCAAATTGGCACTTCGGTGCACAGCAAATATGGCACTTCGGTGCACGGCAAATTGGCACTTCGGTGCACAGCAAATATGGCACTTTGGTGCACGGCAAATATTGGTTGTCTGCGTTGTTTGTTTGTTGGTTATTGCTTGAGTATTGTGTGAGTGTGGTGTGCGTTGTGAATGTTTATATTCGTTCTTCATTACTTGCTAAGCTTAAGCTTACGTGTGTGTGTGTGTTCTATGGTGTAGGTGACGACAGGAGTACATGTTAGAGCTACGAGGAAAGCTAGGATTGGGACGCAGTCGTTGATGTACGATGTATGCCGGTGCGGGCAGTTGTTGGGGCGTCTCGACCATGGTCTTCGGAAAGATGTGGGTGGAATAGTATTTTGGGTCGTGTATAATTTACATTTATTTTAATGGTTTGTAGATTTTGTCTTTTGGTTGATGTTTTGTAATTGTAATTGTTGTATATAGTCATAGGTCAGGGTGATATGTAATTGTTGTAATTGGCATTTCGGTGCACAGCAAATTGGCACTTCGGTGCACAGCAAATTGGCACTTCGGTGCACAGCAAATATGGCACTTCAGTGCACAGCAAATTGGCACTTCGGTGCACAGCAAATATGGCACTTCGGTGCACAACAAATTTGCACTTTGGTGCATAGCAAATTGTTACTTCGGTGCACAGCAAATATGGCACTTCGGTGCACAGCAAATTGGCACTTCGGTGCACAGCAAATATGGCACTTCGGTGCACAGCAAATTGGCACTTCAATGCACAGGAAATTGGCACTTCGGTGCACAGCAAATTGGCACTTCGGTGCACAGCAAATTGGCACTTCGGTGCACAGCAAATATGGCACTTCGGTGCATGGAAAATTGGCACTTCGGTGCACAGCAAATATGGCACTTTGGTGCACGGCAAATATTGGTTGTCGGCGTTGTTTGTTTGTTGGTTATTGCTTGAGTATTGTGTGAGTGTGGTGTGCGTTGTGAATGTTTATATTCGTTCTTCATTACTTGCTAAGCTTAAGCTTACGTGTGTGTGTGTGTTCTGTGGTGTAGGTGACGACAGGAGTACATGTTAGAGCTACGAGGAAAGCTAGGATTGGGACGCAGTCGTTGATGTACGATGTATGCCGGTGCGGGCAGTTGTCGGGGCGTCTCAACCATGGTCTTCGGAAAGATGTGGGTGGAATAGTATTTTGGGTCGTGTATAATTTACATTTATTTTGATGGTTTGTAGAGTTTGTCTTTTGGTTGATGTTTTGTAATTGTAATTGTTGTATATAGTCATAGGTCAGGGTGATATGTTACCCTATATTGGGGGATTTTCTTTATTTTGGTTGATTGCATTTCTCGACGATATGTTGGTTGTTGGAGATTTCGTAAGTCGGTTAGATAGTTATGAATATTCTGGACTGGTTGAGAATTTATTCGTTTGCAGGTACCTAGCATTTTGGAGGCGCCATTTTCAGGCGTTACTTTGCCGAAATTTCGGAAGGACGCCGTGGTGCTTAAAGGTTAGGATTAAGGGAAATTACGAAGTCTAGACAGCTAGGTATTATATAAGTGGGAGTCGGGAGATTTAGCTTTAAATTCTGATGTGTCAATGTTATTTTAAATTAAGCTTTAACGTGGGATTGGTTAGCAAAGTAGCGCTCCGAGCCAGGGTGGGTTCGGGGGCGCAACAAAGTCCTTCCTAAGTCCGTCCAAAATCTAGAACGTAACTTTCATCTCGTATCCTCTATTTTCTCGACACAAGGCTAAGCTAGTTACCACCTCAACGGTTTGAAACTTTTGACTTAGGTTTATGCCTACTGTACTTACCGCCTCTCGTTCAATATTCCTGTCAAGTCACATTCTACTAAACACTCATAGTATAAACCTAAATTTATAACTTCCTTTCCACAGTTCTTACAAATTTCAAAATTCACTCGGAATTCTCTTCAAATTTCCAAAGTTTACTTACTATTTGATCTTCGTTTGCTCTTCAATGTAGGTTCTAATATCTATCCCGAACCTTTCACAACTAGTCCAGTCCTCCATAGCTCACCTACTCATACGTTCTTAGACCAGTACTCACTAATTTCAAAATTTTCCTAAAATGGAATAACGACTCACTCTCCCTTACCCTTCAACTTGATTTTTAAACATCCCACTTAATTTCATTACTCTAACCTCAAAACATCACTCTAAATAAAAAGGCTAGGCTTTTCTATTGAATACACTCCTAAAACGATGCCTATGCCTAAGGATCAACTCTTGTAAAAAATATCACTCAGCCGGACTCGCATTCACATTCACTTTCACCACAAATGCATTTGCCGCAAAGGAATAAGAAACACCTGAGATAACAGCAGGATGGTCTTCACCGTCAGGCTCGATCATAGCAAAAATTCTAGGCATAGCTTTAACTGGTTCTTTCTTCGCTACCAGGCAATCCCTCTCCATGTGACCTAGTTTGTTGCAATTAAAGCATCGAAGAACTTTTGGCTTTGGGAAGTCTCGTAACATATGGCCAGTCTCCAAGCAATTGTAACACTTTCCGTCGTACTGTCCACATTCTCCCGGGTGATGTTTTAAACACTTTGGACACTGCTGAAAAAACTTCTTCTGTTGTGGTTGATGCTGAGGCTTCTTGCCTCCCCTTTGATCTTTCAGATTTCCTCCCGGTCGTTTCGTACCTTGAGACTGAGAAGAGGATCCGCCTCTGCCAAACTGTGCGGTAATATCCTCGAACATCCGTTTTGGTGCTTCTACGGATTTAAGAATCTTACCAGCCGATACCTCCACTTCTATAGCTTTAGCCACCACACGGTCAAACGGTACGCCATCAATCCCGAAAGTCTTTACTAACATTTCAATTTCTGGCTTCAACCCTTGTACAAACGGAAAAATCTTATCTTCCTCTCTGCTGACCATATGGCTGGCAAACTTGGACAGTGCTTCAAACTGCTGAATATAGTCCCCCACAGACCCTGTTTGCTTTAAAGCCATGAACTCCGATCGCTTTTCGGCTTGAACCGTTCGGTTGTAATATTTCTCATAAAACAGTTCCTTGAATTCCTCCCAATTCATACCCTGTACATCTGTCGTAGCTTTTACGGTTCCCCACCAGCTTTTGGCACTATTCGACAAGTGGAACGTCGCATGTTTCACCTTGTTCTCATCCTCCACCTCCGCAACAATAAACATCTCTTCAACTGTACAAATCCAACTCTCAGCAGCTGTCGGATCCGTCAGACGCCCTTCAAAGGCCGGAGGCTTTAACCTTCGAAACCTTTCTCCACTAGAGCCAGCTCCAGAGCTGGACCCCGCTCCAAGGCCTCCCTGTAATCCTTGATTCATAAAAACACCGAGCAATTGAGCTTGCATGGTTAAGAGATCCCTGAGTTGTTTATTCGGGTCCTCAGGTGGTTCGGGCTCATTCCGGGGTCGTCCAGGTCGTCTTGGCTGTCTTGGGTTTCTAGGCATTCTCTTTTCTATTCCTGTAAAGGTTAGAAATTCTAATCTTAGAAAAGAAACTAACTAAAGTTAAGAAATACTTACAGTCGGTGAAGCACATTGCACGGCGGACGGTATTGTCGGGTAATCCTTTGAACGACTCGACCACTAACGCTCTGATACCATCTTTGCAACGCCCCGAACCCGCCCCGGCTCGGTGCGTCACATTTCAAACCCAACCCGTTTGTAGGACGACGTTTAAAATAATTTTCGTAAATTTTTCGACTCGTTTTCGGGTTTTTCAAACCCTCGAGTTTTGTTAGAAAGTGTGCCCCAAATACAGTTAAAATGCGTCAGAAAATGTCGGGTTAAAACCACTTCGAAATAGGAAACTTTGAAAAAAAATTTAAATTTAAATGTTTTTTTTTTATAAAACAGTGGCGATCAATCGCCACCCTCTCTGGTGCTACAGTACCAGAGAGGTGGCTGGCAATCGCCCCTGGCGATTGCCCCTGCACTCCCAGCCGACCCTCACCCATTTTTCTTCAATTTTCTCCAGGCTATACACTTCCAAAAATTCTAAAATTTTTACCATATACTTCCAACACCTAAATCTTCAAGTCCCATAAATTTCGTGGAAAACCGACTTCAAACGAATTATAACAAAAATAGTGAACGCAACCCGACGTTATTTATTTTAAAATCAAAACGAGCGGCATAACGCCTAAAACTCGATAAACCAAAACCTGAAAGTTTAAAACCAAAACATATAGTTTCAAACCACAACCATGTAGGACTATTATCCATCAACTCAACGAACTCTCAGACATCCCAAAATAATTACGCAACATTTATAACTACAACGTACCAAACCTCCAAATTCTTCTAACTTTTCTCAAAATAGACATTCACACTTCAAACAACTCAACCCATTAAAACAGCTTAAAGACACCCATCAACTATCAACTTACGAAAAAGAAATAGCCTCCCACAAACCCGAGGAAGACAGTAGCCGAGACGCCCCGACAATAACCTGCACCGGCGCACCCCGTACTCCTCCAACTGCAGCCTAATCCTCGGCGGTCCCGTCTATCTCACCTGTAAAGAACTCGTCACCTACACCACAGAACACACACACACACACACACACACGTAAGCTTACGCTTAGCAAGTAGGGATAACAAATATAAACAAGCACAATGCACACACAACCTCACACAACCCTAACATAACAACACAACGACACGAAACAAAACACAGATTTGCCCACATCAACAATGCCTTACTCTTTAACCGACTACCATCCCAACCCATGCAACACAACACGACAACTCAACTCAACAACACAGCACAACCCCCTCACACATGCCAATTCTACTCACTCTGCTGCTTTCTTACTCATTTCAGTTGCATTTGTCTCTAGTAAAATCCCTCTCGGGGTGCTCAACGAGCCACGTACCCGACGAGGCTATTCTACTCTAGACCATCTCTAGTAAAATCTCTCGCGGGGTGCTCAGCGAGCCACGTGCCCACGAGGCTATTCTACTCGAGGCTAACTATTGTATAATCCCTTGCGGGGTGCTCAACGAGCCACGTGCCCACAAAGCGATTCTACAGTAGAGTCCCTTGCGGGGTGCTCAACGAGCCACGTGCCCGACAAGACGAATCTACTATAGTCCCTCTCTAGTAAAATCTCTCACGGGGTGCTCAACGAGCCACGTGCCCGATGAGACGATTCTATAGTAAAATTTACTTGCGGGGTGCTCAACGAGCCACGTGCCCACAAGACGATTCTACTCGAAACCAAATTGCATACCACTTCATATCTTTCAATTCATTCTCACCACACTAAGTATGCAAAACACTTAACCAAAACAATACAAGCTAACCACATAACCAAACAATACAAGCAACCATTCAAACTATGTCTGTCCCACAAATACTTAACCAAACCAAAATAAAGCAAAGCAATCAACATACTACAATTCCCAACAATCAAAGTAATCAATAAACAACAACTCCCTACCATTCTGTGGTGTAGGCCCGAAGGCAAAAAATAAATGTCCTCTACTTACCTGGCATCTCGGTAATTGCTTTCTCACTTCCACCAGTCAAATCACACGTTCGATCACCTAACAAATACGAAAAACTTACTTAATAACAAACTAAAAGATTCTATGGAAATCAACTAACTAAACTAAAGAAATTCTTAACCTAAACTAACTAGGTTATGACACAAATCATTTCCAACACACCAAACCCGATTTTTATGAAATTTACCGACGTCCAACTTTAAACGGCCATAACTTTCTCGTTTTTCAACGGATTTCGACGTGCCACCCCAAATCGGAAACCTCTACACGTCTAATATCCATTGAATCACTCAAAGTAACCAAACAATCAACTTAGCAATTCCGAAAATACCAAAACAGAACCGGTGCACTTTAGGTTAAAACCGGTTTTTCCCAAACTCATTTCCAAATCTCAATCTAACTCCATAAATCACCTAACCCAAGTCATTCAACAACCAAATCATCAACATAAGGAATAAATCTAACATTTAAAACTCAATTTTCGGACTTCACCAATTAGGGTTTCCAAGCCCTCACCAAAAACACTTAAAACTCACTAAAACCTTCAATAAACTTCACCTCAAAGTATAAAAATCAAAACCCATGCATTATTACCTTGAAATCCTTGAAAGAACTATGGAAAGAAGGAGGGAGAGCTTTGAGGGCTGGCTGGATCGTGGGAGAGAAAGAAAGAGGGGAGAAGATGATTAAACATTACCATTTCACCTTTTTAGCCAAACTATTTTTTTACTTTTTGATTTTGCCCACTCAAACTTTCCTATTTTAATTCAAACCCCTCCTTTTTCTCACATGTATTGCAACGTGAATGCCCTACTTTGCATTCATTTAATTCCTCTAAATAGCCTTTGAATTGTCAACACTAAATTTCCAAACATACATTGACTTGTCAAACTTCCTTTGGTTTGACTTTTCAAACCTATATTAGTTTGAATTGTCAATTTCACCACTTCTCTTTTCTTTTCTATTTCAATGCACAACATACCACTTAAATGAGTAACCCTCCTAACACTTCTAACCTAAGCTACGCACGTTACAGGAAATTCTCGGGTGTTACAACATATGTGTGGTTGAAAGCATTTTCTTTACTCTTCCTTTTCTTCTGCTTACCCTATCGACACTATAACTAGATCCACGTGGGGTAGGGTTGGAACCATAGCCCTATTATAGTAGGAAGACCTTTAAAAATCTTGATGGGTAAGTTGATAATGAAAGGAAGTCAAGAATCCTAATAGCTATGGTGAAGAAAAGCTCTCTCCCTAGAAAGACAGACTCCTAGAACCTTATCACTCATAGTCTAGCCTCTACGTAGCCTTTTACCATTCAACTTGACTTGGTTCTTCTTCTTCATCATCTTCCTATCATCTTACTTTGTCACCTTTCCTTGTAATCCTTAGAATTCTCATCCAAATCTTCTTAGAGAATGGAGTGAAAATCAAAACTAATAATCTTTAGCCTCAAACCCCACCGAGACTTGCAATTTCTATTGTTTTTACTCATACATATAAATTGTGCAAATCTGGATAGTTTCAGGTTGAATTAAAGATCTATCATGGCTTGCAATTGCTAAATCATTTTATTATCTTATCGTAGACAATTTAAGGGAGCTATATGATTTGGAATTAGAGCATTTAGATACATATACTTGAACTTATGGATATTTGAAACTGATGATAAACATTGTGCATCCAACGCAGGGATAGTTTTGTTTATTGCATTATATCCAATGTTATGTGCTTATATATTCAAACCAATTTTATATGTTACCATATCACCCTCTAAGAGAACTATAGGCTCTAGAATCACCTGATTTGATTATGTATACTAGGAGTTTTACACGTTTTATAATATGTGAGTATTAGTAAATGTCAATGGTTAAATTTGATATGGTTTAGGTTTGTCAATCAAAATAGATAACTGAATAGATTGTTGGAAGTTGTTGAAGACCAAAAGGTAAGTAATGCATGTTTTTAGCTTGTTAGACTAGATTATACGATGCTACAGTGATATTGGTTGTTGACTTGCTATCTTTATGTGATGCTTAAAATTGGGATGAATGGATTCTTGTTTGAATCTATGTTGTTTGATGTGAGTTGTTTGAATCTATGTTACTTGTTTGAATAAATGTTACATTATTATTTGACTTTCAAGGACGATTTTTCTTGTCTTTTCAATAATTAAGGTGCAGATTAAATAAAAGAAATGAAAAGAACAATTATTTGCAATACATTTACTTTTGATATGCTATAAAATAAATGTACATGGTATTGTTTCTTTACTTCTCATTTTAGTAAAAGGATTTGGATGTTCTTCTACTACATTTTCATATTGCATGTCATGTATCTATGAAGTGTATGGTATAGGAATTAATGTCATATGCATGAACATGAGCACTGCATATCATGGATCATGCACAAATGTTTTATGAGAAAGAAATGAAAATGATTTTATACATATGTTTTCATATTTAAAGACTGAAAATGAAGTGAATGTACATAATGAATCATTTTGTTGGCAGGGTTTTAGGAGAGATTTTCTGGTATGAGTTTTGACCTATGGGTGATAAGTTCGTTAGTCTAGTAATGTTGTCAAAGTTCACGACGTCTTCACACACAAAGTTTGAGTGAAAACTAACAGATGTTCCACTTAATTATGGGTATCATGTCGAAGTTCACGAGATGTAAGTGGTGTGTTCGATAGTCATGCCTACTCTTTCCTAGACTAATACGCCTAATGATTGGAGAAGCCCTTCCATTTGCTATCATGGGAGCACCCCTCGGCCACACCAATCAAGGAAGAATGAATTTGTCTTCCTTGTGACAAATGATGTAACCGAGCATGCCTTTATTTTCTTTCCAAACTTTAGTTTATTTTCTTGCTTTTTGGCATGTATGAGCTGAACTCATCATGGAGGGAAGAGGGCTGCATTTGGAAGAGAAGAAGGACACATTGAAAGTTACCATTGGAGAGAGAAAATGTTTTGCCCAAAATAGCAAAACCAAGTTGTACTCGGCCAAGCCATGTGGCCGAGTAGCTTCCTCTTTGACACTCTTCTTTGACTCTCTTCTAAACCCTAATTTGTAAGAAGAGGCATGGTGATGTGCCCCTAGGTGCAATCATAAGATCAAGAGCGAAGAAACTAATTAACATCTATGTTCATTTTATAAGTGACATGTTCAAAGATAAAGGGGAGCTTACATGTAGCATGGAAGAAACAGGTAGACCATTCCATGCAATATCATGGAAACAACCTGAGGAGATCACTAGCATTGAAGAAGGAGTTTGTTCTTCTTAATTAAATCATGTAACTTAGTTTAATTTATGTCTTTGCTAAAATACTTAGTAGTTTACATTTAAATAAGAAGTTGCATGACTGAAGATAAAGGAGAAACATGTCGTTGCATGGCTGCATGAGTGGGAGGACAAAAAGGGAAGATCACTCATGGTGAAAGCAACCCCTGCGCGTGCTCGACTTTGGCCGAAGGGGTTTCCAAAACCCTCATTTTCTCTCTCTTATTTTTTTAACGTAATTATATTTTTAGTAAGGTATACTTAAACCCTCTTTAGACCTAATTTTGGGTAGTTGAATTTGAATACAATTTACTGAAGCTTTTTCTCTCAAACTCAAAGACTTCAAATATTGCGCAGCCACCCCGAATATTTGTTCTTCACCTATATTGTTTTTCAATCTTGTGAGTTTTGTGGAAAACCCTTACTATTGTTTCATTCTCTACTCTCCTAGTTGATAGTTGTAATGCCCCCCGAACCGCCTCGACTCGGTGCGCTACTTTGCTAACTCAAACCGTGTTTAAAACGACGTTTAAAATAATTTTTGATAAAATTTTGACTCGATTTTTGGGTTTTTCGAACCCTCGAAAAATATTGGAAAATGTGCGTAAATTATGTTTAAAATACGTCGAAAAAGGTCGGGTCAAAACATTTTAGAATTATGAATTTTTTTTTTAAAGTGGCGATCGATCGCCGCACTCTCAGGTGCTACAGTACCCGAGAGACGTCAACCAGCAAACGATCGCCACTTGGCGCGCAATCGTTCGCCGCTGCAATGCCCTGCGCGCGCCCTGCGCACACCCAGCATGCGCCAGCGTGCCATCCACGAGCCTCGCCTATTTTCCTCCACTTTTCCCCGAGCAAAACACCTCCAAAAATTCTAAAATTTTTACCACACAATTCCGACACCCTAAACTCCGTATTCCGTAAAAATCTTGAAAAATCAATTTAAAACGTTTAATAAAAAAAAATAGAGAAAAGTATACCCGACGTTAGTTGTTTTAAAATCAAAGCAAGTGGCATAACGCCTATATTTTCAAAACCCAAACCTGCAAATTTAACTATACAATAATTTCCAAAGCGTTAACCAAAAGAGTTATAGCACTCCCACCATTTCCTTTAAACCAAAATCTAATCTAAAATATTAAAATACAATTCCCACCAATAAACCACAATATTTACAAACTCCAAATAGGTAAAACTACACAATTCAAACGTTCTACCCACATCGTTCCCGAAGATCAGGCCGAGACCAAACCCTCCGTCGGACAACTGCCCGCGACTCGGACATACCGCCTGCCCAAACGACTGCGTCCCAACCTTAGTTTTCCTCAAAGCCCCTCACCTGTAATGACGTCGTCACTACACCAAAGAACACACACACACCGAGACACCCAGCGTACATCTCTCACGAGACACCCAGCGTACATCTCTCACGAGACACCCAGCGTACATCTCTCACGAGACACCCAGCGTACATCTCTCACGAGACACCCAGCGTACATCTCTCACGAGACACCCAGCGTACATCTCTCACGAGACACCCAGCGTACATCTCTCACGAGACACCCAGCGTACATCTCTCACGAGACACCCAGCGTACATCTCTCACGAGACACCCAGCGTACATCTCTCACGAGACACCCAGCGTACATCTCTCACGAGACACCCAGCGTACATCTCTCACGAGACACCCAGCGTACATCTCTCACGAGACACCCAGCGTACATCTCTCACGAGACACCCAGCGTACATCTCTCACGAGACACCCAGCGTACATCTCTCACGAGACACCCAGCGTACATCTCTCACGAGACACCCAGCGTACATCTCTCACGAGACACCCAGCGTACATCTCTCACGAGACACCCAGCGTACATCTCTCACGAGACACCCAGCGTACATCTCTCACGAGACACCCAGCGTACATCTCTCACGAGACACCCAGCGTACATCTCTCACGAGACACCCAGCGTACATCTCTCACGAGACACCCAGCGTACATCTCTCACGAGACACCCAGCGTACATCTCTCACGAGACACCCAGCGTACATCTCTCACGAGACACCCAGCGTACATCTCTCACGAGACACCCAGCGTACATCTCTCACGAGACACCCAGCGTACATCTCTCACGAGACACCCAGCGTACATCTCTCACGAGACACCCAGCGTACATCTCTCACGAGACACCCAGCGTACATCTCTCACGAGACACCCAGCGTACATCTCTCACGAGACACCCAGCGTACATCTCTCACGAGACACCCAGCGTACATCTCTCACGAGACACCCAGCGTACATCTCTCACGAGACACCCAGCGTACATCTCTCACGAGACACCCAGCGTACATCTCTCACGAGACACCCAGCGTACATCTCTCACGAGACACCCAGCGTACATCTCTCACGAGACACCCAGCGTACATCTCTCACGAGACACCCAGCGTACATCTCTCACGAGACACCCAGCGTACATCTCTCACGAGACACCCAGCGTACATCTCTCACGAGACACCCAGCGTACATCTCTCACGAGACACCCAGCGTACATCTCTCACGAGACACCCAGCGTACATCTCTCACGAGACACCCAGCGTACATCTCTCACGAGACACCCAGCGTACATCTCTCACGAGACACCCAGCGTACATCTCTCACGAGACACCCAGCGTACATCTCTCACGAGACACCCAGCGTACATCTCTCACGAGACACCCAGCGTACATCTCTCACGAGACACCCAGCGTACATCTCTCACGAGACACCCAGCGTACATCTCTCACGAGACACCCAGCGTACATCTCTCACCAGACACCCAGCGTACATCTCTCACGAGACACCAAGCGTACATCTCTCACGAGACACCCAGCGTACATCTCTCACGAGACACCCAGCATACATCTCTTACGAGACACCCAGCGTACATCTCTTATAACACTAATGCATTTCATACTCACAATTCAAACTCATAATTCAAACCATGCATATCCCAAAAATACTTTACCAAACAAAACAAAGCAAAGCAACCAAACAAAAATTCCCTACCTTTCCGTGATGTAGGCCCGAAGGCAAAACATAAACATCCTCTACTTACCTGACTGCTTGACTTTAAATTGCTCACTTCTATCGGTCAAGTCACTTGTCCGATAACCTTTAAATGCCTTGAGAACTTAAAGCAAAAGAGAGGAGGAGAGGCAGTTATGGAGGAGACGAGAAAGGGCCGAAGAAGATGAGGAAGAAAATTGAAAAAACCCAATTTTAAACCATACTTTCTACCTCTTTTAATTTCCCTCAAAATTCTTTAAAATTAAAATCTAACCCCCCACTCTTTCACTTTTAAATCCAACGTGAAAGCCATATTGATTTCACCACTTTCTATACCTTTTCATTTCCAAAATTGTTTGAAATTTGATTGGTTACTTAACTTTGACTTTTTCAACTAATTTGGTTAGAATTTTCAACCCTCCTTTTTCCCTTCATCTTTCTTCCAACGTGAATAGCATTAATTGATCCCCTAACTTTTCAAATGCATTGTAATGGCTAACATCCTATTGATTTATGAGTTTTTGACTTTTCAAAAGTTTGAATTTTCAAACCTAATCCTTTTGTCTTGTCCATTTCATTTCTTCTCTTTGCCTTATTTCAAATTCCCATCTCACGTAACAATAAACTATCCTAATCCAGGGCATACGTACATTACAGGTTTACTCTTAATCCAAGGTTTACTCTTAATCCATTTAATATACTTTTCATTCATTAACTTCCTATTGGTTCTAACTTCTTTGACATTTCAACACTCTTTCTCTTCCTTTTATAACCCAACGATTTTCTATCCTTAATTCACTCTTCTTTTTATCATTTACTTTACTCTTACATTAATTTAATTTAACTTTCCATTCAAGGAATTAATAAACTATACAAATAATGTTAAGCTCCCACAAACATCTAATCTAAGTTCTACGTACATCAAGGGAAAATTTTTCGGATGTTATAATCCACCCTCCTTACAAAAATTTTGTCCTCAACCCCCGCATTCTAAAGTTCTCAATACTTAAATATATTGACTGGGTATTATCCAACTTCCCTCGATTATGCCCACTACACGCCATTTGTCCAATTTCTACTTCAGTCATCACCAATCACTCTCAATTTCTTAGATCTAAACTAACTTGCTCTCACTACTCCTCAAATATTCTAAATGGTGTACCACTACTTTAACTTCCACTCTATAACTTACGAAACGACCCCTTCTTTAATGACAGATCATACTTCTACCCGTCCTTTTTGCTCTAAGGTTGTATGTAATATTCACTCCTCATAAGATGCGATTTCTGAGAGTTCCTTTATCGCTACATCTTTATCGACAGACCGTTTAGTTTCGGGCTCCTACTACAACCTTGTGGTACACATTTCCTTAATACCCTTTATCCTCACTCCTTTGAAGACTTTCAACTTAAATCCTTGGCCACCTATCTAGTTTGTCGCACTGGAGAAAACTCTTTAAAACATCTATCGTAAGCAACAACCCTAAATCTCTCTCATATCGCTACTTCTTCCCTTGCGCAGCTAACTTTACTTTCAACTCGACTTCACTACCAAAACCGCTACCACCAAAACTACATATACTACACATTCCAAACTATCAATGTAACAACAGCCACTGAATTATAAATATCATGCCTGAGGTCACGGCTGGTCAATCCTTACTAGCTGACTCGATCATAGCAAAAATTCTAGGTGACGCTTTAGCTGGTCTTTTCTTTGATGCAAGACAATTTTTGGCTACGTGACCAAGCTTGTTACATTTGAAGCACCGAATAACCTTTGGCTTTGTACAATCTCGGGAAATATGGCCAGTTCCGAAACAATTATAACATCTTCCTGCATACTGTCCACATTCCCCAGGATGAATCTTCAAACACTTTGTACATTGTAGTTATCCCATCTGTTGTTGCCGTTGCGGGTTCTTCCCTTCTCTTTGGTCATTCAATATTTCACCCGGCCTTTTAGTCTCCCGAAGCTGTGAAGAAGATCCATCACTGCTCATCTGACCTGTCATTTCTTTAATTATATTCCTGGGAGCTTCAACTGGTTTAACAACTTTGCCCGCGGCCTCTTCCACCTCGAGAGCATTCGCTACAACTTTATCATAAGATATTCCATCAATCCCAAAAGTCTTTACCAACATATAAATTTCCGGCTTTAAACCCTGCACAAATTGAAATATCTTTTCTTCCTCCCTTCTAACCAGATGGCTGGCAAATCAGGACAATGATTCAAACTGCTGTATGTACTCTCCTACTGATCCAGTTTGCGTTAATGCCATAAACTCCATTCTTTTTGCAGCTTGAACTGTCCGGTTGTAGTATTTATCGAAGAAAATCGCCTTAAACCATTCCCAAGTCAGATCCTGAACCTCTGTGGTAGCCTTTATCGTTTCCCACCAACTTTGTGCACTGTTAGATAGGTGAAAAGTAGCACAGTTTACCTTATTTTCTTCCTCCACCTCAGCTACATTAAACATATTCTCAATAGTGCAGATCCAACTTTCAGTCGTTGTCGGATCAGTCAAACGTCCTTCAAATGGTGGAGGCTTTAATCTTCTAAATCTTTCTCCACTAGAGCCCGCTCCTGAGCCGAACCCCGCCGCCAAATTTCCCGGTAAACCTTGATTCATAAAAATACCCAGCAATTGCGATTGCACATTCAATAAGTCTCAGAGTTGCTTATTAGGATCCTCAGGTGGTTTTGGTTCATTCCTAGGTTGTCCGGGTCTCCTCGGCATTTTCTATTCCAGTAAGGTTAGACCATTTAATCTTAGAAAAGAACTAAAGGTAAAGAAAAACTTACAGTCGGTGAAACACGTTGCATGGTGGCCGGCATTGTCAGGTAATCCTTTGAACGAATCGACCATTTTGCTCTGATACCATCTTGTAACGCCCCCCGAACTGCCTCGGTTCGGTGCGCTACTTTGCTAACTCAAACCGCATTTAAAACGACGTTTAAAATAATTTTTGATAAAATTTTGACTCGGTTTTTGGGTTTTTCAAACCCTCATAATGTTGGAAAACGTACGTAAAATATGTTTAAAATACGTCGGAAAAGGTTGGTTCAAAACATTTTAGAATTAGGAAACTTTTTTTTTTCAAGTGGCGATCGATCACCGCAAGGTGGCGATCGTTCGCCACCCTCTCGGATGCTACAGTACTCGAGAGGCGTCAACCAGCAAATCATTGCCGCTGGGCGCGCTATCGTTCGCCGCTGCGGTGCCCTGCGCGCGCCCGGAGCGCCAAGCGCGCACCCAGCACGCCCCAGCGTGCCATCCACGACCCTCGCCTCTTTTCCACCACTTTTCCCCGAGCAAAAGACCTCCAAAAATTTTAAAATTTTTACCACACAATCCTAACACCCTAAACTCTGTATCCCGTAAAAATCTTGAAAAACCAACTTAAAACGTTTAATAAAAAAAAATAGAGAAAAGTATACCCGACGTTATTTGTTTTAAAATCAAAGCGAGCGGCATAACGCCTATATTTTCAAAACCCAAACCTGCAAATTTAACTATACAATAATTTCCAAAGCGTTAACCAAAAGAGTTATAACAGTCCCACCATTTCCACAAACTAAAATATTAAAATACAAATCCCACCAATAAACCACAATTTTTACAAACTCCAAATAGGTAAAACTACACAATTCAAACGTTCTACCCACATCTTTCCTGAAGATCATGGCCGACACGCTCCGACAACTGCCCGCACCGGCATACCGCATGCCCCAACGACTGCGTCCCAACCCTAGCTTTCCTCAAAGCCCTCACCTGTAATGACGTCGTCACCTACACCACAGAACATACACACACACACGTAATCTTACGCTTAGTAAGTAGGGAATAACAAATACAAACATACACAATACATAACCCTCACAACACTAACACATGCTGTTTCTATTCGCTCGGTTATGCTCAATCCATTCTCATTTCCCGAATCGTAGACGAACGTCTCTCGTAGAATTCCATTCTACTCGAGACACCCAGCGTACATCTCTCACAAGACACCCAAAGCGTACATCTCTCACGAGACACCCAGCGTACATCTCTTACGAGACACCAAACGTACATCTCTCACCAGACACCCAGCGTACATCTCTCACGAAACACCCAGCGTACATCTCTCACGAGACACCCAATGCACATCTCTCACCACACACCCAGCGTACATCTCTCACGAGACACGCAGCGTACATCTCTGACGAGACACCCAGCGTACATCTCTTACGAGACACCCAGCGTACATCTCTTACGAGACACCCAGCGTACATCTTTTATAACACTAATGCATTTCGTACTCACAATTCAAACTCATAATTCAAACCATGCATATCCCACAAATACTTAACCAAACAAAACAAAGCAAAGAAACCAAACAATCAACAATTCCCTACCGTTCCGTGATGTAGGCCCGAAGGCAAAACATAAACATCCTCTACTTACCTGACTGCTCGACTTTAAATTGCTCACTTCTATCGGTCAAGTCACTTGTCCGATAACCTTGAAATGCCTTGAGAACTTGAAGCAAAAGAGAGGAGGAGAGGCGGCTGTGGAGGAGAGGAGAAAGGGACGAAGAAGATGAGGAAGAAAATGGAAAAAAACCCAATTTTAAACCACACTTTCTACCTCTTTTAATTTCCCTCCTCAAAATTCTTTAAAATTAAAATCTAACCCCCCACTCTTTCACTTTTAAATCCAACGTGAAAGCCACATTGATTTCACCACTTTCTATACCTTTTCATTTCCAAAATTATTTGAAATTTGATTGGTTACTTAACTTTGTCTTTTTCAACTAATTTGGTTTGAATTTTCAACCCTCCTTTTTCCCTTCATCTTTCTTCCAACGTGAATAGCATTAATTGATCCCCTAACTTTTCAAATGCATTGTAATGGCTAACATCCTATTGGTTTATGAGTTTTTGACTTTTCAAAAGTTTGAATTTTCAAACCTAATCCTTTGTCTTGTCCACTTCATTTCTTCTCTTTGCCTTATTTCAAATTCCCATCTCACGTAACGATAAACTATCCTAATCCAGGGCATACGTGCATTACAAGTTTACTCTTAATCCAATGTTTACTCTTAATCCATTTAGTACACTTTTCATTCATTAACTTCCTATTGGTTCTAACTTCTTTGACTTTTCAACACTCTTTCTCTTCCTTTTATAACCCAACGATTTTCTATCCTTAATTCACTCTTCTTTTTATCATTTACTTTACTCTTACATTAATTTAATTTAACTTTCCATTCAAGGACTTAATAAACTATACAATTAATGTTAAGCTCCCACAAACATCTAATCTAAGGGCTACGTACATCAAGGGAAAATTTTCTGGATGTTACAATAGTAGACATTCCCATAAGGTTGCAAAAACTCTCACCATATAGATTTTGAAGTGCTTCTTTGTTAGAAGTCGCCAAACCCGTGAGGCGCCATAATATCGCTTCCTCGGACCAACTTTATTGTTTCATTCATAACTTCCTCAATTCTGCTATTTTTTACTCTAAAAATTTAAAATATTTTCTTCAACATACCAAGTATGCTTGTGTTAAAGTTTCGTGATTTTTTGGAGTTAATTTTTATGTGAATATTCTGCTTGGAATCTAGTGAACTTTTGGTGACTATCAATTAGATATCCGAGAGGGATCTAGTGCTTGTGTTGAAACACAAGTTGCCATTTTTGATTTGTGTCACATGGTATTTAAACCATCCTTAAGGCCCCTCTTCAGAACTTTTGAATGATATTTAGCATAACCATTTTCAGCTCAAAGAAGCTTCTTCATTTCTTCTCCTCAGTTAGTAATATGCGAGAGTTAGAGTGAGTTTGTATTTCCAACTTAAGAACCAAAGTGGAAACACCTTTTTGCAACCTTCATCCTCCCTTTCTTAGGTGTAGATACCACCCAACAAGGTTTCCATAATCATTGACATGCCAAGGAAACCTATTACAAGATCACAAACTAAAGCCTATAATTTACTTAACCTTTTTACTAATGAGTTTGCTTTTCTTGCAGGAGTTAATCTTATTGGCGACATCACATGGGAACCTAATTTGGAGGATATGGATCAGCCCTTGCACAACCTCACTTGGAACACACGGATAGACTCACAAATGACCCAATGGGAATTTGTCTTCCCGACCCCTAAATTGTGTAGTTTGTCTTGAACTTTGTTTTTGTTTTTCTTGTGGCAAACTCTAGCCTTTTTGTATGAACTATTTATATCGTATCATGCATTAGATTGAATGATTAGGACTAGATGATTGATGGTGGTTTGATGGGTTGAAGAATCGGCAACAAAGAGGAAAAGTTTATCAACAAGTGTGGATTTTCTACTTTTTCCATATGGACTCAAATGAAGACATGGGCCAAAGGGAAGCTCCAATTTAAGGTATGAACTTTGCAGGTACAGCTGATGGTGCTCTCAAGGATCAATGACATGGCAAATATCGGCCATGAATCAAAATAGTTGCGGGCTTTATCATCGTTGTTGGTTCGCGCGGGCTACATTGTTCTCGTCAGATGATGCGCGCGCGGATCAAGCTTCTTGGCCCCGATTACACCTTCCATCCAAGGGCTCAATTCTCCTCCTTCTTTTGCCAAACCCTAATCATCCACCCTAGGTTTTCTATTTAAGGCATAGCATTGGTGTTTGTAGGAACTTTTTGCCAAATTAATACAAACTCTCCGTTCCTAATCGAAGTGTTTGAAGACCTAAGGTGTAATGCCCCTGAACCCGCCCCGGCTCGGTGCGCTACTTTGCTAACCCATTCTGCGTTTAAAACGAATTTTAAAATAATTTTTGATAAAATTTGGAGTAAGTTTTTGAGTTTTTTGGACCCTAAAAAATTGTTGGAAAACGTGCCCAAAATACGTGCAAAACGTGTCGAAAAATATCAGGTAAAACAATATTTGAAAGTAAAAAATTTAAAAAAAAATCTGGTCTGGCTCGGTTTGGTCGGTGCAGCAGCACACCGCACGCGCGCATGCGTCGATCGATCGGCACCCTCTCGGGTGCGCTATCCCTGCCACAGGGCACCTACCGATCGATCGGCGCTGCTGGGCACCGCGCGCACCCAGCGGCGCCCTGCGCGCCATTTCCGTCCTCCCCCACTTTTCTTCCACTTTTTCCCAAGCCAAACACTTACAAATTTCCTAAAATTTTTACCATACATTCCCGACATCCCTGACTCAGTACCCCGTAAAAATCTTGGAAAACCAACTTAAAACGATTAGCGAAAAACATAGAGAAAAGTGAACCCACGTTGTTTGTTATACGAAAACAAAACGAGTAGCGTAACGACTAAAATTCTATAAACGAAAACCTGAAACCAAAACCAGAAATCAAATAGTTTCAAATCCCAATCATTTACATACCAACTATCCAACAAAACAACCAAACTCACAACCATCCAAAATAGCTAGGAAAAATATTTACAAGACAAAATACCAAAACTCCCCACCAAACTACCCGAAGAACGTGGCCAAGATGCCCCGACAAGTACCCGCACCAGCATACTCCATGTATCATCGATTGCTGCCTAATCCTGGGCTCCCTCATCGAGCTCACCTAAATAAAGATCGTCACCTACACCATAGAACACAAAAAGTAAGCCTAATGCTTAGTAAGTAGGGAATAACGAATGCACATAACACACAATGCAACTCAATCCTATCACATGTAGTTTCTAACTCTCAGTTGTTCTCGTTACATGTTCGTTGCATTAATCTTAGCATAATCTGTGTGGATCAAGTAGACACACATCTCATAACTGTCTAAGACGGCCATGCCTTGATCCAACTAAAATAAACCTGTTAGCACACATCCCATAACTGTCTAGGATGGCCAAGCACGATTTGCCTTACCCACATCGATTGTAGAACCCTATGACTGTCTAGGAGTTCATATTCATGATGTCTTAAATCTTTGCGCCAAACCGCTCTTCGTAAAAATCCCTTCGGGGTGCTACACTCCAGCACTTATTCCCGACAAGGCCAATTTACTTGAGACCAATTCTTATAATTCTTATTATCTTATTACAATTCACACTCGCAATTCACAATGCACAAAACTAAAACGTGATGCATGCCAGAAGAATACGCAACACAACACAACGCGAAACAAGAAACCGACCTTTTACCCTACCGTTCCATGGTGTAGGCCTAAGGCAACAAAAAGAATTCCTCTACTTCCCTGACTGCTTGACACTCGATTGATCACTTCGTCCCATAAAATTACTCGCTCGACAACCTAACAAATATAGGAAATAACTTAGAATTCCTAACCAAAATTAACAGCAATACAAACTAGTTCAAACTCTAAACCCTAAACCTGATTTTTCTACCAAGTTTTAGTACAAAATCAGTTTTTCCAAAACTCCTCCTAAAGCTCAAATCTCTCCCCAAAAATAACCTAAACTAATCCATTCTATTTTTAAAACACAAAAATTGGGAATGAAACTAGCTAAGGCATGAAATTTTTGGATTTCATGGTTAGGGTTTTCCAAACCCTAACCAAATTCCTTTAAAACCCCTTCAAATCTCTAAAATCCATGATCTAAATGTATAAAAATAAAAACTCCATTAAATTTACCTCAAAACTACTTGAGAAATTTAAGAGATGAGAGGAGGATGGATCGGCTATGGAGGAGAGGAGAGAAGGGCGTGGGAGATGAAGGAAGAAGAAGAAAAGTTCACCATTTAAACCTAACTACTTTTTCTTCTTTTAAATTCTCCCACCAAATTTTTTTAAAATTGCAAATCAACCCTCCCTTTTCCCTCCTAAACTCCAACGTGAAATGCCTATCACTCACCACATTTTAACTTTATATTTGTCTCCTATTTGTTCATAATACATTTTGACTTTTCAAAACCTTTTTGTTTTGACTTGTCAACCATAGCTTTTGCCTCTTCATTTTGTTCAAAAGTTAAGCCTTCATTCCTCCAAAACTTAAGCCCTCATCCCTTAACATTAAGGTCTAAGTCTAATGTCACACATGTATAGAAAATTTCGGGTGTTACATAAGGTCAGTTTTTCAATCTAGTGGAGTAGCCCTCCATTATTCCCCTAGCTCTTGGGTTGCTAGGTGAATTCTTATCATTCCATCACCTCTCTCGTAGAGTGTAAAAGGTTGGAGGTTGAGAAAACCTAGGCCTAAAGGTGGCTGTTTTCCCACGAGAAAACATGCACCCGTGAGCAAACGTTAGATAGCTCTCGGGTTCGCCAAAGGTTTCTTCCCTTTCTTACCATTTTATGGACTTCATTTCCTCTTCATTACCGGTCTAACATCACACACTAAGCACATTTCCATTCAGCTGCATTTTCATCTCCATTTTCTTTCCTTTCTTTGCTGTTTTGTGCATTACACCTTCACCCGAGATCTTTGCATCCTTTTATGGGTTTGCACGGTTCCTTTTTCTAAGGGCCACTGTGTCAAGTCGTATCAGAGCACAATCTGCTTCCCCTGAGAGTTTTTGATGCATTTGACTCAACCATTGGACAAGGGTTAGCAAGTCTAGTACATAGCACAAAAACCGGGTAGCCACTCATTGTCGATGCGATTTTAGGTTCTATTTTTGTTGTTGCGTTCAACGTTGGATAACCTAATATTTGCAGCATGTTTTTATATCATTTTGTAGCCTTCCATCCTTGGAGAATCACTCAGGTAAAACTAATTTACTCTATTGCATTAATTGCATAAGAATCGGCCAAGGTGAGCACTGATTTTTCTTCTCCTAACCTCTCGTGTTTTTTATGTTTCTCTTCTCGGTTTTTCATCTCGTTTTGGTTGGTGTTTGAGTTTACTTTTGCATCAAGATATATCATTTGTTCCGTCTATTATATTTTAACATTTTAGTCTCAAGATCTGATTGCAATTTGTTGATAAGTGGTTATCTTGAATCGGTATAATGGAACTTGCTGTTTTTGAGTTATAATATTTTTATTAAGATTATATTGATTGGATCTTGCTTAAAGGTGTGGAATTTGTTTGGTTGTGATTTGATTTTTGGTTAATAGAAGTATACTGAAAAACTGTATTTTTCAAAGAAGTTTGTTAAGTGTTTGATAAAATTCCTAAGCTGTTTTTATGACTACAAAGTTAAAATTGCAAAGTGTTGATTAGGTTTCCCACTAATTTTTGTCTTAGTTAGGAATATCTCCTAAGTACACAAAACTTACCAAGACAGTAATTAGTTATTCACCAAAACTAATCATGGCTAAAGAACTTAAAGGGGACTTAAAATTTGGAAACGACCAAACTTAAAAACTTTGACCTAATTACTTGCCTAAAGCTTTAAAATGACAAATAAGAGCGGACTTTAACATGACCTACCACACAACCAAGAGCCTAACCGGGGTAAGGAAATACCTCCTCCCGATCACACACGCAAAGAAGGTGAATTAAGCATGCAAGGTGGCATGCAAGGTCAACTCAATGTCTTAACGGGATTGGTTGGCACGCTCACACAACAACTCAAAGACTTGTCCCTTGAAATGACGCAACTTAGAGAACAAATGAGACACACTCCCCATAGAGAATCAAACGAAAAAGACTACTCCTATGAAACCTCCTCAAGGATTAGACCTGAACGCCCTAGACGTAGAATCCCTATCAAAAGACCCTTAGAGGATGATGAGTGGGCCGAGCCCCAAAGAAGGAGTCGATACTATGATGAATCGGAGGATGAAGATTGAGCTTTAGAAGATGAAGAGCAATATCGCCCCAGTCGTCGTAAGGACAACGATGAACTTAGAAACGTCAAGTTCACCACTCCCCCGTTCAATGGAACCTGTGATGGTCATACCTTCTTGGACTGGGTAGACAAAGTTGAACGAGTCTTCGACTATCATGATTACTCTGAAAGAGTGAAGATCAAGCTAACTTCACTTGAACTCACGGGTCATGCCGCACTCTGGTGGTTCAACCTTAAAGCCCAACGAATGAGGACCATAGGATACCCTTTCACCACATGAAATTCCATGAAGGATCTCATATACAAGAGATTCGTTACTCGACACTACACACACGAGCTTTTCCATCAACTCCACAACCTAAGAAAAAATAGCCTCACTGTTGATGAATACCTCACTAAATTTGAAACACTCAATATGCGTTGGGCTATCGAGGAACCAGAGGAGCAGCTCATCGCGAGGTTTATTTGAGGATTAAATCGCGATATAGGTGATGCGGTGAAAATGCAACAATTAGTAGCCATGGACATTGTCGTGTAGTTGGCAGTCATGGTGGAAAGACATTTAAAGAGAAAGCGTAAGACCAGCTACCCTAGCAAATTTCCACCTATAAATTTAAATCACGACAAGACTACCTCGAGAAATGAAGATAAGAGGCCAATTAACCGTAATTGGCCCCCAAAAGGAACAAGTAATACTATCAAACCCCCACCAATGAACAAAACCCAAGTAAACCAATCTAACGGACAAAGAGTACGTGACGTACAATTATAAATGTCTCAGAAAAGGACATTATGCCAATGAATGCTCTAGTCATCGTGTGATGATAATCAAGGATTTGGCTGGTGAATGGGAAAGTCAGAAAGACGAAGGACAATACAACAAGGAGGAAGAAGAGATAGTAGAGGAAAGTGAACAAAAAGTTGATGACTAAACGGCTTAAGAAGGACCTCTACTAATGGTCATAAGACGTGCCTTGATGTCTAAGAATGTGAAAGAGGACTGTCAATGTGAGAATATCTTCCAAAGTTGTTGTGCAGTCAAGGACATAGTATGTTCGATAATTAGTGACAGAGGGAGTTGCGTGAATGTAGCTTCACAAGAAATGGTCAGTAAACTAGGGTTAGAGACCACTAACCATCCTAAACATTACAAATTGAGATGGTTGGATGATAGAGATGATATTAAGGTAACCAAGAAAGTAACCATAGATTTCACTATTGGCAAATACAAAGACTCGGTTATTTGCAACGTTGTCCCAATGAATTCCAGTCATCTTCTGTTAGGACGAGCATGGCAATACGACTGGAGAGTGAACCATGATGGTTTCCTCAACAACTATACCTTAAAATTATGTGGTAGATCAATCAAGCTAATACCTATGTGAAGTGAACCTCGAATCGAAAGGACCCGGGACCCGACAACAACGCAGAATAATTGAACGGAACGCCTTTTTGATTCAAGAACAATGTAAGGAACTAAGACCCCAATCGAAGTATTCGATGGAACCCTAGTTATCAAAACAGGAGCTTGACACGAGCCACACCTGTTGGCTGAACCAAAGCTATCAAAACAGGAGCTTGACCCAGACCAAACTCGTTGGTAAGAACCAAAGCTATCAAGTGAGATTCTTCAAGCGTGACTTGAAGAAGATCGTTGTTCTTCGCAAAGAACCAAAGAGAAATCCTCTCTAAAAAACTCAATTTTTTAATTCAAACTTGTTCTTCATTAAATAAAATAGTTTTGCCATTAAATAGGCTACACATTAAAATTAAACTAAATAATTAAAAAAAATGAAAATAAAAATAAAATAACTAATAAAATCGTGAGATAATGATCCTTTGCATGATAAGATATCATCTCACGTTTGAATATGATTTGAATTGATTTGAGTAGATTCTGTCGGATAAAATCTCTCATACGTGATTTGTTTGGATTTGCATGTGCTTCGCATGTGACTTTTTAATTTTTACACGTGCATGTGCATGGCACATGTAAATCTTCATACATCTTTGGTCTCCCTTGCTTCAACTTGATTTTGATTATCTTCAATCCTCGACACATTCAATAGTTTTAGATCAAGTTGTCGCGGCTCCTCTCTCCCTTGGATCTCTAAAATTAATCCTTGCAAGGCCTCACGCATCTTCTTAGCTTTGGACCGTGTCATTGGGCCGCCAATGTCCTCAATTGGATCGATGCTCTTGGGCTTGGGCTTGGTCACTGCTTGGATCACATCATTCCCTCCCTCTTCGAAAAGATTCATCCTCGAATCTCCTGCATCATATAAAGATAAGTCACTACTATTAAAAGATGCACTAACATTACCATATTCGCTAGGTAAGTCGATCTTGTAGGCATTGTCGTTTATGCGTTCAAGGACTTGAAATGGTCCATCTCCTCGTGGATGCAACTTGCTTTTCCGTTGATTTGGAAACCTCTCTTTTTGAAGATGTAGCCAAACCCAATCTCCGGGTTCAAATAATATATTTTTACGGCTTTTGTTTGCTTGACGTGCATAATGCTCGTTTCTCTCTCGAATGATCTCTTGTACTTTCAGATGTAAGTCCCTAACAAATTTAGCTTTTTTCTCTCCATCAAAATTAACAAACTCGTTAGTAGGTAGAGATAAAATATCAAGAGGAGATAAAAGATTAAATCCATAAACAATTTCAAATGGTGAATATGAATTAGTAGAATGAACAACTCTATTATAAGCAAATTCAACATGAGGTAAACATTTTTCCCATTGTTTTAAATTTTTAGAAATAATCGCTCTTAACAACGTAGAAAGTGTTCTATTTACCACTTCTGTTTGTCTATCCGTTTGGGGGTGTGCCACGGTTGAGAATAAAAGTTTTGTTCCTAGCTTACTCCACAAAGTTCTCCAAAAGTGACTTAGGAACTTAACATCTCTATCACTCACAATTGTTTTAGGAATTCCGTGTAAACGCACAACTTCTTTGAAGAATAAGTCCGCCACATGAGTAGCGTTGTTAGTCTTTGAGCATGCTGTAAAGTGAGCCATCTTACTAAACCTATCCACCACCACAAATATGCTATCTTTCCCGCCTTGTGTCCTCGGCAAACCAATCACAAAATCCATCGATATGTCCACCCACGGTTGGTTAGGAATAGGTAGAGGAGTGTACTTTCCATAAGGTTTAATCTTTGATTTGGCCTTCCTACACTCAATGCACTTATCACAAATGGCTTGAACATGATGCCTCATTTTCGGCCAATAAAAATGTTCACAAAGCACACTCAATGTTTTAGTAACTCCAAAGTGTCCCATTAACCCTCCTCCATGAGTCTCTCGAACAAGTAACTCTCTTAAAGAACATTTAGGGATACAAAGCTTATCCTTTTTAAATAAAAATCCATCATGTTTATAATAATCATTATATGCATGTTTCTCACATTCTTTCCAAACAAGATCAAAATCTGAGTCCGATTCATATAAGTTCTTTATTAAATCAAATCCTAACAACTTAGATTGTAAAGTAGTTATAAGCACGTACCTTCTTGACAATGCATCGACAACCACATTCTCTTTACCTTTTTTATAATGAATAACATAAGGAAAGGTCTCTATGAACTCCATCCACTTTGCATGTCTCTTGTGCAACTTTCCTTGTGTCTTTAAGTGTTTTAGGCTTTCATGGTCGGAATGGATGATGAACTCCTTGGGCCACAAGTAGTGTTGCCAAGTTTGTAATGTTCTCACCAAGGCATACAACTCCTTGTTGTATGTTGGATAGTTTAAGACCGCGCCACTAAGCTTTTCACTAAAGTAAGCAGTCGGCTTCATATCCTGTATCAAAACACCACCAATTCCTTTTCCCGACGCATCACATTAAATCTCAAATGTTTTATCAAAATTTGGCAAAACTAACAAAGGTGTATTAGTTAACTTTTCTTTTAGAAGATTAAAAGATTCATCATGTAACTTAGTCCACTTAAAATCTACATTCTTTTTAACCAAATCATTCAATGGTGCTGCAATAGTACTAAAATCTCTAACGAATCTTCGGTAAAAGCTAGCTAAGCCATGAAAACTACGTACCTCGTTAGCATTCTTAGGTGTCGGCCACTCCTTGATTTCCTTGACCTTTTCTTCGTCCACAGAAACTCCACTCGAGCTCACTACAAAACCAAGAAACACTACTGATTCCATGCAAAAAGTGCACTTTTTGAGGTTAGCATATAATTGATTTATTCGCAAAAAATTAAAAACAAATTTTAAATGTTTCACATGTTGTTCTAATGTTTTGTTATAAACTAATATATCATCAAAATAAACCACGACAAATTTTCCAATAAACGGTCGTAATACGTAATTCATTAACCTCATAAATGTGCTAGGTGCATTAGATAATCCAAAAGGCATGACTAACCACTCATAAAGTGCAAATTTTGTTTTGAAAGCAGTTTTCAACCCGTCTCCCTTTTTCATACAAATTTGATAATATCCATTCTTTAAATCAATTTTTGAGAATAAACAAGCACCATAATCAAGCATGTCATCTATCCTTGGTATAAGATGTCGATACTTTACCGTTATTTTATTGATTGCTCGACAATCCACACACATCTTCCATGATCCATCCTTCTTTGGCACCAATATCACGGGTACCGAGCGTGGGCTTAGGCTTTCTTTCACTAGACCCTTGTCCATTAACTCATCCACTTGTCTTTGAATTTATTTTGTTTCCTCTGGATTTGCTCGATATGCTGGTCAGTTTGGAATTGTTGCACCTGGGATGAAATCAATTTGATGCTCGATTCCTCTAAGTGGTGGTACTCCTTTCGGTAACTCCTCTGGGAATACATCATTAAACTCTTGCAATAGAGAAATCACAGCACTTGGAAGAAAATTTAGTAAGTCATTAGATGATAAATAAACATCTTTATATAAAAGCAAAATCATCTCACGATTATCCTCACTTTTGTTCATCAACACGATCTGTTTCTCACTTGACTTTTGTTCACTCTCTCCCTCAGCTTTTATCTCTTTTCCCTCAATTTTTCTCTCTTCCTCCCTCGGTTTTTCATCCCTCTTTGTACTCTTTTCAACTATTTTTCTTTCTCCACTTTCTTTTTCTATTTTGGCCTCTTTTTCAAGTAATTTCTTTTCACCACTTTCTTTTTCTTTTTCAATCCTAATCTTTTGGAATTCCTTTGCAATCCTCTCTTGGTCTACAATTTCCTCCCATGGCTTTAATGGTGTAAGGATAATAGTTTTTCCATTGTAAACCAACGAATACTCATTCTTGTAACCATTATGCTTGACGTTTCGGTCAAATTGCCAAGGTCTCCCCAAAAGTATGTGGGTAGCTTGCATCGGCACTACATCACATAAAACTTTATCTTGGTATCTACCAATTGATAAAGGAACTTCCACCTTTTTAGTCACCTTGATTTCTCCACAATCGCTTAACCATTGCAACTTGTATGGTTTTGGATGTTGCTCGGTTTTCAAGTTCAACTTTTGGACTAGTAATGTGCTTGCTACATTGGTGCAACTCCCACTATCGATGATCAAACTACAAACTTTGTTGTGCACATGACATCTTGTATGGAATATATGCTCACGTTGTACTTTTTCGCCATCTTCCTTAGTTTGCACATTCAATACTTGCCTTGTGACTAAAATATCTCCTTTTACTGGTTCCTCTACCTCAGCGTCACTATAATCCTCAAGTGGTCGCATCTCACCATCACTCGAACTCACACTCTCCACATCGCCATTGTCCCTTAAAATCATAGCTCTTTTATTTGGACAATTTGAAGCTATGTGTCCGAACCCTTGGCACCGAAAGCACTTAATCTCTCGGGTTCTAATTGGATTTGAAGCCTCAGCCTTAGCTTTTTGTGGTAACACTTGATTGTTAGACACAGTTTTTCCCTTAGAATCCTCTCTCGGTTTTGGCTTCTCATTTTTCCAATTTGCTTGCCAAGTTGCGGTTGATGTTGTACCAACCCTAGTACTTCTCTTAGCCTTTAGTTGCCACTCAATTTTGATTGATTTGTGTAGTAACTCCTCCAAGTCGATGTAGTGTTGTAGATCCACCACATCCGCAATTTCTCGTTTCAATCCCCCAATAAAACGTACCATGGTTGCTTCCTTATCTTCTTCCACATTAGCCTTTATCATGGCTACCTCCATCTCTTTATAATATTCCTCCACACTTTTGAAACCTTGTGTCAAATTTTGGAGCTTTCGACACATATCTCTATAGTAGTATGATGGAACATATCTTTTTTTCATGTTGGCCTTCAAGTCTTCCCATGTGCGGATTTGTGCTTCACCATTCCTCCTGCGGTACTTAACTAATTGATCCCCCAAATACTAGCATAGTCCGTGAACTCCATGGTGATCAGCTTAAGCCTCTTATCCTTCGAATAATTTTGAAACTCAAATGCCAAGTCTACTTTTCGTTCCCAATCCAAATATCCCTCGGGGTCGTTCTTCCCTTGGAAAGGTGGACTATTTACCTTGATATTTCATAAATCGTTGTCTTCTCGGTTTGTCCCCTCATTTCTTTCTTTTGGATAATAACCACTATAATCTTCGAATTCTCCATCAAAATCCTTCCTTTGTCGTGCATGACTAAGGGTCAAAGTTTCCAATCGTTCCATTCTCCGATTTAGAGCCATGTATTGATCTTGCATGGCTCTTATGAAAAATTTTAAATCAACGTCGTTGTGTTCTCCACTCATGATATTCTTTTTTGACCACAATAAGAAAACAAAAGAAAATTGTTAGAAGTAAAAAAAATAATCAAGTAATGGACCTTACCTCTCCCTCATGTGTTTGCTCTCGATAGATGTCACTCCACTCGTGTTTCGCTAAAAAATTAAGTCTTTTTCTTTAATAGTCTCATCCTCTTGCCTTTTACCTCTAGATCTCCCTTTTAGTTCTTTACGTAAGAACTTGATCGATGATAAATATTCAACAAGCCAAACTATAAAAAATCAAACTTTAAAGCTTAAAAGTTCAAACTTGTAAAGATGGCTAAATCAATGGTATGATTGAAATAAGACAAAACTTTAGACGAAGACAATATTTCAAATGAAGATTCAACAATTTAAACCTTCAAAGAATAAATTTGGATAAAGACAATATTTTGAATAAAGATTCAACAATTTGAATTTTCAAAAGAACAATTATCTACGAATTTAAGAACGAATTTTTGAATTTAAAAGGCTAGAAATTTCAAAATCTCTAGAACAAAATTTCGATTTTTTTTTTGACTTCTCATAGCTCTTTTTTTTTTTGACTTTTGATAACTCTTTTTTTTTTTACTTTTGACAATTTTTTTTTTGTACTCTTCGAATTTCAAGAGGAGAAATTCACAAGAAGAAAAAAATTGATGATAAAAATCGAGACTGGATAATAAGGATGGAAAAAAATTATTTTTTTTGTGCTTTTTTTGAGTACTAAGACGAATAGAATAAGATGAAGAAAATATTGATAACAAAAATTAAAGATAGCTTCTTGAATCAAGGAACCGAAGCTCTGATACCAACTTATGCGAACCTCGGATCGAAAGGACCCGGGACCCGACAACAACGCGGAATAATTGAACGGAACGCCTTTTTGATTCAAGAACAATGTAAGGAACTAAAGACCCCAATCGAAGAATTCGATGGAACCCTAGTTATCAAAACAGGAGCTTGACCCGAGCCACACCTGTTGGCTGAACCAAAGCTATCAAAACAGGAGCTTGACCCAGACCAAACTCGTTGGTAAGAACCAAAGCTATCAAGCGAGATTCTTCAAGCGTGACTTGAAGAAGATCGTTGTTCTTCGCAAAGAACCAAGAGAAATCCTCTCTAAAAAACTCAATGTTTTAATTCAATCTTGTTCTTCATTAAATAAAATAGTTTTGCCATTAAATAGGCTACACATTAAAATTAAACTAAATAATTAAAAAAAACAAAAATAAAAATAAAATAACTAATAAAATCGTGAGATAATGATCCTTTGAATGATAAGATATCATCTCACGTTTAAACTACGTTTGAATATGATTTGAATTGATTTGAGTAGATTTTGTCGGATAAAATCTCTCATACGTGATTTGTTTGGATTTGCATGTGCTTCGCATGTGAAATTCTTACACGTGCATGTGCATGGCACATGTAAATCTTCATGCAACTTTGGTGTAAAGACCCCAACGGAATCGCCACACAATTCATTACTTAATCTCTTAATCATTTGATTCTTACTTCCTTACACCTTGTTCATTGTTAGTGTTAATATTATTCCCTCTTTGTTTTCTTTTTTTTTAAAACATCTCTTGATCTGCATCTACCGATGGGGTTATAGACTCACATCGACCGATGATCACGTGTCCGCCACGCGACACATCTGATCTCAACCGGCAATAGACATCCACCGGTGGTCACGGGCATTGCACGTGCCTAATTAAAGACATCACCTGATCCCGAACATTCTCCACTAGATGTTCATATTTACTCTACATCGACCGGTGGTCATGTGTACTTCACGTGACCGACTTAAAACATCACCTGGACATTAAACAATAAGAGAATACTCACATCATCCGGTCACTAGACGACAATTTAATATCTACATCATCCGGTGAAGAATTACACTTCATCCGCCGAACACTAGACGACAAAATACCATTTACATCATCCGGCGAAAAAATACGTTTCATCCACCAAACGCTAGACGACAAAATAACATTCCCAGCATCCGGTGAAGAAATACACTTCATCCACCGAACGCTAGACGACAAGTTAACATTTACATCATCGGGCGAAGAAAAAAACTACATCTTCCGGTGACTTATTACACTACATCTGCCGATCACTAGACGACAAAATAGCACTTTCATCATCCGATGGCTTAAACACTACATCTGCCGATCGCTAGATGACAAAATAGCACTTTCATCATCCGATGGCTTAAACACTACATCTGCCGATCGCTAGACGACAAAATAGCACTTTCATCATCCGATGGCTTAAACACTATATTTGTCGATCGCTAGATGACAAAATAGCACTTTCATCATCCGATGGCTTAAACACTACATTTGCCGATCGCTAGACAACAAAATAGCACTTTCATCATCCGATTGCTTAAACACTACATCTGCCGATGACGTCAGCCGGATTATTGCCTCATCCAGCTTCTATCATACGGCAGTAAAACACTATAATCATCAAACATCTTCATTCGATAGAACATATCACAACTCACCCGATTCTTAACTTAGTAACTATAAACCTCAAAGAGTAAGGATCATAAACTCATCCAAAATACGCATAGCGGAAGACTTAAGCAACACAACCATTCAATAATCCTTAAGTCGTATTCAGACTCTAAAGTAAAACCATTCAATTCCGAATCTCATTGTTATAAGAAATTCTGTTCTACTTAGTCATTTATTTATGATAAACTACTCTAACTTACTATGAGCATAACCAAGGAACTTAATCGCCTATCCAGCCTTGCACTGTCACACTGAGCATCCTCTAGCAACCAAGCTTAGACATCCTCATTAACCTTGAGTTCCTCACTTGAAAACTCGTCACCAACATCATAAGGTTTAAACTATAAGCCTAATGCTTAGTAAGGAATGCAACACTAACATGGATGCGTGAATGTATAGTTTGGGAAAAAATCACATGCTCATAAGTCTTTTTCTTGTTCATATCTTTGCTTGAAATCATCATTCATAGTCATAGATCATATTCATCATTCATAGTCATTGGTCAAATTCATCATTCATAATCATTGACATATTCATCATTCATAGTCATTGATCATATTCATCATTCATAGTCTTTGATCATATTCATCGTTCATAGTCTTTGATCATATTCATCATTCATATAAGTTGTGTGGATTAAGAGAGGATTTGTGCCGGTAAAGGGGGTTTGACAGTGAGTTTGATCTTGTTCCCTACTGCGGGTCGTATTCATATGTCCTTCTTTGGACTGTGACATACGCCGAACCGCCCCCAACCCTCACTTAATCCACGTTGCATAAATCTTATATATATACATATATACATACATATCTTGTTCATGGAAAACATGCATTAAAACATTTTCTTATGCTTGAGAAACATTCATGATGCATGAACATGAGAACTTTTAACCCATCAGACTATGACAAGGATCTTATCGGAGCAGACAGCTTCACATTCACTAGCAGGTCATCAAATAGCATAATTCACATCATACATCAATCCTTCAAGTGATGACAAGCTCATCATCATAAGGTAAACATCAGACATCTAAAACAACCTGGTACTCCCACGATGTAGGGCTCTATTAGCCGGAAATCTTAATACATTCACTTACCTAGTCTCTTTAGCACTTGAGCTCCTTTCTCTTCAAACTTCTTCACCTAAAACATTTTCATTGCAGTAGTTAAAACAAAATCCTAAGTTTTAATCTAAAGTTATCCTAGGATTTATTAGCTAAAGTTATTCCCGAATCCTTAATCTAATACTCTGTGCATTTTGAAATCCAAAACCAAAAAAGACTGATTCGATTTTTGATAACTCAGAGGTGGTTGTTCTAAATGTCCAGAATCAATTTGATAAAAGCATTCCCACACTCAGATTCCAAATGTTCTTATTATTAGTCGGCCATTGGAAAATCCAAAACTCCAATGCCGAGTAGAAAACAGGGTTAATAAGCTAACAGATAGATACATTGACTAATGCATACCTCGGGCACAGAGTAGTCAGAGAACCGATCGTCGAAGAGAGTATGCCGAAAGCAGAGAGCAAGAGCTTGGGAGAGAAGAAATCGCCGAAAAGGAAGGTGTCGGCTACAGTGGTTCAAGTGAGGTTTAAAACATTTCCTTTTTCTTTATATAGTGGTCATCTCCCTCTATTATTACAACTTTGCCACTCAACCTAGTTTAAATCCACATGAAATTAATTATTCTTGGTATAAAACTCTAAACCGTGAAGATTGAATATTCATGACCATTAATACAGTTAGGGAGTCACCTGGTTGAAGTTTTCGGGTGTTACATCCACCCCTCCTTAAACAAAATTTTCGTCCCTGAAAATTGATCAAACAAATAACTCTGGATACTTGTCTAACATGTCCTGTCGTCGCTCCCAAGTGGCTTCTTCAATGCCATGATTCTTCCATAAAACTTTGACCAGCAGAATCTATTTGTTCCTCAGAGTCTTAACTGCGGATTCCAATATCTGCACTGGCTTCTCTTCATATGTTAGCGTCGGCTCAATCTCAAAATCCACTGGTTTAACAACTGGTATAGGGTCCCGTATACATTTTCTTAACATTGACACATGGAAAACATTATGAACTTTATCCAATGATGGAGGAAACTGCAGTGTGTAAGATGTACTACCGATTCTAGCCAAAACAGGGAATGGTCCAATAAATCGTGGATTAAGCTTTCCCCTCCTGCTAAATCTTAGTACTCCTTTAAATGGTGAAACCTTCAGGAAAACTTCATCACCAACAGCAAATTCAAGATCTCTCCTCCTTTGGTCTGCATAACTTTTCTGTCGGCTTTGTGCAGTAATCATCTTCCTCTTAATAGTAGCAATCTTGTCTGACATCTGCTGCAACATCTCGAGACCTATGAGTTTTGTTTCACCAACTTCATCCCAATACAGAGGTGATCTACATTTCCTACCATACAACGTCTCATAAGGTGCCATACCTATGGTGGACTGGTAACTGTTATTGTAAGAGAACTCAACCAAGGGTAGGTATCTGCTCGAAGATGTCTGGAACTCTAGCACACAAGCCCTCAACATATCCTCCAGTATTTGGATAGTCCTCTCCGACTGACCATCTGTCTGCGGGTGAAAGGCAGTGCTGTATGATAACCTTGTGCCAAGTGTGCTTTATAGACCTTTCCAAAATCGTGAGGTGAACCTGGGGTCATGATCAGAGACAATAGATGCAGGAATTCCATGCAACCTAATAACTTCTTGTACATAAAGATCCGCAAGCTGGTCCATCGAGTAGGTCGTCCTTACTGGTAAGAAATGGGCTGATTTCATCAGTCTATCAATCATAACCCAAATACTATCATGTCCCTTAGTTGTCTTAGGTAATCCTACAACGAAATCCATAGCTATGTGTTTCCACTTCCACTCGGGAATAGGTAAAGGCTGAAGTGTAACTCCTGGACGTTGGTGCTCGGCTTTAACTTGTTGGCAAACCAAACATGACTCTACATACTTAGCAACATCTCTCTTTAAGTTTGGCCACCAATAGAGTGACTTCAGGTCTCGATATATCTTGGTGCTGCCAGGATGTACAGAAAAGGGAGACGAATGCGCCTCAGCCAAGATTAGCTTACGTAATCCTTCATCATTAGGGACATACCATCTATTTCTAAACCTCAGAATCCCATCCTTGGAAAGACTAAACTCGGAGGTGGTGTCCTTCACCTTGTTCATCATACTGTTATTCTCCTCTGAGTCCTTCTGTTGTGCCTCTTTGATCTTTTCTAAAACCGTTGGTTGAATGGTCAAATCGGCAAGTAAGGTTGATAACACTGGAACTATCCCCAATTCAAACCTCTAAACTTCTGTCCTCAAAGGTATAGACATGATTGACACGACGGATTGCATAGTTGTTGACATCCTACTCAATGCGTCAGCTACAGAGTTAGCCTTACCCGGGTGATACTTAATCTCAAAGTTGTAATCCTTAACAAATACTTCACACTGCTGTCCATATAAGTAGTGTCTCCATATCTTCAAAGTAAAAACAACAGCGGCTAATTCTAAATCATGGGTGGGATAGTTCTGTTCATAACTCTTTAATTGTCTAGAGGCATACGCTACAACCTTGCCTTCTTGCATCAAAACACAGCCCAAACCAACCTTTGATGCATCACAAAATACGCTAAACTTTCCTTCTTCGGTTGGAAGGGTCAATACCGGGGCTGTTGTTAACTTCACCTTCAATGTCTGAAAGCTATCCTCACAAGCTTCAGTCCAAGAATACTTGTTGTCCTTCCTTGTCAAATTCGTCAAGGGCTTAGCTATCATAGAAAATCCTTTGATGAACTTTCTGTAATAGCCTGCAAATCCAAGGAAACTGTAGACTTCACTGGCATTCTTTGGTAGTGGCCAATCCTTAACTGCCTGAATTTTGGTCGGCTCCACTGATATGCCATTAGCGGAAACTACATGACCAAGAAAATTAACCTTGTCCAGCCAAAATTCACACTTGGAAAATTTTTCATAGAGCTGGTGCTCCTTTAATGTCATCAAAACTACTCTTAAATGCTCTGCATGGTCAGCCTCAGTCCGTGAGTATATCAGGATATCATCTATGAACACAATTACAAATTTGTCCAAATACTCACGAAACACACGATTCATTAAGTCCATAAAGGCTGCAGGTGCATTGGTCAGTCCAAATGACATGACCAAGAATTCGTATTGTCCATAACGGGTTCTGAAGGCCGTCTTTGGTATATCTCCTTCCTTAACCTTCAGTTGGTAATAACCCGAACGTAAATCTATTTTTGAAAATACTTTTGCCCCTTGCAGTTGGTCAAACAAATCATCAATTCGGGGTAAAGGGTACTTGTTCTTGATTGTCAACTTATTTAATTCTCTATAGTCTATGCACATTCTAAGGGAACCATCTTTCTTCTTGACAAATAAGACAGGTGCACCCCAAGGGGAACTGCTAGGGCGTATAAATCCTTTGTCTACTAATTCCTTTAATTGGACCTTTAACTCCTTCAGTTCAACAGGTGCCATCCAATAAGGATTCTTAGATACCAGTAAGGCCTCAGGGTACGTATCTATTACAAACTCTATTTCTCTATCAGGTGGTAAACCAGGCAAATCATCCAAGAATGCCTTAGGGAACTCTTGGACTATGGGGATATCTTGTAACTCTATCTTATCCTTCACCCGAACATCCATTATGCTAGCTAGGTAACTCTCACAACCATTTTCCAGTAACCGGTAAACTTCTAGTGAGGATATAATCGATATTTTGCTTATCTTAGGGATAGCTTGAAAGGAATAATGATCACCATTTGGGGGTCGAAAATCAACCATCCCAGATCTATAACTTATTGTGGCATAATGCCTAAATAACCAATCCATTCTTAATATCACCTCATACCCTTTCATGTCAATTACAATCAGTTCTACATATAGTTTCTTACTTCCTAAGGACACAACATCACCTTTAACAATCTGTTCTGAATGTAGGAACTTCCCTGATGGTAACATAACATCATATGGTCTTTCGGCTGATAAAGTTCTAAGTTGTGTTGGCATACAAACAAAGTTGATATAAACGAGTGCGTGGCTCCCGTATCTATAAGTGTGTAAGCAGCAAAACCACATATCATAATGGTACCTGTTATGACTGTATGCTACACGGCTTCCTCATCCTCCATCATTGCATAGATTCTAGGTGCTACCCTTGCACGGTTCGGATCTGGCGGCATGGGGCAGTCTCTGACTATATGTCCAACCTTGTCACATCTGAAACAGCAGCCAGAGCGCAACTTGCATTCGCCGGGGTGGTTCTTCTTACAGGTGGGGCATAAGGGTGCCAGAGGCCTCTTCCCTTTTCCTTGGTCATCATTCTGGTTGAAGGGTCTCTTTATACCTTGTTGTTGTTGTTGTGGTCCCCTGTTCTGTTGCGGCTGCCAACCTTTGTTCTGACGTGGTGGCGGCTGAGTGTCTTTCGTGAATTTTCTTGGCTGCTCACGCTGTGCATATGCTATCATTTCTGCCTCTTCCAGCTCCAAGGCCTTTGCCGTCACTTCACCATAAGGTACATTGTGTATCCCAGCAGTCTTTACTTTCATGTACAAACTCGGCTTCAGTCCTTGAACAAATTGGTAAATCTTGTCCTCGTCATCCTCAATCATACGGGGAGCAAACTGTGATAAAGCATCAAATTTGCATATGTAATCCGTCACAGAGCCAGTTTGTCGCAGATTCATGAACTCCTTCTTCTTGTTGGCCCGAACAGTCCTATTGAAGTACTTGTCAAAGAAAGCAGTCTTGAACATCTTCCAGGTCATAGCTTCGGCATTAGCGGTGTTCTGGATCGAGTCCCACCAATGCCTTGCACTTAACTCCAAATGAAAGACAGCATAGGTGACCTTATCTCCCTCATCAACCTTTGCATACTTAAACATGTCTTCTATCTTTCAAACCCACTCCTCAGCATAAATAGGATCTGAAACATGTCCATTAAACACCGAGGGTTGAAGCCAGTGGAAACGCTCACCCCCATGATCATGAGTTGCATTAGTACTGGAGTTGCCTTGTTCCTCTCTAGCAGTCATCAGTCGTTCTATCTGGTGAGATTGGCGCATGACCAACTCTGTCAACTGAGCAATAGCATTGCTATCCTCATTGGTCTCTCTCTGCTGACCTCTAACCATTTTGGGATTCCTAGACAAATCATTACAGATATATCTTAAATTAATGACATATACTGAAATTGTAAATACTTACAGTTTCTGGAGTGTGCTCATGTGACAGTCAGTGATGGAAGGCAGTCTGCAGAATCAGTTTTAGAACCCGGTTTTGCTCTGATACCATAATTGTAACGACCCCAACGGAATAGCCACACAATTCATTACTTAATCTCTTAATCATTTGATTCTTACTTCCTTACACCTTGTTCATTGTTAGTGTTAAGTATCTCGATTTGATGAGTTAGAAGTTTTAAGGAATTCCTTAGTTAAGGTTTCGTTGAATTTGGACGTTTAGAAGTTTAAATTCGTTTTAACGATAAACGCTTTGAATTGCTTAGGTGAACGACTCTCTTGGACGAAGCTCGAGAATCTGTGCGCTCAAGGTAAGTTCTCGTAACTTACTCTGGCCGATTGGCCTACATCGTATTTTGATGTCGCGTCGAGGATGTTAAAGGATCGTTTGTTTTAATTGCTTTGGTTGGGTAGTTAGGTTTAAACGTTTTGTAGGTTATTTCATTTACAGTCTTGATGGTATACATGTGCTTGTTTGTTGTATGTTTATATTATGCTCATATCTGTTCATGCATCACGTATTTCAAATGTCATGAAAATGAATTTCTGCACGTGTTTTAAGAAAAGAAAATGAACCTCTGCAATGAATGAACGTAATCTGTCTGTATCTGGTCACGCGAGGTGGGGCTCAGGCACGGCTGTGCGTGTTGCAAGCGTGTACCCCCTCCTCTAGCTGGAAAGAGTAGTCCGACCACAGGATGGGCTCTCTCCGGTTAGTGGGTTGCGATCTCGGTGACAATCTGTCTGTCTGCGACGTAATGAATCTGTATCTGAATCTGAATCTGCATGTTTTCTGAATGGCATACGCACGCATGCATCTGCATTTACGAAGCTTACTGAGATTTCATTATCTCATAGATGTCTGTATGGTGTAGGTGACGTTATAGGTGACGTAGATCCAGGTGAGGACGACGTTCCTCCATCTGATGTCTGAGGCAGTTGATGTATGATGGTCCGTGGGAGTGCGCTGGGCAGTCGAGGTGTGTATTGACCCGCGGGGGAAGTATGTATAGATTTTGGGATTTTCGTGATGTTTGGGCTGATGTTAATTTGTATAGAACATATTAGGATGCTTGGTCTGGTAGTTGATAGGTTTACTATTGACGTTTCAAATGTTTTGGTAATCGTATTTAAAACGTCTTGTTAAGTCTTTTATTCGAATGTTATAGGAAATGTTTTGAAATGTTTTCAGGTTGTTACGGATAGGCTCGATTTTTAGAGCTATCCACGCCGTTTGTTTTTAGGAAATTTTATCACTTTTAAAGTATTGCGTTAAATTATGGAAGTTGATTTTTAGGTTGTTATCTGTAGAAGTATTGCTCTCTGGAAATCGGATTCCAGAGAGCAAATTGTGGTTTTGCTCTCTGGAGTTTCCAGAGAGTACTTGGAAAACAAAGAGAGAAAAGAGAAGAGAAGAGAAAGAGAGATAGCGATCGAAGGCAACGGAGGATCGCTGGTGGATCGCTGCATGCTGTGATCGCTGCATGCTACACAGCATGCAGCAATCAGGCGCTGCATGCTGCAGCGTCGGGTCGCTGCCCTCTGTTTTCAGGGCTGGACAGTTTTGCCTTCCCGATTGTTTTTAATTAAAATTAGTTTTTAATTAAATAGTTTTAATTGTTTTATTAAACAATTTTATGTATGTTTTAAATGGTTTTCCAAACAACACTAACGACTTCGATTCCGATTTAGTTTCCACTTAAAGTGTAAAATAAAATGAAAAATTTATACGGGTAAATGGGTACAATTTTAGGGGCGTTACAGTTATGGTATCAGAGCCCCCGGGTTTTAAAATCGATTCTGTAGACTGCTCGACTACACAGCCACTACGCAGACATCCTTCATCAACTGTAAGTCTGTTTATACCTTTGTTTGATTTTGTTTCTTAGAGATTAGTTGTTTTAAATTTTATAGGAATTTTATAAATATGGTTCGAGGAAGGGATCCTAGAGATGACGCGATGGATCGACTTACGGAGTTGTTAGATTGCCAGTCTCAGCATATGGACCGGCAAGCGCAACAAATTACAGACTTAGTGAATCGAGAGAACCAGCGAGAGAATCAGAGAGCTCAGGAGCTGGTAGTCCCCAGTAATCAGGGTATGCAGAGGTTTCAAGGCCTACGGCCTCCAGTATTTGACGGCCAGTCATCGGATCCGACACGTGCCGAGGAATGGATCCGAGTTATGGAGAATATGTTAGGCTATGCAGAGGTTGGGAACTTGAGTAAGGTGGCTTACGCCACTTTTCACTTGGCATTAGACGCCCGTTTCTGGTGGGACTCGATCAAGTCGACTACAGATGTATCAGTTATGACTTGGGATCGGTTCAAATTTTTATTCTTCGATAAGTATTTCAGCCGCACAGTGAGAGTGGCCAAGAGGAATGAGTTCACGCAGCTGAAGCAGACTTGTTCAGTTGCAGAGTATATTCTGAGGTTTGAGGCCTTATCGCGATTTGCACCGCGCCTTGTCAGCGACAATGAGGAGAAGGTGCACCAGTTTATGAAGGGACTTAATCCAGAGATCCAGATGCACGTGGTGGTCTCAGGTATTATTGATGTACCCTTTTCTGACATTACAGCTAGAGCTCTGGATATCGAGGCTGCCAGAGCCACTTGTGTTAGACCGAGGGAGCCAGCGAAGGGCTTCTTCCGAGAGATCCGTCCTCAGTTGCAGAACCAAGGATGGCAGCCTAGAGCACAGCCTCAGCAGCAGCCGAGGGGTGTGAAGAGACCTCTTGAGGGAGGTAACGATAGAGGCAAGGAAAAGCAAGTACAGGGGGCTCCTCAGATGCCATGGTGCCCCAAGTACCAGAAGGAGCATAGTGGCGAGTGCCGAGTTGGCATGAACAAATGTTATAGATGTGGAGATATCGGCCACTTTGTCAGAGATTGTCCGCAGCAGGGCCGAGATCAGTTAGGCGGAGATCAGAGGAGGGTTACTCCGAGGATCTTCGCATTTATTGAGCCAGGAGACGTTGATGATGAGGCTCAGCCTGCCGTGATTGCAGGTACTATATTGATTACTGGCGTTCCTGTATTTTCCTTATTAGACACGGGGGCTACACATTCTTTTATTTCCACCGCTTGTGTGTCGAGATTGGGGCTTGCACCTGAGTTAGCAGAATACGAGTATAGTGTGATGCTACCTTCAGGAGAGCGTATGCAGTCCGGTCGCGTAGTCCAGGGCAATATTGTCTCGATTGGGGATCGTACCCTCTATGCTCGCCTCATTGTTATGGGCATCGAGCACTATGATCTCATTTTAGGGATGGATTGGCTATCACAGCACTTCGCCACCATCGACTGTCGATCCGGGATTGTCACCTTTTGACCTCCGGGTAAAGCTGAGTTTTCTTATCAGGCGATGAGCAGATTGAGTAGCTCGCCTATCTCTTATTCCATGATGGTCAACGAGCAGTTCAAAGGTGCGTGCTCTGTTTATTTGGCCTCTGTCTTTGATTGTTAGTTGTTCAGCGGAGAAAAGCCGAGCGATATTCCTATTGTCAGAGAGTTCTCTGGGATCTTTCTAGATGATCTTCCCGGTTTACCACCAGACCGGGAGATTGAGTTCACTATTGATGTGCATCCTAACTCTGCACCGAGGTTTAAAAACCCGTATCGATTGGTACCAGCTGAGTTGAGAGAGCTGAGGACTCAGCTTGACGAGTTGTTGGAGAAGGGTTTCATTCGACCCAGTGTTTCTCCTTGGGGTGCGCCCGTTTTATTTGTCAAGAAGAAGGACGGGACCCTCAGAATGTGTATTGATTACAGGGAGCTGAATAAGCTCACAGTGAAGAATAAGTATCTGCTACCTCGTATCGATGATTTGTTTGACCAGCTACAGGGTGCCCGAGTATTCTCCAGGATTGATCTACGCTCGGGTTACAATCAGCTGAAGGTCCAGATGGATGATATATCGAAGACGGCATTCCGAACGAGGTATGGGCATTATGAGTTCCTTGTCATGTCTTTTGGACTTACTAATGCCCCTGCAGCGTTTATGGACCTGATGAACCGTGTTTTCAAGGAGTATCTGGACAAGTTTGTGGTGGTTTTCATCGACGACATATTGATCTACTCTAAGACGAAGGAAGAACACGAGGAGCATCTGAGGATTGTTCTGAGGACCCTATGTCAGCATCAGTTGTATCCAAAGTTTTCGAAGTGCGAGTTCTGGCTTGACAGAGTAAGCTTCCTTGGTCATATTGTATCACAGAACGGAGTTTCTGTGGATCCGAGCAAGATTCAGGTGGTCAGAGATTGGCCACAGCCGAAGAACGTACGTGAGGTGCGTGGATTTCTCGGATTGGCCGGTTATTATCGAAAGTTTATTGAGGGATTCTCGAAGATCGCACTTCCGCTTACACGATTGACTCGGAAGAACGAGAAGTTTATTTGGTCACCTGCTTGTGATGATAGTTTTATGGAGTTAAAGCAGAGATTGACCACCGCTTCAGTACTGGCGTTACCTATTGAGGGTGTCAGATTCAGTATTTACTGCGATGCGTCTGGAGTGGGACTCGGTTGTGTATTGATGCAGGAGGGGAGAGTTATTTCTTATGCTTCTCGGCAGTTGAAGCCGTACGAGCAGAATTACCCTACGCACGACCTTGAGTTAGCAGCTGTGGTCTTCGCACTGAAGATATGGAGACACTATTTATATGGGCAGCAGTGCGAGATATTTTCCGACCACAAGAGCCTGAAGTATCTATTTACGCAGAAGGAGCTGAACATGCGACAGAGACGGTGGCTTGAGTTCGTCAAAGACTATGATTTTGACATTAAGTACCATCCAGGAAAGGCGAACAAGGTTGCTGATGCCTTGAGTAGAGTGCCTTCTGCGAGTCAGCCTTCATTAGCAGCGATGTCAGTTACGCTGCGGTCTGAGATAGAGAGGTTTGACGTGGAGATAGTGGCTGAGTTGTCCAGTATGCTCGCCAACATTTCTCTCAGGCCGACCATTCTAGATCGTATACGAGAGGCTCAGCAGAGTGATACGGAGTGTATGGAGCTTCGATCGAGTATGACGCTGGGTGACTCGTCGGATTTCCACTTATCAGATGATGGTATTCTGAAGTTCAGGCATAGGTGGTACGTGCCGAGCGACGAGGATCTGAAGAGGGAGATATTGGCCGAGGCACATTCTTCGGCATATTCTGTGCACCCGGGAAGTACCAAGATGTACCGGGATTTGAAGCGACATTTCTGGTGGCCGAACATGAAGAGGGAGGTTGCCAAGTATGTTGAGACTTGTTTGGTATGTCAACAGGTGAAGGCAGAGCACCAGAGACCGGCCGGAACGTTATTACCACTGCCGATTCCGGAGTGGAAGTGGGAGCAGATCCCTATGGACTTTATTGTGGGGCTCCCGAGGACGACGAAGGGCCATGATGGCGTATGGGTGATCGTGGACCGATTGACAAAGTCGGCCCACTTCTTATCCGTGAAGATGGCATCGTCTATGGATCAGCTCGCAGAGCTCTATGTGCAGGAGATTGTCAGACTGCATGGCATGCCAGCTTCTATTGTCTCAGATCGAGATCTGAGATTTACCTCAAAGTTCGGGAAGAGTTTGCACAAAGCTATGGGGACTCAGCTTAATTTCAGCACCGCATTTCATCCTCAGACTGATGGATAGACAGAGAGGACGAATCAAATTCTGGAGGATATGCTCAGAGCATGTGTGCTGGAGTTTCAGGGATCGTGGAGCAGGTATTTGCCACTGATCGAGTTCTCGTACAACAACAGCTTCCAGGCTACGATTGGCATGGCTCCATATGAGGCATTGTATGGTCGCAAGTGTAGGTCTCCGTTATATTGGGACGAGGTTGGCGAGGCCAGCATCGTTGGTCCAGAGATTCTACGGCAGACGGCAGAGAAGATTGCCCTTATCCGACAGCGTATCGAGATAGCTCAGAGCAGACAGAAGAGCTATGCTGACACTAGACGGAGAGAGCTAGAGTTTGAAGAAGGTGACGAGGTCTACCTTAAAGTTTCCCCGTTCAAAGGCGTTGCGAGATTTGGAAGGAGGAGTAAGCTAAACCCTCGTTATGTGGGGCTGTAACAACCCTCATACTATTCCTAATTTCCCGTACGAAATTTTTCTTTTTAAACCTCTAAATCAATTAAAAACATCCTCGAAAACCTTTAAAGAAAATTCATTTATCATACAAAAACAGTTTACATAAAACCACTCAACCTTCTATCATTCCTCAATTTATCAACTTATCACTTCTTCACAATATCATTTCTATCTCCATTTCAATTATACATTTTACATAAACTTTCCAAACATTTATACGTTCTCGTAACTCTGTCCAAAACCGACTCTCAACACGATTAAAATGAAGTACATTTTCATGAAAACGAACTGCATGGTTCCGTTTAAAAGTGTGACATATCCTTCCTGTTTCAAAAGAAAATACCAAGCAGTTCCATTAAACTTTACATAAAAACCTTAACAAAACGTTTTATAAAACAAGTCTATCAAAACATCAAAACCTATTTTATCCACTAACCCGAATCAAACCATCTAAACATCAATCAATCAACTAAACAGATTCCAATGAAAATTTTACTAAAACAGTTTGTGAAAACAGGTTTCCAAACGTTTCAAACCTCAACAGTAAACCTATCAACTACCAGAACCAAGCATCCTAAAATGTCTATACAACTCTCAGTCTAAAACATCTCAATAACCCCAACATCTATACATACGTCCCCACGGGTCGGTTGAGCATCAACTGCGCCAGCACACTGCCGCGAGCATCATCCATCAACTGCCTCAGACATCAGAAGGAAGAACGTCATCCTCACCTGGATCTACGTCACCTATAATGTCACCTACACCATACAGACATCTATGAGATAATTAAATCTCAGTAAGCTACGTAAATGCAGATGCATGCGTGCAGTGCATATGAAGTTCAGAAAACATGCATATCAGACATATCAGGTCATTTCATACAGATTGCCACCGAGATATCAGCCCTCTAAATGGAAAGGATACATCCCGCGGTCGGACTACCACTTTCGATTTAGAGGAGGGGGGTACATGCTCACAAACCCTACAGCCATGCCTGAGCCCCATCCTGCGTGACCAGATACAGATTACGTATTTTCGTTCATTATTCATTTCATTTGAAAACTCGTGCAGAAATCCATTTTCATGCCATTTTGAAACACGTGATGCATGAACAGTTATAAGTATAATGTAACCATACAATAAACAAACATATGTATACCATCAAGATCGAAATAAACTAACCTATAAACAATTAAACCTAACTACCCAACCGAAAGCAGATTAAACAAACAACTCTTCAGGGATCCTCGATACGACATCGAAGTATGGTGTAGACCGATTGGTCAAAGTAAGTCACGAAAATTTACCTGACGTCCGTTGCAAGGCTAGCTCCGTCCACGAGCGTGGTTCACCTACGCAATTGTTATCAATTTGTCGTTAATACGAGCTTAAACAATAATATGTCCAAATTTAACAAAAACCTTAACTAATGAATTTCCTAAAATCTTCACCTAACTAATCGAAGTATTTAAACAACGATTAACGCTCGATAGTTTAAAATCACAATTAACGAGTTTTCCTAAAAACCCGAAAATTCTCCAATTTTAACATTTCTCACAATTCACTCTAATTCCATCCAATAACGTTCAATACGTCCTTTATATCGTTAATTACTATAAACCTATTAATTTCGGACTCTAATTTGGGTTCGGTAAAAACCGACCCGAAACTTCGAACGCGCGTAACTTTCGCGTCGGTTATCGGAATCGAACGATTCCAGCAGCCACACGCTCCTCTAATAACCTATTTCAATATGCCAAAAGGAATTTAAAAGCAAACAACTCTAGCTAGGTCAAAAATCCAAAAACCCGAATCTGCCCATTCCCGAAATTTTCACCCTTTTTGATTTTCCATCAATTTCCTCACCAATCAACTACCCTAACCTCGAATTAACATAAACTAACCCAAAATCCCGAGGCTACACACAAAACCCGAAATTGCCCAAATCGGGCATTCACTGTTTTCGCTCAATTTGAGCACAACACGGCCAGGCGACCTTCGCCGACCAAAGCCCGGTCATTTGACCGTCGAGAACGGCCGAAAGGGCCGGCGATCGGAGCCCTAACAGCTCGGCGATCCACGGCCAAAAATCGAACAGAAACAGGGCACGAAAAACTGAACATACCGTGAGGTTCGCGTGCGGAGACAAGCCGAAACCTCTCGTCGCCGTCGTCTGGCCGGAGAACGGCGAGAATCGCCGGCGCTTCGTCGATCGTCGCCCGAGCTTCGTCGTCGTTCTCCCCTGTTCTTCGTCGTTCGCGGGGACCTCGAACACAAACAACAATTTTTGTTGTTTGTGTTTAATTAAAATAAATAATAATAATAATAATAATAATAATAATAATAATAATAATAATCCTAATATTAATTCATCCTCATGTAAAAGCTACGTACGTCATAGAAATTTCCCGAAATTTCCTTAAAATCTTTATTAATAATTAGGATTCTAATGACGCTTTCTTTTGGTAAAACGGGTTTAATTTGACATATTTACGAAAATGCCATTACAATATATTAAATATTAATATAATTTATTTAAATCCAAAATCCGTACAAGCCGGGTATTACAGGGGCCCTTTCCTATTCTGAAGAGGATCGGGAAGTTGGCGTACAGATTGCAGCTTCCGGCTTCTATGGAGGGTATCCACGACGTATTTCATGTATCTATGCTTCGGAAGTGCTTGCGTGATCCGTCGCATATCGTGGACGCTACAGAGATCGAGGTACAGCCTACCTTGAGCTATGAAGTGAGGCCGGTACGTATTTTGGAGACTTCCATCAAGATTTTGCGCAACAAAGAAATTCCGCTAGTTAAAGTTCTATGGCTGAATCACGAGGTGGAAGAGACTACGTGGGAACGACAGCAGGATATGATGACTAAGTATCCTGATTTGTTTGCATGATTTCATTTTGTGGACAAAATTCTAAATAAGGTGGGTGGAATGTAATACCCGGCTTGTACGGATTTTTGGTTTTAATATATTATATTAGTGTTTTATCATATAATGGCATTTTTTGTAAATATGTCCAATCAAATCAGTTTCGCAAACGGAAAGCGTCATTATGATCATAACGAATAATAAGAATTTTAAGGAAATTATGGGAATTTTCGGAGATTAAACGTTATATTTCGAGTAAATACATTCCTCGTAATGTAAAAGACGTTCTCGTAAAAATAGCAAACGAGGTCCAAATTGCAAACGGACAGTTTTATTAAATCCTAAATAATAAGTTGGACTTGTTGGTGAAATAAGGAGAGTTCGAGAATCCGAATCGTTAGCCAATTAACGAAACGAAGGACGAAACATGAGCTAAGGGCAAAATGGTAATTTTGCAAATCTAAATTTAATAAAATGAGAAATCACTTCTCTCTCCCTCGCCAGAACACTTCTTCTCTGGAAATTTCTTTTCCTCCCACGGCCGAGTGCGATTTCTTCTCTGCCGACCCACGCCGAGCTCCGTTTTGCCTCCCGTTCATTCCGTTTTCTTCGTGATTTCTCCTCCAATCGCTATCCTAGGTATGAATCTATAATTCTAGAGCTTCGGTTTTCAGTTTTCGGACCGGTTTAGCGTTAGGTTTCCGTTTAGGGTTTCGGTTTATTTTCGTTAAAAACGCGAATTAGGGTTCGTAATTAATAGGTTAGCCTTGATTAAGTATATATTGCACGTATTTGACGTTATTGGACGAAATTAAATTAAATCGTGAAAAGGTTAAAAATTAGGAATTTTTGGAAAAGTTCGTTAATTGTAATTTCGAACCATTGAGCATGAATTAGTCGTTTAAGTATCTTGATTTGATGAGTTAGAAGTTTTAAGGAATTCCTTAGTTAAGGTTTCGTTGAATTTGGACGTTTAGAAGTTTAAATTCGTTTTAACGATAAACGCTTTGAATTGCTTAGGTGAACGACTCTCTTGGACGAAGCTCGAGAATCTGTGCGCTCAAGGTAAGTTCTCATGACTTACTCTGGCCGATTGGCCTACACCGTATTTTGATGTCGCTTCGAGGATGTTAAAGGATCGTTTGTTTTAATTGCTTTGGTTGGGTAGTTAGGTTTAAACGTTTTGTAGGTTATTTCATTTACAGTCTTGATGGCATACATGTGCTTGTTTGTTGTATGTTTATATTATGCTCATATCTGTTCATGCATCACGTATTTCAAATGTCATGAAAATGAATTTCTGCACGTGTTTTAAGAAAAGAAAATGAACCTCTGTAATGAATGAAAGTAATCTGTCTGTATCTGGTCACGCGAGGTGGGGCTCAGGCACGGCTGTGCGTGTTGCAAGCGTGTACCCCCCTCCTCTAGCTGGAAAGAGTAGTCCGACCGCAGGATGGGCTCTCTCCGGTTAGTGGGTTGCGATCTCGGTGACAATCTGTCTGTCTGCGACGTAATGAATCTGTATCTGAATCTGAATCTGCATATTTTCTGAATGGCATACGCACGCATGCATCTGCATTTACGAAGCTTACTGAGATTTCATTATCTCATAGATGTTTGTATGGTGTAGGTGACGTTATAGGTGACGTAGATCCAGGTGAGGACGACGTTCCTCCATCTGATGTCTGAGGCAGTTGATGTATGATGGTCCGTGGGAGTGCGCTGGGCAGTCGAGGCGTGTATTGACCCGTGGGGGAAGTATGTATAGATTTTGGGATTTTCGTGATGTTTGGGCTGATGTTAATTTGTATAGAACATATTAGGATGCTTGGTCTGGTAGTTGATAGGTTTACTATTGACGTTTCAAATGTTTTGGTAATCGTATTTAAAACGTCTTGTTAATTCTTTTATTGGAATGTTATAGGAAATGTTTTGAAATGTTTTCAGGTTGTTACGGATAGGCTCGATTTTTAGAGCTATCCACGCCGTTTGTTTTTAGGAAATTTTATCACTTTTAAAGTATTGCATTAAATTATGGAAGTTGATTTTTAGGTTGTTATCTGTAGAAGTATTGCTCTCTGGAAATCGGATTCCAGAGAGCAAATTGTGGTTTTGCTCTCTGGAGTTTTCAGAGAGTACTTGGAAAACAAAGAGAGAAAAGAGAAGAGAAGAGAAAGAGAGATAGCGATCGAAGGCAACGGAGGATCGCTGGTGGATCGCTGCATGCTGTGATCGCTGCACAGAGTGTGCAACAATCGATCTCTGCACAGCATGCAGAGATCGATCGCTGCATGCTGCAGCGTCTGGTCGCTGCCCTCTGTTTTCAGGGCTGGACAGTTTTTCCCTCCCGATTGTTTTTAATTAAAATTAGTTTTTAATTAAATAGTTTTAATTGTTTTATTAAACAATTTTATGTATGTTTTAAATGGTTTTCCAAACAACACTAACGACTTCGATTCCGATTTAGTTTCCACTTAAAGTGTAAAATAAAATGAAATATTTATACGGGTAAATGGGTACAGTTTTAGGGGCGTTACAGCCTATGACGTCAGCCGGATGATTGCCACATCCAGCTTCTATCATACGGCAGTAAAACACTATAATCATCAAACATCTTCATTCGATAGAACATATCACAACTCACCCAATTCTAAACTTAGTAACTATAAACCTCAAAGAGTAAGGATCATAAATTCATCCAAAATACGCATAGCGGAAGACTTAAGCATTACAACCATTCACTAATCCTTAAGTCGTATTCAGACTCTAAAGTCAAACCATTCAATTCTGAATCTCATTGTTATAAGAAATTCTCTTATACTTAGTCATTTATTTATGATAAACTACTCTAACTTACTATGAGTATAACCAGGGAACTTAATCACCTATCGAGCCTTGCACTGTCACACTGATCATCCTCCAGCAACCAAGCGTAGACATCCTCATTAACCTTGAGTTCCTCACCTGAAAACTCGTCACCTACATCATAAGGTTTAAACTATAAGCCTAATGCTTAGTAAGGAATGCAACACTAACATGGATGCGTGAATGTATAGTTTGGGAAAAAATCACATGCTCATAAGTCTTTTTCTTGTTCATATCTTTGCTTGAAATCATCATTCATAGTCATAGATCATATTCATCATTCATAGTCATTGATCATATTCATCATTCATAGTCTTTGATCATATTCATCGTTCATAGTCTTTGATCATATTCATCATTCATATAAGTTGTGTGGATTAAGAGAGGATTTGTGCTGGTAAAGGGGGTTCGACAGTGAGTTTGATCTTGTTCCCTACTGCGGGTCGTATTCATATGTCCTTCTTTGGACTGTGACATACGCCAAACCGCCCTCAACCCTCACTTAATCCACGTTGCATAAATCTTATATATATACATATATACATACATATCTTGTTCATGGAAAACATGCATTAAAACATTTTCTTATGCTTGAGAAACATTCATGATGCATGAACATGAGAACTTTTAACCCATCAGACTATGACAAGGATCTTATCGGAGCAGATAGCTTCACATTCACTAGCAGGTCATCAAATAGCATAATTCACATCATACATCAATCCTTCAATTGCAGACAAGCTCATCATCATGAGGTAAACATCAGACATCTAAAACAACCTGGTACTCCCACGATGTAGGGCTCTATTAGCTGGAAATCTTAATACATTCACTTACCTGGTCTCCTTAGCACTTGAGCTCCTTTCTCTTCAAACTTCTTCACCTAAAACATTTTCATTGCAGTAGTTAAAACAAAATCCTAATAGTTCTAATCTCAAGTTATCATAGGATTTAATAGCTAAAGTTATTCCCGAATCCTTAGTCTAATACTCTGTGCAGTTTGAAATCCAAAACCAAAACAGACTGATTCAATTTTCGATAACTCAGAGGTGGTTGTTCTAAATGTCCAGAATCAATTTGATAAAAGCATTCCCACACTCAGATTCCAAATGTTCTTATTATTAGTCGGCCATTGGAAAATCCAAAACTCCAATGCCGAGTAGAAAACAGGGTTAACAAGCTAACAGATAGATACATTGACAATTGCATACCTCGGGCACAGAGTAGTCAGAGAACCGATCGTCTAAGAGAGTATGCCGAAAGCAGAGAGCAAGAGCTTGGGAGAGAAGAAATCGCCGAAAAGGAAGGTGTCGGCTACAGTGGTTCAAGTGAGGTTTAAAACATTTCCTTTTTCTTTATATAGTGGTCATCTCCCTCCATTATTACAACTTTGCCACTCAACCTAGTTTAAATCCACATGAAATTAATTATTCTTGGTATAAAACTCTAAACCGTGAAGATTGAATATTCATGACCGTTAATACAATTAGGGAGTCACCTGGTTGAAGTTGTCGGGTGTTACATTTGGTCTCCCTTGCTTCAACTTGATTTTGATTATCTTCAATCCTCGACACATTCAATAGTTTTAGATCAAGTTGTCGCGGCTCCTCTCTCCCTTGGATCTCTAAAATTAATCCTTGCAAGGCCTCACGCATCTTCTTAGCTTTGGACCGGTCATTGGGCCGCCAATGTCCTCAATTGGATCGTTGCTCTTGGGCTTGGGCTTGGTCGCTGCTTGGATCACATCACTATGACCCTCGAATAAGTAGCTCGCAACGATTGAGAGCTGTAGTCACAAAAGGAGAGAGGTTGATCTTAGTTCTATTTAGGGACCGCATGATGGAACTTGGCGAGATACCTCTATCAGTCCAGAACCTACTTAAATCCTATCAAGACATCTTTCTTGAGGAACTTCCATCTGGCTTACCACCTATACGAGGTATTGAAACCCAAATTGACCTCCAGCCTGGAGCCATGCTCCCCAATAGACCAGCCTATAGGATGAGACTTGAAGAGGCTAAGGAACTAAAAGTGCAAGTACAAGAGCTGTTAGGAAAAGGATATATTAGGGAATCAATGAGTCCTTGCGTTGTGCCTACTTTGCTTGTACCAAAGAAAGATGGTACAATGAGGATATGTGTTGATAGCCGCGCTATCAAACAAATTACTATCAAGTACAAATTTTTGATTCCTTGGCTCGATGATATGTTGGAGGAACTTAGTGGAGCGTCCATATTCTCCAAAGTGTATTTGAAGAGTGGTTATCACCAAATTTGCATGAAAGAGAGTGACAAATGGAAAACTGCCTTCAAGACTAAGTACGAATTATTTGAGTGGATGGTTATGCCATTTGGACTTACTAATGCCCCGAGCGCCTTTATGAGGTTGATGCACCATGTTCTTAAGAATTTTTTAGGAAAGTTTGTCGTCGTCTACTTTGATGACATCTTAGTGTACAACCCCGACCTTCCCCAACACCTCAACCACCTTGGAATGCTTTTTCACACTCTCCGAAACGCTAAATTATTTGGCAATTTAAGCAAGTGTGATAGGCTACAGGCCTGCAATAGGGTTAGAAATGCACATGCGGAAGACAGAAAATAAACAAGAGGATCGGTGCTCTAAGGAACACCTCAAAACAGAACAGAAAATCGATAAACAGAGCAACCAAAATTGAAAAATGGCGAGAAGGAGAGAAGAATGATACCGAGCTTTCCATGAAGTGGGTGAGGTTGCAAACTCCTCAGAGTTTGCCGATGGAGTGGAAGGAAGACCCTCAGCTGGCCGAACATCAAAGATCTTTGCTTCGGCAATTTGTTCTTCCATGGAAGAACAGCAGCGCTCGGGCAATGGATTTCGCCACCTTTGCCCTTCCTTCTAGCTCCGGCGAGAGAGAGAAGCGACAGAGGCGACTAAGAGCTCCGCCTAGCAATCCAGGGCTCGCGGGGCACTCTGGTGAAGCCATCAGGAGCGAAGCTCCGGCTGAACACCGACGACGATCGTGAAAAGAAGAAAACTCTTCTGTGATTTCCAAAAATATGTATTACAATCTAAAGTTTTACAGAGGTGGAAGAAAGCTTAAATAGAAGAGAGAAATGGTGAAGTCGAAGGAGGAGAAGCTTCTGTAGAGAGGCATTGGCAACGGCTATAAAAATAGCCGTTGGCAGCGAAGTAGAAAGCTGCTCGGGCGGTTCGCTTGGCAGCACCGGTTCAGCTTGGTTCAGCCTTTGGTTTGGCTGGTTCAGGCTTTGTTCTCTTGGTTTGGCCTTGGTTTAGCATCCCCTCTAAAGACCATTGCAAACATGCATTCTAAAAGGCTAAAGTTTGCCAAATAACGAGTTTTAAATAAAAATAAATTTTCCTAAAAATATATAAATTAAATACAAGGCTCGTTTACACAATTTGAATTAAAGGAAAACAAATTCCCTCTTCATTAATTCTTTCCAAGCCTTGAGAATCCACTTACCTACAAAATTCCACAAGTTCGTTAGATAGATAAAATAAATAATTAATTACATACCTTGACTTGTACACGATGGATCGGAACCGTGGGCATATCATCCCCTCCCGGTTCTTGAGGATTTGACCTCAAATCCAATGGGGAATACCATGGAGGATGTTGCAACACTTGGGATAAAATTCTAACAAAAAAATGCTTAAGCAAGCAATCCATAATAGACACAAAAATAGTTATCCTAAAGTTGAAAAATCATTTTACCATCCACAATGGTCTCAAAACTTTCAAGATTAATTGTTCATTTCAACAATTTAGAGACAAACATACATGATAATGACATAAGATTCATGCAAGCATAATTGAACAATTTCATTTTATAGCTAAGCTATCCAATCAATAGTGAACCACAAATGTGAAAATTACCATTTTAAAAACAACATTTGGTTCACCCAATTTTAAAACCATCAAAGAATAAGAGTTTAAAAATCAAGTTTATAATAAGTTAAGTCTAAATCCAAAACTCAAGAGAATGAATTTTCTACTAAGCACATGAGTAAGAATTTATCATTTAAAATCAAGAAAACAATATTTGGTTTCATTCCACTTAGATAGACCTAGAACAATAAGAATTAAACCAAGACTATCATGCAATTCAAATTTTAATCCAAACTCAAGAACTAGTTCATTCAAATAGCAATGAGAGTTAGGATTCTTTCTAAACAAATGGCAACAACAATTTTGGATCACAAAATTACTCTCTAGTGCTTTCAACAAATTAAATCAAGCTTAGACAAAGAGAATTAAACATGATATCCAATTATAGCAAGAACATACAAGAAGTTGATCTCAAACATATAGTTCATCCAGTCAACCTACTATTCAACTAATTTCAAAAGAAATTCAAGTAAGGTTTCATGGGTACATACCTTGTTACCAAAAATCCATCCAACTCCTTGGTTTATCCCTTGCCAATGCTCGTTAAGGAGTGGAAACTAAACAATCCTCAAAAGATAAAACAATATGCACATATATATTTTGATTTTATCTTTACCATGGCCAATAACAATTAAACTAATTGACCAAGCACTAGACTCTAAAGACAAACAAACAAACAAACAACACAAAGAAGCAAACAACACAAACAAAGTGATTTGGTTGGGTACCAATCACTAATTAGATCAAAGATTAGTCATGCATACCTCATGCTATTAACCAAAGACTTAATCCATAATTAGCACACAACTAAGTCACAAGACTCAATCTAAAAGTCTTAAACAATTAATCAAACAGCACAACAAATCAAGCAAGTTAATCAAAGAAAATAAACTTGCAACTAATATCAATGATAAGCTATTGGGTCTAGGCAACCCTCTAGAACTTTTGTGGAAATCATCACACTATCCCACACCCTTTAAAGGCGACTGCCTCACACGGCGATCTGTCGGGCCCAATGGCCAGCGGTAAACCTCGGACAATACCAACGGCCCACAGAGGAAAGCTCTTGGCCACAAACACAGATCACTCGACGTACAAGTGAATCCTAAGTGACTAACAAGATAATATATGTCATGCTCTTGTTAAAAGGTCGGACCTCAAGTTAACACAGTCCTAAACAAAACAAAAGAAAAAATAGAACATGCTTTTCAAGAATATCATTATGAAAATTAATCCAATACGGGCCATGGTTAGTTCATGCTAGCTATCCAGTAACATGAGGTTAATATGGCAAAATTATATCAGATAATTATCGTAGCAATGTACTTTCACGAAAAGCAAGCTCAAACACAAACAAATCACAAACAAAAAGAACATGCTTTCAAGAAAACATTATGAGAATTAAACAGATACGGACCATGGTTAATTCATGCTATCTAATCAGTAACATGAGGTTAATATGAAAAAATCATATCAGGTAATTATCATAACAATGTAATCCAAAGAAACAAGTTCAGACACAAACAAACATAAAACACAAGTTGCTCTCGGTCAACAGTTCCGAAGAGTCTCCACACAGAAAATAAAACTAAACATAATTTGCTCTCGGTCAACAGTTCCGAAGAGTCTCCCAACACATCAAAAAATAAAATAAAATAGACAGGAAAGTACCTTTAAAGCAAAGCAATGGATAACTCCAAAATTGCCAATTAAGGAAGCCTCTTGCCTTGGGAGATGGGTACAAAAACTGCACAACAAATGTTACGAAAAACACACACACAACAGAGACTAAGATATGCAAAAACAACAATCTAGAACTAAACAATAATGCAAGGTTCAAATGCTAAACCTCTTAGCAATTTGAACAACAAACAACAAACACCTAAACGTGCTTCTAAACAAGACAGAAAAATAACAAGAAAAATAGCAAACAAAACTCAAGTAAAACAACAAAGAAATCATGCTGAAAACATCAATTAAAACTCAAGAAAACACCCAAGACACATGCTGAAAACAGCAAAGAAAAACAAAGAAAACAGCGAAAGAAAACAACTAAAATCTAAACAGAATTATCACTCAAATTATTACGTATGCTGTCAAATATGAGGCATTAAGTTCAGCAATTTACCATGGTGAATGAACACTAAACAGAAGCAAAATAATGCAGAAAACTGATCCATAAAACATGACAAAACAGAATTTTCCAACCTCTATTTTAACATGCAATTGCTTCAAATTTATCATCCTAGCAATCTCAATCAAACAGGAAGAAAATTTGGCAAATATCCTCATTTAGTTACTGCAAATCAGAGTAGCAATGCACTAGAAACATAACATAACAGTAAAGTATCCTTAGTCATGAGCTTTATCATACATCAATTCAGCCAACAAAAATCAGAATCCAGCAAAGACATATCTTCAACACATAACAGATTTTAAATAACTAAAATAAGTGAAATGTATGTGCAGAAACTTAGACAACTAAAATAAGTGAAATGAATGTGCAGAAACTTAGACAGCAGATTTTAGAATTTGCAAAAACTCATTTGCACAGAATTTTACAAAACAGAACAGCAACGGTTTGCAACATTTAAATCCTAATTTGATACTTGCTGATAAACAGATTAAGGTACATAAGTTAACAATTTAAGCAAGCAATTAAGCATCAAAAATAGAAAATTGAAAACACTATCCAGCAATAGTTTTCTCAAACATTCAAAAATAGCTTTTGCACAGAGATTAGCAGGCAGAAGTATAGCAAACAAAAAAATAGATTTTGGGTAATAGCTTTTAGCAGTTAAAACAAACCAGGTTTGCCATTTGAGTTATATCATTTGAAAACTTGCAAGATGCATTTAAATAGTGAACAAACACTTAGACCAACAATGCACAACAAGGCCAAATCAATCAGCAGAGAGAGATTAAGAGTGGAGTTCTTTGCTGGCTAAACAGAACACTGCACGCAAATATGGATTTGCAACAAACCAGATTTGCAATAGAATTTTTTTAGCAAGCTGAATTTAAAGTTGTAGGCATTGTTAAACTGAATCTAAACAGGTCATAGCACCATAGAAATCAGCAAATACAAATGGTTGAGTAGAACTTCTATTGGGTGCAGAAAAAAAAACCAGAAAACTAAAACAGAAACACACTAACAGTACAGCAACAGAGAAATAGGATGGGAAACAATCCTAAACAAAACAAACTAAACAATCTATCCTACGCCATGCTAACACAGAAGCAAGACGATTGCTTCACTTAACAGAGCACTAAATGTGCTTGGACACTGAACAAAACAACACTACCGTAGAGAAGAACAAACAGAAAAATGCTCAGCAGAATCAAAGCAGAAACACAGAACCAGAGGAAAAAAAAAAACAGAACAATACTCATCACAACAGAAAATAACAACAGAGATACACATGCTTGAACTAAAACAATCTAAACATCAAACTAAATAAGATATGCATGCTGACAGAACTTAAACAATTCATGATAGCAAACAGAAAATAAAACAGACAATAGAAACAATAAACAACAAGCTTTCAATCTAGCATCCTAAGTCCTGCAAAACAGAAAATAGACATGCCTCAAATGATTAATCATGTTACAGGACACAAGAGACACACACAAACAGGGGCTGGAAAACAGACCCGAAATGCAAACCAAAAGAGCACTTAGGCTCTGATACCAAATGATAGGCTACGGGCCTGCAATGGGGTTAGAAATGCACATGCGGAAGACAGAAAATAAACAAGAGGATCGGTGCTCTAAGGAACACCCCAAAACAGAACAGAAAATCGATAAACAGAGCAACCAAAATTGAAAAATGGCGAGAGGGAGAGAAGAATGATACCGAGCTTTCCATGAAGTGGGTGAGGTTGCAAACTCCTCAGAGTTTGCCGATGGAGTGGAAGGAAGACCCTCAGCTGGCCGAACATCAAAGATCTCTGCTTCGACAATTTGTTCTTCCATGGAAGAACAGCAGCGCTCGGGCAATGGATTTCACCACCTTTGCCCTTCCTTCTAGCTCCGGCGAGAGAGAGAAGCGACAGAGGCGACTAAGAGCTCCGCCTAGCAATCCAGGGCTCGCGGGGCACTCTGGTGAAGCCATCAGGAGCGAAGCTCCGGCTGAACACCGACGACGATCGTGAACGGAACAAAACTCTTCTGTGATTTCCAAAAATATGTATTACAATCTAAAGTTTTACAGAGGTGGAAGAAAGCTTAAATAGAAGAGAGAAATGGTGAAGTCAAAGGAGGAGAAGCTTCTGCAGAGAGGCATTGGCAACGATTATAAAGACCATTGCAAGCATGCATTCTAAAAGGCTAAAGTTTGCCAAATAACGAGTTTTAAATAAAACTAAAGTTTCCTAAAAATATATAAATTAAATACAAGGCTCGTTTACACAATTTGAATTAAAGGAAAACAAATTCCCTCTTCATTAATTCTTTCCAAGCCTTGAGAATCCACTTACCTACAAAATTCCACAAGTTCGTTAGATAGATAAAATAAATAATTAATTACATACCTTGACTTGTGCACGATGGATCGGGACCGTGGGCATATCAAAGTGTTCTTTCGCCCAAGAAAAGGTATATTTTCTAGGGTTTATAATCTCAAAAGATGGACTAAAATTTGATGAGGACAAAGTTAAGGCCATTAAGGAGTGGCCCACACCTAATGGTATATCTGAGGTCCGTAGTTTCCATGGACTAGCCTATTTCTATAGGAAGTTTATTAAAGACTTCGGCAGTTGGGAGCTCCCATCATAGACCTAACAAAGAAGGAAATAGATTTTTTTTGGACCCCTGCTTGTCAATGTAGCTTCGAGTTGATTAAAGAAAAAATTTGTTAATCCCCGGGGTTGGCACTACCTGATTTTAGCAAGGTGTTCGAGATCAAAAGTGACGCCTCTATAGTTGGCATTGGATCGGTATTGATGCAAGAAGGCAAGCCACTTGCATACTTCAATGAAAAGCTAAAAGGAGATGCTCTTAACTACTCCACTTATGACAAGGAGTTTTATGCAGTTATGAGCTATTGAGCACTGTCAACATTACCTATTATCCAAGGAGTTTGTGATCCATTTTGACCATCAATCACATAAACACATCAAGAGTCAGCATAAACTGAATAAGAGACACGCAAAATGGGTGGAATTCTTGGAAAGTTTTCCATACATTTTAAAATACTTGAAAGGGTCAGATAATATTGTTGCTGATGCACTATCCAAAAAAAGAATCCTTTTAATTGAACTGGTGTTAGTTTCTTTGAATTTGATTAGATAAAGAAGACTTATGAATCTGACAAAGACTTTGGGATACCATACCTTAATTGCCAAGACAAGGCAAAAGGAGGTTATAACATCATAGATGGCTTTCTGATGAAAGGAGAAAAATTATGTATACCTGACAATAGTCTGAGACAATGTCTTATCACGGAAGTCCATAATGGAGGACTGTCTGGACATTTTGGGGAAAAAAAGACCCTTGAGCTACTGAAAGAATGATTCTACTGGCCACACATGATGAAGGATGTACACCATTCCATTAAACAGCGCATTGTTTGTAAGAAGGCCAAGAGTAAAGTTCTTCCCTAAGGACTATATCTACCCTTACCTGTTCCTACTCACCCTTGGGTAGAAATCAGCATGGACTTTGTCTTAGGATTTGTACTGCCCCGAATTATATAAACCTGGTTTGTTACTCATAAATTCGAACTTGACTAAGAGACTTTGGACTAAATTTAAAATTTCGCTCAAAAGTCAAAATTTGACATTTTCTAAGCTTCAAAACATTTGAAAACTTGCAGCGGAAATCATTTAAGCAAAAATAGAGTTAAACAAAACTATAGAAACAATGTTTGAATAATCGGTTGGAATATTAAGAAATAATCGACCAAAGGAAGTAAAGATTTAATCGTGAAATACTTGAGAAGTTACAGAAGTCAAACGTAGCTGCCGCTGAGCAAAGTCAACAGAAGAGACTGATACAGAAAACAGAAGGCTTCTTCCGGTGACAAAACGACAAAAACTTTGGCTACGTCATCTGGTGGATTTAACAAACGTCATCCATCGGTGACTAAACGACAAAGTCCATTTTTTCTTCACAAGACAAAACAAAACTGAATACATCGCTCGGTCACTAAGTGACAAAACCCATTGCTCGCAACCACCGGTCATAAGACGACAAAAGTCTTCCTATATCTACCGATGACGTCAGCTGGATGATTTCCTTCATCCGATCGACTAAATCTTGCATCCACCGGTGACGTCAGCCGGATGATTTCCTTCATCTGATCGACTTTATCTCACATCCACCGGTGACGTCAGCCGAATGATTTCCTTCATTCGAACGACTTTATCTCACATCCACCGGTAGACAAAAACACAAAACATCCACCGGTGAACTTCATTCACCAATGGTGGAATTTACAAACTTTACTTAAAGCATTCAAAACAACCTGACCCCAAATAACATCTGACATTCAACAAATAGCCATTAACAAAAGAACAATGTCTGTATCCTCGACACAACTTTGGAAATATTAAACTCTAAGTACATTTAAATCACGTAAACATTAAATAACTACTGTCGTTAAATTCTCAGCATTCACCAATAAAATACTTAACTACTGAAACTTCTTCTACAGACAAGTGTTAAACTGCCTCATCAGAACACCAAACCGTGGCAAGAATATGCTTCAACAGCATCGCCTATTCCTTAGTAAATTCAAAGAACTCTCCAGTGGTTACCTCAACACCTACATCACAAAACTCATTTATTAGCCTAATGCGAAGCAAGTAAAGCAATAATGAAATGGAATACTGAAACATAAATCCTAATCATGCAGTTTCTACTTTCAAAACTCAGTTGCAATTTTGTTCATTCACTGAAATGATCCCTCGGTTCCATTGGGAGGTGGATCAGTTCTCCCAAATTCATACATCCTCTTCTCAATTAAGGGGCGGATTAGTTCCCTTAACAGCTGATCTGATCCCTCAATTCCATTGGGAGTGTGATGAGTTCTCCCAAAGTCATACATCCTCTTCTCAATTAAGGGGCGGATTAGTTCCCTTAACAGCTGATCTGTTTCAATCTGTTCATACCTTGCCATAACATTTCATGTAAATTCATTTTTGTATTTCTTCAAAAACATGATGCATGACAAAAAAAGAAAACATTCGAACATACATAAACCTACTATTTTGTGATGTAGGCCCGAAGGCACACACAATACTTCACTTACCTGGTCTCCTGGAAATCGCTTGGTTTCAACTACTCTGGAAGCCTTGCTCACCTAATGTCATAAGCAGAATACCGATTAGATCAACACTAACCTTATCCTATATCATTCAGAAACCTAAGGAGCTAGTTTGGAAGTTCTGGTCATCGTACATTCTCGGCTAAACACTAAACTCGAACTCAACTCACTCACAACATTATCAAAAATACACACATTGCACTCTCTCTGCTATCTAGCCACTAAAATCTCAAGAAAACAAGGGGAGAACTTACCTAGTTTGAGGGTTGAAGATCGGAGAGGAAAAATCGCCTAGAGCTCTGCTGAGCTTGAGCTGAATATCGAGAAAGAAAAAATGAGAGAATAGTGGCGGCTAAACCTCATTAAACCTTCCCTTAAATACGCTATCCAAAATAACATCTCAAATTACCATCATGCCCTTACACTCACATTTATTAACCTAATCACTAGTTCCCCAATTTCATCCATAAAACATCAACTAATATTTGATAAAGTAAACTGGTTTAAACGAAACCGGGTGTTACAATCTACCCTCCTTAAAAGAATTTTGTCCTCAAAATTCAGTATCTGAATAACTCTGGATGCTGGTCCATCATGTCTTGCTGGCATTCCCAAGTTGTCTCCTCTATATTCTGGTTGTGCCACAAGACTTTCACTAGTGGAACCTCTTTGTTGCGCAATACCTTCACTGCATAATCCAGGATTCTTACTGGTTTCTCCTCATAGGTAAGAGTAGGATGGATTTCGATACTCTGCGGTTCCACAACTTGAGATAGATCTCTAACACACTTCTTCAGCATGGAAACATGAAACACAATATGGATTCCCTCTAAAGAGGCTGGTAACAGTAGTTGATAGGCTGACTTCCCAATCCTCTTCAAAATTGAGAAAGGTCCAATATATCTGGGGTTCAACTTGCCTCTCTTTCCAAATCTCACGACTCCTTTGAAAGGTGACACCTTAAGGAAAACTTCATTACCAACATCAAATTCCAGTTCTCTTCGTCTTTTGCCTGCATAGCTTTTCTGCTGGCTTTGAGCTGTCAAGATTCTTTGTCGGATAAGAGCAATTTTCTCCATTGTCTCTGCACAATGTCAGGACCAATCAATTGTGCTTCTCCAACTTCATCCCAATACAATGGGGATCTGCACTTTCGTCCATACAATGCCTCGTATGGTGCCATGCCTATTGTTGCCTGAAAACTGTTGTTATAAGAAAATTCTACTAAAGACAAGTGTTTGCTCCATGAACCTTGAAAGTCTAATACACATGCACGGAGCATATCCTCTAATGTTTGAATAGTCCTTTTGGATTGTCCATCAGTTTTAGGGTGGAAAGCTGTGCTAAAACTAAGCTGTGTTCCCATAGCCTTGTGTAAATTTTCCAAAACTTAGATGTAAATCTAGAGTCTCGGTTTGAAACTATGGTGCTTGGAACTCCATGCAGTCTAACAACTTCATGCACATATAACTCAGCAAGTTGATCCATTGAGTATGTCATCTTTATCGGTAGAAAGTGGGCAGATTTGGTTAAACGATCAACTATCACCCATATTGCATCATGTCATTTTGCTGTTCTAGGCAATCCCACAACAAAGTCCATCGTTATTTGCTCCCATTTCCATTCAGGAACTGGTAAAAGTTGCAATGTTCCTGAGGGTCTCTGATGCTCAGCTTTAACCTGCTGACAACACAAACATGATCCTACATACTCTGCAACAGTCCTTTTCATACTTGGCTACCAATAGTGTTGTTTAAGATCTTTGTACATTTTCGTACTTCCAGGGCGAACAGAAAATCGAGAAGAATGTGCTTCAAAAAGAATCTCATCTCGAAGTTCCTTAATGTAGGAACAAACCATCTATTTCTAAATTTAAGGATTCCATCAGCGGAATAGTTAAAATTCGACTTGTCTGTAGAGTCCATGCAGGACTTATACTTATAGCATTCAGTGTCGTTCCTTTGAGCTTCCTTTATTTTCTCCAAAACAGTAGGCCTCAATGATAAGGCCGAAAGCATAGCTGATATACTGGATACTGCTTCTAGGTTAAACTTTTGGAATTCAGACTGTAAAGCTAGTGGCATGTCTAAAATCATGGCTGAGGCTAATGTTGTCACTCTACTCAAGGCATCTGCCACAACATTGCTTTGCCAGGATGGTACTTAATCTCGAAATCATAATCCTTTACAAATTCTAACCATCGACGTTGCCTCATATTTAATTCCCTCTGTGTGAAGATATACTTCAGGCTCTTATGATCTGAAAATATCTCACAATATTGTCCATACAGGTAATGCCTCTAAATCTTAAGTGCAAATACTACTGCAGCTAATTCCAAGTCATGTGTAGGGTAATTCTTCTCATGTGTTTTCAACTGTCTAGAGGCATAAGCTATTACCTTACAATCTTGCATTAACACACAACCAAGACCGATCTTGGAAGCATCACAATAAATGCTAAATTTACCATTTTCAACAGGAAGGGTCAAAATTGGAGCGTTGGTCAGTTTCTGTTTCAAGGTCTGAAAACTATGCTCACATTCGTCAGTCCATATATACTTCATATTTTTCCTTGTTAACCTAGTAAGGGGGGTAGCAATCTTCGAGAATCCTTCAATGAACTTTCTATAATATCCTGCTAGTCCAAGAAAACTCCTAATATCCGTAGCACTCTTCGGTTGGGGCCATTCCTTAACTGCTTGAACCTTTGCTGGATCAACAGATATGCCATCTCTAGAGATGACATGTCCTAGAAAGTGAACTTGGTCCAACCAAAATTCACACTTAGAAAACTTGGCGTATAGTTGGTGCTGTTTTAATACTTCCAACTCCAAGGTCAGGTGCCTAGCATGCTCATCCTTAGTACACGAATAGATTAAAATGTCATCTATGAACACTATGACAAACTTATCCAAATACTCATGAAACACTCTATTCATGAGATCCATAAAAGCTGCTGGTGCATTTGTCAATCCAAAGGACATGACCAAAAACTCATAATGTCCATACCTTGTACGAAAGGCAGTCTTAGGAATATCCTCAGATTTGACCTTTAATTGGTAATAACCGGACCTAAGGTCAATCTTAGAGAAAACACGTGCACCATTAAGCTGGTCAAATAAATCATCAATCCTCGGCAGTGGATACTTGTTCTTGACAGTTAGCTTATTCAATTATCTATAGTCTATGCACATACGCATTGATCCATTTTTCTTTTTGACGAAAAGGACAGGTGCACCCCATGGTGAAAAGCTAGGGCGTATGAACCCTTTCTCCAATAAATCCTCTAACTGCTTCTTCAATTCCTTAAGTTCTGTTGGTGCTAGTCTATATGGATTTTTAGACACAGGCTCAGTGCCGGGGTAAACATCCACAACAAATTCGATTTCCCTATCTGGTGGCAAGCAAGGAAGGTCATCTAAAAACACTTCAGAAAAGTCTTGGACAATTGAGACATTTTGGGGTGTTGCTTTTCCTACGAGTTGTGTATCTAGAACACTGGCCCAGAAGCATAGGTACTCTCTGCATGGTGAGGGTTTACAATTCATCGAAGTCATAACAGACATTCCCTTACTCTTCTTTAAAGCTTGGAAGGTATGATTTAAACCATCAGGGGGTTGGAACCTAACTACTCCTGTCCTACAGTCGATTGTGGCATAATGTTTAAATAGCCAATCCATTCCTATGATTACATCAAATCCCATTATATCCATAAAAATGAGATCAGCAGGTAGACTCACGCTTCCTACTAACACATCACTGTCAAGCATCACCTGGTTAGAGTCCATGCGCTCACTAGAGGGTAAAGCAACACTAAACACATGCATAGAAGGGGTAAACTGTGCATCTAACTTAACAGCAAAAGTAGACGCTATGAATGAATGTGTTGCACCAGAATCTATCAATGTAAAAGCAGGTATAGAGTTGACCAACATAGTACCTGACACAACAGCAGGCTGCTCATCATTGCCCAGCTCCATCATGGAGAATATCCTCAGCTTAATCATAGCAGGGCCATTCTTAGGAGCTGGACAGTCCCTAACGACGTGGCCAGCCTTGTTACAGTTGAAGCATCGTGTGACTCTGGGCTTCGGGCAATCCCTGAATGTGTGTCCAACTTCCCCGCAATTGAAACACTTTCCCGAACTGAACCTGCATTCACCCAGGTGACTCTTCGAGCATTTCGGGCACAGGGGAAACTTCCTGGCATCCGGTACTTTCTTTCCCATTCCTTGGCTATGCTGGCCTTCATTAGGCCTCTTCATTCCCCTTTGATGATGTGGCTGGACCGGCTTTTGTAGGACCTCTTTTGGTCCAGCACACTTCTTTTCAGCTTCTTCCACTTCCAGAGCAATGGACACAACCTCGCTGAATGTCAAGCCTTTAATACCGCAAAATTTAACCTCTCTGTAGATTTCTGGCTTCAGTCCATGCACAAATTTGAATACCTTGTCCTCGTCCCTGAGAGCAAAATGTCCAGCAAACCTGGACAGGGACTCGAACTGCCTACTGTACTCGGCTACAGACCCTGTCTGCTTCAAGTTTAGAAATTCCAACTTCTTTGTAGTTTGGACAGTATTGTTGAAATACTTCTCGTAGAAAATGTCTTTGAATTGCGACCAAGGCATCGCCAAGACATCAGTGATGATCTCTATTGTTTCCCACCAGAGTTGAGCTTCACCAGCCAAGTGAAATGTCGCCAATGTGACCTTGTCTCCTTCTCCCATGTTGGCACACCTAAACATACTTTCGATCTTCCTAAGCCACCCTTCAGCAATAACTGGATCATATGATTGTCCATCAAACGTGATTGGTCTTAGTCTCCGGAATCTATCTCCAGAATGTTCATTGCTAGAACCTGAGTTGGCACTTCCTTGTACCTCTCGGTTCAACAGTACTCCTAGTTGATCAGATTGCTGGCGCACTAGGTCTGTTTGCTGACGCACCAACTCCGTCAGCTGCCTAATCACACTAGGCTCCTCCCCACCACTCAAGTTTGGCATTTCCCTTGGCACTCTGGGTCTTCTTGGGCGTCTGGCCATTGTACTAAATTCCTGTACAGGGTTAATTACACTCTTAAGTATCTAATAGCTAGGGTTAACATAAACACTTACAGTTGTTGAAGTACTTCCATGCAACGATTTGCACTGATGAGTAATCTTTTGAACGGTTTAACTGACATATCTCTGATACCATACCGTAACGCCCCGAATTATATAAACTCGATTCGTTACTCATAAACTCAAACTTGACTAAGAGACTTTGGACTAAATTTAAAACTTCGTTCAAAAGTCAAAATTTGACATTTTCTAAGCTTCAAAACATTTGAAAACTTGCAGTGGAAATCATTTAAGCAAAAATAGAGTTAAACAAAACTATAGAAACAATGTTTGAATAATTGGTTGGAATATTAAGAAATAATCGACCAAATAAAGTAAAGGTTTAATCGTGAAATACTTGAGAAGTTACAGAAGTCAAACGTAGCTGCCGCTGAGTAAAGTCAACGGAAGAGACTGAAACAGAAAAAAGAAGGCTTCTTTCGGTGACAAAACGACAAAAACTTTGGTTACGTCATCCGGTAGATTTGACAAACGACATCCACCGGTGACTAAACGACATCCACCGGTGACTAAATGACAAAGTCCATTTTTTCCTTCACAAGACAAAACAAAACTGAATACATCGCCCGGTCACTAAGTGACAAAACCCATTGCTCGCAACCACCGGTCATAAGACGACAAAAGTCTTCCTACATCTACCGATGACGTCAGCCGGATGATTTCCTTCATCCGATCGACTAAATCTCGCATCCACCGGTGACGTCAGCCGGATGATTTCCTTCATCCGATCGACTTTATCTCACATCCACCGGTGACGTCAGCCGGATGATTTCCTTCATCCGAACGACTTTATCTCACATCCACCGACAGACAAAAACACAAAACATCCACCGGTGAACTTCATTCACCAATGGTGGAATTTACAAACTTTACTCAAAGCATTCAAAACAACCTGACCCGAAATAACATCTGACATTCAACAAATAGCCATTAACAAAAAAACAACGTCTATATCCTCGACACAACTTTGGAAATATTAAACTCTAACTACATTTAAATCACGTAAACATTAAATAACTACTGTCGTTAAATTCTCAGCATTCACCAATAAAATACTTAACTACTGAAACTTCACCTACAGACAAGTGTTAAATCGCCTCATCAGAACACCAAACCGTGGCAAGAATGTGCTTCAACAGCATCGCCTATTCCTTAGTAAATTCAGAGAACTCTCCAGTGGTTACCTCAACACCTATATCACAAAACTCATCTATTAGCCTAATGCTAAGCAAGTAAAGCAATAATGAAATGGAATACTGAAACATAAATCCTAATCATGCAGTTTCTACTTTCAAAACTCAGTTGCAATTTCGTTCATTCACTAAAATGATCCCTCGGTTCCATTGGGAGGTGGATTAGTTCTCCCAAAGTCATACATCCTCTTCTCAATTAAGGGCAGATTAGTTCCCTTAACAGCTAATCTGATCCCTCAATTCCATTGGGAGTGGGATCAGTTCTCCCAAAGTCATACATCCTCTTCTCAATTAAGGGGCGGATTAGTTCCCTTAACAGCTGATCTGTTTCAAACTTTTCATACCTTGCCATAACATTTCATGTAAATTCATTTTCATATTTATTCAAAAACATGATGCATGACAAAAAAAGAAAACACTTGAACATACATAAACCTACTGTTTTGTGATGTAGGCCCGAAGGCACACTCAATACTTCACTTACCTTGTCTCCTGGAAATCGCTCGGTTTCAACTACTCTGGAAGCCCTACTCACCTAATGTCATAAGCAGAATACCGATTAGATCAATATTAACATTATCCTATATCATTCAGAAACCTAAGGAGCTAGTTTGGAAGTTCTGGTCATCGTACATTCTCAGCTCAACACTAAACTCGAACTCAACTACTCACAGCATTATCAAAAATACACACATTGCACTCTCTCTGCTATCTAGCCACTAAAATCTCAAGAAAACAAGGGGAGAACTTACCTAGTTTGAGGGTTGAAGATCGGAGAGGAAAAATCGCCTGGAGCTCTGCTGAGCTTGAGCTGAATACCGAGAAAGGAAAAATGAGAGAACAGTGGCGGCTAAACCTCATTAAACTTTCCCTTAAATACGCTATCCAAAATAACATCTCAAATTACCATCATGCTCTTACACTCACATTTATTAACCTAATCACTAGTTCCCCAATTTCATCCATAAAACATCCACTAAAATTTGATAAAGTAAACTGGTTTAAACGAAACCGGGTGTTACAGGGTTACCATGAACTTGCCGCAGTAAAGACTCTATTACGGGAGTCGTGGACCGTTTCTCCAAAATTGCGCATTTTGTCGCGTGTACCAAAACTGATGACTCTGCTGCTATAGCCGACCTCTTCTTCATAGAAATTGTTAGATTCCATAGAGTGTCTCAATCAATAGTGTCTTATCGAGACACCAAGTTTTTAAGCACTTTTTGGAAGACCTTATAAAGGAGACTGGAAACTAAATTGTGTTTCAATACTTCATTCCACCCCCAAACGGACGGTCAAACACAAGTGGTCAATAGGACATTGGGTACACTACTTCGTAGTGTTGTGTACAAGAACTTAACAAATTGGAACATAATGCTACCCCAAAAACAATTCTGTTACAACAAAAGCCTTCACTCCACCACCCAGCAAACGCCCTTTGAGTTAGCCTATGGATTTAATCTGTCTTCACCACTAGATCTTATTCCCCTTCCTACTCAGGATCTTGTAAACCCTTTAGGAGCAAGTAAAGCAGAACAAATTAAAAAGTTGCATGAAAAGGTTCGCAAAACCATCGAGAAGAATAATGTCAATTATGCTAAGTATGCCAATAAAGGAAGAAAAGAAGTAGTATTTAATGAGGGAAATTTGGTTTGGTTACATCACTACAAAGAATGATTTCTAGCTAAGAGATGTTCTAAACTCCTTCCTAGAGCTGAAGGCCCTTTTAAAATACTAGAGCGAATAAATAATAACGCCTACAAATTGGAATTACCTGGCGAATATGGGGTGTGATACACATTCAATGTCAAAGATTTGTCCCCTTACATTGGAGATTTAGTTCGTGAAGAGGAGACTGAATCATTAAATTTTAGGTCAAATCCTCAGCCACCTGGAGGGGATAACATGCTAAGGGGATGTCAAGACCCGTACACGTTTTTTTTTTTTTTTTTTTTTTATCTTTCACTTTAACTGTACTTAAGCGGAAACTTTAATCATAATCGAAATCGGAATTCGAATCGAAGTTCGTTCAATAACTCATTTAAAACAAACCATTAAAACAATTTAAAACTTAAACAAATAAAACATATAAAAACAATTAACTATTTAATTTAAATTCTTTTTTTTTGTATATGACATGGCAATCAATAGCCACAAAAGTGGCTACTGATCGCCCATTCCATACAAGGGTATGGCGATCAATAGCCACTTTTGTGGCTATTGATCACCATATGGGCGACTAGTCGCCTGTTGCTTAGTCGCCACACTCTCTGGATTTTCTCCAGAGAGTGGCGTCCTCATTCGCCCTCGAGGCGATTACTCGCCTCCCAGAGGCGAATAATCGCCAGGCTCTCTGGATTTCTCCAGAGAGCCGACCCTTCTCTTTCTCTTCTCTTCGCCAATCCACTCCCTGCACTTCACGGTTAAACCCAAAATACACAACACTCAAAACACTAATTTCTCTTCACACAATCATCACCTACTTCTTGCTTAACACTTCCACACTAAATTTACCCAAAACTCCACATACCTCCATAAATACCCACCAAACACAACATTTACACCAACATCCAAAAACGACACAATACACTTTAAATACTATCAAATTTCATAAAAAACAAACCGCGTGGTTCCGTTTAAACATTTAACAATCCTACCTGTTTTAAAAACATCAAAATCATCCCAAAACATCGTAAATTATCTACACGGTCACCAAACACCCAAAATACATCCAATCGTACAATAGTCTATACGAATCCACTATTAACCCCAAAACTTATCAAAATGTACTAAACCTCCATCAATTTCATCCAAATTTCCATACATCCTAAAGCGCACCAAATCCTACAATTATCATAATCCCAATATCTCCCAAAAACTCTCAAAAATACCTAACCATGAGTCAACCGATCCTGCCAAAACACAAGCCGCCGCCACGAGCTCCAACCATCGACCGCTACACTTGATCGTCGTAAGGTGGTTCCTCACCTTCGTTCTCGTTACCTACATCATACAATAACTACGTTAAGCCTAATGCTTAGTAAGGAGCGTACTAAACATAACTTTACATTTATGCATGACATGTGTAAAACATTTTCGTTTCATTTCTTTTAAACTGTTTTCTTGCCCCGTAGTACATTCATGACTTGCCCTGTAGTACATTCATAACTTGCCCCGTAGTACATTCGTGACTTGCCCCGTAGTACATTCGTGACTTGCCCCGTAGTACATTCGTGACTTGCCCCGTAGTTCATTCGTAACTTACCCGTAGTTCATTCATCATTCATCATTCATTATCGTTCTTTGAGTCAACATTTTCATAAAACATGCAATAAATAGTTCGTATGCACTTTAGAAAACATGATGCATGAGGTAATACATACGTAAGGAAGAACCTATCAAACGAGCACTACTTAAATCACTAAAGCACTACCTAAAACTACCCGTCCTTTCCACCAACCCCTATTTCCACATCAATCAAATATTGCACGACGTAGGGCCTTAGTGGCCAGAAAGCCTAACGCTCACTTACCTGGATCCTAGCAATGCCGAGCACCGTCCTTTGAGCTTGGGGCACCTAAGGCATTTAACAACAAACCATTAATATTGACTCTCGTACACTAAATCTAACAAATTGTCTTCACGAGCTAGAACAAATTCTTCTAAACACTCTACTTCCCTTCACCTAGGCATTTCATCAAACACTTGGTGTTCACAAGCTTTAAAACTCCATTAATGTCCTTCAAATCATTTTCAACAACCTAGACTTAACATTAATTCTCAACCAACATCATCAATCTACTCAAACTACCTCAATAATTACTAATACATCATTAATGAGTAATAAATAATCAACCCTAACGATTCCTAACAAAAGCCCTAAGTTTCGTTCAAAACCCTAAACTAAAATAAACCCTAAATCACAAATAAACTTAACCAAAACGTAGAGCTTACCCTAAGAGTCGATTTGGAGAAGAAACTAGAGGAGAAACTCGTCGGAAACGGAGGAGTGGTTGATCGATGGAGATGGCGATGGAAAAAGGAAGAAAATCGCCTAAGGAGAGGGGTTTTCGTGCGTGGAGAGGAGAAGTGAGGAGAGAGAGAGAGTCATTTAGTTTTATTAACATTTTGACTCCCAAAATTACAAAATTACCCTTAGCTCTTTTCCTTAGTTTAAATCACCGTTCCGTCTATCGATTTAACTTCTCCAAAATTCCCTTATTTCTCCAAATATTTCTATTTATTCTTAAGGCTCTAACGAAACTTCCCGTTCGTCATTTGGACTTAATTTAATATTTCTACGAAATAGGAACTCTATATGACTTATAATTTAAAACTCGGCAATTATCGCTTAAAACTAGAAATCAAGGTTTCCGGGTGTTACATCCTACCCTCCTTATTTGGAATTTTGTCCCCAAAATTTCGTACCTGAACAAGTCTGGATATCTATCCATCATGTCCTGTTGTCGCTCCCATGTTGCTTCCTCTACGTTTTGATTTCTCCATAGTACTTTAACAAGAGGGATTGACTTATTACGCAGGACTTTCACTGAAGACTCCAAAATCCGTATCGCCTCCTCTTCATAGGTCAATGTTGGCTGTATCTCAAGATTAACTGGTTCCACCACGTGCGTAGGATCCCGTATACACTTCCTCAACATCGACACGTGGAAGACATTGTGTACGCCCTCCATAGACAACGGCAACTGAAGCCTATACGCTGTAGCTCCAATTCTTTCTGTAATCCGAAACGGTCCAACGAACCGTGGGTTTAACTTCCCTCTTTTTCCAAAGCGAACAACGCCGTTGAATGGCGAAACCTTTAAAAACACTTCGTCACCAATCGCAAACTCCAACTCTCGTCTTCTTCGATCGGCGTAGCTCTTTTGGCGACTCTGCGCGATCTCCATTCTTTGTCTAATTAGGGCAACTTTCTCAGACAATTGTTGTAAAATCTCAGGGCCGATCAATCTAGCTTCGCCCACTTCGTCCCAATACAATGGCGATCTACATTTTCTGCCATAAAGCGCTTCGTATGGAGCAATACCAATTGTGGACTGATAACTGTTATTATAGGCAAATTCAATCAAAGGCAGATATCAGCTCCATGACGACTGAAACTCTAATACACAGGCTCTTAACATATCTTCGAGTATTTGAATTGTTCTCTCAGACTGTCCGTCGGTCTGTGGGTGGAATGCCGTGCTGAAAGTCAACTTGGTACCCATAGCGCTTTGCAAACTTTTCCAGAATCTCGAAGTAAATCTGGGATCCCGATCTGACACAATCGACATAGGAACCCCATGTAATCTAATAATCTCCTGGACATAGAGTTCTGCAAATTGATTCATCGTGTAAGTCATTTTCACAGGCAGGAAATGAGCCGCTTTTGTCAATCTATCAACAACGACCCATATACTGTCGTGCCCCTTTACTGTTCTTGGTAATCCAACCACGAAATCCATCGCAATTTGATCCCACTTCCACTCGGGAATTGGTAGTGGTTGCAACATCCCACCTGGTCTTTGATGCTCTGCTTTCACTTGTTGGCACACTAGGCAAGATTGTACATAATTGGCCACATCACTCTTCATACCCGGCCACCAATAGTGCACTTTCAAATCTCGGTACATCTTAGTGTTACCTGGATGCACTGAGGACATCGATGAATGTGCTTCTGACAAAATTAACTTCCTCAACTCTTCATCTTTTGGAACATATAAACGGTCTCGAAATCTCAGAAGGCCGTCCATTGAATAGCTGAAATCTGAAGGCACATCTGATAACCTCGCTACAATGGCCAACTTCTCCTCTGTATCTAGCTGTTGAGCCTCTTTTATCTTGTCCAACAGAGTGGGCCGTATTGTCAAATCAGCAAGCAGGGCTGAAAGTTCTGGAACTATCTCAAGTTCAAACTCTTGCATCTCCTTTCTCAATAAAGCTGACATACTGAAAGCTACTGACTCCACTGTTCTAAGCATTCTGCTCAGAGCATCAGCCACCGTATTTGCTTTCCCGGGATGATATTTGATTTCGAAATCATAATCCTTTACAAATTCGAGCCATCTCCTCTGTCTCATCTTCAAATCCTTCTGTGTAAACAGATATTTTAAACTCTTGTGGTCTGAAAACACTTCACATTTCTGTCCATAGAGGTAGTGTCTCCATATTTCTAATGACCCGATGGTACGACATATATTCCACACCTGCCATCTTCACTCCTTTATGAATCTCCAATTTCAAGCCTTGAACAAACTGATACACTTTGTCCTCTTCTTCGCTGACCAATAAACTGCATACCGGGAAAGTGACTCAAACCTGTGTACATACTCGGCCACTGACCCTGCTTGGCGTAGTTGGGAGAACTCTGACCTTTTGTTGGCTCGAAGGGTGCAGTTGAAATATTTATTGTAGAATGCTGTTTTGAATCTTTTCCATGTCATAGCCTCCACATTTATAGTGGCCATAACGGTATCCCACCAGAAAACGACATCCTTCTCCAAATTGAACAACGAACACGTCACTTTGTCGGCTTCCTCCACCTTGGCGTAAGTGAACATGCTCTCGATCTTACAGATCCACTCTTCAGCACAAGTGGGATTCGAAGATTGTCCGTCGAAAGTTGGGGGCCTAAGCCACCTAAATCTCTCCCCGCTTAGGTCCTGTGAATTGTTACTTTGTCCGTTACCATTCCCTTCCCAATTGTGTAAAGTCCCTATTTGCACTTTTAACTTCGGAGTTCTTATGGGATCCATTGTCAATTGTGCTCCAAAACGCGTCTTGCTATGTTGGAAGGATCTCTTTACATATGTTTCATTTCCACATACTTCCCCAAGCGATGTGGGATTGTGACGACCCCCTCTTTACGACCTGTCACCTTCCGGTTTGCCCATGCGGACATACCGCAATCCGAGTTCCGGTTCGTGCAGCCATCGTACCATACGTGCACATTCGGGTCATCACAATCACCCCCTATCTGGGGCCCAACGTCCTCGTTGGCCACATTTCTGGTTGAGTACAGGCTTTGATACCATTTGTAACGACCCCATTTCCCAGCAAGATATTGTCCGCTCTGGGGATTGGGCTGTAACCCAATATCCTCCCCTCACGGCTTTGTTTGACGAGAGCAATTCCAGGTTGGGTGACCTTCTGGGAAGTTCTCGCCAAACAAAGTCGTGATGGGAGGATATTGGGCTGCGGCCCAATCCCCAGAGCGGACAATATGTTGCTGGGATAAGGGGTCGTTACACATTAGACTCCCGAGTAGTGAGGGCTACTCATTTCAAGCAACCCTCCATTCGAGTCAGATGTCTATGGTATCATCCATGAGTGCCCAACACTCGATAAAGCCAGGATGTTCGGGTTTCATAGCGAGCATTCTTAACACGCAAAGGCTGAATGAGAAGAAATTATGTGATATTTCGTTAGTTGTGGAGTTTTCGGAAGTTTTCTTAGACGAATTACCAGGTTTGCCTCCTGATAGAGAAATGGACTTTACCATTGAGATTATTCCTGGTTCGGCGCCAATGTCTAAGAATCCTTATAGGATGGCGCTGGTTGAACTGAGAGAGTTACGGTTCTAGTTGAAAGAATTTACAGACAAGGATTTTATACGCCGAGCGTTTCTCCTTGGGGCACTCAGATGTTATTCGTGAAAAAAGAAGGATGGCTCCTTAAGGATGTGAGTGCATTACCTGGAGTTGAATAAATTGACAATAAAGAATAAGTATCCATTACCATGGATAGATGATCTGTTTGACCAGTTGCAAGGAGCCACTGTATTTTCGAAGATTGATTTACGTTCGGGGTACTACCAGTTAAAAGTTAAAGCCAAGGATATACCAAAGACTGCCTTCAGAATGCGTTATGGGAACTATGAGTTTATAGTTATGTCCTTCGGATTGACGAATGCCCCAGCAGCATTTATAGATCTCATGAACATAGTCTTTTAGGAGTTCTTAGATAAGTTTGTGATAGTGTTCATAAACGACATTTTGGTGTATTATCAAAATGCTGAAGAACATGCAGAGCACTTAAAGGCCGTTTTGGCTACTCTGAAGCGGCACCAACTATACGCTAAGTTTTCTAAGTGCGAGTATTGGCTAAATCAGGTGAATTTCTTAGGCCACATTATCTCAAAAGAGGGTGTCAGATTCAAGCTGTAACGGAGTGGCCTCAGCCAAAGAATGTAACACCCGAGATTTTCCTCTAGCGTACGTAGCCTTAGATTAGGTTGTTACGAGAGTTTAGAGTTAATTCTAAGGTTATGTTAAGTATTAGCTTTAGAAGTGAAAGTTGGAAGAGAATTTAGAAAGGAATTGTAAGTTGGAGTGATTAGGGATTATTTGGGATTTTGTGTTAAACTTAATGTAAATGAAAAATAAGTGACAGAAGAGTGAATTGAAAGGGAGTCTTCACGTTGGAAATTTATGAAATGAGGGAGGGGTAAATTTATGAAATGGTGAAATTGAGTGGAAATTTTTAAAAGAGGAAAAAGTGAGTTTTTTAAATTGTAATGGCAAAGGTGTAAAAAGAGCAAAAACCCTTATTTCTCTTCATCTTCTTCCACGAACGAAGGCAGCCATTAGAGAGCTTCCCCTCCTCTTCTCCTTCAATTTTTGCGAGGATTAAGGCTAGTTTTTAGTTGGATGAAATTCTTTGGTAGTTTGTTAGTGTTTTTGATGAGTTTTGGGGAGTTTTGTTAGGGTTTGGAAACCCTAATGGTGGGAGCTCCAAATTTTTCTTTTCTTGGTGAGTTTTCTTTCTGTTTTTGGTGGTTTACTCTTAGGATAGATTGGTTTAGGTTGTTTAGGTAGTTAGATTAGAGAATTGGTGGAAGTTGTTAAAAATTGGTTTTGTCGCCGGTTCTGTTTTTTTTGTAATCTGATTGGCCATATTTTTTGGTTGCTAAATTTGATTGATTCAATGGATATTAGATGTGTAGAGGTTTACGGAATGGGGTGGATTGTTGAAATCGGATGAAAAACGAGTGAGTTATGGCTGATTGATGTTTGGACACTAAAAATGGGTGAAATTCGGGATTTTTGAGTTTGAAGGTTTGTAGTTAATTAGTTGTTGATAAAATTGGGTAAATGTTCTTTAGGTTTAGTTTGATGCTTACTAAGTTATTTTCCCTTATTATGCTAGGTGAACGAGTGAGTAATTAGTGTACTCGTAGTAAACCAATACGTGGGGGAAAACCAGGTAAGTAGTCGAGTGTATGTCTTTTGCCTTCGGGCCTACACCATGGAACGGTAGGGTTGTTTGTTTGTTTTGTTTAACCATTATATTGTCATGCATCATTGTTTTTGAACTACAAAAAACGAGTTTTGAGCATGGTTTTGAATGGTGAGCATGAAACGTAAGAGATCGTGTAGTGCCATCCTGGGAGCTTGACTCGGATGGAAACAAATCTTGAGAGCTGGACTCGGATGTGTGTTAAGGGATCGTGTAGTGCCATCTTGGGAGCTAGACTCTGATGGAAACACATCTTGGGAGCTGGAATCAGATGTCTGTTAGGGGATCATGTAGTGCCATCTTAGGAGCTAGACTCGAATGTATGCCTCCGATCTTACACTGTTGGGTCAAAGTGTGGCCGTTCTAGATGATTATAGGATATGTGCCCACTTGATCCACACCGCTAGGTGATATATTAATAAAAATGGAAACGAAACGAGAACAACAGAGCGAGTAGAAACTGCATATGTTAGGGGTTGAGCATGCATTGTTTTTGAATTGCATTATTCCCTACTTGCTAAGCATTAGGCTTACGTTTTGTGTTCCATGGTGTAGATGACGACGAGATTGCAAGTGAGCTAGTTGAGGGAGGCCAGAGTTAGGACGCAGTCGGCGACATACATGACATGCCGGTGCGAGTATTTGTCAGGGCGTCTTGACCATAAAGTTGCTGGGAGCTGTGGTAGTGGGTAATTTTGTTGGAATTTTGGTTGTGTAAATGATGATGGTTTTATAACTATTTTGGATATTTGTTGGGATTTGTTGTAAACGTATATTTTCAGAGTTTTGGTTTTTGAAACAATAAACGTTATGCTGCATGGTTTTTCGTAGAGTAAACAATGTTTGTTTTCACCCGTTGTCACATTTTTGCTGACGCTTTAGAGTCGGGTTTCTGGGATTTTCACGTGTCAAGAGGTGGGAAATGTCGGGAAAACTTTTGGTTAAATTTTAGGTGATTTGGTTGTGTGATATTTGAAGAAAAATGTAGAAAAGGTGTAGGAGGCGCGCTGGTGGCTAGAGGTGGCGCGCAGAGGGCGCGTTGGCGCCGGGCTAGGAGCGCGCATCAGGAGGGCGGTGAATGCTGCTAGGGCACGCGCAGCGCCCAACGCCGATCGATCAGCACATTGGAGGCGCTCTGATCTGGCAACCCAAGAGGTTGCCGATACGCGCTGCCACGACGACGCGCGCACCCAGTGCGCGCGCATCAACCCTTGTGGACCACTTTGTTTTTTTTTTTTTTTTTTAATTTTACCCCTTTCAAATATGTTTTAACCCGACTTTTTTCGACACGTTTTGCACATATTTTACGCACATTTTCCAACCATTTTTTAGGGTTCAAAAAACCCAAAAATCGAGTCAAAATTTTATCAAAACTTATTTTAAACTGCGTTTTAAATGTTTTGAAGTCGAGCCAAGTAGCATACCGAGCCGGGGTGGGTTCGGTGGTGTTACAAGTTGGTATCAAAGCAAATTGATTAAGTCGTTCAAAGGATTACCAGACAAAGCAAGTCGCCGTGCAACGTGCTTCACCGACAATAAGTATTTCTTTTAATTTTAATTAGTTTACAACTAAGATTAGATTGCTTTAACCTTGCTTAGGAATTGAACCAAGATGCAGAGAAACCCAGAACAGTCGAGAGAGGAACTTGAGGATTCAAATAGGCTGCTCAGAGAGTTAATTAATATATAGTCTCTTGAGGATTTTTAATTCTTAAAAATAGTAAATTAAGCTCGTTTTACGAATGGGAAGTTTTGTTGGAACCCTAAGAATAAATTGAAATATTTTAAGGAATAAGGAAATTTCGGAGAAACTAAATCGATAGACTGAATAACGAATTAAGTGAATAGTTAAATAGGAGGGCAAACTTGTAATTTTGAAGGTCAAAATTTAATATAAACCAAAATAACCCCCCCCCCCCCCCCTCATTATTTTCTTCTCTTGCGTGAAGACCTCCAAACCTCTTTCTCCCCTTAGCGATTTTCACCTTTCTCCCCCTCCGTTCTTCAACCGACGATCAACGCTCCTTCCTCTAGCGATTCCCTTTTCTGTTTCCCTTCCCCAATCAACACTCTAGGTAAGATACATGTGTTTTGGACGTTTAGTTTTGTTTTAGGGTTGGATTCCGGTTAGGGTTTATTTATTTAGGGTTGACATTTTTGGTTTTTGGTTGTAAATAGATAATTTATCATATTTATGGTTGATAATGATGCATTTATTGTTAGTAGAGTGATTAGGATGAATTAATGATGGTTGGTTGGAATTTTAGGTTGATTTTGGGTTATTGGAGGTTGAAGAAAAAGTCATTAATGGAGTTTAATACATTATGAGTGCGAATTGCTTGATGAATTACCCGAACGAAGTAAAGTAGAGTTTTAGGAAAATTGCCCTATCTTGGAGTTTTGATTTATTTTAGAGACGGTTTGTGTAGAGTCGATTCTAATGATGAATTATGAATTGCCTTAAGTAACCCAAGCTCAAAGGACGGTGCTCGGCATAGCTAGGACACCAGGTAAGTGAGTGTTATGCTTCCGGCCCTTAAGGCCCTGCATCGTATCGATGTTATGATTTATGAGTTTGATGATGCTTTCATGATTGTGGGGTTTTAATGAGTCGGGTAGCCTAGGACGATAGCTATTGGCGGTGTATTAGATTTGTTACGAGTTAAGTGTGTTTGTGCACGTTTATGAATGGTTTTTAGTGATATATTGTGCGTAGTTCCCTCATGCATCTTGTTTTCTCAAAAGAGTATATGAAATGTTTTATGAGAATATTTTCATGAAACGGGAAGTAAAGAACGAAACGAAATAATGATCTCACGCGATATGTTATGTGTTCTCACGAGGCAAGTCATTGTTCTCACGGGGAAAGTCATCGTTCTCACTGGGCAAGTCTTGGTTTTTATGGGGCAAGTATGTGGTCTACTTAGTAGACGATTGTGTTAACATTAAAAGAAACAAAATAAAACGAACATGTTTTATAAAAGTCATGCATTTATGTAAATATTATGTTTAGTGCACGCTTTACTAAGCGTTAGGTTACTGTTTAAATCGTATGATTTAGGTGACGAGATCGAAGGTGAGGAGCCGCCTCTTGATGACAATGTGATGCCCCCAACCCTGTCGGGGCCACCACAGACTTACCGTGACGTAATCTTAACTTGAACCCTCGTACTTTCACATAAATTTTTTGTTTTCACTTGACACCTTGAAAGAAAACGGATTTAGACAATTGACCAACCTCTATCAGCCTTTAGGGTCTAACTTTGACTTAGACATTTCGGTTGTAAAATTTTACAACTTCTAAAACATTAAAACGAGGACTGAAACCATTATTTGATAAAACGTCGACTCCGTTTTTGGGTCATTAAAATCCCTTAAAATACGTGGGGGACGCTCGTAAAATATGTTTAAAAAGTATTGTAAAAGGTCGAGTTGAAACGTGTTTTAAAAAGTCAACATTTTAAAAAAAATGTTTTGGGCCACATGAGGTGCAGTGCACGCGCGCTCGCTGTGCGCGTTGCGTCGACAGCGGGTGCAGAGGTTCGATTGATCGGCGCTTGGCCCTAATCGATCGACAGACTCTCTGTCGCACTCAATCGATCCCCAGTGCCTACGTCGATGGATCGACGCCCCTCCCAATCGATTGGCTGGGCGTCCTAGCAGCGTGCCCTGCACGCGCCAAGCGCAACTCTCTTCTTTCCTTCACATTTTTCTTCACTTTTCTTCATTCATTTCACCTACATTTTACACCCATACTTACTACAAACTTTACCAAACATAAAACGGCTCAAACTCCAAAAACCGGACTCGAAAACGTATCTGAAAATGTAGTGAAAATTCGTGAAAATGAACTGCATGGATCGCTTTGAAAACTAAACACATCTCTACGAGTTCAAATCTCCAAGCAATTTCAGTATAATTTCAAAACAAACTTCATTTGCTAAACATTCTACTACAACACATTCACACCAAACTTAACCTTAGTCATCAATCTATTTCATTAACATCAACACGTACGCAACAGAAACTCGTTAAACCTCAGAAAGGTAAACCCATCTATAAATTATTCAGAATAACATTATCTCCGAGACCATACAAAATATCCAAAATCCTACTCCACTAATCCTACGCCTATCATATTTACGTACTTATACCAAAACATCGCTCGGAGTACGCCCACAGGTCGGTAAGCCTTGCCAAAACACGTCTCGTCGCCATGAGCATGATCCACTGACCACCTATGTCCTGTCATCCAGAGGTGGTTCCTCACCTACATCATACGATTTAAACAGTAAGCCTAATGCTTAGTAAAGAGTGCACTAAACATAACATTTACATAAATGCATGACTTTTATAAAAGATGTTTGTTTCATTTCGTTTCTTTTACGTTAACACAATCATCTACTCACTAGACCACGTACTTGCCCCGTAAGAACCATGACTTGCCCCGTGAGAACCACGACTTGCCGCGTGAGAACCATAACATATTGCGTGATATCATTATTTCGTTTCATTCTTTACTTCACATTTCATAAAAACATGCTCATAAAACATTTCGTATGCTCTTTTCAGAAAACCTGATGCATATGGGAACTACGCATAACATATCATTAAAGACAGTTCATAAACATGTAAAAACACACTTAACTCATAAAAAAACCTAATACACCGCTAGTAGCTAACGTCCTACGCTACCTGACTCGTTAAAACCCCACAATCATGAAAAAATCATTGAAACTCTTCAATCCTAACATCGATACAATGTAGGGCCTTAGTTGCCGAAAGCCTAACATTCACTTACCTGGCGTCTTAGCTATGCCGAGCACCGTCCTTTGAGCTTGGGTTACCTAAGGTAATTCACAATTCGTCATTAGAATCGACTATAAATGACCGAATTTCAAAAACTAACGGAACACTTAACTAAGGCAATTTTTCCTAAAACTCAAATTCAATTCATTCGGGCATTTCATCCAGCAATTCACGTTCATAAATTATACAATCTCCATCAATGGCTTTTCAACCTCCAACAACGACCAAATTCAATTCAATAACAAATTTCTCAACCTAACTATCATAAATAATCATAAATTCGTCATCAACGGGCATTAATAGCGCAGCAGTATCAATTTCTAACTAAACCCGAAATTCTCAATCCTAATTTAACAAACCCTAACCAAAATACAACCCTAAAAAAAACAACTAAACATGCCAAGGGCTTGGAGATTACCTAGAACGTCCTTCAGGGAAGAAAAATTGGATGAAAAATTGCTAGAAACGGAGCGTTGATCGGCCGAGAAGAAAATAGCATGGGAGGGGAAATTTTCGCCAAGGGGGGGGGGGGGGGGAGCTTCACGTAGCTGGAGAGAAATGGGGGGGGGGGGGGGTGGGGGGGATTTTAGGTTTTAATTAAATTTTTGACTTAGCAAATTTCTTAAATATCCTTCCCTCAATTCATTGCTTAAATTCGTTAATTAACCTATAAATTTGGTTTCTCCAAAATTTCTTTATTCCACCAAATATTCCAACATACTCCTAAGGTTCTAACAAAACTTCCCGTTTGTAAAACGAGCTTAATTTAATATTTTTACGGATTAAAACGCTGTATAGCAGAAAACCTAACCCGGGTGTTCATCCTACCCTCCTTAATTGAAATTTTATCCTTAAAATTGCATACCTGAACAATTCTGGGTATCTGTCCATCATGTCCTGTTGGCGTTCTCACTTGGCTTCCTCTATGTTATAATTTCTCCATAAAACTTTCTCTAGTGGAATCGCCTTGTTACGAATGACTTTCACTGCAGACTCCATAATTTGCACCGCTTTTTCCTTATATGTCAAGGTCGATTGCACGTGAAGATTTATCGATTCCACCACGTGCGTTGGATCTTGTACGCACTTTCTCAACATCGACACGTGGAAGACATTATGTACCCCCTCCATAGATGACGACAATTGTAGCTTATATGTCGTAGCTCCAATCTTTGCTATTATTGGAAACGGTCCGATAAACCGTGGATTCAGCTTTCCTCACTTGCCAAATTGAACGACGCCCTTAAATGGAAAAATCTTTAAAAACACCTCGTCGCCTACCACAAACTCCAAATTTCTCCTTCTTCAATCCACATAGCTCTTTTGTCGGCTCTGTGCACTTTCCATTCTTTGCCTGATTACAACAACTTTCACAGATAGCTGTTGCAAAATCTCTGGACCAATCAACTTAGTTTCGCCCACTTCATCCCAAACAGCGGCGACCAGCACTTTCTACCATACAACGTTTCGTACGGAGCCATACCAATCTTAGACTGGTAGCTATTATTATACGCAAATTCAACAAACGATACATATCAACTCCATGACGCTTGAAACTCTAGCACGCATGCCCTTAACATATCCTCGAGTAACTGAATCGTCCTTTCAGATTATCTGTCAATCTGAGGATGAAATGTAGTGCTAAACGTGTGTTGACCCGGATATGTAAGTATGTGTCGCGATCGAACCGGAAGGTGACGGGTCATAAAAAGGGGTTGCCACAATCTCACATTGCTTGGGGAAGTATATGGAAATGAAACATATGTAAAAAGACTCTACCAAGATAGCAATATGCGTTTTGGAGCACAATTGACAACGCATCCCATAAAAACTCTAAAGTTAAAAGTTCTTCGACGAGAGTAGTATCAGGTTGGGTGACCGACTGGAAAGTCCTCGTCAAACAAAGCCGTGAGGGGAGGTGTAACACCCAGGAATTTTATGTACTCGATTTTGTAGTTTTGTGCTCGGAGATGGGTAAACGGTGGAATAAAATGTCTTTTAGCGAGCGGAAAATTTTATTGGAACCACAATGATTTATTGGAATTTTAGTGGGTTAATATTATTTTGGAAGAAATCAAAGCATAGGTTAATTAGTGGAACTAAGTAAAGGATTAATAGGAGGGGCGATAAGGTAATTTTGGGAACAAAAATTTAATTAAAACCTAAAACCCTCTTCATTTTCTGTCATTCTCACGATTTCCCTCCTTTGGCGACAGACTTCTCCTCCTCCACGATATTTTTCTCCTTCAGCCAAACCTCCTACGTTTCTCCTTCGCCAAACCACGACTTCTTTCTCAATCCTCTTCGACATTCAAAGCTCTAGGTAAGCTTTAAGTGCTTTGTTACGTTAGCTCCGGTTTTAGGGGTTATTATTTCGTTAGAGTTATTGATTAGGGTTGAGATTTATTGGGTTTTAGTTAGAAATCGATGGTGTGGTGTTTTAATTCTCATTGATGATACATTTATTGTTATTGAAGTAGTCAGGATGAATTTATGGTGAATACTTGGTAGGTAAGGTTAATAGTGGTGGTAGGGATAAGTAAATGCCATTGATGTGGGGGAAGGTTAAGTTATGCATACAAGGTGTTCGGTAAAATGCCCGAATGAAATAAGTTGGATTTCTAGGAAACTTCCTTAGCTAGGATTTTGCTAGTTTTGAATTTAGATTATTTATGATTGATTTTAACATCGAAATATGAAATGTCTTTGGTGAAAAGAGTATAAAGTGAAGGCACAATGTTGCTAAAGGAGCCCAGGTAAGTGAGTGTGTTAGGATGTCGGCCGTTAGGGCCTTACATCAGAGGGTACTAGGAGTTTAGTATTTATGACTGTCTGATGAATATGACTTGTCAGGATTATGATATGATGAATGTTGGATGACTTGTTTCCTATTATATAGTGTTCTCATGTTCCTATGTGCATTCACGTTCATGCATCATAGTTTTCTCTAAAAGTACACAAAAATGTTTTATGCATATGGTTTGAGTTAATAAGATAAGACTATGAAAGGTATGTAAATGGTTAAGCGTGGGACGGGGTAAATTGGCCATGATTTGTTCTTGAGATTATGTGTACGGTTCATGGATCCTCCCGCTGGTGGGGGTCGGACTGGCAGGAAGACTCGCGGATACTCTCGTTGGTAGTGGCTGGGTTGACACTGCATGGTCAGTTTGCGGATCCTACTACTGTGTGGGCCGGACTGGTCGCTACGGTTATTCCCTTGCCACTTCCTCGTGCCCCTTAACCCAAGACAAGTGGAATATGAAATAAGATTACGAACATGATTTTTACGATACATGCATACATGATCATTTACGTATATTTTTACATTCCTTACTAAGTATTAGGCTTATAGTTTAAACCTTTTGATGTAGGTGACGAATTTGAAGGTGGGGACCTCAAACCTAACAATGAAGTATAAGTCAAGTTGCTGGATGGTGCTCATGGTGGGGTTTTGTGGCTGGACGGTGTTTTGACCCGAGGGTGGTGCTCCTAGCATGATTTGGTATAGGTTTATGATTTTGGAAATATAAGAAGAAAAAGTTTTTCATATGATTTTCATGTGATGACAAGTATTAGAATGGTTGACGTTTCTTTTCTTTCATGATTTTAATGAAGATTTTATGACTAAGGATTTCTATGCGTTTTGACTTTTGCTACGATTTACTCGTTTGTTCTTCTATGATTTTCAACGATGGATGGTATAGAAATTTAAGTTTTCTCGTTTGAGCGGTTCAAGCTGATTTTAGGTTGGTGAATTTGAAGGTGTTTCATAGGATTGTTGTAGGTGTTAAGCAGAAAGGAGAAATTGCACAGGAGGATGTTTTGGCCAAAGAGGTTGCCGATCGATCGGCCAAAGGGGCAATCAATCGGCGCAGCATTGTTTGGCAAAAATGATGAAACAGAGAGAGTACCGATCGATCGAGTGATGTTGCGAACGATCGGCAGATGGTGTCCTTGAAATTTCAAGAACAGGGAACCAGCTGAACTATCGGCAGAATTGGCCGATCGATCGACTATGCTAGAATCGGGAAGAGCGAACGATCGACTGTTTTGGCCAATCAATCGGCCATGTTTGTTTACCCGTTCTACCCCTCTTCTTTTCTCTTAAAACCGAGCATGCCTTTTTCCTAATTTACTCTTCAAACTTTATTAATGTTTTAGATTGTTTTCAACGGATTCCAAATGAGTTTTTAGACATGGTTCTTAATAGTTTTAACAATGTTTCTCACAAGTAGTTTTCTTACTTTTTTTTTTAAAAAAGAGAGAAACCCATAAATGAATTTACAAGAATCAAGAATAGGATTATGATCACGATTATGTAAGTCGCGGCCCGTTGGGTTTTGGCTCGTGACAACTTGTGGTATTAGAGCATCCGGATTTTAAAATCGGTTCTGCAGACTGCCTACTAGCACAAATCGTCGCATGAGTACACTCCAACAACTGTAAGTTTTTACGATTTTAATAATGTCATTTAAAGTTAAGTTGTGTTTATAATGTGATTAGGATTGACAAGATGGTGAGGGGACAACGTGAAGGAGTCAATGAGGAAAGTAACACAATTGTTCAGCTAACGGAATTGGTTCATCGCCAATCCCGTCAGATTGAGCGACTCGTGGCTAGAGAGAAGCAAGGAAACTCTAGTTCGAGTGCAACTCATGACCAAGGTGGCGAGCGATTTCACCGACTTCAACCTCCGACATTTAACAGACAAGTTTTGGATCCTATTCATGCTGAGGAATGGATTCAGACAATTGAGAACATGTTCAAGTATGCCAAGGTTGATGAGGAGGATAAGATCACATGTGTTGTTTTCCACTTTGCTCTGGATGCAAGGCATTGGTGGGACTCAATTCAGAGCACTACTAATATGGAGACTATGACTTAGGCATGGTTCAAGATGGCTTTCTTTGACAAGTACTTTAGCCGGGCGGTTCGGGCTAGCAAAAAGATGGAGTTTATGCAGCTGCGCCAAACCGATTCCGTGGCGGACTACATTTGTAAATTTGAAGCATTGTCTCGGTTCACGCCCCGTCTGGTAGATGACGAATAAGACAAAATTCACCAATTTGTTCAAGGGTTGAAGCCAGACCTTTTTAGGGGAGTGAAAACCGCAGGGATCCATAACATACCTTATTCGGAGGTAGCAGCTAAGGCCTTGGAACTGGAAGAGGTAGAAATAGCAGTGCAAGGACAATGCGAGCCGCCAAGGAAGTTTGTCAGAGATGTGAAGCCACAACCACAACAGAACAAAGGGGGTTGGGTCATCTTTACCGGTAAGAAATGGGTCGTCTTCGTCAATCTATCCACTATGACCCATATATTATAATGTCCTTCGGTTTTCCTCGTTAGACCAATAACGAAGTCCATTGAAATGTGATCTCACTTCCACTCGGGAATCGGTAGTGGTTGTAACATTCCACCCGGCCTCTAGTGCTGTGCCTTTACTTGCTGGCAAAATAGGTAGGACTGTACATAGCTAGCCACATCACGCTTCATATTTGGCCACCAATAGTGCACTTTCAAATCCTGATACATCTTGGTGTTACCCGGATGCACTGAGAAGGACGATGAATGTGCTTTGGCCAAAATCAACTTCCTCAACTCTTCATCTTTAGTAATATACCATCGGTCAAAAGGGAAAACGCATCAGTTAACTTGGCCAAAATACCCTATTTTTCATTCGAGTCATTTTGCTGAGCTCCCTTAATTCTTTATAAAAGAGTTGGTCGTATCGTTAGGTCTAAAATCATGGCTGCAAGCTCAGTGACCACTTCCAATTCAAACTTCTGGATCTCCTTTCTTAATGAAGCTGACATGCTAAAAATGGTTGACTGCTCAATCTTGGGCATCCTACTAAAGCGTCTGCCACCGTGTTTTCCTTTTTCGGATGATATTTTATTTCAAAATCATAGTCTTTTACGAACTCCAACCACCTCCTTTGCATCATGTTTAAGTCTTTCTGTGTAAAGAGGTACTTCAAGCTCTTCTGGTCCGAAAATACCTCGCACATCTGTCCATAGAGGTAGTGTCTCCATATCTTCAATGCAAATACCACTGCGGCCAATTCTAGATCGTGCGTTGGATAATTCTGTTCATAACTTTTCAATTGCCTAGAGGTGTAGGCAATGACCTTTCCATCCTGCATCAATACGCATACAATCCCACTTTGGACGCATCACAATAAATGTTGAATACCCCATTCTCCACGGGTAATATCAACAATGACGTTGTGGTCAACTTCTACTTCAAGGTCCGAAAACTATCTTCACAAGCTTTGGACCAATCATACTTCACCTCTTTCTTCGTCAAATTTGTCAAAGGCTTGGTGATTATAGAAAATCCTTCGATAAACTTCCTGTAATACCCTGCCAAAGTGTACAAAACTTTGTACTTCACTTGCATTCTTCGGCTGAGGCCACTCCCTTACAGCTTGAATCTTAGCCGGATCCACCAAAACACCTTCTTTTGAGATAATGTGGCCTAAGAAATTCACCTGATTCAGCCAAAACTCGCACTTGGAAAACTTAGCATACAGATCATCGATTTGCGGCCATGGATACTTATTATTTATTGTCAATTTATTCAACTCCTGGTAATCCACGCACATCCTTAAGAAACCATCCTTCTTTTTCATGAATAACACCGCGCCCCAAGGAGAAATGCTCGGGCGTATAAAACCTTTGTCCGTCAATTCTTTCAACTAGACCTGTAACTCTCTCAGTTCAACCGGCGCCATCCTATAAGGATTCTTAGATACTGGCGCCGAACCAGGAATAATCTCAATGGTAAAGTCCATTTCACTTTCAGGAGGCAAACCTGGTAATTCGTCTAAGAAAACTTCTGGGAAATCACCAACTACCGGAATATCACATAACTTCTTCTCATTCAGCCTTTGCGTGTAAAGAATGCTCGCTATGAAACCCGAACATCCTAGCTTTATCGAGTGCTGGGCCCTCATGGATGATACCATAGGCATCTGACTCGAATGGAGAGTCGCTTGAAACGAGTAGCCCTCACCACTCGGGGGTCTAAAGTCTACAGCTCCCGACCTGCAATTGATTGTGGCATAGTGCCTGAACAACAAATCGATGCCTAGGATTACATCGTACCCCTTCATGCTTATGATAATCAAATTAACATACAACTTCCGACCACTAATAGATATTACCTCCCCTTGTATCGCCTGCGCTAAGTGTAAAAACTCCCCAGAAGGCAACATGACACTATAGCTACGATCGGCTGGGACAAACTCTAAATTCCACTTAACCACATATTCTTATGCTATAAAGGAATGGGTTTCCCCCGTATCAATTAATACACACGCCGCTATATCACAAACCAAAACAATACCTAAAACCACTGATGGCTGAGCGGCTTCTTCATCCTCGATTAATGCAAAGATCCTAGAAGGACCACCTGGAGGCCTCTTACTTGGCTCAAGACAATCTATCACTTTGTGTCCCACCTTGTCACACCGAAAACATCGGCCATAATGCAGCTTGCACTCCCTGAAGTGATTCTTCTGACACGTACAGCATAGAGGAGCCTATTGAGCCCCTTGTGTTCGTTTTCCCCTATCTTGACCTATGGGTGCCTCATTCAGTCTTTTAATCCCACGTTGTTGCTATGGTTGCCAACCTCGGTCCTTCTGTGGTTGAACTTCTCTAAAGAACTTCCTCGGCCCTTCTCTCTGCCGTTGAAGCTTTGTTTCTTTGTCATCCAACTCTAGGGCCTTGGCCACGACCGTATGGTATGACATATCTTCCACACCCACCGTCTTCACTCCCTTTTGAATCTCTAATATCTAGCCTTGAACAAACTGTCTTCTTCGCTGACCAACAAACCTGCATACCGGGAAAGCGACTCAACCCTGTGTACGTACTCAGCCACTGACCCTGTTTGGCGTAGTTGGGAGAACTCCACCCTTTTGTTTGCTCGAAGGGTGCGGTTGAAATATTTGTTGTAGAACGTTGTTTTGAATCTTTCCCATGTCATAGCCTCCACATTTGTAGTGGCCATAACGGTATTCTACCAGAAAACGACGTCCTTTTTCAGGTTGAACACCACACACGTCACTTTGTCTGCCTCCTCCACCTTTGCATAAGTGAACATGCTCTCAATCTTACGAATCCACTTCTCACCACTAGTGGGATCCGAAGACTGTCTGTCGAAGGTCGGAGGCCTAAGACGCCTGAAACTTTCCCCGCTTAGGCCTGTTCTGACTTTTGGCCTACTATATCCATAAGTTGGCTATTGGGAGTCTTCTCATGTTACCAAGGTGCTCTCGGCATTTTCTTGTTTCGAGACACAATACCAAATATAACATAATATAAAAATCTAAGAATCATACTTAAACTTAAACACTTATAGTGGATGAAGAGTCCTCGTGCGGCGGTTCGTGTTTGGCAGGCAGTCTACAAATTCGCTTTTAAAACACGGGGGCTTTGATACCCAAGTTGTGACGCCCCCAACCCCGTCAGGGCTGCCACGGACTTACCGTGATGTAATCTTAACATAAGCCCTCGTACTTTCACATAAAAGTTTTCATTTTTACTTGACACCTTGAAAGAAAATAGACTTAGACAATTGACCCAGCTCTATCGACCTTTAAGGTCTAATTTTGACTCAGTCATTTCGGGCATAAAATTTTTTGACTTCTAAAATATTAAAACGAAGACTAAAACCATTATTCGATAAAACATTGATGCAAACCAAGCCAACGATGTGACGGTGACCCACGATCAAAATATTTGCGTCGTCGCTAACCCAAAATCTACAAGTTCAAATAGGAGGAAATCCTTGACCCGAAATCTATACAGATCCAAACCTTGGAATGAGGAAGACGCCACAAACAAATATGCCTGTTTGTTTGATAAGTCAGATTTTGAACGCCACAAGGAGAACTTTGATAAGTTCAGAGTTTCTTCATGAAACTAAGAGAAATTCTCTCACAATTAGATAAAACCATATCTTCTTTTCATTCATCTAAGAATCAATTTATAGGCATGAAACACCCCTTCATGCTAGGATTTCTAGGGTTTCTAGGTTTTCCTTTAAGAACAAAATTACTAATCTGCCCTTCTAACTCTTAATTAAAAAAATAACAATTGCTAAAATAAAGACAACTTAAGAAAAATGACTTATGACTCGACATACGACAAGTACTTTTTAAACCCTAAAACGACAATTGAAGTAACTAAATAAATAAAACGACAATGACATAAACATCATCCTAAAATAGCTTGGATTATGAGAACAAGCTCTGGTTCTTGGTTTAGAACGCAAGTTCCTTCTTGAGGTAGGATCTGCCGGACCAAATTGCTCATTTGCTCCTTTATCCGCTTCGCCTTTGCTCTCGTTATTGGTCCAGCCGTATCTTTAATTGGATCCTTATTCTTGGGCTTTGACTTAGTCTGAACTTGGATCACATCAAATATCGACTCGGTTTTTGGGTCTTTAAAATCCCTTAAAATACGTGGGGGACGCTCATAAAATACGTTTAAAAAGTATCATAAAAGGTCGGGTTAAAACGTGTTTTAAAAAGTCAACATTTTGAAAAAAATGTTTTGGGCCACATAAAATGCGGCGCGCGCATCGCCTTGGCAGCGCGCACACCGCGCACTGTCGTCGCGTGCAGAGGGTCGATCGATCAGCACTGGGCACCGATCGATCGGTAGATTCTCTGCCACATGAGATTGATCCCCAGTGCCTACGTCAATCGATCGGCGCCCCTCCCGATCGATTGGCTGGGCGCCCTAACAGCGCGCCTTGCGAGCCTGCTACGCACACCTAGCGCGCCCTCCGCTCCCCCTTCGCGAATCTCTCCTTTCCTTCACCTTTTTCTTCACTTTTCTTCACTCAATTCACCTACATTTCACACCCATACTTACTACAAACTTTACCAATCATAAAATGCCTCAGATCCCAAAAACCCTAAACAAAAATGTACCTGAAAACGTAGTGAAAATTCATGTAAACAAACTGCATTGATCGCTTTGAAAACTAAACACATCACTACGAGTTCAAAATCTCCAAGCAGTTTCAGTATAATTTCAAAACAAACTTCATTTGCTAAATGCTCTACTACCACACATTCACACCAAACTTAACCTTAATCATCAATCTATTTCATTAACATCAACACGTTCGCAACAGAAACTCGTTAATCCTCAGAAAGGTAAACCCATCTATAAATTATTCAGAATAACCTTATCTCCAAGCTATCGACCATACAAAACATCCAAAATCCTACTCCACTAACCCTACGCCCATCACATTTACCTACTGATACCAAAATATCACTCAGAGCATGCCTACGGGTCGGTAAGTCTTGCCAAAACACGTTCCGTTGCCACTAGCAGGATCCATTGACCACCTATGTCCTGTCATCCAGAGGTGGTTCCTCATCTTTGATCTCGTCACCTACATCATACGATTTAAACAATAAGCTCAATGCTTAGTAAAGAGTGCACTAAACATGTAGCGACCCTAACACTGTACCTTTAATTTCTCGTATTATTTTTTTTTATCCTTATAACTTCGTAACTTTTGAGCGGAATTTAAATCAGAGACTAAATTGTTAAAAATCGTTCGTAACTATTTTAAAACTATTTAAAAGAAACATAAAACATTTAATTAAAACTTAAAACAATTATTTAAAACAATTAAATCATCTGTGGAAGGCAGAAGGGACATTGTCCTGAAAATGCAGGGGCGATTGATCGCCCCTTTGGCAGGCGATCGATCGCCAGCCACGAAAAATGGAGGGGCGATCGTTCGCCCCTCACACCGGCAATCGATCGCCATGCTCTCTGGATTCTCCAGAGAGCAGCGACCTTTGTTGCCGATCGATCACCTTCTTAGGCGATCGATCGGAGGTAATCGATCGGTAACATCCCTAGAATTTCAATTTCCAGGGAGCTCGCCTCTCCCTTTTCTTCTTTATTCTCTTTTTTTCCTTCATCCTTCTTCCCTACAGATATTCCTCACCACATATACACAATAAAACTTAAACATAAACCACTCTATACTCATGTAAAATACAATCGCTCAAACCTCACCCATTTCACGCTTTGCCAATAACCCAAAATAAACGACTCAAAACACATTTAAAACATAACCCGATTTCATAAAAACGAACTGCGTCAATCTGTTTAAAAACTAAACGTTTCTCCCTGTTAAAATCACCAAGCAGTTCCATAAAACTTAGATAAAAGCCTTAACAAACGTTTTATAAAAAAGTTTACCAAAACATCTATACATCATTCTATCAGCTAACTAGATCCAAGCATCCTAATATGTTCAACTATACAATTTTATCTAACTATCGTGTTCCCAAAACATACACTTACTTCCCCCACATAGGTCAAAAGGAGCATCGACTGCCCAGAGCACTCCCACGGGCCATCCTCCTTCAACTGCATCATTCCTCTAGTGGAGGGATCTCGTCCTCACCTATGTCAAGATCACCTACACCATAAAGAAACCTATGAGACAAAAATCTCAGTAAATTCTATGTAAATGGTTATGCATGATCGTGTATGCTCAATGCTATGAAAACCGTTCATTTCATTTCATATACCAGTACATGTCAGTCTATGGTTATCAGAAACGCTCGACAGATAGATAGGGCACGTCCAGCGGTTAGATAGCCCATACCATTTGAAGGGAGGAAAACCCGCTCACCACGGAACGCCAGATCTCAAGTTCGATGCAAGGAGAAGAAAAAGGAGTGTTGCAAAGCCAAAAGGAGTGTTGAAAATTCAAAAGAAGTTATGAGCCACTAGAAAGAAGGAAGAGAAGTGTATGAATGGAGAGGCCTTCTCGTTGGATTCCATGACAGATGAGGGAGGGGTTGCTTTTATAAAAATGGTGATTTTGGTGGTAAAAGTTAAAAGTGGAAAAAAATTGTGTTTTAAAAATTGGTAAAGTAGGTGGATGAAAGTTAAAATGGTTGCTTCTTCCTCCTTTCTCTCCACAAAACCCAGCCACCATTGAAGACATCTTCCACCTTCTCTCCATCAAGATTAGCAATGTTTTCGAGGTAAGTTTTAATGGGTTTTGAGTTTGATGCCTCTTAGTTGAAGTTTTTAGTGTTTTAGGTGTGTTTTGAGTGAATTTGGTTGAAGTTTAGCAAACCCTAGATGAACGGCCCAAAGTTTTGGTTTTCTTGGTGAGTTTTCTTCCTACTTTTGATGGTTTAATCCTTAGATAGGTTGGTTTAGGTTGTTTAGGTAGTTAGATTAGAGAATTGGTGGAAGTTTGTGAAAAATCAGTTTTGGAAACATTGGTTGTCGGTTCTGTTTTTTTCTGATCTGCCATGTGGTTTGGTTGTTAAATTGGATTGTTTCAATGTATAGTAGATAGGTAGAGGTTTACGGAATGGGGTAGAACGTCTAAATCTGTTGAAAAACGAGTATGTTATGGCCGATTGAAGTTGGATGGTGGAAAGTGTAGAAAAATCTGGTTTTAGGGTTTTAGATTTAAAGTTGTTGTAAATTGTTGTTAGATTTAGTTTAGGTATTCCTTGGAATTCCTAGAATGTTACTAAGTGAACTTTTCCCTATATTTGTTAGATTGACGAGCGAGCAGTTGTCATAGTCGAAGTAACTAAACATGTGCCGGGAAATCAGGTAAGTAGAGGAACGTGTGTTTTGTTGCCTTCGGGCCTACACCATGGAACGGTAGGGATGTTTGTTTGATTGGTTATTTATTTTGATTTGAGCATTGTATTGTCATGCATCGCATAATGTTTTCAAATTATGAAAAATGAGTTTTAGCATGTTTTATGCTATATGAAACGTAAGAAGATAAAAGATAGATATGCAACTTGCTCTTGAGTAGAATCGCCTCATCGGGAATGAGTGCTCGTATGTAGCACCCTGAAAGGGTTTCTACGAGAGATGTTATGCTAAATATACGTAATGTGTCGTGAGTATGAACGCCTCGATATGTTTGTGCTAAAGAAGGCACGTGAGGGTTCTATGATTGACGTGGGAGGAGATCATATGTGGCCGTCCAGGATTGTGATAGGATGTGTGCCTCTGATCTTGTTCTATGGGTCGAAGTGTGGCAGTCCAGGATTGTGTAAGGACGTGTGCCTACTTGATCCACGTGTAAAAGTGAAAGATTAATGCAACAAAAATGAAATGAAAACAACAGAGTGAGTAGAAACCGCATTTAGGGGCTGAGTTGATCATGCATTGTTTTGAATTGCTTTATTCCCTACCTTCTAAGCATTAGGCTTACGTTTTATGTTCTGTGGTGTACGTGACGACGTGTTTGCAGGTAAGATAGATGAGTGAGGGAAGCCAGGACTAGGGAGTAGTCGGCGATGCACGGAGCATGCTGGTGCAGGTATTTGTCAGAGCGTCTTGACCATGGGCTTCTAGAAGATGTGTGAAATTGGTATTTTAGATTGTATATAGGTTAGGAACTTATAACTATTTTGGATGTTTGTGAGATTTGAGAGTTTGGTCGTATTTTGTTTGTATAACTGATGGCGATTTTATAACTTTTATAAATATTGTTTGGCAGTTATTGTATAAACGTTTGATTTCCGAATTTAGGTTTTAGGAAATTTAGTAGTTATGCTGCTCGGATTTTCATAAAAGAAACGGTGTTTGTTTTAACCCATTTTCACATTTTTGCTACAATTTGTGAGTCGTGTTTTTCTGAGATATTTATGTGTCAAGGAGTGGGGAATGTTGGGATAAGTTTTTGGTAAGTTTTAGGTATTTTGGTTGTATGTCATTTGAATAAAATGGAGTAAAAAGAGAAGAGAGGCGCTGGTGGTCGAGGTGGAGGCGTGCAGGCTAGGACAGGCGCGCGTGGGCACGGGCTGGGCGCGCGCAGCACCGATCGATTGGCACCTCGTACCGTGCCGTGCACAGCTGCGTACGCGATGCACGCAGTATGCCTGGGCAACACGCGCACCCAGTGCATGCGCGCAATGCCCATGGTGTGCCAACTTTGTTTTTTTTTTTTTTCAAATTTTACCCCTTTCAAATATGTTTTAACCCGAACTTTTCTGACACGTTTTGCACGTATTTTACGAACGTTTTCAACCATTTTTTAGGGTTCAAAAAACCCAAGAATCGAGTCAAAATTTTATAAAAAATTATTTTAAACTTCGTTTTAAACGTGGGATTGTTGAGCAAAGTAGCGCACCGAGCCGGGGTGGCTTCGTAGGCATTACAGTCCAACTCTCAACCTCACTCAAACCTGATGCGAACCTCGAATTTTAGAGAATATGAGACCGGTCAACAACATGGAATAAACGATCATTGTGTGACTCAAGAAAAGATGGGAACTAGACCCTGATCAAACTGAAGTTATCAAACAAGGAGTTTGACTTGAGCCAGACTTGTTAACTAAACTAAAGCTATCAAAAGTGATCTATCAAGTCAATTCTTGATAAAGATCAAGTTCTTCACAAAGAATTTAAGAGAAGAATTCTCACGAATCTCTCAAGAAGCAAAAAGCTAATTTTCATTAATCATCAAAAACTCCAAAAAAAAGTCTAACTCAAATGTTTAAATAGGCAAAATAAGTAAAATACAAAAAAAATAAATAAAGAAACCCTAAAAACTAAAGGTTAGATGTTGATGGGCACGCAACATAGCTTGTGAGGTGCGCGGATGTGCTGGCAGGCATTGGGCTGCATGGATAGGCTGGCCATCAGACCGAGGTAGTCAAGTGCGTGTGGCATTGCTGCGCGATGGGCTGGCACATAGGCGCGCGGGCTGGGTGCAGGCACTACTGGGTTTGGGCGTGCATACTACGTGCTCTCTTTCGATCTTTTAGGCCTTTTGTGCTTTTCCTTACTTCTTTAGCTTGTCATTGGACCTCCTATATTTTGTAATGAGTTAAGCTCCTTAGGCTTGAGCTTGTTGGCACCTTGTATCACATCATCAAAACCTCACTACTATATTTGAGCCACAATCCAACCACGAAAGAAATCTCTTATAAAGAGGTCGAAGGGAAGATATTGGTTGAATACACATCAAGAACAAAATCTAGAGACATTAAGTGTTTCAAGTTCCTCAGTTTAGGGAACATAACATCTCAATGCCCCAACAAACGAGTATTGGGCTAAGGGAAGACACTAATGTTGTTGATAGTATATATGATCTAGTGGAAAAAACTAAGGAAGAAGTAGATTCTCAAGAGGAGGTCCTTTATGCTCAAGAAGGCCCACTCCTCATGATCATATGAATGACACTTACCACTCCAGTCCATGATAAAGCTTGCCAACAAAATAATCTTTTTCACAGCCATTTCTTGATCAAAGACAATCTTGTTGACTTAAATAGAGTTTAAGTCTAAATATGTTTTTGATGATGTATTTATATGATGAGTAATGTATTTGATTATGTTTATTATATGAGAAAAATGAGTTTTGCATATAAAATTAAGCGTTTTGGAAATACCCTTGGAAAAGGTATTTTAGTTTTCTAACAATATTGGTTAAGTGTACAGGGCTAAAAGTGTATAAAATGTTCACATTAACCGATAGCTAAAAGACAAAGAATGGCATCCACCGATAGGAAAAACGACAAAAACAGTGGAGTTTTAAAGAACTACACATGCCGATCGCTAAACGACAAAAGGCGTAGCTACATCTGCCGATGGAGTTCAAGGCTTGCATCTGCTGATGGCGTTTGAAGGTACATCTGCCGATGGAACTTCAAGGCTGCATCTGCCGATGGAACTTCAAGCTTGCATCTGCCGATGGAATGTCAAGATTCATCTGCCGATGGAGCTTTAAGTCTGCATCTGCCGATGGCGTTTTCAAGCTGCTTCTACCGATAGCGTTTTCAAGCTGCATCTGCCGATGGCGTTTGAAGATGCATCTGCCGATGGCGACCTGAAGTGTTGCATCATCCGATGGCTTTTCAAGTTACATTCACCGATGACGTTCCGATTGTTTAAAGCTGCTTCCACCGGTGAGCTTTCGCCATAATTTAAAATAACCGCGAAGCTACAGTGACATCGTTTTCAGCTTTAACTCCAGAACATTAATGGCGACGGCGAACAGCAATTTCATACGCAACGGATATCTGCTTCAGTACTGATGTTTCCCAACGGTAACATTTTTCCATTTGAAGGATGAAGCATTCAACTCTGTGAAGTAAAAAAAATCAGACATAGTATTTAAGCCGAGGTTAGAGCACGAAGAAACAACTTTTTGCAAATTTTATGTTAAGCCCTAATCTGCCAAATCGATCATACTCTGTATTTCTTTTACACCTCTCGATATTAACTTGAGATTTAATCCTTGTGAGAGTGTAGTCTGAGCTTACAATTTACGAACTCAAAAATCTGTAAAACCTGAAAGGCTGTGGATTGACGCCCATCAAGTTCAATCCAGATTTGTAAAAGGCAGTTGATCGGAGCCCGGAATTCTGATCTGTTTATTCTCGAGAGGAGAAGGTTAAGGATCTTCAAGGGGTGAACCTTGAAGCGTGGATGTAGGCAAGGTTTGGCCGAACCACGTAAAATATCTTGTGTTATTTTTCTCTCTCTCTCTCTGTTATTTTTATTGGTGTGTTGATTCGCTGTTAGATTAATATTTTTAAAAAGGTCTAATTCACCCCCCTCTTAGACAATCTCGATCCTACAATTGGTATTAGAGCAAGGTTAGTCACTGTCTAAGTTGGGCTTGAACACTTTGTGAAATATATATTTACAATGGCATTCAACACTAACTTCATACACGTAGAAGGTCAAGCTACAAATAGACCTCCTTTCTTTGATGTTAGTGATTATGTTTATTGGAAGGCTAGAATGAAAATATTCGTTCAAGCCATAGACTATGAGACCTGGTGTATTATAGAGAATGGTCATTTTAAGGCCATGAAAACCGTAGATAGGAAAAGTATCCCTAAGGACACTACTGAATTATCTGAGTCCGATAAGAGAAATCTGAGCCTTAATGCCAAGGCAGTAAACACCCTGTACTGTGCTCTGAATAGAGATAAATTTAATAGAGTACAAGGGTGTGAGAGTGCCCAAGAGATTTGGTACCTATTAGAGGTCACACACGAAGGCACAAATCAAGTGAAAGAGAGTAAATTAAATATGCTCATACACGAGTATGAACTATTCTCAATGCCTAAGGATGAGTCAGTTTCTTCCATGTTTACAAGATTTACTAACATAACTAATGGTTTGAAAGCTCTTGGTAAATCTTATTCTAGTGAAGAACAGGTCAGGAAGATCCTCAAATGTCTTCCAAGAAGCTGGCAGCCAAAGGTGACTGCAATTCAGGAAGCAAAGGATCTCAAAGCTCTAAAGCTAGAAGAACTCATTGGATCTCTTATGACATATGAGATCATAATGAGGTCAAACGAGAAGGAAGATCTTAAGGAAAAAGAGACTACTAAAAGAAAAGATATTGCTATGAAAGCCTCCTCAAGTAAACGTGAAGTCTCTGAGGATGAAGAAGAATAAGATGATGAGGACATTGCACTCATCACTAGGAGATTCAGCAAGTTTCTTCGAAGGAAGAAGCTGCAAGGGAGAAGCTTTCCCAAGAATGAAAGGAAACCCAAAGACAAGGAGATTACTTGTTTTGGATGTGGAAAGCCTGGCCACAGGAAGGCAGATTGTCCACAGGCCAAGAAGAATCCCAAGAGATTTAAGAAGAAGGCTATGAAAGCCACTTGGGATGATAGTGAAGGTGACACATCCTCTTCGGAAGATGAGGAAGTGGTAAATCTGTGCTTCATGGCAACGATAATGAGGTTAGTATGTCTTTAAGTGACAGTGAAAGTGATAATGATGATGGTGAGCTAATTGATGCATTTAACGATTTGGTTAAACAATTCGGCATGCTTAAGAATAAGTATCATTTGTTGAAAAGAGAAAATACAGATCTTTTAGAAAAGCATACTAAAGAAGTGGAATTGCATGAAAAAGGAGATCACTGAATTGAAAAATAAAAATGAAACTTTAAATAATTTTGTTCAGAAATACACTAATAGTAGTAATCAACTGAACATGCTGTTAAGTGATCAGAGAATGCAATTTGATAAATCTGGCTTAGGATATGACAGGTTCAGTAAAAAGAAATCTTATAAGAATTTCTTTGTTAAATCTACTGTTTGCCATGCGTGTAATGAAGTAGGACATAAATCTTTTGTATGTCCTTTAAAAACAAATAGTAAGAAAACAAATAGCAAATTACAGTGGGTTCCTAAAGGAACCAAGACTAACGCTAGGACCCAAAAGATTTGAGTACCTAAGAAGACTACTTGATCTCTGTTTTGCAGGTTGAGTGCTCTCCTGGAAAGAACCAGTGGTACCTCGATAGTGGATGCTCGAGGCATATGACAGGAGACTCAACCATGTTTGCTACTGTCAACAGAAAGAAAGGAAGTGTGACTTTTGGTAGAAACCAAAAGGGAAAAATTGTTGGCATCGGCAATATAGGTAACAGTTTTAATCCTATTATTGAAAATGTGCTTTTAGTTGAGAGATTAAAGCATAATTTGCTTAGTATTAGCCAGTTATGTGATAAAGGATATGAGGTGATCTTTAAATCAAACTCTTGTATAATTATAGATGCATCTAATGACAAAACTCTGTTCACTAGCTATAGGAAAGATAATATCTATATTATTGACATGGATGCTATTGAGCATGTTGATGAAAAATGTTTTGCTGTTAATTCTTCCCATGATTCTTGGATTTGACATAGGAGATTAGGACATGTAGGGATGGATACTTTAGCTAAGATTACTAAGAGGAATTTAGTTAGAGGAATCCCTAAGATATCCTTTGAGAAGGATAAGGTCTGTGAAGTCTGCCAAATGGGTAAGCAGATCAAAAGCTCCTTTGCATCTAAGAATGCAATTTCTACTTTAAAGCCTCTCCAACTCCTTCATATGGTCATGTTCGGTCCCTCCAATATAGCCAGCTTAGGAGGCAAACTCTATGCCTTTGTTATTGTAGATGACTTCTCTAGGTTCACTTGGGTATATTTTCTGAAGTGTAAGTATGAGACTTTTGATACCTTCTCTAGCTTTAGGAACAGAGTTCAAAATGAAAAGGAGCTCACCATTGTTGCTATTCGCATTGATCATGGTGGAGAATTTGAAAATGAGAGATTTGAACTCTTGTGTCTCAAGCATTGAATTTAGCACAATTTTTCCTCCCCTATAACCCCTCAGCAAAATGGTGTTGTTGAGAGGAAAAATAGGTCTCTCCAAGAGCTAGCTCGGACTATGCTCAATGAGAATTCTCTTCCTAAATACTTCTGGGCTGAAGCTATCTCTACAGCAATCTATGTACTCAATCGGGTCTCCATATGACCTATTCTTGAGAAAACTTCTTATGAGCTTTGGCATGGAAAAACTCATTCTGTTAAATATTTTAGAGCATTTGGTAGCAAATGTTTCATTCTAAATACTAAGGATAACTTAGGAAAATTCGATTCCAAATCTGACCTTGGAATTTTTCTTGGTTATTCACTTTCCAGTAAAGCATATAGAGTGTTCAATAGGAGAACTCTAGTGGTAGAAGAATCAGTACATGTCAACTTTGATGAGTCCCCTCAGCTCACAATCAATGTGGATGAGGATGATACTTTGGATAAAAAACTGGATTCTCTTTCTTTAGAAAAGCCTAGTGATCCTCCTCAAGTAGAAAAATCTATAGAACCTTCTTCTACTTCTCTAGATATTGTTCCTGTCAAGGATGAAAATCCTGCTCATCCTAGAGATTGGAAGTTTGTCAAAGACCATCCAATAGATGAAATTTTAGGTGATCCTTCATTAGGAGTTAAGACTAGATCCTCTCTTAGGAATCTCTTTGCCAATGTGGCATTTATTTCTCAGATAGAGCCTAAGAAGTTTGAGGAAGCCGAATTGGATGAATATTGGATTTTAGCTATGCAAGAGGAGCTAAATAAATTTGAAAGGAGCAAGGTATGGGAACTTGTTCCACGGCCTAAGTATCATCCCATTATTGAAACTAAATGGGTTTACAAGAACAAATTAGATGAAAATGGGATTGTCATTAGAAATAAGGCTAGACTAGTTGTTAAAGGTTACAATCAAGAAGAAGGAATAGATTTTGAGGAAACCTTTGCACCTGTAGCTCGATTAGAATCTATTAGGATGCTCCTAGCTTATGCTTACTACAAAAACTTCACACTCTTTCAAATGGATGTAAAGAGTGCTTTCTTAAATGGTTATATTCAGGAAGAAGTCTATGTAGAGTAGCCCTTAGGATTTGAAGACTTTGCTAAACCTAATCATGTGTATAGACTTAAGAAAGCTCTTTATGGTCTTAAGCAGGCTCCTAGAGCTTGGTACGATAGATTGAAGAATTTTCTTGAAGAAAGAAATTTCAAAAAGGGAAATTCTGATTCAACTCTATTTACCATGCAAAAGGATATAGACATTCTGTTAGTCCAAATCTATGTTGATGACATTATTTTTGGATTAACTAATGTCAACATGTGTAATGAGTTTTCCTCACTCATACAAAGTGAATTTGAAATGAGTATGATGGGGGAGTTAAAATTCTTCTTAGTTTTCCAGATCAGTCAATCTCCTGATGGCATTTTCTTTTGCCAAGAAAAATATATCAAGAAACTTCTAAAGAAGTTTGGTTTAGAATCTGTCAAGTCTTCCAAGACTCCCATGAGTACCACAACTAAATTGGATAAAGATGAAAAAGGAATTAGTGTTGATATTAAGAAATATCGTGGTATGATTGGCACTTTGTTATATATGACTGCAAGTGGGCCAGATATACTCTTTAGTGTTTGTTTGTGTGCTAGATTCCAAGCTGCCCCTAAAGAATCCCACTTAAATGCTGTTAAGAGAATATTCAAATATTTGAGTGAAACTTATGATCTTGGATTGTGGTATCCTAAAGGCACTTCCTTTGATCTGATTGGATATTCAGATTCTGACTATGCTGGTAGTTTAGTTGATAGGAAAAGCACCAGTGGAACATGTCAGTTCCTTGGTGAATCTCTAGTCTCCTGGTATTCTAAGAAACAGAATTCTGTTGCATTATCAACTGCTGAGAGTGAATATATTGCTGCAGGCAGTTGTTGTACACAAATGCTTTGGATGAAACAGACTTTGAAAGATTATAATCTGTTTTATGATAGGATTTCTATTCGGTGTGATAACACCAGTGCTATCAACATCTCTAAAAATCCTATTCAGCACTCTAGAACTAAGCATATTGATGTTAGATATCACTTCATCCGTGATCATGTTCAAAGAGGTGATATATCCTTAGAATTTATAAATTCTGTAGATCAATTAGCTGACATATTTACAAAACCTTTGGATGAAAAGACCTTCAATAATATAAGAATAAGACTAGGTCTCATTCGGGTTGAGAAAATCTAAGATTCATCTTCTGTTTTGAAAATTCCTAAGTGTTAGAGTATTTCTATTTGTGAAGGCATCGGTAGATGCATTGTTTTCAATAGGCATCGGAAGATGCATATCTCTCGATAGGCATCGGTTGATGTATTTTTAATGTGCCGACACGTGTGACCCATCGGGCTGATCGGTTTTACACGAGTGACTTCCTCTCGTCGGGCAATGCCCTATTCCATTTAAACTCTCTCTTCTCAGAGACGCTTCACCTTTCGCGCTCTTTTTCAGAAGACCTTCTCTCGAATAATTTTTCTCTCTAGGTTTTCCTTCTTCGAATCGCACCAATGGCTTCATCATCTTTCGTTGTTCCTCAACCAGCCAAGAAGAAGGCTAAAGTCTCTGCTCGTCCTCCATGGGAGATTCCTCGTGCTAAAGAGTTGCCATCTCTCTTTTTTCTCTCTAAAGCAGCTGAGTTAAGGTACCATGAAGACTTTAAGTTCAAATCTTTAATTCCTAGTCGTGGGATTTACTTTGATGACTTAGCTGGAATGGACATTATAGAACCCTTGAAGGAACTCGGATTATTAGGACTATTTGATGTAGAATCGTACTACTTCCTGGAAGCCATCAGAATGTCTTATGACAATATGAGCTTCACCTCAGATCTATCTATTATACAGAGCTATGTGTATAACAAGCACATAGAGATTACTCCACAGTTCATTAATGCCCTTCTGGAGGTCTCCCATTTAGATAGCTGCCCCTACAAGTATGTGTCCGGCACTGAGCCTCCTTTTTTTGGAACCTCTGACGGTCAAAGTTTTCTCCAAGTTATAGCTCTAGACTCAAATCATTCCACTAATCATCTTAAGGGCAAACACCTGACAGCAAGGGCCAGGTTATTTCATCAGATGATAAGGTACAATATTGTCCCTAAGGGTGGTCACCATGACGAAGTGAGTGCAATGGAGCTTTTTGTACTGTTTGCACTTTACTACAAGGTCCCCTTCAATCTTGGTTATGTTGTTGTTCGAAGGATGATTCAGGCAATGTCATCCAGGGCTACCTCTATTCCTTACAATCTGCTCCTCATGAAGGTATTTATGCAGCTTGAGGTTGCTTTTCCACAGGATAAAGACCCCTTCCGTCTTCAACCTTCCAGTTACTATTCTCAAACCACCCTAAAGAAAATGGGACTAAAGAGAACAAGAACAGGGGAGCTTGTTTTAGATGTTTCTAAGCAACGTATTGCTAAGGCAGCTGTTGTCAAAAAAGGAAAAAGACAACTTATCCTGCCAGAGGAGTCCATTGCTGAAGGAGGGGATGACTCTGAGATTCCTACATTTGATAATTCCCCTTCTCAATCTCAGTCTCAGGCTTCTAGCTTCCAACCTCCTCCTCTAGTGCGAAGGCGTCGTGCTCCTTCCTCAAGAGCACATGTTTCAGAGGCAATCTCTGCTCCCTCAATTATGCCCCTTTCCATTCCAGAGAGTCCTCCATCTCCTCCACCTGCACTTCCTTTACCGGATCTGCTTCCGCCATCTCCTCCACCTGCACTTCCTTTACCGGCTCTGCTTCCTCCAGCTCCTCCATCTCCAGTCCAACAGGCTATGTCTTCTCCATCTCCTGTCCAACAAGCTCTACCTCCTCTTCCTCCAGTCCATCATGCTCCTCCAGTCCTAACAGCCCCACATGTCCAAGTCTCCTCACCAATTCCATCAATAACTCCTGCAACTCCAAAGACATATCAAAGGAGATTTTTCATAAGTGAGGACCAGTACTCTGAACTGAAGTCTTCCATTGCCAGCCTTGGCACTGCACTCAGTTCCATTCAAAGTCAGCTTGACAAAACCCAAAAGGACATGGGAATCGCCTTAGATACCGGTCTTGGTTTGCTGTCTCATAAGGTGGATGCTGATAGGCGCATGGTTGTCAGGGAACTTGAGTCTCTCTGATCTTCAGTTGACGCTTTGCATCCTGAACCTGAACTCGAACCATCTATTTCTATCAGTGTTCCAAAGGCTTGCTTTGAAGATCTTTTTCTTCCCTTTTCGAGGCCTGCAGTTGCTGAAGATGTGCGCTTACTGTCGTTGGATCTTCAGGAGGCTGAACTAGCATTCTCTCCTCCTGTTGCCTTTCCTGCTGGTTCATCTGTCGAGCCTTCTCCATGTATGGACATGGTGGTGTACACAGAACCTTCTCCACCTCCGGCTCCCTGCCAGGCCATGGTGTTCTATCAACCTCCCATCCCTCATGATATTCACTCACTTCCACAACTTGTAGATGCTTATTTAAATTCAAACTGTGAAGTGCCCGCTTGGATTAGCCAAGCTTTTTGGACACATTTTGTAGCTTTCTTTCAATAGATTTTTTGTTATATACACTTTTGTTGGAATACACATACCATTTATCTGATATTTACTTCTGAATCGCTTGTGCTGTTGAATGCATTGCTTCTGTTGTCTCTCTGATTGTTTTTTTTTATAATGTCAATGGGGGAGAATATATTTGATTAATGATGGACATGCATGTGGAATTAGTTATTATGATTGCATATTTTGGAACTCTGAAAATCTGGATATAGGCATGGTTTTGAAACTCTGGTATGATCTGTGTTTGTTTTTGGAATATATGCATTTGCAATGGGGGAGCTAGAATTATGGGGGAGAATAACAATTAATCAAATTTACATTAATATTTTGTCATCATCAAAAAGGGAGAGATTGAAGACTTAAATAGAGTTTAAGTCTAAATATGTTTTTGATGATGTATTTATATGATGAGTAATGTATTTGATTATGTTTATTATATGAGAATAATGAGTTTTGCATATAAAATTAAGCATTTTGGAAATACCCTTGGAAATGGTAGTTTAGTTTTCTAACAATATTGGTTAAGTGTACAGGCCTAAAAGTGTATAAAATGTTCACATTAACCGATAGCTAAAAGACAAAGAATGGCATCCACCGATAGGAAAAATGACAAAAACAGTGGAGTTTTAAAGAACCACACATGCCGATCGCTAAACGTCAAAAGGCGAAGCTACATCTGCCGATGGAGTTCAAGGCTTGCATCTGCCGATGGCGTTTGAAGGTACATCTGCCGATGGAATTCAAGCCTGCATCTGCCGATGGAACATCAAGCTTGCATCTGCCGATGGAATGTCAAGATGCATCTGCCGATGGAACTTAAAGCCTGCATCTGCCGATGGCGTTTTCAAGCTGCTTCTACAGATAACGTTTTCAAGCTGCATCTGCCGATGGCGTTTGAAGATGCATCTGCCGATGGCGAGCTAAAGTGTTGCATCATCCGATGGCTTTTCAAGTTGCATTCACCGATGACGTTTCGATTGTTTAAAGTTGCTTCCACTGGTGAGCTTCCGCCATAATTTAAAATAACCGCGAAGCTACAGTGACGTCGTTTTCAGCTTTAACTCCAGAACATTAATGGCGACGGAGAACAGCAATTTCATACGCAACGGATATCTGCTTCAGTACGGATGCTTCCCAACGGTAACATTTTTCCATTTGAAGGATGAAGCATTCAACTCTGTCAAGCAAAAAAATCAGACAGAGTATTTAAGCCGAGGTTAGAGCACGAAGAAACAACTTTTTGCAAATTTTTTCTTGAGCCTTAATCTGCCAAATCGTTCATACTATGTATTTCTTCTACACCTCTCGATATTAACTTGAGATTTAATCTTTGTGAGAGTGTAGTCTGAGCTTACAATTTACAAACTCAAAAATCTGTAAAACCTGAAAGGCTGTGGATTGACGCCCATCAAGTTCAATCCAGATTTGTAAAAGGCAGTTGATCGGAGCTCAGAATTCCGATCTGTTTATTCTTGAGAGGAGAAGGTTAAGGATCTTCAGGGGGTGAACCTTGAAGCGTGGATGTAGGCAAGGTTTGGTCGAACCACGTAAAATATCTTGTGTTGGTTTTCTCTCTCTCTCTCTCTGTTATTTTTATTGGTGTGTTGATTCGCAGTTAGATTAATATTTTTTAAAAGGTCTAATTCAGCCCCCTCTTAGACAATCTCAATCCTACAAATCTGTGTTCCCTAATAACTGATAATGGTAGTTGTACCAATGTTACCTCTTTGGATTTAGTAGAGAAATTAGACTTGAAAACCTCTATACATCGAATACCATACACATTAAGTTGGTTGAATGATCGAGAGAACGTTAAAGTTTCCAAAAAAGCATGCATATCGTTTTCTATTGGTGTTTATCATGATGAGGTGCTATGTGATGTTGTACCAATGAGTCCTTTCCATTTGTTGCTAAGGAGGCCATGGAAATTTGATTGAAGAGCTATAAACGACGGAATCACAAACTCTTACTCTTTCAAGTTTGTTGACAAGATCATTAAATTAGCACTTTTCAATCTGGACCAAGTTGTTACCAACTTTGAAGTAAAGAAGGCAAGGAAAGACAAAGAAGTACCATTGATGTAAGGGATAGCCTTAGGAGTCCCAATTTGGAAGATGGAAATATTGAATCGGATCATACTAGACGAAAGCAAAGGATTTTTGCAATCCCTCATTAATATGCTTGAGAGGGCTATTACTTGTTGAGCTCAGACCTGAAAATAGGACTCAAGAACTCGAAGAAGACCGTTAGTTCCCGGGTGACACAAAACCGACAAATCTGAGAATAAATAATGCAAACAAAATATCAAACGTGGTCGGAATTTAACGAAATTTTAGATGAGTCTTTTGAAGTGAGTGAGATGTGTGCTAGTGAAAAACTTGGTCCAGATTTGTTGAGATGAAGGATTTATGGACTATTTTCCAAGAATCAGCCAATGCGTAGAGTTTCTTTCAAGGAAGAGAACTCGATTTAAGGAATCGGTTACAGCCACTTCTTGCTGCTTTCCACTCTCAAAAGAATGGAGAAGAAGATGGAAAATCCGTTCTTACAAGCTACCAAGCTTGAAGATCAGTTTCGGGGGTGCAACCACTTGGTTGTTGTCAACCGAGCTTACCTTGGAAGCTCCTTGCTCCAAGGCTTCTTCTATTGAGAGAGAAATCCGTGGGTGCTCATAAAAATCATCCAAAAAAAAGTTACAAACACAAATGCAATGAATATATGACCTAATGATGGGCTTGGGCTTGGAGGGGTTTGATGGACCATCATTTGGGCTTGAGCCAAGTCTTCAACTTCAATTGGCCAAAGCATAAACCAAGCCACCAACTAATCCTAACATTCATATAATCCTAACATTCATCTAATAAAATTTAAACAATAAGGCCAACGTTTGCCAATAAGTTTGAAATTTCAAAAAAGCAACAAATATCAAAGCTCGGGAAGACAAATTCTCATGTGAGCATTAAGGTGCCTCTTTAGTCTTTCCACATGATGAGATGCTTTGGTTGGTCGACGTCCTCAGCTTTAATCTCCCACTTCAAGTCATCCATGGTGTTCTCCAAGTCTTCACACGAACCATGACCTGCAAAAGAGACAAGTGTGTTAGTTAAAGTGTGGGCTCGGGTATGAGATCGTGTAATGGGCCTACGGGCCACAACATTACTCGTTCTCAAACAAAAGCTCAAACTTTATCTAACCTATTTACTAGACTTAGATTGAGAGCTTAATATAAAAGACATGGAGCAACTCGTGCATATGAGCACATGGGAATCAAAGAAGGGAAATCATGAAGAGGGAATTTGTCTTCCTTTAAAATCACTTTGTAACTAAACACTCTAGTTTTATGTTTTATTTGAATTTTGTTGGCAAACATTGGCCTTTTGTGTAATCTTATTAATTGCATGTATCATTAGGCATTAGGATTATATGTATGCTAGGATAGATGATGGTTTGAAGTTGGTTTATTTTACAAATGCATGGCTTTCATGCAAGGACCACTCGGCTCAAGGAAAACTGCCCCTTTAGGCACCAATTTGGAGTGGGGACCATTACCTCTTTTGGCCGATCATTTTGCTGACCTTTGAATATGCAATGTTGTAGTTTTCTTTCTTGGAGAAATCCTTGGATCGATGACATGGAAACTCTTCTTGTAACGACCTGTATGTCGTCATAGGACTTGACATGATTTTCACTTTACGTAAGACATTTTCAATGTGAAATTTTTTTACGTTTCTTTAAAACTTGAAATCGACTTCGATGCTTTTAAATACTTTAGAAATCCTTAGATAACAATGTTTGAAAGAATCTTAAGGGGTAGGATTGCATTATGTTTGAAATCAGAATTCTAAGTAAAACAGCTAAATAGAAAGAGTGCCTGCCGGTCGACACTTGTTAAGACTGGCTGACACTTTGTTTGTCTTTGTTTCCATAGATCAATATTCAAGGTCGACAACTCTAGCAGCTTTTACACTAACCAGTCGACACCTGCATACAAAGGTCGACACTTGGTTTCTCTCTGTTTTCATCGGTCGGTCTTTGGGGTTGACACCTGCTAGTAGTGGTCGACACCTGTACACTTAGGTCGACACATCTATCAATTTTTACATTAAACTGGTCGTCACCCCTACAACAAGGTCGACACTTATACAAACAGGTCGACACTTCTACAACTAGGTCGACACCTTGTTCTTCTCAGTTTCCATAGGTCGACCACCTCTTGAGTTTGGTAGACACCTTAAGATTACGGTCAACACTTGAAGGTAGAATTCATTTACCAGAAACTTCCTTTCATCTCTAAATGCCTAAAACATCTATAAAACACTACAAATCTAACATTTACATTTTAAAACATAGCAACATTATCACCATATCGACATCACAGGTTTTTGACAGAACCGCGTGGGTTCATCTAAACTTAACTTAAACACTTATAGTTGGAAGAGCGGTCTCATATGGTAGATTGATAAGTCCACAGTCTTTGGAAACGTTGGTAAAACTTGGGTGGCTCTGATACCACTTCTTGTAACGACCCGTACGTCGTCACAGGACTTGACATGACTTTAACTCTACGTAAGACATTTTCAGTGTGAAATTTTTTGACCTTTCTTTAAAACTTGAAATCGACTTCGAGGCTTTTAAATACTTTAGAAATCCTTAGAAAACATGTTTGAAAGACTCCTTAGGGGTATGATTGCGTTATGTTCGAAATCATAATTCTAAGTAAAACAGCCAAATAGAAAGAGTGCCTACAGGTCGACACTTGTTAAGACCGACCGACACTTTGTTTGTCTCTGTTTCCATCGATCAATATTCAGGGTCGACACAGTAACACCCATTTTTACAGAATTTTAGAATTTCATTTTGTAAAGGTATTTTTGTAAATATTGTGAAATTGACCCATTTTAAGTGCGGGAAGCCTTATTCAGATTATATGAATAAATTGGATTATCTGGAGAAATAAGAGAATTTTTGGAGATATAATGCCTATTTTACGAGTTTTGGATAATTCTCGTAATATAAGGATATTTTAGTAAATATAGTAAGCTAAGTCCGTTTTGCAAACGGAAAGTTTTGTTAGAGCCCTATTAATAAGTTGGAATTATTGTGAAATATGAAAATTTGGAGAAACCTAATCGATAGTCAAATAGCGAGCTAAATGGATAATTAAATAGAAGGGCAAAAAGGTAATTTTGCATGTCAAAATTTATTAAAAACAACAAACTCCTTCTTCCCCCAACACTTATACAAATCTCTTTTTCTCTCCTGTGCTCTCGGCGATTCCTTCCCCCTCTCGTGCGGTTCACTCTTCCGGCGACAAAGCTCCTCATTCCGACGATTCATCCTTCGCGTTTCTTCCTTGTCTTCACTCCTTGGGTAAGGTTCTATAGTTTTCAGACTTTAGATTTTGGATTCCACGGATTTAAACGGTTAGGGTTTCGTTAAGGGTTTTCGCAAAATCGTTGGGTTAAGTCAAAAAACATTAGGATTAACTTGTTTATGACCCTAATGGACAAATTTGTGGTTGTGAGATGTAATTAGACGGTTTAGTGTGAATTTTTGTGTTATTGGTTGATTGGAAGTTTTGAAAACTCCATTAATGGAGGTTTAGGAACTCATGAGCACGAATTGGTCGACAAAATATCTCAACGAGCTGAAATAGAGGTTTAGGAGATATTCTTTAGCTATTGACTTCGTTAGTCTTTAGAATTCGATTTCCAAGGACCGATTTTGATGATAATTTCTGTGAATTGGTTTAGGTGAACAACGCTAGTGGACGGAGCTTGGTGTGCTACGAACGCGAGGTAAGTCTTCATGCTTTGTTTGGCTGATTCGGCCTACACCAAGAGTTGTTAAGTTATCGAGGATATTGGTGAATTCCGTAGTTTTAGGATAGGTGATTGGGTAGTTAAGTTGTATATGTTGTAGGGTGTTTTCTAGGGATTATTGTTTGTTTTCTATGTTATTTATCGATTATGCAATACGAACTGTACATGCATCACACTTTTTCAAAATAGCATAAAAATGAGTTTCTACACGGTTTTATGAAAAGCACATAATTAATAAAAAGAAACGAACGCACGTAATTCCAGTCACGACGGGGTGGGGTTCAGACATGGCTGTCTAGTTGGTGAAGCATGTTTTCCCCCCGGTAGATGGAAAGGGTTGTCTAACCGCCAGACGTGCCCTCTCCATCTGGTGAGAGTAGACCTTGGTGAGATCCCGTTATGTAACTAAATGATCCCGATGATTGGATGATTTTACCAATGACTTATGCATAGCACGCATTCGAGTTTATGTAGATTTACTGAGCCTTTAGCTCATAGTTTATCTCTATGGTTTAGGTGAATTCGATACAGGTGAGGATGACATTCCTCCACCCGATGCATGAGTAGGTTGAAGAAGAATGCCCGTGGGAGTGCGCTGGGCAGTCGACGCTCATTTTCACCCGTGGAGATGTATGTAAGTGTTTTGAGAATATAATAGATAGAGGTGGTCGATAATTGTATAGGAGAACTTAATTGGGCTGACGGGTGATAGGTTAGAAAACGTACGTGTTTTGATGTTTTGGTGAATTCGTTTAATGAAATTGTTTTGCTAAGTTTTTAATTCTGATTATACTAGAATTGTTTGGAGTTATTTTAGGTTGAATCACGGATAGGCTCGAGTTTTAGAGTTATCCACGCAGTTGGATTTCAAGGTTTTTGTCTCGTTTTGAATACGTTTTAGGATATGTTTCGAGTCGTTTATTTTGGTGATTTATCGATTAAGGAAGTTACGAAGAAGTAGTGTATTGTTATGATGAATGTTGTTTATAAGAGTAGGGCAATGAGGAAAAAGTAATGAAGGAGAATAGGTGATGAATACAGGGGAGAGATGAAGGAAAAGTGAGGCACTTCTCTGGAACAAATTCCAGAGAAGTTGTTGATCGATCGCCAGAGGAGGCGATCGATCGGCAAGAATGTAGGCAACTCTCTGGAACGAATTCCAAAGAGTTCGCCGATCGATCTCCTGGTAGGCCGATCGATCGGCTGTGAAAGATCACCAGGGGCGATCGATCATGGCGATCGATCGCCTGGCATGAAATTGCTTCAGCCGATCGATCGACTGAAATGGCCGATCGATCGACAGTTGCTTTTTTGGCAGAAATGCCTTTTTTGCCCTCGATTTCTTTGGCCGATTATTCTACTATTTTAATATATTTTCTTTAAATGGTTTTGAGGATGTATTTAATTGATTTAGAGGTTTAAAAAAGAAAAATTTTCACAGGAATTTTAGGGATAGCATTAGGGGATGTTACAGTTATGGTATCAGAGCCCCCGAGTTTTAAAATCGGTTCCGTAGACTGCTCGACTGCACAGCCACTACGCGGACATCCTTCCTTAATTGTAAGTACATTTTAGTTTATTTCCTTGCTTTCATTTCTTAGGATTATTTGTTTTAACTTTTATTGGAGTTATAAAATGGTTCGAACGAAAGATGCCAGGGACGAAGCCCTGGATAGATTGACATACTTGCTGGACCGCCAGGCTCAGCATATGGATAGACAAGCCCAACAAATTGAGTGACTGCTAAACCGTGAGGATCAGAGGGCTCAAGAATTGAAAGTTACAAACAATCATGGTATGGAAAGGTTTCAGATACTTAGACCTCCAGTATTCGATGGACAGTCTTCGGACCTCTCATTTGTTGAGGAGTGGATTCGGACGAGGGAAGACATGTTGGGCTACGCTAAGATTGACAACGAGGAGAAGGTCGCATGTGTCGTCTTTTATTTGGCGCTAGATGCCCGATTTTGGTGGGATTCTATTAAAGCAACTATCGATGTGACGACGATGACTTGGGAACTGTTTAAGACCGTATTCTACGATAAGTATTTCAGCTGTACGGTGAGAGCGGCAAAAAGAGCGAAATTCACACAGCTTAACCAGACCGGTTTAGTTACGGAGTATATTCGAAAGTTCGAAGCCTTATCACTGTTTGTGCCGCGTCTAGTGAGCGAAAATGAAGATAAGGTGCACCAGTTTATGGATGGGCTGAACGCGGAGATTCGGAAGAACATTATAGTATCCGAGATTCTGGATGTACCATACTTAGACATTGTAGCAAGGGCTTTGGACTTCAAGGCTGCTGAGTTGACTTACATCAAGCCAAGGGAGCCAATTTAGGGCTTCTTTTGAGAGATCCAGCCTCAGTTACGGAATCGAGGTTGGCAACCTAGAGGACAACAACCACAACAACAACATCAAAGAGGCGTTAAATGGCCTTACGAGGGAGGAAATGAACAGGGTAAGGGAAAACAAGTATAAGGAACTACTCAACTGCCTCTGTGCCCTAAGTGCCAAAAAGAACACAGTGGCGCTTGCAGACTTGGCACTAACAAGTGCTATCGGTGTGGTGAGATTGGTCATTACGTTAAAGATTGCCTGAAGCCGGGCCGAGATCAGATAGGTAGAGATCAGAGAAGGGTCATGCCCAGGATCTTCGCCTTCATCGAGCCTGGTGATATCAACGATGAGGCTCAGCCTTCTGCTATAGCAGATACTATCTTAATCACGGGTATTGCGGTATTCTCTCTTATAGACTCGGGGCCTACGCACTTCTTTATTTCAACTACATGTGTGTCTAGATTAGGGTTAGTGCCAGAGTTAGCAGAGTGTGAGTACCGAGTGATGCTGCCTTCGGGAGCGTATATGCAGTCTGATCGTATTTTCAGGGCAACGTCGTCTCAGTAGGGAATAACACCCTTTATGCCCGATTGATAGTTATGGGCATAGAGCGGTACGATCTAATTTTGGGAATTGACTGGCTGTCACGCCATTTCGCTAAAATAGACTGCCAATCCGGGTTAGTGACTTTTCGGCCCCCGGATAAAGAAGAGTTTTCTTATTAGACAATGAATAGGTTGAGTGGGTCGCCTACTTCCTATTCTATGAAGGTCCAAGAGCGGTTTAGAGGTGAATGCTCAGTTTATCTGGCTACAGTGGTTGATACTCAGTTGCTCAATGAGGTAAAACCAAAAGACCTTCCAGTAGTTAGAGAATTTACTTATATCTTCCTCGACGATCTTCCCGGACTACCGCCAGATAGGGAGATCGAGTTCACCATTGATGTCTATCCAGGCTCTCAGCCTGTATCAAAGAATTCGTACAGGCTTGCACTTGCTAAACTAAAGAAGCTGAAGTCTCAGTTAGAAGAGTTGTTAGACAAGGGGTTTATTCGACCCAACTTTTCTCCTTAGGGTGCGCCAGTCATGTTTGTTAAGAAAAAGGACAGAACTCTCAGGACGTGCGTCGATACAAAGAGTTAAATAAATTGACAGTGAAGAATAAGTATCCACTACCCCAGATTAATGACCTGTTTGACCAACTATAGGGTGCCCGAGTGTTTTCAAGGATTGACCTACGCTCCGGGTTATTATCAATTGAAGGTCTGGAGAGAAGATGTTTAAAAGACTGAATTCCGAACAAGGTATGGGCATTACGAATTTCTTGTGATGTCTTTTAGACTTACGAATGCCCCTGCAGCGTTTATGGATTTGAAGAAGTGTGTTTTTAAGGAGTATCTAGACAAGTTTGTCGTCGTCTTCATTGATGACATCTTAATCTATTCAAAGACAAAGGAAGAGCACGAGGAGCACTTGCAAATTGTTCTAAGGATTCTGTGCCAACACCAATTGTACCCGAAGTTCACTAAATGCGAGTTTTGACTGGATCGAATTAGTTTTCTTGGCCATATCATATCTCAGGAGGGAAATTCGCTCTATCTGACCAAGATTCAGGTTGTCAGGGATTGGCCCCAGCCTAAAATCGTGCGAGAGGTACATGGATTTCTTGGATTGGCTGGATATTATCGAAAATTTATTGAGCGGTTCTCGAAGATCGCAGTCCCTCTCTCCCGATTGACGAGGAAGAACGAAAAATATGTATGGTCGGCTGCATGCGAAAAGAGCTTCAATGAGCTGAAACAAAAGCTGACTACAGCACCAGTTTTAACATTGCCTGTTGAAGGCGATAAGTTCAGTATTTACTGTGATGCCTCAAAGATCGGACTTGGGTGTGTATTGATGCAGGAGAGCAGAGTCATTGCTTATGCTTCTCGATAGTTAAAGCCATATGGGCAAAATTATCCTACGCATGATCTGGAATTAGCACCCATCGTCTTTGCATTAAAAATCTGGAGACACTATCTATATGGGCAACAATGCAAGGTGTTTTCAGATCACAGGAGATTAAAGTATCTGTTTTCACAGAAAGAGTTGAATATGCAGGAAAGAAGGTGGTTGGAGTTCGTTAAAGATTATGACTTTGAAATCAAATACCACCCAGGGAAGGCCAATAAAGTCGCTCATGCCTTGAGCCGAATGCCCACTACGGGTTAGCCTTCACTTGCATCGATGTTGGTAATGCTAAGGTCTCAGATCGAGAGGTTTTATGTGGAGATTGTGGCCGCGTTTTCGACTACGCTCACGAACATTTCTCTTAAGCGGACAATAATTGACAAACTCCGAGAAGCTCAGAAGGAAGACTTAGAGTGTTAAAGATATCGGTCGAGTATGACATCTGAGGACCCGTCCGATTTCAGCCTGTCAGATGATGGCATATTAAAGTTCAGGCATAGGTGGTACGTGTCTAATGATGAGGAGTTGAAGAGAGAGATCTTAACCGAGGCACACTCTTCGGTATACTAAGTGCATCTAGGGAGCACAAAAATGTATAGAGACCTGAGACAATACTTCTGCTGGCCGAACATGAAGAGGGAGATTGCCAGGTATGTAGAAATCTGCTGGGTTTGTCAGCAAGTTAAGGTGGAACACCAAAGGCCAGCCAGAACCTTACAGCGACTGCCAATTCCGGAGTGAAAATGGGAGCAGATCTCTATGGATTTCATAGTTGGACTCATGAGGACGGCAAAAGGGTACAATGACATCTGGGTGATAGTGGACCGTTTGACAAAATCGGCCCACTTTCTATCAATGAAGATGACGTATTCTATGGATCAGCTTGCTGAGCTGTATGTGCAGGAAATTGTCAGATTGCACGGAGTACCCATTTCGATTGTGTCCAATAGAGATGACAGATTTAGTTCAAAATTCTAGAAGAGTCTACATAAGGCGATGGGAACTCAGCTAAATTTCAGCACAGCGTTTCATCCTCAGACTGACGGACAGACCGAAAGAACAAATCAGATTCTTGAGGATATGCTCAGAGCTTGCGTGCTAGAGTTTCAGAGCTCATGGAATAGATATTTGCTGTTGATTGAGTTCTCATACAAAAATAGCTTCCAGGCTATGATTGGCATGGCTCCGTATGAAGCACTGTATGGTCGGAAATGCAGGTCTCCCCTGTATTGGGATGAGGTCGGTGAGGCTAGCATAGTTGGCCAAGATATTTTACAGCAAACGAATCGCTGTTATCAAGCAATGTATAGAGATAGCACAGAGCCGCAAAAAGAGCTATGCTGACACTAGAGGTAGGGAATTGGAGTTCAACGAAGGTGATGAGGTATATTTGAAGATTTCTCCGTTTAAGGGTGTGATGCAATTCGGAAGAAGAGGCAAGTTGAACCCTCGTTATGTGGGGCCGTTCCCTGTTTTGAAGAGGATCGGGAGGTTAGCTTACCAGTTACAACTTTCGGCATCAATGGAGGGTATCCATAATGTGTTTCACGTATCGATGCTTAGAAGATACATGCGCAATCCCTCACACATCATTGAGACAAGGGAGATCGAAGTGCAACCAACGCTGACCTATGTGGAGAGGCCAGTGCAAATTTTAGAATCTTATATCAAGGTATTACACAATAAAGAAATTCCACTGTTGAAAGTCTTGTGGCGGAACAATCATGTAGAGAGGGCTACCTGGGAGAGGCAGTAGGATATGATGTCTAAGTATCCTGAACTATTTGTATAGTCAAAGTTTGAGAAAAAAATTTTACTTAAGGTGGATGGAATGTAACACCCGGTTTTACGAGATTTTAGAATTTCATTTTGTAATGGCATTTTTGCAAATAATGTGAAATTGACAAATTTTAAGTGTAGGAAGCCTTATTAGGATTATATGAATAAATTGGATTATCTGGAGAAATAAGAGAATTTTTGGAGATATAACGCCTATTTTACGACTTTTGGATAATTCTCGTAATATAAGGATATTTTAGTAAATATAGTAAACTAAGTCCATTTTGCAAACGGAAAGTTTTGTTAGAGCCCTAATAATAAGTTAGAATTATTGGTGAAATATGGGAATTTAGAGAAACCTATTCGATAGTCAAATAACGAGCTAAGTGGATAATCAAACAGAAAGGCAAAAAGGTAATTTTGCATGTCAAAATTTATTAAAAACAACAAACTCCTTCTTCCCCCAACACTTACGCAAATCTCTTTTTCTCTCCTCTGCTCTCGGCAATTTCTTCCCCCTCCCGTGCGGTTCACTCTTCCGGCGACGAAGCTCCTTATTTCGGTGATTCATCCTTCACGTTTCTTCCTTGTCTTCGTTGCTTAGGTAAAGTTCTATAGTTTTCGGACGTTAGATTTTGAATTCCATGAATTTAAACGGTTAGGGTTTCGTTTAGGGTTTTCGCAAAATCGTTGGGTTAAGTTAAAAATCATTAGGATTAACTTGATTATGACCCTAATGGACGAATTTGTGGTTGTGAGACGTAATTAGACGGTTTAGTGTGAATGTTTATGTTATTGGTTGATTGGAAGTTTTGAAAACTCCAATAATGGAGGTTTAGGAACTAATGAGCACGAATTGCTCGACAAAATACCTCAACGAGCTGAAATAGAGGTTTAGGAGATATTCTTTAGCTAGAAACTTCGTTAGTCTTTAGAATTCGATTTCCAAGGACCGATTTTGATGATAATTTCTGTGAATTAGTTTAGGTGAACAACGCTAGTGGAAGGAGCTCGGTGTGCTACGGACGCGATGTAACACCCGAGAAGACGGCAAGGTGATTTTCCTAACTGTATTAACGGTCATGAATATTTAATCTTTACAGTTTAGGACTTATACCAAGAATAATTAATTTCATGTGGATTTAAACTAGGTTGGGTGGCAAAGTTGTAATAATGGAGGGTGATGACCAATATAGAAAGAAAAAGGAAATGTTTTAAACCTCACTTGAACCACTGTAGCCGACACCTTCCTTTTTGGCGATTTCTTCTCTCCCAAGCTCTTGCTCTCTGCTTCCAGCATACCCTCTTCGACGATCGATTTCTCTGCCACTACTCGACTACTCTGTGCCATAGGTATGCAATAGTCAATGTAGCTATCTGTTAGCTTGTTAGCCCTATTTTCTACTCGGCATTGGAGTTTTGGATTTTCCAATGGCCAACTATTAATAAGAACATTTGGAATCTGTGAGTGGGAATGCTTTTATCAAATCGATTCTGGACGTTTAGAACAACCACCTCTGAGTTATCGATAATTGAATCAGCCTGTTTTGGTTTTGGATTTCAAACTGCACAATGTATTAGACTAAGGATTCAGGAATAACTTTAGCTACTAAATCTTAGGATAACTTGAGATTAGAACTATTAGGATTTTATTTTAACTACTGCAATGTAAATGTTTTAGGTGAAGAAGTCTGAAGAGAAAGGAGCTCAAGTGCTAAGGAGACCAGGTAAGTGAATGTATTAAGATTTCCGGCTAATAGAGCCCTACATCGTGAGAGTACTAGGTTGAGATGTCTAATGTTTACCTTATGATAATGAGCTTGTCTGCACTTGAAGGATTTATGTATGTTGCGAGTTATACTATTTGATGACCTGCTAGTGAATGTGAAGTTGTCTGCTCAAGTATGATCCTTGTCATAGTTTGATGAGTTAAAAGTTCTCATGTTCATGCATCATGAATGTTTCTCAAGCATAAGAAAATGTTTTAACGCATGTTTTCCAAGAACAATATATGTATTTATATATATGTATATATATAAGATTTATGCAACGTGGATAAAGTGAGGGTTGGGGGCGGTTCGGCGTATGTCACAGTCCAAAGAAGGACATATGAATACGACCCGCAGTAGGGAACAAGATCAAACTCACTGTCGAACCCCCTTTACCGGCACAAATCCTCTCTTGATCCACACAACCTAAACAAAGAATATGATCAAAGAATATGAATGATGAATATGGTCAATGACTATGAATGATGAATATGATAAAAAACTATGAATGATGAATATGATTAATGACTATGAATGATGAATATGATCAAAGACTATGAATGATGAATATGATCCATGACTATGAATGATGATTACGAGTAAAGACATGAACAAGAAAAGACTTATGAGCATGTGATTTTCCCAAATTATGCATTCATGCATCTGTGTTAGTGTTGCATTCCTTACTAAGCATTAGGCTTATAATTTAAACCTCATGATGTAGGTGACGAGTTTTCAGGTGAGGAACTCAAGGTTAATGAGGATGTCTAAGCTCAGTTGCTGGAGGATGCTCAGTGTGACAGTGCAAGGCTGGATAGGCGATTAAGTTCCCTGGTTATGCTCATAGTAAGTCAGAGTAGTTTATGATGAACAAATTACTAAGTAGAACAGAATTTCTTATAACAATGAGATTCGAATTTGAATGGTTTGACTTCAGAGTCTGAATACGACTTTAAGGATTATTGAATGGTTTGTGTTGCTTAAGTCTTCCGCTATGCGTATTTTGGATGAATTTATGATCCCTACTAATTGAGGTTTATAGCTACTAAGTTAAGAATCAGGTGAGTTGTGATATGTTCTATCGGATGAAGATGTTTGATGATTATAGTGTTTTACTGCCATATGATAGAAGCTGGATGGGGCAATCATCCGGCTGACGTCATCGGCGGATGTCAGTAGATGATAGTTAAACGATTGAGTCTTCCGGGTGACGTCACCGGAAGATGTAGTATGACGTCACCGGAAGATGTAGTTTGTTTCCTCGCCCGATGATGTAAATGTTAACTTGTCGTCTAGCGTTCGGTGGATGAAGTGTATTTCTTCACCGGATGCTGGGAATGTTATTTTGTCGACTAGCGTTCGGTGGATGAAGTGTATTTCTTCACCGGATGCTGGAAATGGTATTTTGTCGTCTAGCGTTCGGTGGATGAAGGGTATTTCTTTGCCGGATGATGTAAATGTTATTTTGTCGTTTAGTGTTCGGTGGATGAAGCGTATTTCTTCGCCGGATGATGTAAATGGTATTTTTTCGTTTAGTGTTTGGTGGATGAAGTGTAATTGTTAACCGGATGATGTAGATGTTAAATTGTCGTCTAGTGACCGGATGATGTGAGTATTTTCTTATTGTTTAAAGCCAGGAAATGTTTTAAATCGGTCACGTGAAGCACACATGTCCACCGGTCAATGTAGGGTAAATATGAACATCTAGTGGAGAATGTTCGGGACCGGGCGATGTCTTTAATTAGGCACGTGCAATGCCTGTGACCACCGGCGGATGTCTATTGCTGGTTGAGATCAGAGGTGTCGCGTGGCGGACACGTGATCATCGGACGATGTGAGTCTATAACTCTATCGGTGGATGCAGATCAAGAGATGTTTTAAAAAAAAAGGGAGAAAATAAAGAGGGAATAATATTAACAATAATAATGAATAAAGAGTATGGAAGCAAGAATCAAATGATTAAGAGATCAAGTAATGAATTTGTGTGGCGATTCCGTCAGGGTCGTTACAATTATGGTATCAAAGCAAAACCGGATTCTAAAACCGATTCTGCAGACTGCCTCCCAGCATTGACTGTCACATGAGCACACTTCAGCAACTGTAAGTATTTATGATTTCAGTATATGTCATTAAGTTAAGATATATCTGTAATGATTTGTCTAGGAATCCCAAAATGGTTAGAGGTCAGCAGAGAGAGACCAATGAGGATAGCAATGCTATTGCTCAGTTGACAGAGTTGGTCATGCGCCAATCTCACCAGATCGAACGACTGATGACTGCTAGAGAGGAACAAGGCAACTTCAGTACTAATGCAACTCATGATCATGGGGGTGAGCGTTTCCATCGGCTTCAACCCCCGGTGTTTAATGGACATGTTTCAGATCCTATTTATGCTGAGGAGTGGGTTCGAAAGATAGAATACATGTTTAAGTATGCAAAGGTTGATGAAGGAGATAAGGTCACCTATGCTGTCTTTCATTTGGAATTAAGTGCAAGGCATTGGTGGGACTCGATCCAGAACACCGCTAATGCCGAAGCTATGACCTGGGAGATGTTCAAGACTGCTTTCTTTGACAAGTACTTCAATAGGACTGTTCGGGCCAACAAGAAGAAGGAGTTCATGAATCTGCGACAAACTGGCTCTGTGACGGATTACATATGTAAATTTGATGCCTTATCACGGTTTGCTCCCCGTATGATTGAGGATGACGAGGAAAAGATTTACCAATTTGTTCAAGGATTGAAGCCGAGTCAGTACATGAAAGTGAAGATTGCTGGGATACACAATGTACCTTATGGTGAAGTGACGGCTAAGGCCTTGGAGCTGGAAGAGGCAGAAATGACAGCATATGCACAGCGTGAGCAGCCAAGGAAATTCACGAAGGACACTCAGCCGCCACCACGTCAGAACAAAGGTTGGCAGCCGCAACAGAACAGGAGACCACAGCAACAACAACAAGGAATAAAGAGACCCCTCAACCAGAATGATGACCAAGGAAAAGGAAAGAGGCCTCTGGCACCCTTATGCCCCACCTGTCAGAAGAACCACCCCGGAGAATGCAAGTTGCGTTCTGGCCGCTGTTTCAGATGTGACAAGGTTGGACATATACTCAGAGACTGCCCCATGCCGCCAGATCCAAACCGTGCAAGGGTAGCACCTAGAGTCTATGCAATGATGGAGGATGAGGAAGCCGTGCAGCATACAGTCATAACAGGTACCATTATGATCTGTGGTTTTGCTGCTTACACACTTATAGATACGGGAGCCACACACTCGTTTATATCAACTCTGTTTGTATGCCAACACAACTTAGAAATTTTACCAGCCGAAAGGCCATATGATGTTATGTTACCATCAGGGAGGTCCCTACATTCTGAACAGATTGTTAAAGGTGATGTTGTGTCCTTAGGAAGTAAGAAACTATATGTAGAACTGATTGTAATTGACATGAAAGGATACGATGTGATTTTAGGAATGGATTGGTTATTTAGGCATTATGCCACAATAAGTTGTAGATCTGGGATGGTTGATTTTCGACCCCCAAATGGTGATCATTATTCCTTCCAAGCTATTCCTAAGATAATCAAAATACCGATTATATCCTCACTAGAAATTTACCGGTTACTGAAAAATGGTTGTGAGAGTTACTTAGCTAGCACAATGGATGTTCGGGTGAAGAATAAGATAGAGTTACAAGATATCCCCATAGTCCAAGAGTTCCCTAAGGCATTTTTGGATGACTTGCCAGGATTGCCACCTGATAGAGAAATAGAGTTTGTAATTGATACATATCCCGAGGCATTACCTGTATCTAAGAACCCTTACCGTATGACACCTGTTACTAAAGGAGTTAAAGGTCCAACTACAGGAATTAGTAGACAAAGGATTTATACGCCCTAGCAGTTCCCCTTGGGGTGCACCTGTCTTATTTGTCAAGAAGAAAGATGGTTCCCTTAGAATGTGCATAGACTATAGGGAGCTAAATAAGTTGACAATCAAGAATAAGTACCCCTTACCCCGAATTGATGATTTGTTTGACCAATTGCAAGGAGCAAAGGTGTTTTCAAAAATAGATTTACGTTCGGGCTATTACCAACTGAAAGTTAAGGAAGGAGATATACCAAAGACAGCCTTCAGAACCCGTTATGGACACTACGAATTCTTGGTCATGTCATTTGGACTGACCAATGCACCTGCAGCTTTTATGGACTTAATTAATCGAGTGTTTCGTGAGTATTTGGACAAATTTGTAATTGTGTTCATAGATGATATCCTGATATACTCACGGACTGAAGCTGACCATGCAGAGCATTTAAGAATAGTTTTGACAACATTGAAGGAGCACCAGCTTTATGCCAAATTGTCCAAGTGTGAATTTTAGTTGGACAAGGTTAATTTTCTTGGTCATGTAGTTTCTGCCAATGGCATATCAGTGGACCCGACCAAAATTCAGGCAGTAAAGGATTGGCCACAACCAAAGAATGCTAGTGAAGTCCGCAGTTTCCTTGGATTGGCAGGCTATTACAGAAAGTTTATCAAAGGATTTTCTATGATAGCTAAGCCCCTGACGAATTTGACAAAGAAGGACAATAAGTATTCTTGGACCGAAGCTTGTGAGGATAGCTTCCAGACATTGAAGGTGAAGTTAACAACAGCCCCAGTATTGACCCTTCCAAACGAAGAAGGAAAGTTTAGCGTATTTTGTGATGCATCAAAAGTTAGTTTGGGCTGTGTTTTAATGCAAGAAGGCAAAGTCGTAGCGCATGCCTCTAGGCAGTTAAAGAGTTATGAACAGAACTATCCCACCCATGATTTAGAATTAGCCGCTGTTATTTTTGCCTTGAAGATATGGAGACACTATTTATATGGACAACAGTGTGAGGTGTTTTCTGACCATAAAAGTCTGAAGTACCTCTTTACACAAAAGGAATTGAACATGAGGCAGAGGCGTTGGTTGGAATTTGTTAAGGATTATGACTTTGAGATCAAGTATCACCCGGGCAAGGCTAACTCTGTAGCTGACGCATTGAGCAGGATGTCAACAACTATGCAACCCGTTGTGTTAACCATGTCTATACCTTTGAGGACAGAAGTTCAGAGGTTTGAATTGGAGATAGTTCCAGAGTTATCAACCTTACTTGCCGATTTGACCATTCAACCAACGGTTTTAGAAAAGATCAAAGAAGCACAACAGAAGGACTCTGAGGAGAATAACAGTATAATGAACAAGGTGAAGGACACCACCTCCGAGTTTAGTCTTTCCAAGGATGGGATTATGAAGTTTAGAAATAGATGGTATGTCCCTGATGATGAAGGATTACGTAAGCTAATCTTGGCTGAGGCGCATTCGTCTCCCTTTTCTGTGCATCCTTGAAGCACCAAGATGTATCGAGACCTGAAGTTACTCTATTGGTGGCCAAACTTAATGTAACGACCCCAACCCCGTAGGGCCGTCACAGGACTTGACTTTACATTGACATAACCTTTACCTAAGCCCTCGTGTTTTCGCATAAAATTTTTCATTTTTACTTAACACTTTAAAAGAAAACGGACTTAGACAATTGACCCACCTATTTTTTGAGCGTAAAACATTTCGACTTTTAAAACATTTAAAACTAGACTAAAACAATTTTTAAAACAATTAACAATTAAAGTAAGATCAATTAAAACAAATCACTCATTCGTCGATCATCAAATCACGACACTAATATAACCTATACTTTTGGGAAGAACTCAAGAAAACGAACTGCATGGATCGCGCATAACAGGTTAAAGCCGAGCACCAACGTCCAGGAGGTACTCTTCAGCCTCTACCTATTCCCGAGTGGAAGTGGGAACACATAGCTATGGATTTTGTTGTAGGATTACCTAAGACAACTAAGGGACATGATGGTATTTGGGTTGTGATTGATAGACTGACGAAATAAACCCATTTCTTACCAGTAAGGACAACCTACTCGATGGACCAGATTGCTGATCTTTATGTACAGGAAGTTATTAGGTTGCATGAAATCCCTGCATCTATTGTCTCTGATCGCGATCCTAGATTCACCTCGAGGTTTTGGCAAAGCTTACAGGGCACATTAGGTACAAAGTTTTCTTTCAGCACTACTTTCCACCCACAGACAGATGGTCAATCAGAAAGGACTATCCAAATACTTGAGGATATGTTGAGGGCTTGTGTGCTAGAGTTCCAGACATCTTGGAGCAGATACCTACCCTTGGTTGAGTTCTCTTACAACAATAGTTACCAGTCCACCATAGGTATGGCACCTTATGAGATGAAATTGGTGAAGCAAAACTCATAGGTTCCGAGATGTTGCAGCAGATGTCAGACAAGATTGCCACTATTAAGAGGAGGATGATTACTGCACAAAGCCGACAGAAAAGTTATGCAGACCAAAGGAGGAGAGATCTGGAATTTGCTGTTGGTGATGAAGTTTTCCTGAAGGTTTCACCATTTAAAGGAGTACTAAGATTGGGCAGGAGGGGAAAGCTTAATCCACGATTTATTGGACCATTCCCTGTTTTGGCTAGAATCGGTAGTACAGCTTACAGACTGCAGCTGCCTCCATCATTGGATAAAGTTCATAATGTTTTCCATGTGTCAATGTTAAGAAAATGTATACGGGACCCTACACAAGTTGTTAAACCAATGGATTTTGAGATTGAGCCGACGCTAACATATGAAGAGAAGCCAGTGCAGATATTGGAATCCGCAGTTAAGACTCTGAGGAATAAAGAGATTCCGTTGGTCAAAGTCTTATGGAAGAATCATGGCATTGAAGAAGTCACTTGGGAGCGACGACAGGACATGTTAGACAAGTATCCAGAGTTATTTGTTTGATCAATTTTCAGGGACGAAAATTTTGTTTAAGGAGGGGTGGATGTAACACCCGAGATGACGGCCAGGTGATTTTCCTAACTGTATTAACGGTCATGAATATTTAATCTTAACAGTTTAGGATTTATACCAAGAATAATTAATTTCATGTAGATTTAAACTAGGTTGGGTGGCAAAGTTGTAATAATGGAGGGTGATGACCAATATATAAAGAAAAAGGAAATGTTTTAAACCTCACTTGAACCACTGTAGCCGACACCTTCCTTTTCGGCGATTTCTTCTCTCCCAAGCTCTTGCTCTCTACTTCAAGCATACCCTCTTCGACGATCGGTTTCTCTGCCACTACTCGACTACTCTGTGCCCGAGGTATGCAATAGTCAATGTAGCTATCTGTTAGCTTGTTAGCCCTGTTTTCTACTCGGCATTGGAGTTTTGGATTTTCCAATGGCCGACAATTAATAAGAACATTTGGAATCTGTGAGTGGGAATGCTTTTATCAAATCGATTCTCGACGTTTAGAACAACCACCTCTGAGTTATCGATAATCGAATCAGTCTGTTTTGGTTTTGGATTTCAAACTGCACAATGTATTAGACTAAGGATTCGGGAATAACTTTAGCTACTAAATCTTAGGATAACTTGAGATTAGAACTATTAGGATTTTGTTTTAACTACTGCAATGTAAATGTTTTAGGTGAAGAAGTCTGAAGAGAAAGGAGCTCAAGTGCTAAGGAGACCAGGTAAGTGAATGTATTAAGATTTCCGGCTAATAGAGCCCTACATCGTGAGAGTACTAGGTTGAGATGTCTAATGTTTACCTTATGATAATGAGCTTGTCTGCACTTGAAGGATTTATGTATGTTGCGAGTTATACTATTTGATGACCTACTAGTGAATGTGAAGTTGTCTGCTCTGGTATGATCCTTGTCATAGTTTGATAAGTTAAAAGTTCTCATGTTCATGCATCATGAATGTTTCTCAAGCATAAGAAAATGTTTTAACGCATGTTTTCCATGAACAAGATATGTATGTATATATATAAGATTTATGCAACGTAGATTAAGTGAAGGTTGGGGGCGGTTCGGCGTATGTCACAGTCCAAAGAAGGACATATGAATACGACCCGCAGTAGGGAACAAGATCAAACTCACTGTCAAACCCCCTTTACCGGCACAAATCCTCTCTTGATCCACACAACCTAAACAAAGAATATGATCAAAGAATATGAATGATGAATATGATCAATGACTATGAATGATGAATATGATCAATGACTATGAATGATGGATATGATCAAAGACTATGAATGATGAATATGATTAATGACTATGAATGATTAATATGATCAAAGACTATGAATGATGAATATGATCCATGACTATGAATGATGATTACGAGTAAAGACATGAACAAGAAAAGACTTATGAGCATGTGATTTTCCCAAATTATGCATTCATGAATCCATGTTAGTGTTGCATTCCTTACTAAGCATTAGGCTTATAATTTAAACCTCGTGATGTAGGTGACGAGTTTTCAGGGGAGGAACTCAAGTTTAATGAGGATGTCTAAGCTCGGTTGCTGGAGGATGCTCAGTGTGACAGTGCAAGGCTGGATAGGCAATTAAGTTCCCTGGTTATGCTCATAGTAAGTCAGAGTAGTTTATGATGAACAAATAACTAAGTAGAACAGAATTTCTTATAACAATGAGATTCGAATTTGAATGGTTTGACTTCAGAGTCTAAATACGACTTTAAGGATTATTGAATGGTTTGTGTTGCTTAAGTCTTCCGCTATGCGTATTTTGGATGAATTTATGATCCCTACTCATTGAGGTTTGTAGCTACTAAGTTAAGAATCGGGTGAGTTGTGATATGTTCTATCGGATGAAGATGTTTGATGATTATAGTGTTTTATTGCCGTATGATAGAAGCTGGATGAGGCAATCATCCGGCTGACGTCATCGGCGGATGTCAATAGATGAGTGTTAAACGATTGAGTCTTTCGGGTGACGTCACCGGAAGATGTAGTATGACGTCACCGGAAGATGTAGTTTGTTTCCTCGCCCGATGATGTAAATGTTAACTTGTCGTCTAACGTTCGGTGGATGAAGTGTATTTCTTCACCGGATGCTGGGAATGTTATTTTGTCGTCTATCGTTCGGTGGATGAAGTGTATTTCTTCACCGGATGCTGGAAATGGTATTTTGTCATCTAGCATTCGGTTTATGAAGCGTATTTCTTCGCCGGATGATGTAAATGGTATTTTGTGGTTTAGTGTTCGGTGGATGAAGCGTATTTCTTCGCGGGATGATGTAAATGGTATTTTGTCGTTTAGTGTTCGGTGGATGAAGTGTATTTCTTCACCGGATGATGTAGATGTTATATTGTTGTCTAGTGACCAGATGATGTGAGTATTTTCTTATTGTTTAAAGCCAGGAAATGTTTTAAATCGGTCATGTGAAGCACACATGTCCACCGGTCAATATAGGGTAAATATGAACATCTAGTGGAGAATGTTCGGGACCGGGCGATGTCTTTAATTAGGCAAGTGCAATGCCCGTGACCACCGGCGGATGTCTATTGCTGGTTGAGATCAGAGGTGTCGCGTGGCGGACACGTGATCATCGGACGATGTGAGTCTATAACTCTATCGGTGGATGCAGATCAAGAGATGTTTTAAAAAAAAAGAGAGAAAATAAAGAGGGAATAATATTAACAATAATAATGAATAAAGGGTATGGAAGCAAGAATCAAATGATTAAGAGATCAAGTAATGAATTTGTGTGGCGATTCCGTCGGGGTCATTACACGCGAGGTAAGTCTTCGTGCTTTGTTTGGCTGATTCGGCTTACACCAAGAGTTGTGAAGTTATCGAGGATATTGGTGAATTCCGTAGTTTTAGTATAGGTCATTGGGTAGTTAAGTTGTATATGTCGTACGGTGTTTTCTAGGGATTATTGTTTGTTTTCTATGTTATTTATTGATTCTGCAATATGAACTGTACATGCATCACACTTTTTCAAAATGGCATAAAAATTAGTTTCTACACGGTTTTATGAAAAGCGCATAATTAATGAAAAGAAACGAATGCACGTAATTCCAGTCACGACGGGGTGGGGTTCAGACATGACTGTCTAGTTGGTGAAGCATATTTTCCCCCAGTAGATGGAAAGGGTTGTCTAACCGCCAGAGGTTCCCTCTCCATCTGGTGAGAGTAGACCTCGGTGAGATCCCGTTATGTAACTAAATGATCCCGATGATTGCATGATTTTACCAATGACTTATGCATAGCACGCATTAGAATTTATGTAGATTTACAGAGCCTTTAGCTCATAGTTTATCTCTATGGTGTAGGTGAATTCGATACAGGTGAGGATGACATTCATCCACCCGATGCATGAGTAGGTTGAAGAAGAATGCCCGTTGAAATGCGCTGGGCAGTCGACGCTCATTTTGACCAGTGGGGATGTATGTAAGTGTTTTGGGAATATAATAGATAGAGGTGGTCGATAATTGTATAGGAGAACTTAATTGGGCTGACTGGTGATAGGTTAGAAAACGTATGTGTTTTTATGTTTTGATGAATTCGTTTAATGAAATTCTTTTGCTAAGTTTTTAATTCGGATTATACTAGAATTGTTTGGAGTTATTTTAGGTTGAATCACGGATAGGCTCGAGTTTTAGAGCTATCCACGCAGTTGGATTTCAAGGTTTTTGTCTCGTTTTGAATACGTTTTAGGATATGTTTCGAGTCGTTTATTTTGGTGTTTTATCGATTAAGGAAGTTACGAAGAAGTAGTGTATTGTTATGATGAATGTTGTTTATAAGAGTAGGGCAATGAGGAAAAAGTAATGAAGGAGAATAGGTGATGAATACAAGGGAGAGATGAAGGAAAAGTGAGGCACTTCTCTGGAACAAATTCCAGAGAAGTTGTTGATCGATCGCCAGAGGAGGCGAGCAATCGGCAAGAATGTAGGCAACTCTCTGGAACGATTTCCAGAGAGTTCGCCGATCGATCGCCTGGTAGGCCGATCGATCGGCTGTGAAAGATCACCAGGGGCGATCGATCATGGCGATAGATCGCCTGGCATGAAATTGCTTCAGCCGATCGATCGGCTGAAATGCCCGATCGATCGACAGTTGCTTTTTTGGCAGAAATGCCCTTTTTGCCCTCGATTTCTTTGGCCGATTATTCTCCTATTTTAATATATTTTCTTTAAATGGTTTTGAGGATGTTTTTAATTGATTTAGAGGTTTAAAAAAGAAAAATTTTCACAGGAATTTTAGGGATAGCATTAGGGGATGTTACAGTTATGGTATAGGAGCCCCCGAGTTTTAAAATCGGTTCCGTAGACTGCTCGACTGCACAGCCACTACGCGGACATCCTTCCTTAACTGTATGTACATATTAGTTTATTTCCTTGCTTTCATTTCTTAGGATTATTTGTTAAATGGTTCGAATGAAAGATGCCAGGGACGAAGCCCTGGAAAGATTGACAGACTTGCTGGACCGCTAGGCTCAGCATATGGATAGACAAGCCCAACAAATTGAGAGACTGCTAAGTCGTGAGGATCAGAGGGTTCAAGCATTGATAGTTACAAACAATCATGGTATGAAAAGGTTTCAGATACTTAGACCTCCGGTATTCGATTGACAGTCTTCGAACCTCTCATTTGTTGAGGAGTGGATTCGGACGATGGAAGACATGTTGGGCTACGCTAAGATTGACAATGGGGAGAAGGTTGCATGCGTCGTCTTTCATTTGGCGCTAGATGCCCGATTTTGGTGAGATTCTATTAAAGCGATTACCGATGTGACGACGTTGACTTGGGAACGGTTTAAGACTGTATTCTACGATAAGTATTTATGCTGTACGGTGAGAGCGGCAAAAAGAGCGGAATTCACACAGCTGAACAAGACCGGTTCAGTTACGGAGTATATTCGAAAGTTCGAAGCCTTATCACTGTTTGTGCCGCGTCTAGTGAGCGAAAATGAAGATAAGGTGCACCAGTTTATGGATGGGCTGAACTCGGAGATTCGGAAGAACATTATAGTATCCGAGATTCTGGATGTACCATACTTAGACATTGTAGCAAGGGCTTTGGACTTCGAGGCTGCTGAGTTGACTTACATCAAGCCAAGGGAGCCAATTTAGGGCTTCTTTTGAGAGATCCAGCCTCAATTACGGAATCGAGGTTGGCAACCTAGAGGACAACAACAACAACAACAACAGCAAAGAGGCATTAAATGGCCTTATGAGGAAGGAAATGAATAGGGTAAGGGAAAACAAGTATAAGGAACTACTCAACTGCCTCTGTGCCCTAAGTGCCAAAAAGAACACAGTGGCGCTTGCAGACTTGGCACTAACAAGTGCTATCGGTGTGGTGAGATTGGTCATTACGTTAAAGATTGCCTGAAGCCGGGCCAAGATCAGATAGGTAGAGATCAGAGAAGGGTCATGCCCAGGATCTTCGCCTTCATTGAGACTGGTGATATCGACGACGAGGCTCAGCCTTCTGTTATAGCAGGTACTATCTTAATCACGGGTATTGCGATATTCTCTCTTATAGACTCGGGGCCTATGCACTTCTTTATTTCAACTACATGTGTGTCTAGATTAGGGTTAGTGCCAGGGTTAGCAGAGTGTGAGTATCGAGTGATGCTGCCTTCGACAGCGTATATGCAGTCTAATCGTATTTTCCAGGGCAACGTCGTCTCAGTAGGGAATAACACCCTTTATGCCCGGTTGATAGTTATGGGCATAGAGCGGTACGATCTAATTTTGGGAATTGACTGGCTGTCACGCCATTTCGCTAAAATAGACTGCCGATCCGGGTTAATGACTTTTCAGCCCCCGAATAAAGAAGAGTTTTCTTATCAGGCAATGAATAGGTTGAGTGGGTCGCCTACTTCCTATTCTATGAAAGTCCAAGAGCGGTTTAGAGGTGAATGCTCAGTTTATCTGGCTATAGTGGTTGATACTCAGTTTCTCAACGGGGTAAAACAAAAAGACCTTCCAGTAGTTAGAGAATTCAATGAGATCTTCCTCGACAATCTTCCCAGACTACCGCCAGATATGGAGATCGAGTTCACCATTGATGTTTATCCAGGCTCTGGGCCTGTATCAAAGAATCCATACAGGCTTGGACTTGCTAAACTAAAGGAGCTGAAGTCTCAGTTAGAAGAGTTGTTAAACAAGGGGTTTATTCGACCCAACTTTTCTCCTTGGGGTGCACCAGTCATGTTTGTTAAGAAAAAGGACAGAACTCTCAGGACGTGCGTCGATACAAAGAGTTAAATAAATTGACAGTGAAGAATAAGTATCCACTACCCCGGATTGATGACCTATTTGACCAACTGCAGGGTGCTTGAGTGTTTTCGAGGATTGACCTACGCTCGGGTTATTATGAGTTGAAGGTCCGGAGAGAAGATGTTCAAAAGACTGAATTCCGAACAAGGTATGGGCACTACGAATTTCTTGTGATGTCTTTTAGACTTACGAATGCCCCTACAGCATTTATGGATTTGATGAACCGTGTTTTTAAGGAGTATCTAGACAAGTTTGTCGTCGTCTTCATTGATGACATCTTGATCTATTCAAAAACAAAGGAAGAGCACGAGGAGCACTTGCGAATTGTTCTGAGGATTCTGTGCCAGCACCAATTGTACCTGAAGTTCACTAAATGCGAGTTTTGACTGGATCGAATTAGTTTTATTAGCCATATCATATCTCAGGAGGGAAATTCGCTCTATCCGACCAAGATTCAGGTTGTCAGGGATTAGCCCCAGCCTAAAATCGTGCGAGAGGTACGTGGATTTCTTGGATTGGCTGGATATTATCAAAAATTTATTGAGCGGTTCTCGAAGATCGCAGTCCCTCTGTCCTGATTGACGAGGAAGAACAAAAAATATGTATGGTCAGCTGCATGCGAAAAGAGCTTCAATGAGCTGAAACAAAAGCTGACTACAGCACCAGTTATAACATTGCCTGTTGAAGGCAATAAGTTGAGTATTTACTGCGATGCCTCAAAGATCGGACTTGGGTGTGTATTGATGCAGGAGAGCAGAGTCATTGCTTATGCTTCTCGACAGTTAAAGCCATATGAGCAAAATTATCCTACGCATGATCTGGAATTAGCAGCCATCGTCTTTGCATTAAAAATCTGGAGACACTATCTATATTGGCAACAATGCGAGGTGTTTTCAGATCACAGGAGCTTAAAGTATCTGTTTACACAGAGAGAGTTGAATATGCAACAAAGAAGGTGGTTGGAGTTCGTTAAAGATTATGACTTTGAAATCAAATACCACCCAGGGAAGGCCAATAAAGTCGCTCATGCCTTGAGCCGAATGCCCACTACGGGTTATCCTTCACTTGCATCGATGTCGGTAATGCTAAGGTCTCAGATCGAGAGGTTTTATGTGGAGATTGTGGCCGAGTTTTCGACTACGCTCACGAACATTTCTCTTAAGCCGACAATAATTGACAAACTCCGAGAAGCTCAGAAGGAAGACTTAGAGTGTGAGAGATATCGATCGAGTATGACATTTGAGGACCCGTCCGATTTCAGCCTATCAGATGATGGCGTATTAAAGTTCAGGCATAGGTGTTACGTGTCTAATGATGAGGAGTTGAAGAGAGAGATCTTAACCGAGGCGCACTCTTTGGCATACTAAGTGCATCCAGGGAGCACAAAAATGTGTAGAGACCTGAGACAATACTTCTGGTGGCCGAACATGAAGAGGGAGATTGCCAGGTATGTAGAAATCTGCTGGGTTTGTCAGCAAGTTAAGGTGGAACACCAAAGGCCAGCCAGAACCTTACAGCGACTGCCAATTCCGGAGTGGAAATGGGAGCAGATCTCCATGGATTTCATAGTTGGACTCATGAGGACAACGAAAGGGTACGATGACATCTAGATGATAGTGGACCGTTTGACAAAATCGGCCCACTTTCTATCAGTGAAGATGACGTATTCTATGGATCAGCTTGCTGAGCTGTATGTGCAGGAGATTGTCAGATTGCACGGAGTACCCATTTCGATTGTGTCCGATAGAGATGCCAGATTTAGTTCAAAATTCTAGAAGAGTCTACATAAGGCGATGGGAACTCAGCTAAATTTCAGCACAGCGTTTCATCCTCAGACTGACGGATAGACCGAAAGAACAAATCAGATTCTTGAGGATATGCTCAGAGCTTGCATGCTAGAGTTTCAGGGCTCGAGGAATAGATATTTTCTGTTGATTGAGTTCTCATACAACAATAGCTTCCAGGCTATGATTGGCATGACTCCGTATGAAGCACTGTATGGTTGGAAATGCAGGTCTCCGCTGTATTGGGACGAGGTCGGCGAGGCTAGCATAGTTGGCCCAGATATTTTACAGCAAACGGATCGCTGTTATCAGGCAATGTATAGAGATAGCACAGAGCCGCAAAAAGAGCTATGCTGACACCAGAGGTAAGAAATTGGAGTTCAACGAAGGTGATGAGGTATATTTGAAGATTTCTCCGTTTAAGGGTGTGATGCAATTCGGAAGAAGAGGTAAGTTGAACCCTCGTTATGTAGGGCCGTTCCCTGTTTTGAAGAGGATCGGGAGGTTAGCTTACCAGTTACAACTTTCGGCATCAATGGAGGGTATCCATAATGTGTTTCACGTATCGATGCTTAGAAGATACATGCGTGATCCCTCACACATCATTGAGACAAGGGAGATCGAAGTGCAACCAACATTGACCTATGTGGAGAGGCCAGTGCGAATTTTAGAATCCTCTATCAAGGTATTGCGCAATAAAGAAATTCCACTGGTGAAAGTCCTGTGGCGAAACAATGATGTAGAGGAGGCTACCTGAGAGAGGCAGTAGGATATGATGTCTAAGTATCCTGAACTATTTGTATAGTCAAAGTTTGAGAAAAAAATTTTACTTAAGGTAGATGGAATGTAACACCCGATTTTATGAGATTTTAGAATTTCATTTTGTAATGGCATTTTTGTAAATATTGTGAAATTGGTCCATTTTAAGTGCGGGAAGCCTTATTATGATTATATGAATAAATTGGATTATCTGGAGAAATAAGAGAATTTTTGGAGATATAACGCCTATTTTATGAGTTTTGGATAATTCTCGTAATATAAGGATATTTTAGTAAATATAGTAAACTAAGTCCGTTTTGCAAACAAAAAGTTTTGTTAGAGCCCTAATAATAAGTTGGAATTATTTGTGAAATATGGGAATTTGGAGAAACCTATTCGATAGTCAAATAACGAGCTAAATGGATAATTAAACAGAAGGGCAAAAAGGTAATTTTTCATGTCAAAATTTATTAAAAACAACAAACTCCTTCTTCCCCCAACACTTACGCAAATCTCTTTTTCTCTCCTCTGCTCTCGGCGATTTCTTCCCCCTCTCGTGCGGTTCACTCTTCCGGCGACGAAGCTCCTCATTCCGGTGATTCATCCATAGCGTTTCTTCCTTGTCTTCATTGCTTAGGTAAAGTTCTATAGTTTTTGGACGTTAGATTTCGAATACCATGAATTTAAACGGTTAGGGTTTCTTTTAGGGTTTTCGCGAAATCGTTTGGTTAAGTTAAAAATCATTAGGATTAACTTGTTTATGACCCTAATGGACGAATTTGTGGTTGTGAGACGTAATTAGACGATTTAGTGTGAATGTTTGTGTTATTGGTTGATTGGAAGTTTTGAAAACTCAATTAATGGAGGTTTAGGAACTAATGAGCACGAATTGCTCAACAAAATACCTCAACGAGCTGAAATAGAGGTTTAGGAGATATTCTTTAAGTAGGGACTTCGTTAGTCTTTAGAATTCGATTTCCAAGGACCAATTTTGATGATAATTTCTGTGAATTGGTTTAGGTGAACAACGCTAGTGGACGGAGCTCGGTGTGCTACGGACGCGAGGTAAGTCTTCGTGCTTTGTTTGACTGATTCGGCATACACCAAGAGTTGTGAAGTTATCGAGGATATTGGTGAATTTCGTAGTTTTAGTATAGGTGATTGGGTAGTTAAGTTGTATATGTCGTAGGGTGTTTTCTAAGGATTATTGTTTGTTTTCTATGTTATTTATCGATTATGCAATATGAACTGTACATGCATCACACTTTTTCAAAATAACATAAAAATGAGTTTCTACACGGTTTTATGAAAAGCACATAATTAATGAAAAGAAACGAATGCACGTAATTCCGGTCACGATGGGGTGGGGTTCAGACATGGCTGTCTAGTTGGTGAAGCATGTTTTCCCCCCGGTAGATGGAAAGGGTTGTCTAACTGCCAGATGTGCCCTCTCCATCTAGTGAGAGCAGACCTCGGTGACATCACGTTATGTAACTAAATGATCCCGATGATTGCAAGATTTTACTAATGACTTATGCATAGCACGCATTTGCATTTATGTAGATTTACTGAGCCTTTAGCTCATAGTTTATCTCTATGGTGTAGGTGAATTTGATACAGGTGAGGAGGACATTCCTCCACCCGATGCATGAGTAGGTTGAAGAAGAATGCCCGTGGGAGTGCGCTGGGCAGTCGACGCTCATTTTGACCCGTGGGGATGTATGTAATTGTTTTGGAAATATAACCTATAGAGGTGGTCGATAATTGTATAGGAGAACTTAATTGGGCTGATGGGTGATAGGTTAGAAAACGTACGTGTTTTGATGTTTTGGTGAATTCGTTTAATGAAATTGTTTTGCTAAGTTTTTAATTAGGATTATACTAGAACTGTTTGGAGTTATTTTAGATTGAATCACGGATAGGCTCGAGTTTTAGAGCTATCCACGCAGTTGGATTTTGTGGTTTTTGTCTCGTTTTGAATACGTTTTAGGATATATTTCAAGTCGTTTATTTTGGTGATTTATCGATTAAGGAAGTTACGAAGAAGTAGTGTATTGTTATGATGAATGTGGTTTATAGGAGTAGGGCAATGAGGAAAAAGTGATGAAGGAGAATAGGTGATGAATACATGGGAGAGATGAAGGAAAAGTGAGGCACTTCTCTGGAACGAATTCCAGAGAAGTTGTCGATCGATCGCCAGATGAGGCGATCAATCGACAAGAATGTAGGCAACTCTCTGGAATGAATTCCAGAGAGTTCGCCGATCGATCGTTTGGTAGGGCGATCGATCGGCTGTGAATGATCGCAAGGGGCGATTGATCATGGCGATCGATTGCCTGGCATGAAATTGCTTCAGCCGATCGATCGGCTGAAAAGGCAGATCGATCGGCAGTTGCTTTTCAGGCAGAAATGCCTTTTTTGCCCCCAATTTCTTTGGCTGATTATTCTCCTATTTTAATATATTTTCTTTAAATGGTTTTGAGGATGTTTTTAATTGATTTAGAGGTGTAAAAAAGAAAAATTTTCACGGGAATTTTTGGGATAGCATTAAGGGATGTTACAGACACCTCTAGCAACTTTTACAGCAACCAGTCGACATCGGCATACACAGGTCGACACTTGGTTTCTCTCTATTTTCATCGGTCGGTCTTCGAGGTCGACACCTGCTAGGAGGGGTCGACACCTCCATCGGTTTTTACATTAAACTGATCGACACCCTTACAATAAGGTTGACACTTATACAAACAGGTCGACACTTCTACAACAAGGTCGACACCTCGTTCTTCTCTGTTTCCATAGGTCGATTCAGGTGGTCGACACCTCTCATGTTTGGTTAGCACCATAGGATTACGGTCGACACTTGAAAGTAGAATTCATTTACCAGAAGCTTTCTTTCATCTCCAAACGCCTAAAACATCTATAAAACACAACAAATCTAACATTTACACTTTAAAACGTAGTAACATTATCACCATATCGACATCACAGGTTTTTGAAAAAACTGCGTGGGTACGGGTAAACTGAACATGCCCGTGCAGAAGAAACGCAAACATCTCCATCATACATCCAGTATTCCAAAACATAAGTCTAACTAAACATCCTATCCAAAAGACGGTTAAGACTCGATCCAAAAATACTACTTATATACATCCAAGAATAGAAACAACTCCCATAGTTTGCAACGTGTCCAGACTGCGTCAATCAATCCCCATGAGCTCGTCTCGCCAACTGCTCTTAATCAACATCCTGAGGCTCTATGTCCTCATCACTACGGTCAGTACCTACATCACGGAGTTGATCTAATGAGCCTAAAAATCAGTAAGATCATAACAAGAATATACGATGCTCGTGCTATGCATGATACTTTTCAAAACAGATACATACTTTACTTTTCTTTTAGTTTCAGTGACAGAGTGGTTAAAGGGGGCATGTTAGAGGAATAGATACCATAAACATAACATGTGTTCCTCCGGCCCAGGTTAGCCCCTGGATCAACGGAGTTTTAACCGCTCCCTGGCCCACCCAGCGGTAAGGATTCGCAGGGCTTACAGTGAACGAATTGTATGCTATTCCCCGTCCCACAATTTAACTGATACATTAAATTACATGACATTTTCTTAACTTTCTTACATGAAACCTGTGCATAAAACTTTTTCATAATTTCATTGAAAACGTGATGCATGAACATACAGTGTGCATAAGCATAACATAAACATTATACATATCCTCAAAATGTAAAGCATAACATAAACCACTAGGATAGGTCAGTCAAGCAAGATTCCTAACCTAACTACCCATCGGTGTACCCCGTTAAAACAAAAAACCTAGTACCTTCATGATTGAGGCCTTAAGGGTCAAGAACATGCATGATAAACTTACCACGGGTCCGTAGAAAACTTTGCCCTTATTCAACGTTATTTACGTTACAAACACCTATTAACGTAACAGTATGAAGCATTAACATCCAACCAAATTGGTACAAGCTCCAATATTTATCAAACAAATGCATAAGTCAATTCAAATATCTTAAACTTAATCAACAATCAAATTCCAACAATTTGCATTCAAAATCTCAGTTTTTATCAACTTTTCCAGCCAAAGTTTAAACGATCATAACTTCCTTAATCTCCATCCATTTTTGATGATTCAAAATGCTACGGAAACCTTATAATGTCTAGTTTAGCATAGAACCAACCGTTTATAGAAAACTAACCAGAAATAGGGTTAGAAATCCAAAATCTTAGACTGCCCTATTTTCCTTCGATTTTCCATAAACAATTCCTATTTTTGCTTCAAACATACACTGCTATGCATTTAATTTTTCATTAAATCATTGATAAGTTTAAATCCAAGTTAACATTGATTTAGAGAGAGAAAATTTCCAGATTTTTGGAAATCACCGAGTCTACTACGAAACTCCGTTCAAAACTCCAGATATATATCAACTAACCTATATAATGCATAAACTAACAAAATTTTACCTTTAAACTTTGAGAGAAGCTTCACAGAGGAAGAAAACGTCGAAAATGGTGGGAGGAAAAAAAATTACATGAGGAAGAAGGAGAAGAAGAGAGAGAGAGATAATAGGTTTAAACTTTACCTTAATTAGATTTAACCCCCATCGTCTTTGCTTAATTTAAATTTCACCCACACATTTTTGTCTTCCTATTGTTTGAATCCCTTTTTGCTAATTTCGTCTTTATTAAAAATCTCATCCATAATATTAATAAAATATTTGTACAAAATATTTTAAGGACAAACTCATGAACAGAAAGCTCGGGTGTTACATTCCAGCCTCCTTAATAAAATTTTGTCTCCAAAATTTGTTTAGTCAAATAGTTCAGGATATCTACTCATCATATCCTACTGTCTTTCTCAAGTGACTTCCTCCACGTTATGATTGCGCCATAGAACCTTCACCAGTGGAATCTCTTTATTACGTAATACTTTGACTGTGGACTCTAAGACTCTCATTGGTCTTTCCTCATATGTCAGTGTCGGTTAAATATCTATGTTCAGTGGTTCCACAATCTGAGTAGGATCACGTACACATTTCCTTAGCATGGATACGTGAAAGACATTGTGAACTCCCTTCATAGATGCAGGTAACTATATTCTGTAAGCTGTATTTCCTACTCTCTTAAAAATAGAAAACGGTCCTACGAACCGTGGAATGAGCTTCCATTTCTTCCCAAAACTCATAACCCCCTTACACGATGATATTTTTAAGAATACCTCATCACCTTCTGCAAACTCCAAGTCTCTTCACCTTTTATCTGCATAACTTTTCGGCCAACTCTAGTCTCAATCCTTTGTCAGATAACGGCCATTTTGTCTGACATCTGGTGCAAAATATCTGGACCGACAAGTTTTGCTTCACCTACTTCGTCCCAACACAGGGGAGACCTGCACTTTCTCCCATAAAGGGCCTCGTAAGGAGCCATACAAATTATAGATTGGTAGCTATTATTGTAAGCAAATTCCACTAGATATAGAAATTGCTCCAAGAAGCCTGAAATTCTAATACGGATGATCTCAGCATATCTTCTATTATTTGGATCGTCCTCTCAAACTGTCCATCTGTCTGTGGATGAAACGCCATACTGAAATTCAACTTGGTACCCAAAGAACTCTGTAAACTTTTCTAGAATCTTGATGTAAATCTAGGGTCTCGATCAGAAATAATTGAAACTGGAATTCCATGCAGCCTGATAATTTTCTGAACATACAGTTCTGCATATTGCTTTACAGTAAAAGTTGTCTCGACAGGTAGATAATGAGAAGATTTGGTCAGTCTATCCACAACATACTTGGCAACCTTATTCTTCATATTTGGCCACCAGAAGTATAGTTTCAATTCTCTATACATCTTAGTATTTATTGGATGTACAGAGAACGAAGACTAATGAGCTTCTGCTAAAATCTCTTTTCATAGCTCTTCGTCTCTTGGAACGTACCACCTGTTCCTAAACTTTATAATACCATCGTCTGAGCAGCTAAAATTGGAAGAGGTGTCGGACACTTTGCTCAATATATCCATTTTATCCTTTGCATCTACCTTTTGAGCTTCCTTTATACGATCCAAAATGGTCGACCGTATAGTCAAAACTGCAAGTATGGCAGATAATTCCATGACCATCTCCAATTCAAACCTTTGAATCTCTGTTCTTAAAGGCACTGGCATAGCTAACAATGCTGGCTGCATCGTACTCAACATCTTGCTCAAAGCATCAGCAACAGCGTTAGCCTTTCCAGTGTGGTACTTGATTTCAATGTCGTAGTATTTCACAAATTCAAGCCACTTCCTTTGCCTCATATTCAAATCTTTCTGAGTAAAGATGTATTTCAGACTTTTGTGGTCAGAAAACATCTCACATTGCTGTCCATATAGATAGTGTCTCCATATTTTTAATGCAAATACAACTGCCGCTAACTCAAGATCGTGAGTAGGGTAGTTTTGCTCATAACCCTTTAATTGTCTGAACGCGTTCACTACAACATTTCCATCTTGCATCAATACACAGCCCAAAAAATTTTTTGAAGCGTCGCAGTATACTGTAAACTTGCCATTTTCCGCTGGTAGTATCAATAACGGAGCTGTAGTCAATTTCTATTTCAATGTCTAAAAGCTCTATTCACATTCCTCAGACCACCAGTACTTCTTATCTTTCCTTGCTAGGCTAGTTAAAGGCTTTGCGATAATCAAAAATCCTTTCATGAACTTCCGATAATAACCAGCCAAACCTACAAAACTGAGAACTTCCGTAACATTCCTTGGCTGAGGCAAATCTTTCACGGCTTGAATCTTAGCCGGATCTACCTAAATACCTTCTTTAGAAACGACATGGCCAAGAAACTTTGTCCAGCCAGAAATCACACTTTGACAGCTTGGTGTACAGCCGATGCTGCTTCAAAGTCGATAGCACAATCCTCAGATGTTCCTTATGATCCTCTTCAGTTCGAGAATAGACCAGGATATCGTCAATGAAGACGATCACGAACTTGTCAAGAAAGTCCTGGAATATCCTGTTCATTAAGTCCATGAATGCGGTAGGGGCATTCGTCAAACAAAAAGACATCACCAGGAACTCGTAATGCCCATAACGGGTCCTGAAGGCAGTCTTTGGAACATCATTAGCTTTAACCTTCAGCTGGTAATACCCCACGTAGATCAATCTTACAAAAATCCTTGAGCTCCCTGAAGCTGATCAAATAAGTCATCAATCCTCGACAACGAATACTTATTCTTAATGGTCAATTTATTCAGCTCTCGGTTGTCAATGCACATACGTATAGTGTAACGACCCTTAAACCTAACCCTTAATTTCCCATTTAAATTTTTCTTTTCAAACCTCTAATTAAAATTAAAACGTCCATAAAACCATTTAAAGAAAATACCTTAAAATAAGTGTTAAAATTTCTTTGAAAAATAAATTAAAAACATTAAAAGAACATATTAAAACATCGGCCAAAGGAAGCAGGGGTAAAAAAGGCATTTGCCCATGAAAATTCATGGCCGATCGATCGGCCATTTCAGCCGATCGATCGGCTGTAGCCAAAATGGAGGGGGCGAACGATCTCCCCACACATCAGGCGATCAATCACCCCTTGATCGATCGCCGGCCGATCGTTTTGGGCGATCAATTGGCACACTCTCTGGATTTTTCAGAGAGTGCCAATCCATCATGCCATTCGATCGCCTCCTCAGGCGATCGAACAGCATGCTCTCAGGAATCCAAAAATTCCAGAGAGCATCCTCACTTCATTCCCTCTTTTTCTTCTTCTACTTCATCCATCGATTCCCTTGTATAATTTACATAACACTTCACCTTTTTTCCCCATCAAATCACCACTAACATTTCATAACAACCTACTACACAATAACACTACCACCCACATACATATCACTCTCTACCAATCTCTCATTTACAGACTCAAAACTCATTTAAACATAATCGAATTTTATAAAAATGAACCTCGTGGTTCCGTTTAAAAGTTTAACGTTTCCCCATGTTTGAAAATATCGAAAACACTACAAAACACTATATATTATCTATCAAGTCACCAAACATCTTAAAATGAATTATCTATACAACTTTTCCTACGTTTCTATCTATCAAAATCCCAAAAATTTACTTATGTCCCCGCGGGTCAAAATAAGCACCGACTGCCAGTGCACTCCCACTGGCCATTCTTCTCTTCAGGCGGAGGGACGTCTTCCTCACCTGTCTCAAGATCACCTACACCATAGAAATAAAAATGTGAGCTAGAGGCTCAGTAAATCTACTTGAATGCATGTGAATGCTATGCATGTATAGTTTATAAATTATGCATCCTACCTTTTCGCTATTCATTTCATTTATGTCACCGAGGCTTCACTCTCGCTAGATAAGAGCGGCATATCCAGAAATTGGATAGCCCCTCGTATCTAACCGGGGGGAAACATGCTTCATCAGACAGCCATGTCTGAACCACCGCCACTGACGTGACCATCGTTTCATTTATTAACCTTTTCGTTAACATTTCCTTTTTATGAAAATATGCATAGAAATTCTTTTCATGCCTTTAGAAAAACAATGATGCATGAACATATGCTGTGCCATAACGAGATCGAAACATACAAACAATAAACTTAAACAATCAACAACTTAATTAAGCCTAAACCTAACTACCCAATCTAATTACCCAAACACAATATATCTCCAATTCCTCGATTTAACGTACATTCTTATGGTGTAGGCCAAGACGGCCAAACAAATCACGAAGACTTACCTCGCGTCCGTTGAAATTTGAGATCCATCCACAAGCGTTGTTCACCTAAGGCAATTCACAACAATTGTCATTTAAATCAATTCTAAACATCGAGTTTAGAAAATTACAAACTCCTAGCTAAAGAAAATCTATGAAACCTTAAAACACCTCATTGAGGCATTTTATCGAGCAACTCGTGCTCGTGAATTTCCAAACCTCTATTAATGGATTTTTTAAAACTTCCAACCACTCAAAACCTTAATAACCCTCATTAATTCAACTAACTCCTACCAACAACCTCAAATACACCCCTTAGAGCCATAATTACGGTTAACCTATCGATTTCAAACTCTATTTCACGTTTTCAACAAAAATCCTAACGAACCCTAACCGTTTTCAACCCTAGAAATCGAAATCTAAAGCTCCAACACTATAGATTTATACCTTGATTCCAGGAAGGAGAAGGAAATGTGAAGAGTTGAGTTGCCGGATGTAACACCCCTAATACCGTACCCATTTTACCCGTATAAATTTTTCATTTTTATATTTTACATTTTTAAAATAGAACTTTAAAACCTAACGTTAAAGCGGAATTGAAATCGAAACCGAAACCGGAATCGAAATCGAAATTCGTTTGGTAAATCATTTAAAATATAAACTAAAACTATTAATAAAACTTAAATCATTTAAACATTTAATAACATTAAATACAGAGGGGCAGAATCGGAATTTGGCTGCCAAAAGAGGCAGCGATCCTCCTTCAATTTCTCCTGCACTTCGACATTTAACCATACTTACACTTCAATGATTTGCTCTCTGGAATCCAATTTCCAGAGAGCAAATCTTACATTCTTCACGCCAACAATCACCATTACCACCTAAATCAAATCAATTAAACTAAAACGTATTCTAAATTCAATCGACTCGAGTCAGGCTTTGCGAAATCCGACTGCGTGGATAGCTCTAAAAACCGAGCTATCCGTATCAACTTAAAAACAATTCATAACATTTAATTTAAACAACCAAACAGTTCCAGAATTTCTATAACGTTTAAATAACGGTTCTAAACCAAAACATTTTATAACGTTCATCAACAGTTTAAACCAAAACGTTTTACATACAATTACCAAAACGTTATCTAACCCCTATCCCGATCCAAACAACCTAAATATCTATACAATTATCAGATCAAAACATCCCAAAATAACCCCAGAGTCCATACATACATCCCCACGGGTCAAAAGTGCCTCGACTGCCCAGCGCACTCCCACGAGCATCATCCATCAGCTGCTCCTACCATCAGGAGGAGGAATATCATCCTCACATGGGTCACGTAACCTAGAACGTCACCTACACCATACAGACACATATGAGATATGAAATCTCAGTAAGTACGTAAATGCAGATGCATGCGTGGTATGCATTTATAAAACGTGCAGATTACAGATTCATATTCAGATACGTTTCATTCCTTTCAGATACAGAACAGATACAGATTCAGATTACAGATTCATTTTCATTCCTTTCAGATACAGAACAGATACAGATTCAGATTCAGATTTACAGATTCATTTTCATTCCTTTCAGATACAGAAACAGATACAGATTCAGATTCAGATTACAGATTCATTTTCATTCCTTTCAGATACAGAACAGATACAGATTCAGATTACAGATTCATTTTCATTCCTTTCAGATACAGAACAGATACAGATTCAGATTACAGATTCATTTTCATTCCTTTCAGATACAGAACAGATACAGATTCAGATTCAGATTTACAGATTCATTTTCATTCCTTTCAGATACAGAAACAGATACAGATTCAGATTCAGATTTACAGATTCATTTTCATTCCTTTCAGATACAGAACAGATACAGATTCAGATTACAGATTCATTTTCATTCCTTTCAGATACAGAAACAGATACAGATTCAGATTCAGATTTACAGATTCATTTTCATTCCTTTCAGATACAGAAACAGATACAGATTCAGATTTACAGATTCATTTTCATTCCTTTCAGATACAGAAACAGATACAGATTCAGATTTACAGATTCATTTTCATTCCTTTCAGATACAGAAACAGATACAGATCCAGATTACAGATTCATTTTCATTCCTTTCAGATACAGAAACAGATACAGATTCAGATTACAGATTCATTTTCATTCCTTTCAGATACAGAACAGATACAGATTCAGATTACAGATTCATTTTCATTCCTTTCAGATACAGAACAGATACAGATTCAGATTACAGATTCATTTTCATTCCTTTCAGATACAGAACAGATACAGATTCAGATTACAGATTCATTTTCATTCCTTTCAGATACAGAACAGATACAGATTCAGATTTACAGATTCATTTTCATTCCTTTCAGATACAGAACAGATACAGATTCAGATTACAGATTCATTTTCATTCCTTTCAGATACAGAACAGATACAGATTCAGATTACAGATTCATTTTCATTCCTTTCAGATACAGAACAGATACAGATTCAGATTACAGATTCATTTTCATTCCTTTCAGATACAGAACAGATACAGATTCAGATTACAGATTCATTTTCATTCCTTTCAGATACAGAACAGATACAGATTCAGATTACAGATTCATTTTCATTCCTTTCAGATACAGAAACAGATACAGATTAAGATTACAGATTCATTTTCATTCCTTTCAGATACAGAAACAGATACAGATTCAGATTACAGATTTACAGATTCATTTCCATTCCTTTCAGATACAGAAACAGATACAGATTCAGATTATTCAGATTACAGATTCATTTTCATTCCTTTCAGATACAGAAACAGATACAGATCCAGATTACAGATTCATTTTCATTCCTTTCAGATACAGAAACAGATACAGATATAGATTACGTACATTAATTACGGAGTTCATTTCTTTCCTTAAACACGTGCAGAATTCATTTTCTATGACATTGAAATACGTGATGCATGAACAGTTAATCAGCGGAAAGTAAACAAACAACATACATATCAATAAGACAATACAACATAACCTATAACCAACTAACCTGCTACCCAACCTAACAACGTAAACCAAGGAACCCTCAGGGATCCTTGATACAACGACGAGTATGGTGTAGACCTTTCGGTCAAGCAAGTCACGAGAACTTACCTGGAGCGCACTGAATGGCTAGCTTCGTCCACGGGAGTCGCGTGTCTGAGGAAAACACGATATTTACCATTAAAACTAATTTAAACAATTAACGTCCAAATCTAAAAACTTAACTAAAGAATTTCTCCTAAATTCTTTATTTAGCCAATCAAAGCGTTTATAACGTTAATTAACGTTCGATAATTCGAAATCCCAATTAACGAGTTTTTCTCAAAAACTCGGAAAATAAGCCAATTTTTAACTTTTTCGCAAATTGATTTTTCTTCGTCCAATAACGTCAAATACCTTCAATACATACTTAATCAAGGCCAACCTATTAATTACGAACCCTAATTCGCGTTTTTCGTCGAAACCCTATTTGAAACCCTAACACTAATCAGACCAAAAACTCAAAATAAACGCTCAGAGACTGTAGGTACATACCGAGGGTAGCGAGAGGAGAAGAAAGCGTGAAGAAATCGGGACGAACGGAGGTCGGACGGAGGTCGGATGATGAACGAACGCCGGCGGCCTAAGGAGAGGAGTGCTCTCTGTTTCGTGCGCAGGGAGAGGAGAAGAAGAAGTGAGGAGAGAGAGGGAATTTGTGATATTTAATAAAATTGATTTGTAAATTACCAAAACGCCCTTCTTTGATTTCTATATAGATTTCGTTCTTCGGTTCGTTAATCGTCCTGCCATTCGACTTCTCCAAACGTCCCTACTTCACCCATAAGTCAAACTTATTATTTGAGACTTATTAAAACTGTCTGTTCGTAATTCGGACCTCGTTTACTATTTTTACTAAACGTCTTTTATATTTTGAAAAGCGTATTTATTCGGAATATAGCGTTTAAGCTCCGAAAAATCCCGTAAATTTCTTAAAATTCCTATTAATCGTTAGGACTCTAACGACGCTTTCCGTTTGCGAAACTGACTTGATTTGACATATTTAATAAAAATGCCTCATATAATATCTATATATGAATATAATATATTAAATCCAAAAGTCCGTACGAACCGGATATTACATTCTACCCTCCTTATTCAGAATTTTGTCCACAAAATTTAAATCATACAAACAACTCGGGATATCTAGACATCATGTCCTGTTGTCGCTCCCAAGTCGCTTCTTCCACCTCATGGTTCCGCCACAAGACTTTGACCAGTGGGATCTCCTTATTGCGTAAAACTTTGACGGAATGCTCCAAAATACGTACCGGCCTTTCCTCGTAGGTCAAGGTAGGCTGTACCTTGATCTCTGTAGTCGCCACGGCATGTGATGGATCACGTAGGCATCTCCGAAGTATCGATACATGAAACACGTCGTGGATACCCTCCATAGAAACCGGAAGCTGCAGTCTATACGCCAACTTCCCGATCCTCTTCAGAATAGGAAAGGGCCCCATGTAACGAGGGTTCAACTTACCCCTCCTTCCAAACCTCGCGACGCCTTTGAACGTAGAAACCTTCAAATAAACTTCGTCGCCCTCCTCGAACTCTAGCTCACGCCGTCTCGTATCAGCATAACTCTTCTGTCGGCTCTGAGCTATCTGAATACGCTGTCGGATAACGGCAATCTTCTCTGCCATTTGCTGTAAGATCTCAGGACCAACGATGCTGGCCTTGCCAACCTCGTCCCAATGTAACGGAGACCTACACTTCCGACCATACAGAGCTTCGTACGGTGCCATGCCAATAGTAGCCTGGAAGCTGTTATTGTACGAGAACTCGACTGAGGGCAAATATCGGCTCCACGAGCCCTGAAACTCCAGCACACATGCTCTGAGCATATCCTCAAGTATCTGATTCGTCCTCTCTGTCTGACCATCAGTCTGAGGATGGAATGCTGTGCTGAAATTAAGCTGAGTCCCCATAGCTCGGTGTAAACTCTTCCAGAACTTCGAGGTAAATCTCGAACCTCTGTCGGAGACAATAGATATTGGAACTCCGTGCAGACTAACAATCTCCTGCACATAGAGTTCGGCGAGCTGATCCATAGATGACGACATCTTCACTGGCAAGAAGTGAGCCGACTTTGTCAATCAGCCCACAATAACCCAAATGCCATCATGGCCTCGCGTAGTCCTCGGGAGCCCCACGATAAAATCCATGGATGTCTGCTCCCACTTCCACTCCGGAATCGGCAGTGGCAATAATGTTCCAGCTGGCCTCTGGTGCTCTGCCTTAACCTGTTGACAAACTAACAGGTCTCAACATACTGGGCAACCTCCCTCTTCATACCTGGCCACCAGAAGTGCTGCTTTAAGTCCCGGTACATCTTGGTACTCCCCGGGTGCACTGAATAAGCTGAAGAATGTGTCTCAGCTAAAATACCCATCTTCAGGCTCTCGTCGTTAGGCACGTACCACCTTAGGCACCTTAGAAGACTAATCCATAAGGGAAGATATTAAATCGGTTAGAAGATTTTAACCGACTTACCAGGTGGGAGACTTAGTGAAGTTAAGAATAATTAATGAGTAGTAGGCACGTTAGACCTTTGGTGTTGCTTGAATAGAGGTAAGTAAACAAAAACATAGGAGTTAAGATTTAAACGTGGTGACTACTAAGGAAAAATTTAGCACTTCAGGTTTAAGGTTGTGCTAAAGAGTTTCAAGTAGCATGAGTGACTATAGGAAGGATAGCGACGCAGTTAGAGCAGGTTTATAGTGTGTACGGTTTAAGTTAAGAACCGCAAACGTAGGGCTTACCTCCGGTAAGGAAGTAGAAACATTAGTGTTCAATGATCTAGGAGGGTTAAACCTTAATGAAAAGAAGTTTCTGAATCCTTCTCTTGGAAAATAGAGGGGGAAGAACTGAGAATCTGAAGAAGCTTATCAGCAACAAGTTTGTAAATGAGTAGACTGTTGAACAAGTTATCGTGCAGGAGCCAAGCGAAGTAATTAGAACCCGACTAAAAAGACCATCGGGTAATTGTGAGAAGTCTAGCACGACATTTGAGATAAGTACGGGGGATCGTAGATCCAATGAAGAGTTAAGATTAGAAGTTTAACTCAGTGGTTAATGTCGTACGAATCGTGAGCTTTGCAATTTTAAAGAATATGACTCGTATTTGACGAATCGTGACCGATGGATATATAAGTGACTTAAGGTTAGAATGAGTGGCTTTAGAGCAAATCCACAGCGAGACTTAGAGACCTTACTGTGCTCGAGGTTAATGGAGATTCGTGTTAGATAAACGAGCATATTGTTATACTCGATAGGTGGACAATCGTAGTGCAGTTAAAAGAACTTAACGTTGGAGCAAGTAATTTGAGAAGGTCTCGAGGGCGTGAAAGGGTTAGTTACGTATTCAACAGACACGAGATTAAGAAGTATAGAAACTAAAGGGACTTACTTTGAGAAGTCGAAGTTAGAATGAAGAGGAGTTTAGAATTATATTGAAATCTGGGTTACAACCCAGAATTTGGATACAGTGTAGGCATTCAATTTGGCTGGCGTTAGGGAGCTTGGATGTAGCTCCAACCTGTAATAGCCGAACGTTGGGCGGTTTCTTCTTCTCCAGTCGAGGCAAGCAACATTCGGGCATCGTTTCCCTGATTTGCGTCTCGTTGGCCTGTACCCGGTTGACCTCGGCCCGACCTTGGGCAGTCTTTGACGAAATGACCATTCTCTCCACATCGAAAGCATTTGTCTGTGCCTGATCTGCATTTCCCACGATGCTGCTTCTGGCAACTAAGACACAGAGGTCTTTGCGAAGTTCTTCGTGCGCGCTTCGGTCGGCTTTGATCGACTCTCTTCTTGTCCTTCCTCTTGGTACCGTGGTCATGAGGAGCATCCACGCAATGAATCCTAAGTTCTTCTCGGTTAGTCAATAGTTGGAGTTGACGAGATTGTCTATCGATAAGTTGTGCTTGCCGGTCCATGTGCTGTGACTGACGATTTAGTAACTCCGTAAGTCGATCTAGAACGTCATCTCGAGGATCTTTTCCTCGAAACATGTTTATAAAACTCCTATAAAACGAAACAGTATACTTCTTAGAAACCTAAATCAAACAGAGCAGAAAACATACTTACAGTTGATGAAGGACGTCCGCGTAGTGGCTGTGCAGTCGAGCAGTCTACAGAATCGATTTTAAAACCCGGGGGCTCTGATACCATAAATGTAACACCCCTAATACCGTACCCATTTTACCCGTATAAATTTTTCATTTTTATATTTTACATTTTTAAAATAGAACTTTAAAACCTAACGTTAAAGCGGAATTGAAATCGAAACCGAAACCGGAATCAAAATCGAAATTCGTTTGGTAAATCATTTAAAATATAAACTAAAACTATTAATAAAACTTAAATCATTTAAACATTTAATAACATTAAATACAGAGGGGCAGAATCGGAATTTGGCTGCCAAAAGAGGCCGCGATCGATTTCTGTAAAATACAGAAATCGATCGCTGCATGCTTCTTGCATGCAAGCGATCGATTTCTGCTGAGAAGCAGAAATCGATCGCTGCATGCCTCATGGCAGCAAGCGATCGATTTCTGCTTTTCAGCAGAAATCGATCGCTGCATGCTATGCAGCGATCCTCCTTCAATTTCTCCTGCACTTCGACATTTAACCATACTTACACTTCAATGATTTGCTCTCTGGAATCCAATTTCCAGAGAGCAAATCTTACATTCTTCACGCCAACAATCACCATTACCACCTAAATCAAATCAATTAAACTAAAACGTATTCTAAATTCAATCGACTCGAGTCAGGCTTTGCGAAATCCGACTGCGTGGATAGCTCTAAAAACCGAGCTATCCGTATCAACTTAAAAACAATTCATAACATTTAATTTAAACAACCAAACAGTTCCAGAATTTCTATAACGTTTAAATAACGGTTCTAAACCAAAACATTTTATAACGTTCATCAACAGTTTAAACCAAAACGTTTTACATACAATTACCAAAACGTTATCTAACCCCTATCCCGATCCAAACAACCTAAATATCTATACAATTATCAGATCAAAACATCCCAAAATAACCCCAGAGTCCATACATACATCCCCACGGGTCAAAAGTGCCTCGACTGCCCAGCGCACTCCCACGAGCATCATCCATCAGCTGCTCCTACATCAGGAGGAGGAATATCATCCTCACCTGGGTCGACGTAACCTAGAACGTCACCTACACCATACAGACACATATGAGATATTGAAATCTCAGTAAGCTACGTAAATGCAGATGCATGCGTGCGTATGCCATTTATAAAACGTGCAGATTACAGATTCATATTCAGATACGTTTTCATTCCTTTCAGATACAGAAACAGATACAGATTCAGATTACAGATTCATTTTCATTCCTTTCAGATACAGAAACAGATACAGAAACAGATTCAGATTACAGATTCATTTCCATTCCTTTCAGATACAGAAATAGATACAGATTCAGATTCAGATTTACAGATTCATTTTCATTCCTTTCAGATACAGAAACAGATACAGATTCAGATTACAGATTCATTTTCATTCCTTTCAGATACAGAAACAGATACAGATTCAGATTACAGATTTACAGATTCATTTTCATTCCTTTCAGATACAGAAACAGATACAGATTCAGATTTACAGATTCATTTTCATTCCTTTCAGATACAGAAACAGATACAGATCCAGATTACAGATTCATTTTCATTCCTTTCAGATACAGAAACTGATACAGATACAGATTACGTACATTAATTACGGAGGTTCATTTCCTTCCTTAAAACACGTGCAGAAATTCATTTTCTATGACATTTGAAATACGTGATGCATGAACAGTTAATCAGCGGAAAGTAAACAAACAACATACATATCAATAAGACAATACAACATAACCTATAACCAACTAACCTGCTACCCAACCTAACAACGTAAACCAAGGAACCCTCAGGGATCCTTGATACAACGACGAGTATGGTGTAGACCTTTCGGTCAAGCAAGTCACGAGAACTTACCTGGAGCGCACTGAATGGCTAGCTTCGTCCACGGGAGTCGCGTGTCTGAGGAAAACACGATATTTACCATTAAAACTAATTTAAACAATTAACGTCCAAATCTAAAAACTTAACTAAAGAATTTCTCCTAAATTCTTTATTTAGCCAATCAAAGCGTTTATAACGTTAATTAACGTTCGATAATTCGAAATCCCAATTAACGAGTTTTTCTCAAAAACTCGGAAAATAAGCCAATTTTTAACTTTTTCGCAAATTGATTTTTCTTCGTCCAATAACCTCAAATACGTTCAATACATACTTAATCAAGGCCAACCTATTAATTACGAACCCTAATTCGCGTTTTTCGTCGAAACCCTATTTGAAACCCTAACACTAATCGGACCAAAAACTCGAAATAAACGCTCAGAGACTGTAGGTACATACCGAGGGTAGCGAGAGGAGAAGAAAGCGTGAAGAAATCGGGACGAACGGAGGTCGGACGGAGGTCGGATGATGAACGAACGCCGGCGGCCTAAGGAGAGGAGTGCTCTCTGTTTCATGCGCAGGGAGAGGAGAAGAAGAAGTGAGGAGAGAGAGGGAATTTGTGATATTTAATAAAATTGATTTGTAAATTACCAAAACGCCCTTCTTTGATTTCTATATAGATTTCGTTCTTCGGTTCGTTAATCGTCCTGCCATTCGACTTCTCCAAACGTCCCTACTTCACCCATAAGTCAAACTTATTATTTGAGACTTATTAAAACTGTCCGTTCGTAATTCGGACCTCGTTTACTATTTTTACTAAACGTCATTTATATTTTGAAAAGCGTATTTATTCGGAATATAGCGTTTAAGCTCCGAAAAATCCCGTAAATTCCTTAAAATTCCTATTAATCGTTAGGACTCTAACGACGCTTTCCGTTTGCGAAACTGACTTGATTTAACATATTTAATAAAAATGCCTCATTTAATATCTATATATGAATATAATATATTAAATCCAAAAGTCCGTACGAACCGGATATTACACCGGAGAAGGAGAATCTTCTGCGTCGAAGAGAAACGGAGGGAGGCGATGAAAATCGCCAAGAGGGAGAGAGATATGCAGGAGAAGAAGAATTTGCGTGGGGGAAAAGAAAAGGGGTTATGCAATTTTATAAAAATTTGGCTTGGCAATTTACTTAATTGCCCCTCCACTTAATTTCTATTTGTTTCTCCACTTATCTCGTTAATTAATTAACGATCTGATTTCTCCAAATTTTCATATTTCACCATAAATTCCAATTTATTATTAGGGCTCCGTTAAAATTTCCGTTCACAAAACGGACTTAGTTTGACGTATTTACAAAAATGTCATTTATATTGGAATAAATCAAATCCCATAAAGCCGGGTGTTACATTCCATCCACCTTATTTAAATTTTGTCCTCAAAATTTGACTATACAAACAATTCAGGATACTTCAACATCATATCCTGCTGTCTCTCCCAAGTAGACTCCTCAACATCATGATTCCGCCATAGAACCTTCACCAGCGGGATCTCCTTATTGCGCAATACTTTGATAGAAGACTCTAGGATTCGTACTGGCCTTTCCTCTTATGTCAGCATTGGTTGCACTTCGATCTCTCTTGTTTCAACAACGTGTGACGGATCACGCACGCATTTTCTGAGCATGGATACGTAAAATACATCGTGAATACCTTCAATAGATGCCGAGAGCTGTAACATGTACGTCATAGTTCTGATCCTCTTCAAAATATGAAAGGGCCCAACAAAACGAGGGTTCAACTTGCCTCGCCTTCCAAATCGCATAACGCCTTTAAACAGAGAAATCTTCAAATACACTTTGTCACCTTCCTTAAACTGTAATTCCCTCCGTCTGGTGTCAGCATAATTCTTTTGGTGGCTTTGTGCTATCTCTATACGTTGTCTAATAACATCAATCTTCTCCGCTGTTTGCTGCAAAATATCTGGGCCGACTATGCTAGCCTCACCTACCTCATCCCAATATAACGGAGACCTACATTTTTGACCATATAACGCCTCATACGGAGCCATGCCAATTGTGGCCTGGAAGCTGTTGTTGTACGAGAACTCGATCAATGGTAAATATCGACTCCACGAGCCCTAAAACTCTAGCACGCAAGCTCTAAGCATATCCTCAAGAATCTGATTCGTTCTTTCTGTCTGCCCATCATTCTAAGGATGAAACGCCGTGCTAAAATTCAACTGAGTTCCCATCGCCTTATGTAAATTCTTCCAGAACTTTGAAGTAAAACTGGCATCTCTATTAGAGACAATCGAAATAGGCACTCCATGTAACCTGATGATCTCCTACACATACAGCTCGGCGAGCTGATCCATACAATAGGTCATCTTCACTGGCAGAAAGTGGGCTGTCTGTAACGACCCTAAAACCTACCCTTAATTTCCGTTTAAATTTTTTTTTTTTTTTTTATACCCTAAACTTTAACTTAGCGTTCGAGCGGAAATAAAACTTTAAATCAGAACAGTTGAAGTCTAAACATTAAACCATTTGATTAGAACTTAAAAACAACTTAATTAAACTTAAAACAATTATTAAAAACAATTTAAAATTTGATTAAAGATTAAAACCATCGGCCAGGGGTAAAACTGTAAAGACCAGAGAAACAAGGGGGGGCCGCACGAACGCACATCTGTGGGCGTTCGTGCGTCCCACTAGTGGCCGCTCGAGCGGCCATGCAAGGGCCGCTCGAGCGCCCCTTCTTTTGCCACGGGCGCTCGTGCGCAGCCCTTCCTGCGCCCGAACGCCAACCTCTCTGGAAAACCAGAGAGGTACGCGACCCGGCGCCCCTCGACCCGCACCCGTACGCCAAACCCTCTGGATTCTTTCTTCTCCCTTTTTTTTTCTCTCGCCCCGTAGACAACTCACACACACCCTCCCTTTCCCTTTTCTTCACCATTTCATCAACACACACATAACAACACACCCATCACGATACTCTATCCATTTCTCCTTCCTTCATCATTCATCAATACATTTCACAAACATACTTCGTCACACATACATCACATACGCTATATATAAAAAAAACTATTCACTAACTCAAAACACGATCGAACATAACCAATTTCATGAAAACGAACCGCGTGGTTCCGTTTAAAAGTTTAACATCCCACTGTTTGAAAAACGTTTAAAACTTTACAAAATACTTTCTATTTCCTATCCAGATCCAAACATCCTATAATGTTCTAACAATTTCTATCCAAAATAACCCAAAATACCTATGTACGTCCCCACGGGTCAAAATCACGCTCCGACTGCCAGCGCACTCCCACGGGCCTCCTCCCTCAACATGCTCATTCTTCAGGCGGAGGGACATCTTCCTCACCTGTCTCAATATCACCTACACCATAGAATTTAAACACGTGAGCTAGAGGCTCAGTAAATCTAAGTGAATGCACGTGAATGCTATGCGTATGCTGATTTAAACTATGCATCGTTTTCATTTCTTTCATTTCAGTTCATTTCTTGTCACCGGGGCTTCTCTCTCACTAGATAGGAGCGGCACATCCTGCGATTGGATAGCCCCTCGTATCTAACCGGGGGGAAGACATGCTTCATCCGACAGCCATGTCTGAACCACCACCACCGACGTGACCATCGTTCCATTCGTTTACCTTTTTCATTTGTAAATACATGCATAGAAATTCGTTTTTCATGTTCGTTTTTGAAACAATGATGCATGAACAAATGTCGTGCTATAAACAACGTATAACGAGTAGAAACATACAATAATAAGGTGACAACTTACAACATAACAAGCCATAATTCTAACTACCCTTTCTAAACTACCCGGACGCATCTCCAATATCCTCGATCGACTCAATTCGTACGGTGTAGGCCTAGATGGCCAAACAAGTCACAGAGACTTACCTCGGGTCCTTAGCAAATGAATTTAGCTTGACGAATCTCTTTTTGTAACTTGAAACCTAAAGCACATCAACTTCAAAATCAATATCTCCAATCAAAACATCTCAATGCAACTAGTTTTAAAACCGAACATCAACAATTCCAAGCCATCTAATCCAACAAGAACATAGACATGTGTGGCACTTTAAATGAAGCATTTCAAACCAACACAAGCAAATCAGTTGACTTTAATCATAAAAACTAAGATTCTAGCTCGAAACATGAACCAATTTCGAAAAATTATAACTTCATCTACAAATGTCGAAACGGCTTAATTCCAAAGGCCACGGCTTCCTTAAGGTATCTTATTTAATCCACAAAAACAGTTTTGCGAGATAAAATCGGGAAGAGGGTCAAAATGCATCGGAACAGTGACCTGCCCGGATTTTCGTTTTACCATTTCACTTAAACTTTGAAAATTCATAACTTCTCCAATTCTTATCCGATTTCAATGATTCAACATGCTATAGAATCCTTAAAACGTCTAGTTTAACATGGTGGAGTCTATTTGCTAAAAAGCTAACTCATTTAGTGCCAGAAAAACGAAAACCGAACTGGTTGCGGAAATTCTCCAGTTTTTACACAACAACTTCAAAAATTCATAACTAAATCAATTCTTAACGAAATCGAGTGATTCAAGTTGCTATAGACTCCTTAGAATGTCTACTTTCTAATGGTGAAACTCATTTATCAAAAACTAAACCCAATAAACGGCAGAAAATCAAAAACCGAAGCTGCCCTGCATTTTCCAGTTTGCACATTTAAATCATCAACCCAATCCATCCAATAATGCTCAATAATCATCAATAAAGCGATAAATAACCTATTCTAACAAAACCCGGCTATTTTTACGAAATCCATACGAAACCCTAAATGTTTAAATCTCTAAAAATCGAGAACTAAAGCCGGAAAACGCTAGAGACTTACCTAGAATCGCGAGGGGAAGAGAAAACGTGAAGAACGTTTGGTGATCGGAGTGGAGGAACCGGCCGATTGAAGCTCGTCGCCGTGGAGAAGCTTGAAGTTGCCAAGAGAGGGGAAACAAATTCCTCTCTGGAATTGGCGTGAGGGAGAAGAAGGGCTTTGCCCTATTTTATTAATTAAATTGTAGAAAAAGACAAGTTTGCCCTTCACCATAATACTCTATCCATTTCATGATTTATTCTATCGATCAAGATTCTCTAAAATTTCTTATTTCTCTAAAAATCTTTATTAATTACTAGGGCTCTAATAAAACTTTCCGTTCGTCAAACGGATTTAATTTACTAATTTTTACGAATTAAACCGCTATAGGGTTAAAAAGGGAAATTAAGCGTTACTCCTCGATTTGAATTTCTTAAATTCCCATATTTCTTCTAAAATTCACATTAACCATAAGGGTTCCATTATAACTTTCCGTTTATAAAACGGGCTTGATTTGGTATATTTACGAAAATGCCATTCATATGCGGAAAATCTAAAACCCGAAAAAGAACCGGGCGTTACACTGTCTTTGTCAAACGGTCCAAAATCACCCAGATACCGTCGTGCCCCTTCGTCGTTCTCGGGAGTCCAACAATGAAATCCATAGAGATTTGCTCCTATTTCCACTCCAGAATAGGCAGTGGCTGTAAGGTTCCGGCTGGCCTTTGGTGTTCTGCCTTAGCCTGTTGACAAACTAGGTAGGTTTCCAAATACCTAGCGATCTCTCTCTTCATGTTCGGCCACCAGAACTGCTGTCTCAAGTCTCTATACATTTTGGTTCTCCCTAGATGCACAAAGTATGCCGAGGAGTGTGCTTTGGTTAAGATCTCTCTTTTCAGCCCATCATCGCTAGGCACGTACCACCTGTGCCTAAATTTCAATACTTCTTTATCTGTCAGGTTAAAATCAGACAAACCTTCAGATGTCATACTCATTCGATGCCTTTCACACTCCAAATCCTTCTGTTGAGCTTCTCGTATCCTGTCCAAAATCGTCGGTCTAAGAGAAATGTTGGTGAGCATGCTGGACAACTCTACCACAATCTCCACATCAAACTTCTCAATCTCAGACCTCGGCATCACTGACATTGATGCAAGCGAAGGCTGGCTCGCAATAGGCATTCTGCTCAGGGCATCAGCGACCTTGTTTTCCTTCCCTTGGTGGTATTTAATTTCAAAATCATAATCTTTAACGAACTCTAACCACCGCCGCTGTCGCATATTAAGTTCTTCTAAAATTCACATTAACCATAAGGGTTCCATTATAACTTTCCGTTTATAAAACGGGCTTGATTTGGTATATTTACGAAAATGCCATTCATATGCGGAAAATCTAAAACCCGAAAAAGAACCGGGCGTTACACTGTCTTTGTCAAACGGTCCAAAATCACCCAGATACCGTCGTGCCCCTTCGTCGTTCTCGGGAGTCCAACAATGAAATCCATAGAGATTTGCTCCTATTTCCACTCCAGAATAGGCAGTGGCTGTAAGGTTCCGGCTGGCCTTTGGTGTTCTGCCTTAGCCTGTTGACAAACTAGGTAGGTTTCCAAATACCTAGCGATCTCTCTCTTCATGTTCGGCCACCAGAACTGCTGTCTCAAGTCTCTATACATTTTGGTTCTCCCTAGATGCACAAAGTATGCCGAGGAGTGTGCTTTGGTTAAGATCTCTCTTTTCAGCCCATCATCGCTAGGCACGTACCACCTGTGCCTAAATTTCAATACTTCTTTATCTGTCAGGTTAAAATCAGACAAACCTTCAGATGTCATACTCATTCGATGCCTTTCACACTCCAAATCCTTCTGTTGAGCTTCTCGTATCCTGTCCAAAATCGTCGGTCTAAGAGAAATGTTGGTGAGCATGCTGGACAACTCTACCACAATCTCCACATCAAACTTCTCAATCTCAGACCTCGGCATCACTGACATTGATGCAAGCGAAGGCTGGCTCGCAATAGGCATTCTGCTCAGGGCATCAGCGACCTTGTTTTCCTTCCCTTGGTGGTATTTAATTTCAAAATCATAATCTTTAACGAACTCTAACCACCGCCGCTGTCGCATATTAAGTTCTTTTTGCTTAAACAAATACTTTAAGCTCTTGTGATCTGAGAACACCTCACACTGCTGCCCGTACAGATAGTGTCTCTAGATTTGTAAAGCAAAGACAACTGCTGCAAGCTCAAGGTCGTGTGTAGGATAATTTTGCTCGTACAGCTTCAACTGTTGAGAAGCATAAGCAATGACCCTACCTTCCTGCATCAATACACATCCCAGTCCAATTCTTGAGGCATCACAGTAAATACTGAGCTTATCACCCTCAACTGGCAGTGTCAGAACTGGGGCCGTAGTCAATCTCTGTTTAAGCTCCACAAAGCTCTTTTCACAAGCAGGCGACCATACAAACTTTTCATTATTTCTCGTCAAGCGGGATAAAGGGACTGCTATCATTGAAAACCTCTCTATGAACTTCCTATAATATCAAACCAAACCAAGAAATCCACGTACCTCTCGCACGTTCTTAGGCTTTGGGCAATCTCTAACAACTTCAATCTTTGTTGGATCCATCAAAATTCCATCCTGAGATATGATATGGCCAAGAAAACCAATCCGATCAAGCCAAAACTCGCACTTGGAGAACTTAGGATACAATTGATGTTGGCACAGAACTTTCAGAACAATTTGCAAATGCTCCTCGTGCTCTTCCTTTGTCTTTGAATAGATCAAGATGTCATTAATGAAGATGACGACAAACTTGTCTAAATACTCCTTAAACACACGGTTCATCAAGTCCATAAACGCTGTAAGAGCATTCGTAAGTCCAAAAGACATCACAAGAAATTTGTAATGTTTGTACCTCGTTCGGAAGGCCATTTTCTGAACATCTTCCCTCCAGACCTTCAACTGATAATAACCCGAGCGTAGGTCTATCCTCGAAAATACTCGTGCACCCTGTAGTTGATCAAACAAGTTGTCAATCCGGGGCAGTGGATACTTATTCTTCACCGTTAGCTTATTCAACTCTCTGTAATCAACGCACATTCTGAGAGTTCTGTCCTTTTTCTTCACGAACAGCATTGGTGCACCCCAGGGAGAAAAGCTGGGTAAGATAAACCCCTTGTCTAACAACTCCTCTAACTAAGACTTCAGCTCTTTTAATTCAGCATGTGTCAATCTGTAAGGATTCTTTGATACCGGCGCAGAGCCTGGATACACGTCAATGACAAACTCGATCTCTCTGTCTGGCGGTAATCCGGGAAGATCGTCAAGGAAGATCTCAGAGAAATCTCTAACCACCGGTAGGTCCTCTAGTTTTACCTCGCTGAGTAATCAAGTATCAATCACGGTAGCCAGATAAACAGAGCATTCGCCCTTAAACTGCTCTTGAACCTTCATAGAATAAGAAATAGGCAACCCACTCGACCTATTTAATGCCTGATATGAGAACTCTTCCTTATTCGGAGGCCAAAAAGTTACCAACCCAGATTGACAGTCAATGGTGGTAAAGTGACGTGAAAGCCAATCCATCCCTAGAATTAGATCGTACCGCTCTATGCTAATAACTATCAGGCAAGCATAGAGGGTATCAATCCCCACCGAGACAATGTTGCCTTGGAAGACACGATCAGACTGCATAAGAGCTCCCGAAGGCAGCATCACTCTATACTCATACTCAGCCAACTCAGATACTAGCTCCAATCTAATCATGCAAGCAGTTAAAATGAAGAAGTGCGTAGCGCCCGTATCTATTAGAGAAAATACTTGTACACCCATGACTAGAATAGTACCTGATATGACATATGGTTGTGCCTTGTCGTCAACATCTCAAGCCTCAGTAAATGCGAAGATCCTCAGCATAACTATTCGCTGATCTTTGCCCTGTTGATTTTGGCTGGTTGATTTCGGTCCAATAACGGGCAGTTCATGATATAATGGCAAACCTCTCCGCATCTATAACAGCTGTTGGTACCCAACAAACACTCTCCAAAATGTTCATTCTGGTACTTAAGACAAACAGGCTTCTGAGTAGCCCCTTGAACTTGCTTCCCTTTGCCATGATCATTTCCTCCTTCATAAGGCCTTTTAACGCCTCTTTGCTATTGTTGCTGTAGCTGTTGTCTTCTAGGTTGCCAACCCCGATTCCGTATTTGAGGCTGGATCTCACGAAAGAAGCCCTTAGCAGGCTCCTTCGGCTTAACACAGGTCAACTCCACAGCCTCTAACTCCAGGGCTCTCGCAGCGATGTCCTCGTAGGGCACATCTAGAATGCTGGATACTATAAGGTTCTTTCGAATCTCCCGATTTAATCCATCCATAAATTGTTGCACCTTGTCCTCATTATCGCTGACTAGGCGCGGTACGAATCGGGATAAATCTTCAAAATTTCTGATGTACTCCGCCACTGTATTGGTCTGCTTCAGCTGCGTAAAATCAGCTCTCTTTACCGCCCTCACAGTATGGCTGAAATACTTATCAAAGAACACAGTCTTAAACCGTTCCCACCTCATCATTTCCACATCCGTCATCGCCTTAACAGAATCCCACCAAGATCGGGCATCCAATGCCAGGTGGAAAGTGACGCACGCGACCTTTTCAGCATTGTCCACCTTGGCATAGGCCAACATGTCCTCCATCGTTCGAACCCACTCCTCAGCGATAGAGGGGTCCGTAGATTTCAGTTGAATATTGGAGGCCTTAGCTTTTGAAATCTCTCCATGCTGTGGTTGTCCGGAATTACTATATCTCAAGCCCTCTGGTTTTCTCGGTTTACTAGACTTTCAATCTGTTGTGCTTGCCTGTCCATATGCTGAGCCTGACGGTCCAGCAAATCAGTCAGCCTATCTAAGGCATCGTCTCTGACGTCTCTACCTCGAACCATTTTCTATAACTCCTATAAAAGTTAAAACAAATAATTCTATGAAATTGAATTCAAATAAAGCAATTAAACGTACTTACAGTTGATGAAGGATGTCCGCGTAGTAGCTGTGCAGTCAAGCAGTCTACAAAACCGTTTATAAAACCTGGGGGCTCTGATACTATAATTGTAATGACCCTTAAACCTAACCCTTAATTTTTCGTATAAATTTTTCTTTTCAAACCACTAATTAAAATTAAAACGGCCATAAAACCATTTAAAGAAAATACCTTAAAATAAGTGTTGAAATTCCTTTGAAAAATAAATTAAAAATATTAAAAGAACATATTAAAACATCGGCCAAAGGAAGCAGGGGCATTTGCCCATGAAAATTCGTGGCCGATCAATCGGCCATTTCAGCCGATCGATCGGCTGTGGCCAAAATGGAGGGGGCGAACGATCGCCCCTTGATCGATCGTCGGCCGATCGATCGCCCCTTGATCGATCGACGGCCGATCGATTGCCCCTTTTGGGCGATCGATCGGCACACTCTCTGGATTTTCCAGAGAGTGCCGATCCATCATGCCATTCGATCGCCTCCTCAGGCAATCGAACAGCATGCTCTCTGTAATCCAAAAATTCCAGAGAGCATCCTCACTTCATTCCCTCTTTTTCTTCTTCTACTTCATCCATCGATTCCCCTGTACAATTTACATAACACTTCACCTTTTTTCCCCCATCAAATCACCACTAACATTTCATAACAACCTTCTACACAATAACACTACCACCCACATACATATCACTCTCTACCAATCTCTCATTTACAGACTCAAAACTCATTTAAACATAATCAAATTTTATAAAAATGAACCGCGTGGTTCCGTTTAAAAGTTTAACGTTTCCCCATGTTTGAAAATATCGAAAACACTACAAAACACTATATATTATCTATCTAGTCACCAAACATCCTAAAATGAATTATCCATACAACTTTTTCTACGTTTCTATCTATCAAAATCCCAAATATTTACTTATGTCTCCACGGGTCAAAATAAGCACCGACTCCCAGTGCACTCCCACGGGCCATTCTTCTTCAACGTGCTTATACTTCAGGCGGAGGGACGTCTTCCTCACCTGTCTCAAGATCACCTACACCATAGAAATAAAAATGTGAGCTAGAGGCTTAGTAAATCTACTTGAATGCATGTGAATGCTATGCATGTACAGTTTATAAATTATGCATCCTACCTTTTCGCTATTCATTTCATTTATGTCATCGGGGCTTCACTCTCGCTAGATAGGAGCGGCACATCCGGCGATTGGATAGCCCCTCGTATCTAACCGGGGAGAAAACATACTTCATCAGACAGCCATGTCTGAACCACTGCCACTGACGTGACCATCGTTTCATTTATTAACCTTTTTGTTAACATTTCCTTTTTATGAAAATATGCATAGAAATTCTTTTCATGCCTTTAGAAAAACAATGATGCATGAAAATATGTTGTGCCATAACGAGATCGAAACATACAAACAATAAACTTAAACAATCAACAACTTAATTAAGCCTAAACCTAACTACCCAATCTAATTACCCAAACACAATATATCTCCAATTCCTCGATTTAACGTACATTCTTATTGTGTAGGCCAAGACGGCCAAACAAATCACAAAGACTTACCTCGCGTCCGTTGAAATTTAAGATCCGTCCACGAGCGTTGTTCACCTAAGGCAATTCACAACATTTGTCATTTAAATCAATTCTAAACTATCGAGTTTAGAAAATTACAAACTCCTAGATAAAGAAAATCTCCTAAACTCTAAAATACATCATTGAGTCATTTTATCGAGCAACTCGTGCTCGTGAATTTCCAAACCTCCATTAATGGAGTTTTTAAAAATTCCAACCATTGAAAACCTTAATAACCCTCATTAATTCAAGTAAGTCATACCAACAACAATAAATACGCCCCTTAGAGCCATAAATACGGTTAACCTATCGATTTCAAACTCTATTTCACATTTTCAACGAAAACCCTAACTAACCCTAACCGTTTTCAACCCTAAAAATTGAAATCTAAAGCTCCAAAACTATAGATTCATACCTAGAGTCGAGGAAGGAGAAGGAAACGTGAAGAGTTGAGTTGCCGGAGAAGGAGAATCGTCGGCGTTGAAGAGAAACGGAGGGAAGCGATGAAAATCGCCAAGAGGGAGAGAGATATGCAGGAGAAGAAGAATTCGCGTGGGGGAAAAGAAAAGGGGTTATGCAATTTTATAAAAATTTAGCTTGGCAATTTACTTAATTGCCCCTCCACTTAATCTCTATTTGTTTCTCCACTTATCTCGTTATTTAATTAACGATCCGATTTCTCCAAATTTTCATATTTCACCATAAATTCCAATTTATTATTAGGGCTCCGTTAAAAATTTTCGTTCACGAAACGGATTTAGTTTGACGTATTTACAAAAATACCATTTATATTGGAATAAATCAAATCCCGTAAAGCCGGGTGTTACACATAGACTCATCCTTCTTTTTAACGAATAGGACCAGTGTGCCCCACAGAAAGAAGCTAGGACGTATAAAGCCCTTGTCCACCGATTCTTTTAATTGTGCTTTTAACTCTTTCAATGCCACCGGTGCCTTGCGATAGGGGTTCTTTGATATCGGCTCAGCACCAGGGTATACATCTATCTCAAACTCTACTTCATGATCAGGAGGTAGTCTCGGTAAATTGTTTAAGAAAACTTCCGCGAAGTTCTGGACTACCAGAATGTCCTGACGTTTTACCTCACTTTGCCTTTGCGTATCAACCACGTAGGCTAGGAAGCCTACACATCCTGATCTCATCAGTTATTGAGCTTTCATAGAGGGCACAACAGGCATCTTGTGTCTCTTCGGTATCGCCTGATAGGAAAATTCTTTCTCATCGGGACGTCTAAAACATACTAATCTTGATCTACAGTTAATGGTGGTGTGGTATCTAAACAGCCAGTCCATTCCCAGAATTACGTCATATCCTTTCATATCAATTATGACAAGATTTGCACATAATTGCTAGTCCCCTATAGATACTATGTCCCCTTGCACCGCCTGATCAGAGTGCATAAACTCTCTGGATGGTAGCATAACACTATAATGTTGGTCGGCAAACACAAAACATAAATTCCATCTAAATAAATATTCCTTGGCTATGAATGAGTGTGTGGCCCCCGTGTCTAACAATGTATATGAAGGCACATTGCAAATCAGAATTGTATCTGTAATAACAGTATGTTGCACGTCATCATTATCATCGATCATCGTAAAGACTCTCAGAGTTACTCTGTTCGATCTCCTATCTGGCATCAGGCAATCCTTAACTTGATGGCCCTCTTTGTCAAACCTGAAGCTACGGCCTGTAAGAAGTCTACACTTTCCAGAATGACTCCTCCTACACACGGGACATATAGGAAGTTGAGGAACTCCCTGGGATCTCCCTTAGTTAGTAGGGGTGTCATTGGTCCTTTTTGTGCCCTTATTCTGCTGCTGTTGCTGCCACCCCCTGTTTAGTTGTCGCTGTGGATACATTTCTCTCGAAAATGTTCTAGGTGACTCTTTCTGTTCTAGAACTTTATTTCCATCACTTCAATTTGAAATGCCTTGGCCACCACTCTGGAATACGACATATCGTCAGCCCCAGTCGTTATAACCCCTATGAAGATGTCCATCTTTAAACCTTGGACATACTGATGGAACTTGTTTTCCTCGGTGTTCACCAGATGACTAGAGTAACGTGAAAGAGATTCAAATTTCTAGGTATACTTTGCCACCATTCCATTATGCCGCAACTGAGAAAACTCTATCATTTTGCTCTTTCTCACATTACGGTCGAAATACTTCTCGTAAAAGGTCTTTTAGAACTATTCCCAAGTCATGTCTACTTCAACTGTTGTTGTCTTTACACTGTCCCACCAGTGTTCTGCATCTTGGGTAAGATGAAACACTACACAATTAACCTTCTTACTTTCTTCAACCTCGGCATACTTGAACATCCTTTCAATCCCTTAGATCCAATCCTCAGCGTGCGTTACATCCATAGAATGTCCATCGAATGTTGGAGGTCGAAACCTTTCTTTGCTCGTGTCATGCAAAGCATTCGTATGGTTGTTATTCCCGTTGTCCTCTCTAGCCACCAGTCGTTCTATCAGACGGGATTGGGTACCTACTAGTTCAATCAATTGCCGAATAGAATCGTTCATTTCGTCGGCTACTCCTTGTCATCCTCTAACCATATTTGCAAGTCCTATACATAGTGACAAACTTAATTTAATAAGCTGACATGAAAACTTAACTTAAACACTTACAGTTGGAGGAGCGGTCTCATGTGCAGATTGAGCAGTCGACAGTCTTTGGAAACATTATTAAAACTGGGTGGCTCTGATACCACTTCTTGTAATGACCCTTATGTCATCACAGGACTTGACATGACTTTCACTTTACGTAAGACATTTTCAGTGTGAAATTTTTTGACTTTTCTTTAAAACATGAAATCGACTTCGAGGCTTTTATATACTTTAGAAATCCTTAGAAAACATGTTTGAAAGACTCCTTAGGGGTAGGATTGCGTTATGTTAAAAATCATAATTCTAAGTAAAACAGCCAAATAGAAAGAGTGCCTACCAGTCGACACTTGTTAAGACCGGCCAACACTTTGTTTGACTCTCTTTCCATCGATCAATATTCAGGGTCGACCTCTAGCAGCTTTTACACTAATCGGACGACACCTGCATACACAGGTCAACACTTTGTTTCTCTCTGTTTTCATCGATCGGTCTTCGTGGTCGACACCTACCAGGAGGGGTCGACACCTCTATCGGTTTTTACATTAAACTAGCCGACACCCCTACAACCAGGTCGACACTTATACAAACAGGTCGACACTTCTACAACCAAGTCGACACCTCGTTCTTCTCTGTTTCCATAGGTCGACTCTTGTGGTTGACACCTCTCATGTTTGGTCGACACCATAGGATTACGGTTGACACTTGAAGGCAGAATTCATTTACCAGAAACTTCCTTTCATCTCCAAACACCTAAAACATCTATAAAACACTACAAATCTAATAATTATACTTAAAATGTAGTAACATTAAAGCCATATCGACATCAAAGGTACGTCTAAACTGAACATACCCATGCAGAAGAAACGCAAACATCTCCATAATACATCTAGTATTCCAAAACATAAGTCTAACTAAACATCCAATCCAACAGACGGTTCAAACTCGATCCAAAAATACCACTTATATACAACTCTCATAGTTTGCAACGTCTCCAGACTGTGTCAATCAATCCCCAAGAGCTCGTCCCCCCAACTGCTACTGATCATCATCCTGAGGCTCTACGTCCTCAGCACTACGGTCAGTACCTACATCACAGAGTTCATCATATGAGCCTAAAGCTCAGTACGATCATAACAAGAATATATGATGCTCGTGCTATGCATGATACTTTTTAAAACAGATACATACTTTACTTTTCATTTAGTTTCACTGACAGAGTAGTTAAATGGGCATGTTAGAGGAATAGATACTAGAAATCTAACATGTGTCCCTCCGGCCCAGGTCCGCCCCAGGATCCGCAGAGTTTTAACCGCCCCCTGGCTCACCTAGCGGTAAGGATCCACAAGGCTTACGGTGGACGAATTGTACACTATTCCCCGTCCCACAAATTAACTGATACATTACATTACATGACACTTTCTTATCTTTCTTACATGAAACCTATGCCTAAAAACTTTTCATGATTTCATTGAAAATGTGGTGCATGAACATACAGTGTGCATAAGCATAAACAGTATACATATCCTGAAAACGTAAAGCATAACATAAACCACTAGGATAAGTTAGTCAAGTAATATTCCTAACATAACTACCCATCGGTGTACCCCGTTAAAACATAAAACCTAGTACATTCATGATGTAGGTCTTAAGGGCCAAGTACATACAGTATGAACTTACCTTGGGTCCGTAGAAAACTTTGCCCTTGTTCAACGTTCTTTACGTCACAAACACCTATTAACGCAACAGTCTGAAGCATTAAAATCCAACCAAATTGGAACAAGGTCCAATACTTATCAAACAAATACATAAGTCAATTCAAATAGCTTATACCTAATCAACTATCAAATTCTAACAATTTTTATTCAAAATCTCAGTTTTTATCAAATTTTCCAAGCCAAAGTTTAAACGATCATAACTTCCTCAATCTCCATCCATTTTTGACGATTCAAAATGCTACGGAAACCTTATAACGTCTAGTTTTATAGAAAAAAAAAACCAAAAATAGGGCTAGAAATCCAAAATCTTGGACTGCCCTGTTTTCCTTTTATTTTCCATAAACAATACCTATATTTGCTTCAAACTTACACTTCTATGCATTTACTTCTTCCTTAAATCATTAGATAAGTTTAAATCCAAGTAAACATCGATTTAGGGAGAGGAAATTTCCAGATTTTTAGAAATCACTGAGTCTACTTCAAAACTCCATTCAAAACTTAAGATATCATCAACTAACCTATATAATGCATAAACCAATGAAATCTTACCTTTAAGCTAGGAGAGAAGCTTCACGGAGGAAGAAAACGTCAACAATGGTGGGAGGAAGAAAAGTTACATGAGGAAGAAGAAGAAGAAGAAGAGAGAGAGTTAATAGGTTTAAACTTTACCTTAATTAGATTTAACTCCCCTCATCTTTCCTTAATTCAAATTTCACCCACACCTTTTTCTCTTCTTATTGTTTGAATCCCTTTTTGCTATTTTCGTCTTAATTAAAAATCTCATCCATAATATTAATAAAATATTTGTAAAAAATATTTTAAGGACAAACTCATGAATAGAAAGGTTGGGTGTTACACTTTAGCCAGTGGATCAAATTGCATCTTTCATCTCAGCCATCCATGTGAAGTTGTAGACAAATTGTTCAAAAGTTTGGCTGGGCCCTTCTACTAACTCTTTGAGTTTTCTTTTGCAATCAAACCCTCCAACCATCCTTTGGTCTATATAAGCATAGTTATTGGTGATTGTAAGAGGTTGTTGTTGAATGAAATAGTGGCTGTTTTGTTTAGAGAAACCAAGGCGGTTTGAATACCGAAGGTAAGCCTCGGTGTGTGCTCACCCAAGATGAATGCGCCTCTATTACCTCCAAGCTCAAGGTTGCTTGAAGGTTCTTATTACATCCTTCTCTCCACTCTTTCAAGAGTTGGAAACCAGAAGAAAGTGGCCAAAACTGTTTCCCAAAGTTGCATTTTCTTTCCTTGGAAAGAAGAACATGCCGAGAGCCTCAAAATTTTGCTCATTGTCCAATCTCGCGTTTTCTTGTATAACTTCATCTACATAACTTCTTTTGCTCTGAAAACTAAAAGTGTTTCTTACCAATCTCAATATAACTTGCACCACAATTTTCAAGTGATTTGGAGTACGTTTCCCTTCAGAAATTTGGCCTATTTTAAGGTATCCTCAGCATGGCCGAGCACCGAGAGGTTTAACGGTTTATGTGGGAGGAAACACTCCCTTTTGGCAGGCTGTGGCCTATCATGTGGTATCAGAGCTAAGGCAGCTTCCATTGTGTGCTTCTAATAGTATTGGTTTGCTTTTTCCTTCATATTTACATTACTGCAACTTATTACTCATTTCGGTTTTACATTCACTACATTTGTGCCTTGAACCGATCTATTTAGTGTTGTTGTTTTTGCTTATTTGTTGAGTGATATTTTTTAAGCACATCTTTGTTAACTTGTATGGACTTAAGCATGAAAGTTTAACATCTGAAATCTTGCTTAAAACTTGCTGTTTTCATTGGTTAAAAGTGTTAGTATTCTTTTTTATCACAAACCGAGAATAACATGAAATGAACCAAAATTTTATTAAGTATTAAGCCTGTTTTCTTTCACCATTTTAATTTCTATAAACTTATGATCGTTTAGAACTAAAGGCAATAGCTTTGCATCAAGCTTGGTCATTATTTTTCTCAAAAAATCCGAAACCAAAATTGCATGAAATCTATTTTTGTGAAATTTGACTTAGTCGAGTACTTGCTATATGTATTGTGTTCTACTTGTTATTTTCCTTGATGAAGGATGCTTAACCTTACGATCTAGACTTAGGATAAAGTGTTAGTAACAAGAAACATATGTTATTTATTGCTTAAAGTAGATTGTGATTTGAATCTTTGCTTTTTTTAGTGGAACCGAAAAGTGAAAAGTACAAAACCTAAAAGCAACTACCCTTTTTTGCTTGATTTTGTTTGCTATCTTACATTTGCATAAGTACGAAAGTTTAAGTTCACAATTTTGTCTTTTTCATTCATTTAACTTGCTCTTTATTAGCTTAGTTAGTTTTTTGTTTTTTTTTTAAGTGGAAAACAACAATCAATATGCCTAAAATTTAGAGGATTAAAATCGAGGATTAGTTACACATACCTAATTAAGAATCCATTCATAAAACTTAAGTTAGTAACATGAAGATTAGAAGTGGAATCACTCATGAATCAAACCAAAAATTAAGTCAAGAACCGAACCGAGGCAAAGAGATACCCTAAGCCGAGACTCACACCCCTCAAGAGGGAGAGTTTAGCTTACAATGAAAACTTAATGATTTAACGAGAGAGGTTAGTAACCTAAGTCAACAACTTATTGACATAAGCCTTCACTTAAAATTAGTTATGGAAAAGGTTGGACAAGACAACTATAGAGTACTCTCTCAAGAGACCAACCATAGGAGAACCGAGCACCCTAGGAGGAGGTTTTGAGACCAAGAATCATCCCAAGATGATGAAAGGAATGAAAATCCAAGGAGAAGATTCTAAAACTATGACTACTTTGACGAGGATGAGTGGACCTTAGATGAAGAAGAAAATATTCGTCTAAACCGTCAAAGAGATATTGAGGACTTTAGGAGTGTTAGGTTGCATATTCCCACATTCAATAGAACGTGTGATAAAGACACATTCCTAAATTGGTTGGACAAAGTTGAAAAGGTTTTTGACTATCACGAATATTTCGACAAAGTCAAGATCCAACTAGTGTCAGTCGAATTATCGGCTTTGTCAGAATATCCCAATGGGGTTATCTCTAATATTTTGCCTTTGGGACTAACAATTATCGGAATTATGACGTAAAGTCCCAAAGGCAAAATATTAGAGATAACCCCATCACCACATGGAGAGTTATGAGATCACTCATGAAGAAGCAATTGTGCCTAGCCAGTACAAACAAGAATTATACCTACAAGTACAGGACCTAAAACAAGGAACTCAATCGGTTGAAGAGTAACTCATAGACTTGAAACCCTTAGAATTCGTGAGGAAATGGAAGAACCTAAGGAACAGGTTATCGCAAAATTTATATGTGGATTGAACCAAGACATTGGAAATACCATGGAGTTACACCCTTTAGTCCCTGGACTCAATGGTGCAAATGACTCTAAAAGTTGAGAGACAAATTAAGAGAAAGGGAAAACCAATTATACCCCTAAGTTCACCCCCAAGTTTACCCCTAAGCCATCGAAGACCAACAAGACCCTTACTAGGTTTGAAGGAAAGAAACCTTTATATCCTAACTTGCCTCCTAAAGAATCAAACAGTAAGACCATAATTCCCAAGGAATCAAGTGGTAGAGTTGTAGGAACAAGTGCCAATGGAACGAGAGCACGAGAAATTAAGTGCTACAAGTGTCATGGTGTGGGTCATTTTATGGCTCAATACCCAAATCGATGTGTGATGATTATCAAGGAAGACACGGGAGAATTTGAGAGTGAGGACGAACAAGAAGAAGAAGAAGTAAGTGAAGAGGAGAATGACCTGAAGACGAAGTTGTTCACGCTCCAGAAGGACCTTTACTAATGGTCAGGAGACGAGTCCTCATATCAAAGAGCACAGAGGAAGATTGCCACGTGAAAACATATTTAACAGTCGTTGACTAGTCAAAGATAAATTATGTTATGCAATCATTGACGTAGGAAGCTATGCTAATGTAGCCTCCAAGGAAATGGTTACCAAATTAGTACTAGAGACTAGGACACATCTCCACCCTTATAAAATTTGATGGCTAGATGACATGGATGATGTCAAGGATACCAATCAAGTGACTGTCGACTTTGCCTTAGGTAAGTACAAGGACTCTTTCCTTTGTGATGTAGTGCCCATGAGTGCAAGTCACTCACTCTTAGGCCGACCTTGGAAATACGATTGTAAAGTGACTCATGACAGCTATACCAACTAATATTCATTGAATTTATGTAGTAAAACAATTAAGTTAGCACCTTTGACGCTCGAACAAATAGCAAAAGATGATGAGGCTAGGAAAGAATAGAAAAATAAAGCAAATCTCTTCATGACTAAGAAAGAGCTAGAAGCATCGGTGCTTAGAGGTGAACTTTTGATGATGGTATTATTCTGAGATAGGTTTTTAGAACTAGGAGTTATACTCATTCCCATACAAAACTTACTCAAGCAGTTCCAGGACGTTTTCCTGAAGAGTTACCCCAAGGATTACCACCATTGCGAGGGATAGAGCATCAAATAGATTTACAACCTGGGCCTGTGATGCCAAGCTGACCAGTGTATAGAATGAACCCCGAAGAAACAAAAAAACTACAATACCAAGTGCACAAATTATCGGACAAGGGTTATATAAGAGAATTAATGAGTCCATGTGACGTGCCGACATGGAAGGATAGAAATATGAGAATGTGTGTATATGGCCGAGTCATCAACTAAATTACGAATAAATATAGATTTCTCATTCCTAGGTTCGAGGACAGGTTGGATGAGCTCAGTGGAGCTTCGATTTTCTCTAAAGTAGACCTCAGGAGTGGTTATCATCAAATAAGGATGAAAGAATGTGACGAATTGATGACAGCCTTCAAGACCAAGTATGGGCTGTTTGAATGGATGGTCATGTTATTCGTGCTATTAAATGCCCCTCGTACATTCATGCGTTTAATGCACCATGTACTAAAAGAATTTCTAGAAAAGTTCATTTTCGTTTACTTCGATGACATATTGGTATACAGTCTTGACCTTCCCATACATCTTAACCACCTTAGTATCCTTTTTCAAACCCTTAGGAAAGCTAAGCTATACAGGAACTTAAGAAAGTGTTCATTTGGACAAGACAAAGGTGTATTTTCTACCATTTCCAATGACGGAATGGAAGCAGATGAGGATAAGATCAAGGCCATTAAGGAGTGGCCTACCCCTAGTGGAATATCAAAAGTTCGTAGCTTCCATGGATTAGTCTCATTCTACCGGAGGTTTATAAAAGACTTCAGTTCAATAGTTACACCACTAACTAAGAAATGGAAAAAATTTGTATGGACCACATCTTGTCAACAAAGCTTTGATAAGATTAAGGACAAGTTATGTCATTCACCTGTACTAGCACTTCCCGATTTTAGTAAGGTGTTTGAGATAAAAAGTGATGCCTCTGGAGTTGGCATTAGAGCCATTCTTATGCAATAGGGTAAATCGATTGCATATTTTAGTGAAAAGCACAAAGGAGCAGTGCTCAATTATTTGACTTATGACCAAGAATTTTATGTTATCATACGAGCACTAGAACATTGGCAACATTACCTCTTGTCGAAAGAATTTGCTATATATACTGACCGCCAAACATTAAAACACATCAAAAGTCAGCATTAGTTAAACAAGAGGAACACAAAAGAGGTGGAATTTTTAGAAAGATTTCCTTACACCCTCAAGTACCTTAAAGGAGAAGACAATGTTGTTGCCAATACACTATCTAGGAGACGCACTCTTATAACAGAGTTAGGAACTAGATTCTTTGGGTTTAAATGGATCAATGGAAGTTATGAATCCGACCATGATTTTGGATCCTACTATACCAAATGCCTAGACAAAGTCGAAGGAGATTACCTTATCATGGACGGCTACCTATTGAAAGGGAACAAGTTGTGCATTCCCAATAGAAGTTTAAGAAAGTGTCTCGTGAAGGAAGCCCATAGTGGAAGATTAACTAGTCATTTCGGGGAGAAGAAAACTGACGATATGCTTTAGGAGCATTTCTTCTTGCCCCATATGATGAGAGATGTGCACCGACTGGTAGAAAAATGTGTCATTTGCAAGAAGGCTAAGATTAGAGTCTTACTGCGAGGATCATATTTGCCATTACCCATACCCACTCACCCTTTGGTCGAGATTAGCATAGATTTTATCCTAGAATTACCACAAACAGCTAGAAGCAAGGATTTCATTTTCGTAGTCGTAGATCAATTTTCTAACATGGCACACTTCATTGCTTGTGCCAAGACTGATGATTCATCCAATATAGCTGATTTGTTCTTCCAAGAGATTGTTCTATTGCATGATATTCCACATTCCATAGTCTCAGATAAAGACACTAAGTTTTAAGTGCTTTTTGGACAACATTATGGAGGAAGATAGAAACCCAGTTGTGTTTTAGCATATTCTATTATCCACAAACTGATGGAGAGATAGAAGTAGTTGACGGGATATTAGGCACCCATTTAAGGAGCATTGTAGGAAAAAAAATTATCAGACAGGTATATACTTTTGCCAGGATTAGAATTTGCCTATAACTGGAGTGTCCATTCCACTACTCATCAGACCCCCTTCGAGGTCGTATATGGATTCAACCTCTCTACACTACTAGACCTTGTGCCATCACCTATCAAGGATTTAGCTAATCGATAGGGGCCAACAAAGCAGCACAAATTAAGAAACTATATGAAACATAGTGTAAGGCCATCGAAAAGAAAAATGAAGGCTACATCAAACAAGCGAACAAAGGTCGTAAAGAAATTATATTTAATGAGGGAGATTTAGTTTGGTTACACTTACGAAAGGAAAGGTTTCCAGCCAAAAGGAAATCCAAGTTACTACTAAGAGCCGATGGGTCATTTAAGGTGTTAGAGCAAATTACTTACAAGTTAGAGTTGTCGAGCGATTATGGAGTATCAGCTACCAATATCTATCACCCTATATAGGTGATAAGGAAGACATCAAGGAGGCCAAATTAAAGGATTTGAGGGAAAATTCTCTATCACTTGGGAAGGATGATATGCCTGAGAGGGCCATTACTCGATCTCAAACAAAGGCTAAAACTTTATCTAACCTATTTACTAACAATTTTTTTTTTGTTACAGGTGGTGATAATTTTAATGATATATTTGAAGACTAGGATAGGAAGGTTAATACAAAAGACATGGAGCAACGCGTGCATATGCTCACATGGGAATCAAGGAAGGGAAATCATGAAGAAGGAATTTGTCTTCCCTAAAAATCATTTTGTAACTAAACACTCTAGTTTTATGTTTTATTTGTATTTTGTTGGCCAACATTGGCCTTTTATGTAATCTTATTAATTGTATGCATCATAAGCATTAGGATTAGATGTATGTCAGGATAGATGATAGTTTGGAGTTGGTTTCTTTTACAAATGCATGGCTTGCACGCAAGGACCACTCGGCTTAAGAAAAACTGCCCTTTTAGGCACCAATTTGGAGTGGGGACCATTACCCCTTTTGGCCGATCATTTTGCTGCCCTTTGAAGATGTTATGTTGGAGTTTTCTTTCTTGGAGAGAGCCTTGTATCAATGACATGACAACCTTTAGCCATTGGATCAAATTTCATCTTTCATCTTGGCCATCCAAGTGAAGTTGAAGACAAATTGTTCAAAAGTTCGGCCGAGCCCTTCCAACAGCTCATTTAGTTTTGTTTTGCAACCAAACCCTCCAACCATTCTTAGGTCTATATAAGCATGGTTACTGGTGATTGTAAGAGGTTGTTGTTAAAGGAAATAGTGGTTGTTTGCTTTAGAGAAACCAAGGAGGTTTGAATACTGAAGGTAAGCCTCGGTGTGTGCTCACCCGAGAGGAGTGCGCCTCTATTACCTCCAAGCTCAAGGTTGTGTAACGACCCATTTTTCAAACGTCACTAAATTGACTATTCATAAAAATGCTTTGGAAAATACTGTACATCTTCAAAATGGCTCAAAACGTGTAAATTTTCTTTTTAAAACTTCATAGAAAATGTGCGTTAAATATAGTTAAAACTTTTTTTTTTGTGGCACTATTCATGTGAATGGTAACTTTCACTGTTCACGTGAATAGTACTTGCACTGTTAACGTGAACAGTGCCGCCGATTACTCGCCCCTTGAGGGCTAGTGATCAGCTCATAGAGTAAGTAGATAATAACCCCACCTAAATGCACCCCACCATCTCTCAATCGTTCCATCTCTGCCGGCTTCTCCTGCACTATATTTTGGGTAAAAAACTTGCCCAGAAGCAAACTTTGACCCCCCTGGGGCGATTGTTTGCCCCTGTGGGGCGACTGATCGCCTCTGAGGCAAATTTTCACCCCTACGAAGCTGATTGATTACCTCTTTTTAGGCCAACCATTGGCGCACTCTTGGGTGGGCATTCTAAAACGCCCAGTTTTGGGTGATCATTCGCCCATCTGGGGCGAATGATCAGCGCCTCCTCTGTCCCCTGGTATATTTTCCATCAATCTAAAAATCATACACTCATTTCAAAATTTATCTATACAATTCATCTCAATAAATCATCCTAACGGATCATAACATCATTTTCTTAAAAAAACAAAATGATAGAAAACCATGTTATTTTCATAAAATGTAGAGGAAGCTTTAAACGTAAAAATAACCCATGTTTCGAAAATCTACTTTCAAAACAACTTTTAAAACTAACAAATTTGTGTTTTCCAAAAGTTTTCCCAACTATTTATACAATTATCCATATCATCTTTACCTAATGTTCCCAAAATACCTATACATTCATCTCCACGGGTCAAAAATCACTCCAACTGCACAGCACACTCCCACGAGCATCCTTCTTCAGTCTGTTCGTTCATCTTGTAGGGGAACTTCTTCCTCACCTTCTTCCTCACTTTCTTTAAGTTCTCCTACACCATAGAGATGCCTATGAGATAAAACTCAGCAAGCCTACGTAAATGACAATGCATGAACATGCATGCAATTTTATGAATTCAGTCCATTCATTCCTTTTTCAGTCTGTGTCAGTCTTTGGCTATCGGAGCATCACTCGGCAGATGAATAGGGCACATCAAGCAATTAGATAGCCCACACCATCTGAAGGTAGGAAAACACGCTCATCATGGAACGCTATGTCTGAACCTCTCCCGATAACCACCATGGGGGTTGTTTACATGATACTTTGATACTTGCATTTCCTTTTCATGAAATCAACGTATAAATTTGTTTTCATGTCATTTGATAAAGCAATGATGCATGGACAAATAAAATGCATAACATAAAGTTTAAATAAGTTGAGTACCATCAAAAAAATGCATAATCTACGAAACAACTAATCCTAGACTACCAAACCAAAGCATATAAATATTTCATTACTCCAAGTTCCTCAACAAGCATAACTGATATATGGTGTAGGCCTAGGCCACAGTAAGTCACGAGAACTTACCTGGCGTTCTCCGCAAACTGATCTCCCTCCGTAAGCTTCGTTTACCTAGGGCATTTCGAAATTTACCATTAGAATCGATCTTAAACAACCAAATTCCGAAACTAAACGAAATTCCTAGCTAAGGCAATTTTCTAAAAATCTCAATTTACTTCATTCGGGATTCTATCGAGCAATTCGCGCTCACAATTTCTATAACCTCCATTAATGGCTTTTTCAACCACCAAAAATTCAAACAGCAACCATTAATTAAACTTACCTATCACCAATAATCATAAATACTCCATCAATGGGCATTAATACGGTAAACCTAACAATCTCTCAAACCTAAACCAAAAACCCTAACCTTTTTAAGCCGTAAAAATTAGAAACTATACTTCTAGAATACTAGAGTCTTACCTAGAGAATCGATTGGTTGAAGAAAATGGAGGAAAACGTTGCCGTAGGAAGAGGAATCGTCGGCGTGGAGGAAACGTTGAAGGGGAGAAGAGAAAATCGCAGAATGGGAATTCTGAGAGGAGAAGTTGTGAAATGAGGAGTTAAGTGTTTTATTATATTAACTTGTCAAATTACCCTTTTGCCTTTTTTACTTAATCTTTTACTTATTTCGCTATTTCGCCTATCTATTTGGTTTCTCCGAAATTTTCTTATTCCACCAAATATTCCAATAAACTTCTCGCTCTTAAAAGGGGCTTAATTTACTATATTTACGAATATAACCTTATATAACAAAAAATTCAAAAACCCAAAAAACCCAGGTGTTACAGGTTGCTTGAAGGTTCTTATTATCATCTTTCTCTCCACTCTTTCAAGATTTGGAAACCAGAATAAGGTGGCAAAAACTGTTTCCCAAAGGTTTTTCTTTCCTTGGAAAGAAGAGCAAGCTGAGAGCCTCAAAATATTGCTCATTGTCAAATCTCGGATTTTCTTGTATAACTTCATCTCCATAACTTCTTTTGCTCTGAAAACCTAAAGTGTTTCTTATCACTCTTAATATAAGTCGCACCTAAAGTTTCAAGTGATTTTGATTATGTTTGCCTTTAGAACTTTTGGCCTATTTTAAGGTATCTTTGGCTTGGTCGAGCACCAAGAGGTCTAACGGTTTGTGTTGGTGGAAACACGCCCTTTTGCAGGCTGTGGCGTGTCACTCATGAAGGTACCTTACACTAACCATAATGATTTGAAATACTTCATGAATAAGGAATCATATTGCATCTTAAGCATGTGGCAACACTCTAGTAAATTCCTATAATGTAATTTTTTTCTTGAGTGGATTAAAGTTATGTGATAAGATCTTGGATTATTTTTGGATATTGGTTTGGTATAATCCTTTGGAACAAAACTGCTTATTTTGAAAAAATAGAGAACAAAGCTAAGAAGAGGTTTTATGAGGTCATGATTAAACAATATCTATGGCCACCCTCAAGGAAAGTTGAACACAAAAGGTTTGAAGGAACCCAATGTTTCCCTAGTATGGGTTGATTACACCTACTTGGTTTGCATTTGTTCATGTTCTCCTTCAAGCATGGGAAATTCAAATCCAAGCCTGGGATCGATAAACTTTTCAAGGTTCTAGAGAAAATCAACACTTTCAATGTGCAGGACTTGTCTCCATACCTAGTGTAATGCCCAGAATTTTCAGTATTCTACTTATTGGTGTTATGTTCGTAAACGGAGAAATTTAAGGTCGTTTCACAAGTAAGAAGTTTTGTTAAAACCCTAAGAATTAATTGGGAGATTTAGTGGAAAAAGGAAATTTTGGAGAATCCAAATCGATGGGCCAAATAGCAAAATAGTTAGAAAGTTAAGTGGAGGGGCGAAAGAGTAATTTTTGAAGGTTAAATTTAATAAAAAACCAAAAACTCTTCCTTCTTCACATTTCATGATTTTCTCTAGAGAGCTTCTCCCTCCCTTAAGTGATTTCTCTCTTCTTCATCCAACAGTTTCTCAAGCGGCCAACGATCCTTCTCCAAACGACATCTTCTCTTCTGATTTCTTCCAAGATCAAAACCCTAGGTAAGGTTCGAGTATTCTAGACGTTTAGTTTTGGTATTAGGGTTGAGAATAGTTAGGGTTTTGATTTTGGGTTTTGAAATGTATAGGTTTATGTTAGAATTTGATGAGTGTTGTGCCTAGTAGGCCCATTACACGATGTTAGACCCGAGCCCACACTTTAACTAACACACTTGTCTCTTTTGCAGATCATGGTTCGTGTGAAGACTTGGAGGACACCGTGGATGACTTGAAGTGGGAGATTAAAGTAAGGGACGTCAACCAACTAAAGCATCTCATCATGTGGAAAGACTAAAGAGGCACCTTAATGCTCACATGAGAATTTGTCTTCCCGAGCTTTGATATTTGTTGCTTTTTTGAAATTTTGAACTTATTGGCAAACGTTAGCCTTCTTTTTTAAACTTTATTAGATGAATGTTAGGATTAGTTGGTGGCTTGGTTTATGCCTTGGCCCATTGAAGTTGAAGACGTGGCTCAAGCCCAAATGATAGTCCATCAAAACCCTCCAAGCCCAAGCCCAAGCCCAAGCCCACCATTAGGTCTATAAATTCATGGCATTGGTTTTTGTAACTTTTTTGGATGATTTTTATGAGCAACCACAGATTTCTCTCTCAATAGAAGAAAGCTTGGAGCAAAGAGCTTCTAAGGTAAGCTCGGTTGACAACAATCGAGGGGTTGTGCCCCCGAAACCGATCTTCAAGCTTGGTAACTTGTAAGAACAGATTTGTCATCTTCTTCTCCATTCTTTTGAGAGTGGAAAGTAGCAAGAAATGGCTGTAACCGATTCCTTGAATCGAGTTCTCTTCGTTGTAAGAAACTCTTGCCAAAAGCTCCATTGAAGCACTCATTGGCCGATTCTCAGATAACAGTCCATAAATCCTTCTTCTCAACAAATTACCACATTTTTCACCAGCACACATATCACTCACTTCACAAGACTCACCTAAAATTTTTTTAAATTCCGAGCACGTTTGTTATTTCGTTTGCATTATTTATTCTCAGCTTTGTCAGTTTTGTGTCACCCGGGAACTAACAGTCTTCTTCGAGTTCTTGAGTCCTATTTTCAGGTCGGAGCTCAACATCTGGTATCAGAGATTGGATAGCTCCCTTGGGGTTAGGGAAACAAGGTTGGTTTGGTTTTCCAAACCCATTTGGTTGCCCAAAACCGAGGCACCAAAACTGGGTGCTTGCTGTTCTTCATTTCAGTTTGCTGTTCTTACTGTTTTGGCTTTTCATCTTGTTTTATTTTCTTACAAAAACAATTCCGATAACGTTTATTAGTTTTCTGCAACTTTGAGCTTGAGTTTTTGAAAATTATTCCACCATTTTCGTGTTGCTTATTTTCCTTCCTCTTTTGGTAGAACATTGGCTAACAATTTGTGTACTTGTTGTTTTATTTCCTTTTCGGGTTGGATGACTTGGCTGCTGTGTTTACTTTTCCAACACTTATGAACATGTTTCTAATAGTTACAGATCTGAGTATGAAGAAATAGCTTTGTAATAACATCATTTTTGTGATTGGTTTGTTGACTTAAAATTTCAAAAAAGAGTTGTTGTTAGTGTTTTATTTGTGCTACTTTGCTGCTACTATTTGCATATTTCAAATCCCCTAATATTGTGTCTGTTTATTTGCTACGGTTTTAATCCATTAATCTGCTGAAGCATCCTCCTTTAACATTTGAATTGCATTGGTAAAGTAAACGTTACTAAAAGGAGTAAAAGCTAAGTAAAGTGCACAACCTGAATTATCCACTACTTTTTGTGTTGCTTTATGTCGCTTTCACTATATGCTTTGATGAGATTTTAATTAATAACGTTCTGTTGATAAGCTAATTAGTTGCATCTTCATGTTTAGATTAAATATAACAAGTTCACTAAGATGTTATAGAGCATGCACGAATCGGTTGTTATCATTTAGTGGATTCAAAACTTGTTTGATATTGAATTTGACCTTTCCCCCTTAAAAACAGCCATAACTTTGGCTACAAGTGTCAGTTTTTTATGAGCCACCCGACAAATCGAAGCTATCGAAAAGATCTACAATGGTGTTACAAGCTATGCCTGTGAATATTACGTTTTGATCCTAAAAAATATCATCTAAGCCCTTAAAAATGCATTTTAAGATTTCTAGGTTTGAATTCTACTAGTTAGGTTCACTACTTGTCCTTCCCTAACTCACGGATCAACTACAACCTAGCTCAATTGCCTTCCTCAAACATTAGAAATCACATGAATGAAGACTAGGAGTGGAATTAACCGAGAGCTAAACCAAGATATGAATCAATAACCGAACCAGGGCAAGGACCTTCCCCAACCCGAGGCTCACTCCCCTCAAGACGGAGAGTCTAGCATGCAAGGACAATTGGATGGCCTTAGCGGAGAAGTTAACCTTATAGGCCAACAACTAAAAGACTTAACCCTTAGCATGAAACACATAATGGAAGTCCTTACTACGACAAGTCCAAATGAAGCGTCCCGAGAACCCCCATCCCCACCTACATTTAGACTTGGAAATCCTAGGAGCAGATTTCAAGAACCAAATCTCACCTCAGACGAAGAAAGACCTGAATATCCTAGGAGAAGAAACACGCTTTACGAGGAGGACGAAGAATGGACCATAGATGGGGAAGAAACTTTTTGACCAAGTAGACGAAAGGAGTACGAGGACTTTAGAAATGTAAAGTTACATTACCCCTATTTGACGGCACATGCGATGGAGATACCTTCTTAAAATGGATGGATAAGGTAGAAAAGGTCTTTCACTATTATGAGTACTCTGATAAGGTAAAGATCCAATTAGTATCCATAGAGCTATCGGGATATGCGGCCCTCTGGTGGTCCAATATCAAGCTCCAAAGACGACGGATAGGAGATACTTCCATTACTATATGGAGGACAATGAAGTCACTCATGACTCAGAGGTTCATACCGACCCATTACTGTCAAATCTATTCATTCAAATTCAAAACTTACGACAAGGAACTCGATCCGTTAAAGCTTACCTAGCCGAATTTGAAACTCTAAGGATACGAGTAGATATGGAAGAATCGGAGGAGCAGGTTATTGCTAGATTCATTCGAGGATTGAATAGAGACATAGGGGATCTAGTTAAAATACACCCGACAGAGTCCTTAGATGCAATAGTTCATATGGCCATGACGATTGAGCGGCATCTTAATAGAAAGAGAAAATCCACCTACCCGCCTAAGTTTACCCCCAACATTCCTTCCAAAGTCACCCCTAAGCCAGTCGAGCCAATCAAGCCCTTCGACAAGGCTGAAGGAAAGAAGCCTTTTAACCCTAGTTGGCCACTTAAGGAATCCAACAGCAAAATTTTAGTAAATAAAGCCAACCTACCTAGAGCAAGAGAAATCAAGTGCTATAAATGTCACGGGCTAGGTCATTACATGGCTGAATGTCCGAATCGGCGAGTGATGATTATCAAGAAAGATACGGGAGAAGTTGAGAGTGAGGATAACCACGAGGTAGGAGTAAAGGACAAAGATGTCGAGGAGAGTGACACTGAGAATGAAGTCGTGAGCGATCCCGAAGGACCCTTGTTGATTGTTAGGAGACCAGTCCTCGTGACTAAAAGTTCAGGAGAGGATTGCCAATGTGAGAATATCTTCCATAGTAGATGTCTTATCAATGATAAGTTATGCTATTTAATTATAGACGGAGGAAGTTGTACCAACGTGGCATCCGACGAGTTAGTCTAGAAGCTAGGATTAGAGACGACTACACATCCCCTCCCTTATAAGTTACGATGGTTAGATAATAGGGATGATGTCAAGGTCTCTCGACAAATGAGAGTAGATTTTGCTATGGGAAAATATCAAGATCCAGTATTATGCGATGTCGTACCCATGAGTGCCAGCCACTTACTTCTTGGATGAACCTGGCAATTTGATCGTAGTGCACACCACGATGGACGTTCCAATTACTATTCCCTCAAGTTTGGTGGTAAGACAATTAAGTTAGCACCCCTAACCCTCGAAGAAATATCAAAAGATGATGCCGCTAGAAAAGAAGCAAAGAATAAAGCCAATCTTTGTATGACTAGATCGGAGATAGAGGCATCGGTGCTTCGAGGAGATCCCACGATCCAAATATTATTTCGCGATAGAGTTATAGAGTAACAACCCTAAAACTGTACCCATTTTCCCGTACATATTTTTTTTATACTTAATTAAACTTAAGCGGAATTGAAATCTACATTTTAAACCACTTAAAACAAAACCATTTATGAACTTAAATCTATTTAAAACAATTAAAACATTTATCAATTGGTCAGGGGCAGAACCGGAAGGCAGAGGAAAAAGAGAAGCTGCGACTGGTCGCTGCAATACAGCGATCAGTCGCTGCATGGTGCAGCGATCAGTCGCTGCATATGTGCAGCGCCCGATCGCTACACTGCAGCGATCCGTCGCTGCATATGTGCACCGATAATCTGCTGGTAGCGACCAGAATAACTTACCTCTCTGGAATCCGAAATTCCAGAGAGTAACTTTCAACTTTTCATACATTTTCATTACTCATCTATGTACCCTAATTACACGATCTAAACCCACGTTAAACTTCCATGAAAACGAATTGCATGGGTACATTTAAAAATTGTCAAAATCCTCCTGTTTTCAAATTACTAAACAATTCCGAAATAGACTTCCAAACGATTATAAAACAGTTTGTCAAAACGTTTAAAAGTTCAAAACGTAAACCTATCAACTACCAGAACCAAGCATCCTAAAATGTCTATACAATTATCAGTCCAAAAACCCTCAAAATCTATACATACATCCCTACGGGTCGGTTAAGCATCAACTGCGCAACACACCACCGCAATCTATCTTCCGTCAACTGCCTCACACATCAGGAGGAGGAACGTCGTCCTCACCTGGCTCGATGTCACCTAAAACGTCACCTACACCATACAGACACACTATGAGCTAAAGGCTCAGTAAATTCTACGTAAATGCAGATGCGTGCAGTGCATATGGAGTTCGGAAATCATGCATAACATACAGAGAGTCGTAGACAATATATCACCAAGATCTCATCCCCCTAACCGAAGGGGGCCCATCCAGCGGTCGGACTACCCCGTGTGGTTAGAGGAGGGGGGTACACGCTTACAAGACATACAGCCGTGCCTGAGCCCCACCTCGCGTGACCAGATAACAGATTACGTTCATTAATTATACTACATGAGATGTGGTATCGGCCAGACCCTTAATCGGCCCGCACGATAGATCAATAGCCCCCAATTTCTGGGCCACATTAATTTTTCTGAAAACATTGTGCAGAAATTCATTTTCATGCCAAGCTAAAATACGTGATGCATGAACAGTTCAATATAAATGTAAACAAACAAGCATGCGTACCATCAAGACTTTAATTGAAATAACCTACAAAACGTTTAAACCTAACTACCCAACCAAAGCAATTTAAAACAAACAATCCACTAAGATCCTCGACGCTACATCGAAGTACGGTGTAGACCAATCGGTCAGAGTAAGTCACGAGAACTTACCTTGAGCGCGCTGAACTTCGAGCTCTGACCACGAGAGTCGTTCGCCTGAGGCAAAACACGACATTTGCCATTAAAACCAGTTTAAGCTACTAAACGTCCAATTCAACAAAACCTTAACTAAAGAAATTTCCTAAAGCTTTAACCCAATTCATTGAGCTATATTATCGAGCAAATTACGCTCGGCACCACAATTCCTAATTTACGAGTTTTCCCTAAAATCTCGAAATTTCTCAAATTATAACATTTTTCCTAAATCCACTAGATTAGTCCAATAACGTCCAATATATCCTTTATATTCTTAAACACGATAAACTTATTAATTACGAACCCTAAATCGACATTTTTATCGAAACCCTAAACGAAAACCCTAATGATAAACTCAACGAAACTCGGAATTTAACGCTCTAAAACTATAGAATCATACCTAGGGTTGCGAGAGGAGGAGAAAACACGAAGAACGGAAGTCGAACGGAGGAGAAACGGAGGTTGGAATGGAGGAGGCGTCGACGGGCAGAGAGGAGAAGCTCTCTGGTTTTCATGAACGCCAGAGAAGAAATGAGGGAAGTGAGGGAGAGAAGAAATAAATTTGTTTTTAATATAATTTGGCTTGCAAAATTACCATTTTGCCCTTCCTTTAAATTTTCTATTTGTTTCGTCCTTCGTTTCGTTAATTGACTAGCGATTTAGTTTCTCCAAACTTCCTTATTTGACCCATAAGTCCAACTCATTATTTGGGATCTATTGAAACTGTCCGTTCGCAAAACGGACCCCGTTTACTATTTTTACTAAAACATCTTTTTACACTTCGAGAAATGTAATTACTAGAAATATAGCGTTATTACTCCGAAAAATCCCATAATTTTCTTAAAATTCCTATTAATCGTTAGGTTCGAAATGACGCTTTCTTTTCGTAAAATGGATCTGATTTGACATATTTACCAAAATGCTAATATATATAATAATATAAAATTCCGTACAAGCCGGATATTACATTCCACCCACCTTATTTAGAATTTTGTCCACAAAATTAAATCATACAAATAATTCAGGATATTTAGTCATCATATCCTGCTGTCGCTCCCACGTAGCCTCTTCCACCTCGTGGTTCTGCCATAAAACTTTGACCAGCGGGATCTCTTTGTTGCGCAAAACTTTAATGGAAGACTCCAAAATGTGTACGGGCCTCTCCTCGTAAGTCAAGGTAGGCTGTACCTCGATCTCTGTAGCCTCCACGGCATGTGATGGATCACGCAAACACTTCCGAAGCATAGACACATGAAATACACCGTGGATACCCTCCATAGAAGCCGGAAGCTGTAGTCTGTACGCCAACTTCCCGATCCTCTTCAGAATAGGAAAGGGTCCCACATAACGAGGGTTTAACTTACCCCTCCTTCCAAATCTCATGACGTCCTTAAACGGAGAAACTTTGAGATAGACTTCATCGCCTTCTTCAAACTCTAGCTCTCTCAGTCTCGTGTCAGCATAGCTCTTCTGTCTGCTCTGAGCTACCTCTATACGCTGTCTGATAACTGCAATCTTCTCTGCCGTTTGCTGTAGAATCTATGGACCAACGACGCTTGCCTCGCCAACCTCGTCCCAATACAACGGAGACCTACACTTGCGACCATACAAAGCCTCATACGGTGCCATGCCAATAGTAGCCTGGAAGCTGTTGTTGTACGAGAACTCAATCAGAGGCAAATATCGGCTCCACGAGCCCTGAAACTCCAGCACACAAGCTCTGAGCATATCCTCAAGAATCTGATTCGTCCTCTCTGTCTGACCATCAATCTGAGGATGAAATGTTGTGCTAAAATTAAGCTGAGTCTCCATAGCTCTGTGCAGACTCTTCCAGAACTTCGATGTAAATCTCGGATCTCTGTCTGAAACAATCGAAACTGGCACACCGTGCAGTCTGACAATCTCCTGCACATACAGTTCGGCGAGCTGATCCATCGAAGAAGTCATCTTCACAGATAAGAAATGGACCGACTTTGTCAATCGGTCCACGATAACCCATATGCCGTCATGGCCCTTCGTCGTTCTTGGGAGCCCCACAATAAAATCCATGGAAATCTGCTCCCACTTCCACTCCAGAATCGGCAGTGGCAATAATGTTCTGGCCGGTCTCTGGTGCTCTGCCTTTACCTGTTGACATACCAAACAGGTCTCAACATACTTGGCAACCTCCCTCTTCATGTTCGGCCACCAGAAATTCTACTTTAAGTCCCGGTACATCTTAGTACTTCCCGGGTGCACTGAATATGCCGAAGAATGTGCCTCGGCCAATATCTCCTTCTTCAGGCCCTCGTCGTTAGGCACGTACCACCTATGCCTGAACTTCAGAATACCATTATCTGATAAATGAAAATCTGACGAGTCTCCCAATGTCATGCTGGATCGAAGCTCATCACACTCAGTATCCTTCTGCTGAGCCACACGTATCCGATCCAGAATAGTCGGCTTGAGAGAAATGTTGGTGAGCATACTAGACAACTCTGCCACTATCTCCACGTTGAAGCTCTTAATCTCAGACCGCAGCGTAACTGACATCGCTGGTAATGAAGGCTGACTCGTAGAAGGCACTCTACTCAAAGCATCAGCAACCTTGTTCGCCTTTCCTGGATGGTACTTGATATCAAAATCGTAATCTTTAACGAACTCGAGCCATCGTCTCTGTCGCATATTCATCTCCTTCTGCGTAAATAGATACTTCAAGCTCTTGTGGTCTGAGAATATCTCGCACTGCTGCCCATATAAATAATGTCTCCATATCTTCAGTGCGAAGACCACAGCTGCTAACTCAAGGTCGTGCGTTGGGTAGTTCTGCTCGTTCGGCTTCAGCTGCCGAGAAGCATATGCAATAACTCTCCCCTCCTGCATCAATACACAGCCGAGTCCCACTCCAGACGCGTCACAATAAATACTGAACTTGTCACCTTCAATAGGTAGCGCCAGTACTGGAGCGGTGGTCAATCTCTGCTTTAACTCCATAAAACTATCATCACAAGCAGACGACCATACAAACCTCTCGTTCTTCCGAGTCAATCGTGAAAGAGGAAGTGCGATTTTTGAGAATCCCTCTATAAACTTCCAATAATAGCCAGCTAATCCGAGAAATCCACGCACCTCACGTATGTTCTTCGGCTGTGGCCAATCTCTGACCACCTGAACTTTGCTCGGATCAACAGAAACTCCATCCTGTGATATGACATGTGTAACCACCCCAACGGAATCGCCACACAATTTATTACTTAATCTCTTAATCATTTGATTCTTACTTCCTTACACCTTGTTCATTGTTAGTGTTAATATTATTCCCTCTTTGTTTTCTTTTTTTTTTAAAACATCTCTTGATCTGCATCTACCGATAGGGTTATAAACTCACATCGACCGATGATCACGTGTCCGCCACGCGACACATCTGATCTCAACCAGAAATAGACATCCACCGGTGGTCATGGGCATTGCACGTGCCTAATTAAAGACATCACCCGATCCCGAACATTCTCCACTAGATGTTCATATTTACCCTACATCGACCGGTGGTCATGTGAGCTTCACGTGACTGACTTAAAACATCACCTGGACATTAAACAATAAGAGAATACTCACATCATCCGGTCACTAAGCGACAAATAACACCCTCATCATCCGGTGACTTATTACACTACATCTGCCGATCACTAGACGACAAAATAATACTCTCATCGTCTGATGGCTTAAACACTCTACATCTGCCGATCGCTAGACGACAAAATAGCACTTTCATCATCCGATGGCTTAAACACTACATCTGCCGATCGCTAGACGACAAAATAGCACTTCATCATCCGATGGCTTAAACACTCTACATCTGCCGATCGTTAGACGACAAAATAACACTTCATCATCCGATGGCTTAAACACTACATCTGCCGATCACTAGACGACAAAATAGCACTTCATCATCCGATGGCTTAAACACTCTACATCTGCCGATCGCTGGACGACAAAATAACACATCATCATCCGATGGCTTAAACACTCTACATCCGTCGATCACTAGATGACAAAATAACACTTTCATCATCCGATGGCTTAAACACTCTACATCTGCCGATCGCTAGACGACAAAATAGCACTTCATCATCCGATGGCTTAAACACTACATCTGCCGATGACGTCAGCCGGATGATTGCCTAATCTAGCTTCTATCATACGGCAGTAAAACACTATAATCATCAAACATCTTCATTCGATAGAACATATCACAACTCACCCGATCCCTAACTTAGTAACCATAAACCTCAAAGAGTGAAAATCATAAACTCATCTAAAATACGCATAGCGGAAGACTCAAACAAAACAAACCATTCACTAATCCTTAAAATCGTATTCAGACTCTAAAGACAAGCCCTTCAAATCCAAATCTCATTGTTATAAGAAATTCTGTTCTATTTAGTCATCTGTTCATCGTAAACTTTTCTGACTTACTATGAGCATAACCAGGGAACTTATTCGCCTATCCAGCCTTCACTGTCACACTGAGCATCCTTCAGCAACCGAGTTTAGACATCCTCATTAACCTTGAGTTCCTCACCTGAAAACTCGTCACCTACATCATAAGGTTTAAACTATAAGCCTAATGCTTAGTAAGGAATGCAACACTAACATGGATGCATGAATGCATAATTTGGGAAAATCACATGCTCATAAGTCTTTTCTTGTTCATGTCTTTGCTCGTAATCATCATTCATAATCATGGATCATATTCATCATTCATAGTCATTGATCATATTCATCATTCATAGTCTTTGATTAGTCATTGATCATTCATCATTAGTCATTGATTATATTCATCACTCATAGTCGTTGATCATATTCATCATTCATAGTCTTTGATCATATTCTTTGTTTAGGTTGTGTGGATCAAGAGAGGATTTGTGCCGGTAAAGGGGGTTCGACAGTGAGTTTGATCTTGTTCCCTACTGCGGGTCGTATTCATATGTCCTTCTTTGGACTGTGACATCCGCCGAACCGCCCCCAACCCTCACTTAATCCACGTTGCATAAATCTTATATATATACATATATACATACATATCTTGTTCATGGAAAACATACGTTAAAACATTTTCTTATGCTTGAGAAACATTCATGATGTATGAACATGAGAACTTTTAACTCATCAAACTATGACAAGGATCATACCAGAGCAGACAACTTCACATTCACTAGCAGGTCATCAAATAGTATAACTCGCAACATACATAAATCCTTCAAGTGCAAACAAGCTCATTATCATAAGGTAAACATTAGACATCTCAACCTAGTACTCCCACGATGTAGGGCTCTATTAGCCGGAAATCTTAATACATTCACTTACCTGGTCTCCTTAGCACTTGAGCTCCTTTCTCTTCAGACTTCTTCACCTAAAACATTTACATTGCAGTAGTTAAAACAAAAATCCTAATAGTTCTAATCTTAAGTTATCCTAAGATTTAATAGCTAAAGTTATTCCCGAGTCCTTAGTCTAATACTCTGTGCAGTTTGAAATCCAAAACCAAAACAGACTGATTCGATTATCGATAACTCAGAGGTGGTTGTTCTAAATGCCCAGAATCGATTTGATAAAAGCATTCCCACTCACAGATTCCAAATGTTCTTATTAATAGTTGGCCATTGGAAAATCCAAAACTCCAATGCCGAGTAGAAAACAGGGCTAACAAGCTAACAGATAGCTACATAGACTATTGCATACCTCGGGCACAGAGTAGTCGAGTAGTGGCAGAGAAACCGATCATCGAAGAGGGTATGCTGGAAGCAGAGAGCAAGAGCTTGGGAGAGAAGAAATCGCCGAAAAGGAAGGTGTCGGCTACAGTGGTTCAAGTGAGGTTTAAAACATTTCCTTTTTCTTTATATATTGGTCATCACCCTCCATTATTACAACTTTGCCACCCAACCTAGTTTAAATCCACATGAAATTAATTATTATTGGTAAAAGTCCTAAACTGTAAAGATTAAATATTCATGACCGTTAATACAGTTAGGAAAATCACCTGGTCGTTAACTCGGGTGTTACAACATGGCCAAGAAAACTGATCTGATCCAACCGAAATTCGCATTTGGAGAATTTCAGATACAAATGGTGCTGACATAGGGTCCTCAGAACAATCCTCAGATGCTCCTCGTGTTCTTCCTTCGTCTTAGAGTAGATCAGAATATCGTCGATGAAAACCACCATGAACTTGTCCAGATACTCCTTGAAGACACGGTTCATCAAATCCATAAATGCTGCAGTGGCATTAGTAAGTCCAAAAGACATGACAAGGAACTCATAATGCTCATACCTCGTTCGGAATGCCGTCTTCGGTATGTCATCCTTCCGGACCTTCAGCTAATTGTAACCCGAGCGTAGATCAATCCTCGAAAATACTCGGGCACCCTGCAGCTGATCAAAAAAATCATCAATCCGAGGCAGTGGATACTTATTCTTCACCGTCAATTTGTTCAACTCCCTGTAATCAATGCACATCCTGAGGGTCCTATCTTTCTTCTTGACAAACAGAACGGGTGCACCCCAAGGCGATACACTGGGTCGAATAAATCCCTTCTCTAACAACTCGTCAAGCTGAGTCCTCAGCTCTCTCAACTGAGCTGTTGCCAATCGATACGGGTTTTTAAACCTCGGCGTGGAGTTTGGATAGACATCAATAGTGAATTCGATCTCCCGGTCTGGTGGTAACCCGGGAAGATCATCAAGAAAGATCCCAGAGAATTCTCTGACAATAGGAATGTCGCTCGGCTTTTCTCCGCTGAGCAACTGACAATCAAATACAGAGGCCAAATAAATAGAGCACGCACCTTTAAACTGCTCGTTGACCTTCATGGAATAAGAAATAGGCGAGCTACTCAATCTGCTCAACGCCTGATAAGAAAACTCGGCTTTACCTGGGGGTCGAAAGGTGACAATCCCGGATCGACAATCGATGGTGGCGAAGTGCTGTGACAGCCAGTCCATCCCCAAGATAAGATCATAATGCTCTATGCCCATAACAATAAGGCGAGCATAGAGGGTTCTGTCCCCAATCGAGATAATATTGCCCTGGACTACACGCCTGATTGCATACGCTCTCCTGAAGGTAGCATCACACTATACTCGCATTCTGCTAACTCCGGCGGAAGCCTCAATCTAGACACACAAGCGGTGGAAACAAAAGAATGCGTAGCCCCCGTGTCTAATAAAGAAAATACAGCTGTGCCCATAATCAATATAGGGGATCACGGCAGGCTGATCATCGTCATCAACATCTCCAGGCTCAATAAATGCGAAGATCCTCGGCATAACTCTCCTCTGATCACCGCCTGACATATCTCGGCCGGGCTTCGGGCAATCCTTGACGTAATGGCCAAGCTCTCCACATCTGAAACATCTATTAGTGCCAACACGGCACTCACCACTGTGCTCCCTCTGGCATATGGGACACCACGGTATCAGAGAAGCCCCCTGCACTTGCTTCCCTTTTCCCCGATCGTTACCTCCTTCAAGAGGCCTCTTCACACCCCTCTACTGCTGCTGGGGCTACGCTCTAGGCTCCTAACCTCGGTTCTGCGATTGAGGTCGTATCTCTCGGAAGAAGCCCTTCGCTAGCTCCCTCGGTCTAACACAAGTGGCTCTGGCAGCCTCGATATCCAGAGCTCTAGCTGTGATGTCAGAATAGGGCGCATCAATAATACCTGAGACAACAACGTGCATCCGAATCTCCGGATTAAGTCCCTCCATAAACTGGTGCACCTTCTCCTCATTATCGCTAACAAGACGAGGTGCAAATCTGGATAATGCCTCGAACTTCCGAATATAATCAGCAACCGAACCAGTCTGCTTTAGCTGCATAAACTCGTTCCTCTTTGCCACTCTCACTGTGCGGCTGAAATATTTATCGAAAAATAAAAACTTGAACCGATCCCAAGTCATAACTGATACATCCGTCGTCGACTTAATCGAGTCCCACCAGAAACGGGCATCCAATGCCAAGTGAAAGGTGGCGTAAGCCACCTTGCTCCCGTTCCCTACCTCTGCATAACCTAACATATCCTCCATCACCTGTATCCACTCCTCAGCACTTGTTGGATCTGATGATTTTCCGTCGAATACTGGAGGCCGTAGGCTTTGGAACCTTTGCATACCCTGATTACTTGGAACTACCAGATCTTGAGTCCTCTGGTTCTCTCGATTCACTAAGTCCGCAATTTGTTGTGCTTGCCAGTCCATATGCTGAGACTGGCAATCTATTAACTCGGTAAACCGATCTAGCGCGTCATCTCTAGGATCCTTTCCTCGAACCATCCTTATGAAAATCCTATAAAATCAAAACAATAATCCTAAGAAACAAAATCAGATAAAGTTATAAACAGACTTACAGTTGATGAAGGATGTCTGCGTAGTGGCTGTGCAGTCGAGCAGTCAACAGAACCGATTTTAAAACCCGGGGGCTCTGATACCATAAATGTAACAACCCTAAAACTGTACCCATTTTCCAGTACATATTTTTTTTATACTTAATTAAACTTAAGCGGAATTGAAGTCTACATTTTAAACCACTTAAAACAAAACCATTTATGAACTTAAATCTATTTAAAATAATTAATAAAACAATTAAAACATTTATCAATTGGTTAGGGGCAGAACTAGAAGGCAGAGGAAAAAGAGAAGCAGCGACTGGTCGCTGCAATACAACGATCAGTCGCTGCATATGTGCAGCGATAATCTGCTGCTAGCGACCAGAATAACTTACCTCTCTGGAATCCGAAATTCAAGAGAGCAACTTTCAACTTTTCAAACATTTTCATACATTTTCATTACTCATCTATGTACCCTAATTACACGATCTAAACCCACGTTAAACTTCCATGAAAACGAACTGCATGGGTACATTTAAAAATTGTCAAAATCCTCCTGTTTTCAAATTACTAAACAATTCCGAAATAGACTTCCAAACGATTATAAAACAGTTTGTCAAAACGTTTAAAAGTTCAAAACGTAAACCTATCAACTACCAGAACCAAGCATCCTAAAATGTCTATACAATTATCAGTCCAAAAACCCTCAAAATCTATACATACATCCCCACGGGTTGGTTAAGCGACTGTGCAACACACCACCGCAATCCATCTTCCATCAACTGCCTCACACATCAGGAGGAGGAACGTCGTCCTCACCTGGCTCGATGTCACCTAAAACGTCACCTATACCATACAGACACACCATGAGCTAAAGGCTCAGTAAATTCTACGTAAATGCAGATGCGTGCAGTGCATATGGAGTTCGGAAATCATGCATAACATACAAAGCGTCGCAGACAGTATATCACTGAGATCTCATCCCCCTAACCGAAGGGGGCCCATCCAGCGGTCGGACTACCCCGTGCGGTTAGAGGAGGGGGGTACACGCTTACAACACGTACAGCCGTGCCTGAGCCCCACCTCGCGTGACCATATAACAGATTACGTTCATTAATTACAGTACATGAGATGTGGTATCGGCCAGACCCTTAATCGGCCCGCACGATTGATCAATAGCCCCCAATTTCTGGGCCACATTAATTTTTCTGAAAACATTGTGCAGAAATTCATTTTCATGCCAAGTTAAAATACGTGATGCATGAAAAGTTCAATATAAATGTAAACAAACAAGCATGCATACTATCAAGACTGTAATTGAAATAATCTACAAAACGTTTAAACCTAACTACCCAACCAAAGCAATTTAAAGCAAACAATCCACTAAGATCCTCGACGCTACATCGAAGTACGGTGTAGACCAATCGGTCAGAGTAAGTCACGAGAACTTACCTTGAGCACGCTGAACTTCGAGCTCTGACCACGAGAGTCGTTCGCCTGAGGCAAAACACGACATTTGCCATTAAAACCAGTTTAAGCTACTAAACGTCCAATTCAACAAAACCTTAACTAAAGAAATTTCCTAAAGCTTTAACCCAATTCATTGAGCTATATTATCGAGCAAATTACGCTCGGCACCACAATTCCTAATTTACGAGTTTTCCCTAAAATCTCGAAATTTCTCAAATTATAACATTTTTCCTAAATCCACTAGATTAGTCCAATAACGTCCAATATATCCTTTATATCCGACATGATAAACTTATTAATTACGAACCCTAAATCGGCATTTTTATCGAAACCCTAAACGAAAACCCTAACGATAAACTCTACGAAACTCGGAATTTAACGCTCTAAAACTATAGAATCATACCTAGGGTTGCGAGAGGAGGAGAAAACACGAAGAACGGAAGTCGAACGGAGGAGAAACGGAGGTCGGAATGGAGGAGGCGTCGACGGGCAAAGAGGAGAAGCTCTCTGGTTTTCGTGAACGCCAGAGAAGAAATGAGGGAAGTGAGGGAGAGAAGATACAAATTTGTTTTTAATATAATTTGGCTTGCAAAATTACCATTTTGCCCTTCCTTTAAATTTTCTATTTGTTTCGTCCTTCGTTTCGTTAATTGACTAGCGATTTAGTTTCTCCAAACTTCCTTATTTCACCCATAAGTCCAACTCATTATTTGGGATCTATTGAAACTGTCTGTTCGCAAAACGGACCCCATTTACTATTTTTACTAAAACATCTTTTTACACTTCGAGAAATGTAATTACTCGAAATATAGCGTTATTACTCCGAAAAATCCCATAATTTCCTTAAAATTCCTATTAATCGTTAGGATCGAAATGACGCTTTCTTTTCATAAAATGGGTCTGATTTGACATATTTACCAAAATGCCAATATATATAATCATATAAAATTCCGTACAAGCCGGATATTACATATGGAGCTCGGAGTAATCCCTGACCTCGTGAAGAAGTTACTCAATCAATTCCAAGACGTGTTTCCGGAAGAATTGCCCCAAGGATTACCCCCTCTGCGTGGGATAGAACATCAAATTGACCTCATCCCCGGGGCCACACTACCTAGTAGATTGGCCTATAGAATGAACCTTGAGGAGACCAAGAAACTCCAAGATCAAGTTCAAGAATTATTGAATAAAGAATACATACGAGAGTCCATGAGCCCCTGTGAAGTTCCCTCACTTCTGGTACCTAAGAAAGACGGCACAATGAGGATGTTCGTTGATAGCCAAGCCGTGAATCAAATTATCATAAAATATAGATACCCTATTCCTGGGCTTGAGGATATGTTGGATGAGCTCCGTGGAGCCTCCGTATTTTCTAAGGTGGATCTTAAGAGTGGATACCACCAGATAAGAATGAAAGAAGATGACGAGTGGAAGACGGCCTTCAAGACTAAGTACGGCTTTTTGAGTGGATGGTGATGCCCTTCAGGTTATCTAACGCGCCCAGCACTTTCATGAGACTCATGCACCACGTGCTAAAAGATTTCCTACAAAAATTTATTGTTGTTTATTTTGACGATATTTTGGTATATAGCCTAGACCTTCCACAACACCTCAACCATCTTAGTATAATTTTCCAAGCCCTCCGAAAAGCTCGATTATTTGGAAATTTAAGCAAATGCTCATTCGGGCAAGACAAGGTTTATTTCCCAGGGTTTTTCATTTCTAAAGATGACATGGAAGCTAATATTGACAAGATCAAGGCCATTAAGGATTGGCCTAACTCCCAACTCTATAACTGAAGTACGTAGCTTCCACGGTCTAGCCTCTTTTTATAGGAGATTCATAAAAGATTTTAGCTCAATAGTCTCACCGGTCACTAATTGCACTTAGAAGGGAAAAGAGTTTACTTGGACCCCGGCTTGCCAAAAGATCTTTGAGCTAATCAAGAACAAGCTATGCGACTCGCTAGTGTTTGCACTCCCTAATTTTAACAAAGTATTTGAAATTAAGAGTGATGCTTTCGGAGTTGGCATTGGAGCCGTACTCTTGCAAGACGGGGAACCCATTGCATACTTTAGTGAGAAGTTGAAAGGAGCCGTGCTCAATTACTCCATGTACGATAAAGAATTCTATGCTGTTATTAAAGCATTAGAGCACTGGCAGCATTACCTCTTCTCTCAAGAATTTGTTATCAATCTTGACCATCAAGCTTTATGATATATCAAGGATCAGCACAAGTTAAACAAGAGGCATGCTAAGTGGGTAGAATTCTTGAGAGGTTTCCATACATTCTGAAATATGTGAAAGGGGAAAATAATATAGTCGTTGATGCACTTTCGAGGAAACGCATTCTGCTTACCGAGTTAGGGACTAGATTCTTTGGATTTGAATGGAACAAGCATAATTACGAATCTGACCCTGACTTCGGTCTTCTTACACCAAGTGCAAGAAAAAGGCCGAAGGAGAAAATAAACTTATGGACGGCTATTTATTGAGAGCGGGCATATTATGTATTCCGCAAGAAAGTTTAAGGCGATGTCTTATAAAAGAAGCTCATTGTGAAGGATTAGCGAGTCATTTCGGGGAGAAGAAGACACTCGATATGCTTAAGGAACACTTCTATTGGCCACATATGAAAAGAGACGTGCACCGCTTGGTGGAGACATACATTGTGTGCAAGAAAGCCAAGAGTAAGGTTCTACCACAAGTCTTATGTAGCGACCTTAATCCTTTACCCTTAACTTCCCGTATAAATTTTTTTTTTCTTTTGTACACTAAATAAATTTTGACTTTTAAAGCGTTAAACCAAAGTCTAATTCGTTTTGAATTATCTTGAAAATCATTTGAAAAAAGCATTAAAACACATGTAAAAACAATCGGCCAAAGAACCAGACAAAACGCAGGGCAAAAGGGGCAAGTCGCCCCCAAAATGCATAGCTGATCGATAGGCCATTTCAGCCGATCGATCGGCTGTTACCAAAATAAGGGGGGCAATCGATCGCCCCCACACCAGGCGATCTATCGCCCCTTGCGATCGATCACCAACCGATCGATCGCCCTCACAGGCGATCGATCAGCAGACTCTCTGGATTTTGAAATCTAGAGAGCTGCTCCTCTTCTCCTCTTCCTCTTCCCTTTTCTTTCTCCCTTCGTTACCCTGCACACCACGCTTACACTGTAATATCCGGCTTTACGGATATTAATATTTTAATATAAACGGTATTTTTGCTAATATGTCAAATCAAGTCTGTTCTACGAAAAGAAAGAGTTATTACGATCCTAATAATTAATATGGATTTTAAAGAAATTTCGGGAATTTTAGGAGTTGTAACGCTAATTTTACGAGAATTACGTTTATCGTAATATAAAAGACGTTTTAGTAAAAATAGTAAACGAGGTCCGATTTGCGAACGGACAGTTTTAATAGAACCCTAATAATAGGTTGAAGTTATTGGTGAAATAAGAAATTTTGGAGAAACCGAATCATTGGACAATTAACGAAACGAGCGACGAAACAAATAGAAAACAAAGGAAAGGGCAAAATAGTAATTTACAAAGTCAAATTTTAATAAATTACAAATACCCTTTTTCTCTTCTCCCTCATTCACGATCTCTCTTTTCCCTCTCAACCCTCAGGCGATCTCTCTCCCACGAACGGCGTTCTCCATTCTGGCGATTTCTCCTCCTCCGTTCGACTAGTTTTCTTCGCGCATTTCACCTCCAATCAACGCTCTAGGTAAGGTTTTATGGTTTTAGAAAGTTATTGTTCGGTTTTCACAAAGTTTCACGGTTAGGATTTCGTTTAGGTTTTGTTAAAAACGTAGTCTAAGTTAGAAATCGATAGGTTGTACCGTAGTTGTGAAGATAATGGAAGAGTTGGACGTTATTGAACGAAGTTAAACGATTCGTTGAGAAATGTTCGGGTTTTATGGATTTTCGAAGTTTTAGGAAACTCCGTTAATAGAGGTTTTGGTAAGTTGAACGTGAAATGCTCCACGAAATGCCTCAATGAAGTATTTTAGAGTTTTAAGAAATTGCTTTAGTTAAGAGTTTCGTTAATTTGACGCTTAAAGGTTTGAACGTGCTTTAACGTCGATTATTGTGAAATTGCCTTAGGTGAACAACGCTCGTGGATGGAACTCAGTGCGCTACGGACGACAGGTAAGTTCTCGTAACTTATTCTGGCCGATTGGCCTACACTGTACACCAATGTCGTCTCGAGGAGTTTTGGTGAATTGTTTGTTTATATGCTTTGGTTGGGTAGTTAAGATTAGTTCTTTTATAGGTTATCCCTTTTTATTGTCTTGATGGTATATATATAGAATATAGATTATGTTTTTATTGTCTTGATGGTACATATGTAGAATATAGATTATGCTTTTTATTGTCTTGATGGTATATATGTTAAATGTTATGTTATGCACGTGTTCATGCATCATGGTTTTTAAAAGAGCATAGAAAATGAACTTCCGCACGATGTTTTCATGAAAAGAGATGTGGCCTGAAAGGGGGCTATTGATCTATTGTGTAGGCACAAAGGGTCTGTCACAATACCACATCGCCTAAACTAAATGAATCTACGTAATCTGTTATCTGGTCACGCGAGGTGGGGCTCAGGCATGACTATTATTTGTGTGAGCATGTACCCCCCTCCGCTCCTCCGCTAGATAGAAAGGGTTGTCCAACCGTGGGATGAATCCTTTCCTTTTAGCGGGCTGATACCTCGGTGACATTCTGTCTACGACGTAATGATAAGAAAATGTTGCATGATTTCTGAAACTCATATGCACAGCATGCATTTACATTTACGAAACTTACTGAGCCTTTAGCTCATAGTGTGTCTATATTGTGTAGGTGATTACGAGACAGGTGAGGACGATGATCCTCCTCCTGAAGCCTGAGTCCAGCTGACGAAGAATGGATGCGGGTGTGTGCTGGCGCAGTCGAGGCGTTTCATGACCCGTGGGGATGTGTGTAAGTATTTTGGGGACACAATAGTTAGATATGAACGATGAAAGTATAGTTGAACATATTAGGATGTTTGGGATCTGGTTAGTTGATAAGTTATGTTTTTATGTTTTGGAAACCTATTTTATAAACTGTTTGTTAAGCTTGTTGAAAGTCCACTTGGATTGCTTATTGGTTTTAAATTTCTTAGGAATTTGTTAGTTTTCAAACGGAATCACGCGATTCGTTTTCAGGAAATTTACTTCGTTTTAAATGTTTTGAATCGTACTTTAGTAATGGGTAAAATGAAGGATGTGAATGAGTGATTTTATGTTAAATGTTTTAGAATGTAAATTGATGTTGAAGTGTTTTGATAGAATAAATTGTATTGAAAGTTGAAGGAGGAATGGAGAAAAATTGAAAGAGAAGTATAGGAGAAAGAAGCAGGCTCTCTAGAAAAAATTTCCAAAGAGCTGGGCGATTGATCGCCCAAAAAGGGGCGACCAATCGCCGTTCAATATAGTAGAAACTCTCTGGAAAAATTTCCAGAGAGTTGGGCGATCAATCGCTGTTCACGTGAACAGTGGTACTGTTCACGTGAACAGTAAGTTACTGTTCATGTGAATAGTACCAGAGAAAAAAAAATAAAATAAAATAAAAATAATAATAATAATAATAATAATAAATAAAAATAAAAATAAATGGTTTTAATTTAAATTGTTTATTATTTGTTTTAAATGGTTTAAAAACATAGATTTCGATTTAGATTTCGATTTCGATTCCGACTTTAAAAATTTTAGTTTCCGGTCTAAATTTTGCTTAAATGCAATTAAAGTTATTAGGTAAAAAAAAATAATATGGGAAAATTGGGTACAGTAATAGGGTCGTTACATACACACACTTCACAATTTCTCATTTCTACTCCACACCTTCATCACTTCTTCTAAATACATTTCAGAACCCTACTTCAACATAACAACACTACTACCTACATACAATCTTCACTCCACCAATCACCCAAAAACCGACTCAAAACTTATTTAAAACGTGACAAATTTCTTAAAAAACGAACCGCGTGGATCCGTTTAAAAACTTAACATTTCCCTGTGTTTGAAGATATCAAAACACAACAAAATAATATACATTATCTATCCAGTTCCAAATATCCTAATATGGTTCCACTATACAATTTTCCTACGTTTCTATCTATCAAATCCCCAAAAACATTTACTTACATCCCCACGGGTCAAAATAGCATCGACTGCGCCAATACTCCCACGGGCCATCCTCCATCAACATGCTCATACATCGGGTGGAGGAACGTCGTCCTCACCTGTCTCGAAATCACCTACACCATAGAATTAAACTATGAGCTAAAGGGCTCAGTAAACCTACGTAAATGCAGATGAATGCTATGTGTATGAAATGCTTAAAATCATGCAGTCATCCTACCTTTTCGCTATTCATTTCATTTAAGATGTCGCCGGGGCTTCGCTCTCAGAAGATAGGAGCGGCACATCTGGCAATTGGATAGCCCCTCATATCTACCTGGGGGGAAAACATTCTTCATCTAACAGCCATGTCTGAACCACCACCCCGACGTGATCGTTATTACGTACATTTATACCTTTTCGTTATCATTTTTATGAAAACATACTTAAAATTCATTTTGCATGCTTATTTAGAAAACATAATACATGGACGTGCATAATGCAATAATAAAAACAAACATAAAACAACAACGAACGCTAAACATTCTATAGCTTAAAGTAGCCTAACTACCCGATCTAATTACCCGAAACACGCTACATCTCCAATTCCTAAATTTTACATACTTTCTTATGGTGTAGGCAAAACCGGCCAAACAAATCACGAAGACTTATCTCACGTCCGTTGCAATTTAAGCTCCGTCCACGAGCGTTGTTCACCTAAGGCAATTCACAACAATCGTCATTTAAAACCGAGTTTAAACCGTTAACTTCTAAACTAATGAAAACTTAACTAAGGAATCTCCTAAAACTCTAAATTAACTCATTGAGTCATTTTATCGAGCAATTCATGTTCATGAATTTCTAAACCTTCATTAATGGAGTTTTTAAAACCTCCAACCACCCAAAACTCAACAACCCTCATCGATTCCAACAAACTTTCTCCAATAACTATAATACACCCTTTAGAGTCGTAATTAGGGTAAACCTATCAATTTCCAACCTCAATTCACGTTTTTAACAAAACCCTAAATGAAATCCTAACTGTATAACTCCGCAAAAACCAAAATCTAACGTTCCAAAATAGTAGATTCTTACCTAGGGTCGGGATTGGAGAAGAAATCGTGGAGAACGAGTCGCCGAGTACAAGCTTTCGTCGCCGGAGAGGAGAGTAGCGCGAGGGAGGGAGGCAAGTCGCGAGCTCTCTGGAGGACGATTTTTCAGAATGAAAAATCGTTGAAGGCAATTGCCTTTTTAATAAAAATTGAGTGCTTAAATGACTATTTTGCCCTCCCCATGGATTTTCTATTTGTTTGTTCGCTTATTTGTTAATTGATCCAACGATTCGTTTTCTCCAAATTTCCTTATTTCACCATAAATTTCAAGTTATTATTAAGGCTCCATTAAAACTCTCCATTCACAAAACGGAATTATTTGATATATTTATAAAATGTCATTATTCATGGGAATACTAATATCTTGTAAAACCAGGTGTTACATTTCATCACCTTAATTAAAATTTTGTCCTCAAAATTTGACTATACAAACAGTCCAGGATACTTCGACATCATATCTTGCTGCCTCTCCCAAGTAGCTTCCTCTACACCGTGATTCCGCCACAGGACCTTTACCAGCAGGATCTTCTCATTGCGCAACACCTTGATAGAGGACTCTAGAATCCGCACTGGCCTCTCCACATAGGTCAGTGTTGGTAGCACCTCGATCTCTCTTGCCTCAATGACTGTATGATGGATCACGCACGTATTTTCTGAGCATGGACACGTGAAACACATCGTGAATACCTTCCATGAACGTCGAAGCTGTAACCTATACGCCATAGTCTCAATCCTCTTCAAAATAGGAAAAGGCCCCACATAACGAGGGTTCAACTTGCCTCTTCTTCCGATTCGTATAACGCCCTTAAACGGAGAAATCTTCAAATATACCTCATCACCCTCATCGAACTCCAAGTTCCTCCATCTAGTGTCAGCATAACTCTTTTGGCGGCTCTGTGCTATCTCTATATGTTGCCTGATAGCAGCGATTTTCTCCACTGTTTGCTACAAAATATCTGGGCCGATTATACTAGCTTCGCCAACCTCGTCCCAGTATAGCAGAGACCTACACTTTCGACCATACAATGCCTCGTGTGGAGCCATGTCAATCGTAGCCTGGAAGCTGTTGTTATAAGAGAACTTAATCAAGGGAAAATATTGGCTCCACGAGCCCTGAAACTCCAGAACGCAAGCTCTAAGTATATTCTCAAGAATCTGATTCGTTCTTTCTGTCTGTCTGTCAGTCTGAGGATCAAACATCGTGCTAAAATTCAACTGAGTTTCCATGGCCTTATGTAAACTCTTCCATAACTTCAAAGTAAACCCGGCATCTTTATCGGAGACAATCGAAATAGGCACTCTGTGTAATCTGACAATCTCCTGTATATATAGCTCGGCAAGCTGATCTATAGAATAGGTCATCTTTACTGATAGAAAGTGGGTCTTCTTTGTCAAATGGTCCACTATCACCCAGATGCCATCGTGCCTTTCGTCGTTCTCGGGAGTCCAACAATGAAATCCATAGAGATTTGCTCTCACTTCCACTCCGGAATTGGCAGTGGCTGTAAGGTTCCAGCTGGCCTTTGGTGTTCCGCCTTAACCTGTTGGCAAACCAAGTAGTTTTCCACATACCTGGCAATCTCTCTCTTCATGTTCGGCCACCAGAAATGTTGTCTCAGGTCTCTGTACATTTTTGTGCTCCCCAGATGCACTGAGTACGCCGAGGAGTGTGCCTCAATTAAGATCTCTCTCTTCAGGTTCTCATCGTTAGGCACGTACAGGAGTGTGCCTCGGTTAAGATCTCTCTCTTTAGGTTCTCATCGTTAGGCACGTACCACCTATGCCTGAATCTCAATATGCCATCATCCGACAAGCTGAAATCGAACGGGTCCTCAGATGTCATGCTCAATCGATATCTCTCACATTCTAAATCTTCCTTCTGAGCTTCTCGGAGTTTGTCAATTATTGTCGGCCTAAGAGAAATGTTCGTGAGCATAGTGGACAACTCGGCCATAATCTCCACGTCAAACCTCTCGATCTCAGACCTTAGCATTACTGACATCGATGCAAGTGAAGGCTGACTAGTAGAAGGCATCCTGCTCAAGGCGTCTGTGACTTTATTTGCCTTCCCTGGGTGGTATTTAATTTCAAAATCATAATCCTTAACGAACTCCAACCACCTTCGCTATCGCATATTAAGTTCTTTATGCGTAAACAAATATTTTAAGCTCCTGTGATCTGAGAACACCTCACACTGCTGCCCATACAGATAGTGTCTCCAAATTTTTAACGCAAAAACATCCGCTGCAAGCTCAAGATCGTGTGTCGGATAATTTTGCTCATACGGCTTACACTGCCTAGAAGCATAAGCAATGACCCTACCCTTCTGCATCAATACACACCTCAGTCCAATCTTTGAGGCGTCGCAGTAAATACTGAACTTATCGCCTTCGACTGGCAATGTTAACACTGGTGCTGTAGTCAGTCTTTGTTTCACCCGAGATTAAAGAAAAGATAGGCAATCTGTCTTTTCAGAACTATCGTCCCACTAACAAAAATATTCTTGTAATAGGTCCTGTTCCTGGTCAAAAATATAGTGAAATCACCTTTCCTATTCTTTCTCCGGACCCTGTTACTAAGAAAGATGTTTACTTCTTAAAATATCCCATATATGTAGGTGGGAACATAGGAAGGGGCCAGATTTATCCCGACGGTAGTAAGAGTAATAATAATGTTTATAATGCTACAGTAGCGAGTATAGTAAGCAAAATAATACAAAAAGAAAAGGGAGGATATTAAATAACCCTAGTGGATGCATTGGATGGGCGTCAAGTTGTGGATATTATCCCTCTAGGGCCAGAACTTCTTATTTCAGAGGGCGAATCTATTAAACTTGATCAACTATTAACTAGCAATCCTAATGTGGGTGGATTTGGTCAGAGGGAGGCGGAAATAGTACTTCAAGATCCATTACGTGTCCAAGGCCTTTTGTTCTTTTTTGCATCTATTATTTTAGCACAAATCTTTTTGGTTCTTAAAAAGAAACAATTTGAAAAGGTTCAATTGTCCGAAATGAATTTCTAGATCGGTGAATTTATCAACATCAAGTTCGTAAAAAGAACCAAATTCTTGTTGGAAATTCATTCTATAATTATGTATGACCAAAAAAAAGTATGAAAAGCTTTTTACTTGTTTTTTTTCTTATTCTTTTTATACCGGATTTCGGGAATTACTTGTATCGCATTACTAGTCATAGTATGTATTGTATATCGTGAAGACTACTATTTTACCTTGGAAATGGGAGGGGTATTATTATGTCACTCGTGTCAGATTGAAATGTAATCGAGTGTATCAATTTCTATTCTAATAGAAAAAAAAAATACTATTAGATATGAAAAATAAGATAAGTAAATCTTATCTCAGACCATTTGTCATTACTTCAACAAAGGAAGCGAGGGCTTCTTTGATAGAAGAACTTTTTTTGTCTTGGTCCCAATTTAACACTAAACAAGTCCAAACTAATTGAATACTTGTGACCAATTAACCAACCAACAAAACGACTTGTTACAAATAACATCTTGTTGTTGCATCGAAACATAGAAATGTTGACTAATCTGAATAACATTGAACTTGGTAAAATGAAATGGTTCAATAATTGAAAAATTAGATTATTCATGAATACACATTGAATGCTAAGTAGTGATATTCTTTGTTTCTCTCTTCATTTTTGGATTCCTATCTAATGACCCGGGACGTAATCCTGGACGTGAAGAATAAAAAATCAGATTTTTGTTTTCCTTGCTTGATTTGCAAATTTTTATCTACTCCACATATTTCTTTAACTATATATAAAAAAATACCAAGTCATCGAAAAAAATGGAAAGAGATGGATTCGAACCCTCGGTACGAAAAATGCGTCCAACGGATTAGCAATCCGACGCTTTAATCCACTTAGCCATCTCTCCCCCAATTGAAAAATGAAAAAGAATAATTACTATGATACATTAAGTAAGGCTTGAAAAAAGCCCTTCTTTATCTCTCTTTATTATTTTATTACGGATCAACTCATCAAGTTCCCATTGAAATAGGATCCACACAAGGAAAAGCACTTGCCATTCGTTGGTTATTAGGGGCATCCCGAAAACGTCCGGGTCCAAATATGGCTTTCAAATTAAGTTCTGAATTAGTGGATGCTGACCAAAGGGAGTGGCGATGCCATATGTAAAAAAGAAGAGACTCATAGAATGGTAGAGGCAAATAGAGCTTTTGCACATTTTCGTAAATCCATACATCTCGATCGAAAAAGAATCAATAGAAAAAGAAAGAATCAAAATTGATCGATATATTTCTCGAAACAAACGAAAAGGAAACGAAAGAAGAAACATAAATCATGGATCAAATAAGCCCTCTCACGGAGAAGTTTTTACTAAAAATTGCATTTTAGTATATTATGGGAACAATTTTTAGTTCTTGATTGGAAATATTTGAAGTATTTGAAAAAATTCAGAATAATTAAGAATAGAAAATTCTATTTAACTTTTATATATTTTAATTTGTTATTAACTGACCATTTTCAAAAAAAAAAAAGTTCGTGAATCAGAAATAATAAATTAGTAAATAGTAACAAAATCTTTTTCCAAATGTGAAGTAAGTCTTCGTAGCTTATTCGTGGAACTTAATACTTGAAATTCAACAGACCCCCTTTTTTCTTCTTTTGAAATAACTGAGACCAATGTGTTTTTTAATGTTTCGATGCAACAACAAGATGTTATTTGTAACAAGTCGTTTTGTTGGTTGGTTAATTGGTCACATTTTATTCATGAAATGGGTTGGATTGGTATTAGTCTGGATACAGCAAAATAATTCTATTAGATCTAATAAGTACATTAGATCTAATAAGTACCTTGTGTCAGAATTTAGAAATTCTATAGCTCGAATCTTTAGTATTCTCTTATTTATTACCTATTTTCTTTTTTAGAGGATAAATTCCCACATTTGAATTATGTGTCAGATGTATTAATACCATACCCCGTCCATCTGGAAATTTTGGTTCAAATTATTCACTATTGGGTGAAAGATGCCTCTTCTTTGCATTTATTATGGTTTTTTCTTCACGAGTATTGTAATTGGAAAAGTCTTATCAGTTCATTGAAGCACTTTTCGCATGCAGCCGACCATACATATTTTTCGTTCTTCCTCGTCAATCGGGATAGAGGGACTGCTATCTTTGAAAACCCCTCAATGAACTTCCTGCAATACCCAGGCCAATCCGAGAAATTCACGTACCTCTCACACGTTTTTAGGCTTCGGCCAATCCCTGACAATTTCAATCTTAGCTGGATCCACTGTGATTCCCTCCTAAGATATGATATGGCCGAGAAAGCTTATTCTGTCCAACCAAAACTCGCACTTAGAGAACTTCGGATACAATTGGTACTGACATAAAATCTTAAGAACAATCCGTAAATGTTCCTTGTGCTATTCCTTTGTCTTCGAATAGACCAAGATGTCATCAATGAAGACGACGACAAACTTGTCTAAATATTCCTTAAAAACACGGTTCATCAAATCCATAAACGCCGAAGGAGCATTCGTAAGTCCAAAGGACATCACAAGGAATTCGTAATGCCCATACCTCATTCGGAAAGTCATTTTTTGAACATCTTCCCTCCAGACCTTCAACTGGTAGTAACCCGAGCGTAGGTCAATCCTCGAAAACACTCGAGCACTCTGCAGTTGATCAAATAGGTCATCAATCTGGGCTAGTCGATACTTATTCTTCACCGTTAGCTTATTCAACTCTCTATAATCAACGCACATTCAGAGAGTTCCGTCCTTCTTCTTAACAAACAAAATTGGCGCACCCCAAGGAGAGAAACTGGGTCGAATGAACCCCTTGTCTAATAACTCCTCTAACTGAGTCTTCAACTCCTTTAGTTCAGCAGGTGCCAGTCTGTACGGATTCTTCGATACAGGCCCTAAGCCTAGATAAACATCAATAACAAACTCGATCTCTCTATCTAACGGTAATCCTAGAAGATCAGTCAACGGAAGATATTAGAGAATTCTCTAACCACTGGAAGGTCTTCTGGCTTTACCCCGTTAAGCAACTAAGTATTGACCACTGTAGCCAGATAAACTGAGCATTCACCTCTAAACTGCTCTCGGACCTTCATGGAATAGGAAATAGGCGACCCACTCGACCTATTTATTGCCTGATATGAAAACTCTTCCTTATCCGGAGGCCAAAAAGTTACCAATCTGGATCGGCAGTCAATGGTAGCAAAATGGCGTGACAGTAAGTCCATCCCCAAAATAAGATCGTACCGCTCTATGCTCATAACTATCTGGCAAGCATAGAGGGTATTAATCCCTACCGAGATGACGTGGCCTTGGAAGATACGATCGGACTGCATATGCGCTCCCGAAGGCAGCATCACTCTATACTCATACTCTGCTAACTCAGACACTAACCCTAATATAGTCATGCAAGAAGTTGAAATGAAGGAGTGCGTAGCTCCCGTGTCTATCAAAGAAAATATTGGTACACCCATGACTAAGATAGTACCTGCTATAACAGATGGCTGAGCCTCGTCGTCGACGTCGCCAGGGCTCGATGAAAGCAAAGATCCATGGCATCACTCTCTTCTGGTCTCTGCCCTATTGATCCTTGCCTGGTTGATTTCGATTCAATAATGGACAGTTCATGATAAAATGGTCAATCTCTCCGCATCGATAACACCTGTTGGTAGCCATCTGACAATCGCCATAATGTTCTTTCTGACACTTAAGATAAATAGGCTTTTGAGTAGCGCTTTGCATTTGCTTTCCCTTGTCCTGTTCTTTTCCTCCCTCATAACGCATTTTAACGCCTCTTTGCTGTTGTTGCTGTGGTTGTTGTTCTCTAGGTTGCCAACCTCGATTCCGTAACTGAGGCTGGATCTCACGGAAGAAGCCCTTAGCAGCTCTCTTGGCTTCACACAGGTCAATTCCATAGCCTCAAACTCCAAGGCCCTCACCGCGATGTCCTCGTAGGGCACATCCAAAATGCCAGATACTATGATATTCTTTCGAATCTCTGGATTTAGTCCATCCATTAAACTGTTGCACCTTGTCTTCATTATCGCTGACCAAGCGTGGTGCAAACCGTGATAAGGCTTCGAACTTCCTAATATACTCCGCAACTGTACTGGTCTGCTTTAGCTGCATGAACTCCGCTCTTTTTGCCGACCTCACCGTACGGCTGAAATATTTATCAAAGAACACGGTCTTAAACCGTTCTCACCTCATCAATGTCACGTCCGTAGTCGCCTTAATCGAATCCCACCAAAATCAGGCATCCAACGTCAGGTGGAAAGTGATGCACGTGACCTTCTCAGCATTCTCAATCTTCACGTAGGCCAACATATCTTCCATCGTCCGAATCCATTCCTCCGCAACTAGTAGGAATCCGATGATTGACCATTGAATACTGGTGGTCGTAGCTTTTGAAATCTCTCCATGCTGTGATTGTTTGGAATGACTTTATCTAAGCTCTCTGATTTTCATGGTTTACTAAATTCTCGATCTTTTGCGCTTGTTGGTCCAGATGCTGGGCCTAACGATCGAGTAAATCCGTCAGTCTATATAGGGCATCGTCCCTAGCATCTCTACCTTGAACCATTTTTGCTATAATTCCTATAAAAGTTTAAACTAACAATTCTAAGAAAGAAAAGTAAGGAAATAAAATAAAACGTACTTACAATTGAGGAAGGATGTCCGCGTAGTGGCTGTGCAGTCGAGCAATCTACAGAACCGATTTTAAAACTCGGGGGCTCTGATACCATAACTGTAGCGGCCCTAATCCTTTACTCTTAACTTCCCGTATAATTTTTTTTCTTTTGTACACTAAATAAATTTCGACTTTTAAAGCATTAAACCAAAGTCTAAATCATTTTGAATTATCTTGAAAATATTTGAACAAAGCATTAAAACACATGTAAAAACAATCGGCCAACAGAGTTGGTTGCATAGCAGCCGGCATCCTGCTCAATGCATCGGCTACCACATTAGCTTTTCCGGGGTGGTATTTAATCTTGATGTCATAATTTTTCACAAACTCGAGCCACCCCTGTTGCCTCATGTTTAACTTCTTCTGAGTAAATATATACTTCAAGCTCTTGTGATCAGAAAATACTTCACACGACTGTCCATATAAAGGGTGTCTCCATACCTTCAATGCAAAAACAACTGCCGCTAACTCCAGATCGTGAGTAGGGTAGTTTTGCTCGTGGTTCTTCAATTGTCTGAACACGTATGCCACCACCTTTCCCTCCTGCATTAATACGCATCCCAAACCAATTTTTGACGTGTCGCAATATACACTAAATTTTTCATCTTCGACCGGCAATACTAACAGAGGAGCAGTAGTTAATTTCTATTTGAGCGTTTGAAAACTCTCTTCACACACTTTGGACCACTTGAACTTGACATCTTTCCTCGTTAAGCTGGTCATAGGCTTTGCTATTACAGAAAATCTCTTGATAAACTTTCTATAATAACCAGCTAGTCTGATAAAACTTCGTACCTCACTGACATTCCTCGGCCTTGGCCATTCCCTCACAGCCTGAATCTTGGCCGGATCCACAGACACTCCTTCTGCAGACGCCACGTGGACTATAAAGTTAATTCTGCTCAACCAAAATTCACACTTTGACATTTTGGCGTACAATTGGTGTTGTTTCAATGTCGATAGCACAATCTCCAAATGCTCCTCGTGCTCTGCTTCACTCCTGGAATAAACCAGGATGTCGTTGATGAAGACGATCACAAACTTGTCTAGAATATTCTGAAATATCCTATTCATCAGGTCCATAAATGCTGCTGGGGCATTAGTCAATTCAAACGACATCACCAAGAACTCATAGTGTCCGTATCGGGTTCTGAATGCGGTCTTTGGAATAACGCCAGCTCTGACCTTCAACTGGTAATAATCGGAGCATAAATCAATTTTTGAGAATACCCGAGCCCCTTGCAGCTGGTCAAATAGATCGTCGATCATCGGCAACGGGTACTTATTCTTGATGGTCAACTTGTTCAGCTCACGGTAATCAATACACATGCGTAGGGACCCATCCTTCTTCTTAACGAACAAGACAGGAGCGCCCCACGGAGAGAAACTAGGGCGCACAAAGCCCTTGTCCACAAGTTCCTTTAGCTGAGTCTTCAACTCCTTCAGTTCTATTAGTGCCATACGGTACGGATTCTTTGATACCGGTTCACCAGGACACACCTCAATCTCAAACTCAATCTCGCGATCCGGTGGTAATCCGGACAGGTCATCCAAGAAGACCTCTGGGAAGTTTCAAACAACTGGAATACTTTGGAGTTCCATCTCACCTTGCCTTTGAGCATCTACCATGTAGGCAAGAAATCTTTCACATCCCGACCTCATTAGCTTTTGAGCTTCTAAGGAGGATACAATAGGCATAAAGTGCTTCTTTGGTATAGCCTGATAGGAGAACTCTTTCTCATTCGGGCACTTAAAGGACACAAGCTCGGACCTGTAGTCGATGGTGGCGTGATGTCTAAACAGCTAGTCCATCCCCAGAATTACATCGTATCCTTTCATACCGATGATGATAAGATTGGCATATAATTTCTGGTCCCCTACTGACACTATATCGCCCTGCATTGCCTGCTCGGAGTGCATAAACTCTCCGGATGGTAGCATGACACTGTAGGGTTGATCTGTCGACACAAGACAAAATTTCTCCCTAACCACAAAGTCCCTAGCCACAAACGAGTGTGTGGCCCCCGTGTCAAACGATGTATAGGCAGGTGTATTACATTCAAGATTGTACTTGTGATCGTTGTGTGCTTGGCATCGTCATCATTCTCTGTTATAGCAAATACCCTCGGCATGGCACGATTCGGCCTCGTGTCGGGCATTGAGCAATCTCGAACTTGATGGCCCTCTTTGCCGCATCGGAAGCAATAGCCAGTAAAGAGCCTGCATCCACCTATGTGACTTTTCTAGCAATGCGGGCATACAGGTAGCTGAGAAGCTCCCATTGGTCTTTTCCCCTTGTCCTGATAAGCAGCAGTCTCATTGGGCCTCCTAACGCCCCTGTTCTGTTGCTGTTGTGGTTGCCAATTTTGACCACATTGTTGTTGTTGTTGTTGAGAAACATTCTGAATAATTCTTTTTGATGAATCCCTCTGTCTCTGGAACTTTGCCTCTAAGGCCTCCAACTGATAAGTCTTGACCACCACTTTTGTATACGGTGCCTCATCAAATCCCCCGGTCGTGATCCTTTGTAAAAAGGTCCATCCTCAATCCTTGAATGAACTGATGTACCTTATTCTCGTCGGTGTCCACTAGATGAGGTGCATAACGAGATATAGACTCGAACTTCTGAACATATTCGGTCACTGACCCATATTGCCGCAGTCTAGAGAATTCAATCAACTTTTTCTTCCTCACACTACGGTCGAAATACTTCTCATAGATTATCTTGTTGAATCCTCCCCAGCTTAATGCTACTGTAGTCGACTGCACTGTGTCCCACCAAAATCCAGCATTTTTGGTGAGATGAAACGTGGCACATATCACTTTCTTGCTTTCTTCCACCTCTGCGTAGTTGAACATTCTCTCTATCACCCGGATCCATTCCTCAGCGTGAGTTAGGTCCGTAGATAGCCCATCAAACGTAGGCGGTTGGAGTCGCCTGAATCTATCTCCATTGGTGTCACGTGGAGCATTCCCATGATTATTGTTTCCGTTATCTTCCCTGGCCTTCATGCATTCCACCATACGGGACTGCACACCCACCAATTCGATTAACGGTCAATGGCACTGGCACTATCGTTCGCTTCATCCTAATGTCCTCTCACCATTTCTAAGAAAGTCCTATAAACAGAATAACTAAATTTAATAAACAAAAACTTTTACGAGAACGTAAACACTTACAGTTGGTGGAGCGATCTCACGTCTCGGGTTGCGCAACCAGACAGTTCTCCAGAACCGCTTTTAAAACCTGGCGTCTCTAATACCATAACTGTGATGACCCCCAACCTGATCGGGGCTGGCGAGCCTCACTCCGGACATTTAAAATGTGACATATATTATTTTTTTTAACTTTTAAAACTTTACACAGAGTATAAACCTTCTCTGGAATTGAAGACTGGAAGACATATTTAAAATTGGATGACAATTAAAATTGGACTACATAAATAAACGACAGAAGAAAATAGGAAGATAAAATACTTTGGACGTTTTAAATAAAAGGCAAAATAGACGACATAAACTGAAGGCAGAATAGACGAAAGACATGAAGTAGAAGACTTAATAAAATGAGAAACATAAACTGGAAGTCATGCAGTGGAAGGCTACAGCGGATGACAGAAGCTTTGGACGACAGAAATAAAAGACAGCATGGATGACTGTTCACAAAACAGAATGGACAATGTGTTTTAAAGCAGGGTTTTCGGTCGACAAGATACAGCACTTGAAGAGCTATGACCCACAACAAAATTGGTCGAAGTAACCTTGGTAATGAAATCGGTAGAAGTGACTTCAGTGATGAAATCGGTCGAAGTGACCTCGGTGATGAAATCGGTCGAAGTGACCTCGTTGATGAAATCGGTCGAAGTGAATTGGACAACAGGTTTGGACGACAGAAATGGTCGACAGGTTTGGACGATAAGTTTGAATGACAGATTTGGACGACAAGTTTGAACGACAGAATTGGTCGACAGGTTTGAACGACAGAGAAAGTTGGAAGACTTGAAAACTCGAAAAACATATATACTCCGCCGATCAATCGGTTACCCAAACGATCGATCGGCTACCTCTCTGTTTGACGATTAACACTTAGCCTTAGTCGACAGACTAAGTCTCTGGAAACAAATTTTTACACCATTCGATTGACAAATTCGACCGAATGGAACAGAGGGACTAAACACGCCCTTAACATCTGAAGTACCCCAACCAAAAGAAACCCGATTAAAACATAGTTTTAAAACATGCTTGAAAACATGACAGAAGTTCAAAAATCTGACTGCATAGATAGCTCTAAAACTTAAGACAATCCATGCGTAACCTAAAGAAAAGACTCCAAGCAATACCAGAATATTTCAAAAAATATATATACAACTGTCAAAACTGAGGTTTTAAAACTTCAACCCCAAAACCTGTACATTACTAAAATTCCAACAGAATCCCAACATAGACTATACAAACATGACATTTATTTTAAAAAAACTTCACCCTCGGGTCAGAAATATATATGGATGCCGCAACCACCCCCGAAAGCTCGCGCCACCAACTACCTATTCGTCGGCTTGAGGCACAAAGTCCTCATCTGGAGGATCCATACCTACAACAGGGAGTTCATCTATGAGCCTAGAGCGCAGTAATAACATACAATGTAGTAATGCATATGCTATGCATGAACTTTTGAAATACATGTACATTACATAACTTTACGTTCAAGTGGATAGAGAGGTATAAGTGGGGCTTATAGAGGAACTGACGCAACAGAGGTGCACTATCAAGCACATAACATGGGTGCACTTTCAGGCACATTATAGGGATACAATACAGGAATACAGAGCAGGATACCAGTCCTCGTCCCACACTTAACCGTACATTACATTACAGGTTTTATCTTTCTTAACTTCAAACCTCGTGCATAAAACATTTACATGACTTTCAGGAAAACGTGTATGCATATACATTTACGGTGCTTAAACATAACTTAAACAGGCTAAAGGATAACAAGCAAAACAGAAAGCAAACTCATTCAACTTAGAACTTAACCTACCACCTAACTACACGACAACCAAAAACCTAGTATCTCCGTGCTGTAGGGCCTTAAGGGCCAACTTATACGTATGAACTTACCTGTTGTCTGTGAGTTTGTACCACCCGAGGATTTTTCCTCAACGTGTGTTTCTTTAGATTTAATTAATTTACGTTATGTTAGTTATTGAGTTAATTAATTATGCTCGGCAGTTTCGGTGGAGGTGTTAGACCGAGAGTGAGGTGAGAGATATTAACGGATTAGTTAGTTTAAAAACGTGAGGGTGATTTAGTAATTAGTTAAATAAAAATTAAATAAAACAAATAAAAATAAAATATTTTTATTAAAAATAAAAAATAAAAACAGAATGGCGTGAGCCATTCTGTTTCCCCTTTCAGCCCAAGCTCCCGAGCGCGAACAGGGGAGAGACGAGGGAGAGGGACGACGAACGCCAGTGACTCTTGCCGTTTTCAGGCCAGACGACGGCGGCGCTTCCAGGTCTACCATTTTCGGCCCGTCTCCGTGCACGAATCGACAGGTTACCGAGTGGGAAAATGTACATAGCCAAAGCGAGTAAGTGCGGTGCCAGAGTTCAGGTAAGTAGTGGAATGTTTTGCCTTCGGGCCTACACCACGGAACGGTAAGAGATTCTTTGCTGGTTTGGTTGCTTTATTCTGATTTGGTTGCTTGTAGTAGATTGTTTGCTTGCTTGGTTTTGTTTAGTTGTTGTGTGATTGTTGTGTTTATTGGATGTTGTGCATTGGTTGACTTGCATTATAGTTAGAGTTGTTGTGCATTGGTTGACTTGCATTATAGTTAGAGATGTTGTGCATTGGTTGACTTGCATTATAGTTAGAGATGTTGTGTGTTGGTTGACTTGCATTATAGTTAGAGCTGTTGTGCATTGGTTGACTTGCATTATAGTTAGAGATGTTGTGCATTGGTTGGCTTGCATTATAGTTAGAGCCACGAGAATTGAGTTGTGAGCTGACTTGCAATATAGTGTGATTGTTGTGTTTATTGGATGTTGTGCATTGAGTGAGCATGAGTTGTGAGCACGAGTTTGATGATGAGTGAGCATGAGTTGTGAGCCCAGGAATGAGTTGTGAGCATTAAAAGTAAAGAGATAGTGAGAAATGCATAGTTATTCCGAGTAGAGTTGCTTGCCGGGGAGTAGTGCTCGTGGAGCACCTCGGTAGGGTCTCTACAAGGTGCATTGCACTGATACGTGATGTCGAGTAGAGCTGCCTCATCGGGGAGTAGTGCTAGTGGAGCACCTCGAGAGGGTCTCGACATGCCTTGCCGGGGAGTAGTGCTCGTGGAACACCTCAGAAGGGTTTACTGCCTCATCGGGGAGTAGTGCTCGTGGAGCACCTCGAGAGGGTCTCGACATGCCTTGCCGGGGAGTAGTGCTCGTGGAGCACCTCAGAAAGGTTTACTGCCTCATCGGGGAGTAGTGCTCGTGGAGCACCTCGAGAGGGTCTCGACATGCCTTGCCGGGGAGTAGTGCTCGTGGAGCACCTCGGAAGGGTTTACTGTCTCATCGGGGAGTAGTGCTCGTGGAGCACCTCGAGAGGGTCTCGACATGCCTTGTCGGGGAGTAGTGCTCGTGGAGCACCTCGGAAGGATTGCTATGAGAGATGCCCGGTCAGCCGTGATATTTTATAGAGTTGCTTCACCGAGGAGTAGTGCTCGTAGAGCACCTCGGGAGGGTCTCTATGAAAGATGCACGGGTAAAAGATTAATAAATGGAGAATGTAATTGAAAGTAGCAGTGAGTGTAGAAGTTGCATTTTGTGTTGTGCTGAGTTAAAGAGTAAGGCATCCTTTCGGGTGCGGGCAACTAGTATTGTCTGACCATGTTGTCGTGTTGTGTTGAGTCGGGTTGTTGAGTTGCATTGTGGTGTTGTGGTGTTGTGTTGCGTTGTCGTACTGTATTAAAGCATAAGGCATCGTTGATGCGGGCAAATCTGTGTTTTGTTTCGTGTCGTTGTGTTTTTTGGTTGTTTTGTTCAGCGTTGTGCGTAGCTTGCATTTATCTAGTCATATTTGTTAATCCCTACTTGCTAAGCGTAAGCTTACGTGTGCGTGTGCGTTCTGTGGTGTAGGTAACGACGCGGGTACAGGTGATGTGCCCCGAGGCCCAAGGCCCGAGTCAAGTTGAGGTACGTCTTCTATCCATCTTTATGGCCTAATTTATTTGCTAATTTTGTAGGTGACAACCCATTGGTTTAAAGGGGGAATTTGTCTTCCCTTATCAACTTTTGTAACCAAGCTTTGTTTGACTTTATTTAAATTTAATTGTTCGAAACTTTTGTATTATCGGTAAACTCGTAGCATAATATTTGTCTAGGTTATATAAACGTTGTATTAGTTTTAGAAAATAGAATATTAAAGTTGGAGTTGCCACGTCATCAACAAAGAGCCACATCAGCAGCTGATGTGGACAAATGGGAAGCCACATCAGCGAGGAGCAGCCACGTCAACCAGCTGAAGGGAGCTGTTGCCGCACGTGAGAAGCACGCCATCGCCTTCTGCTTCTCATTCAGCCGAAGAACTAAACGGCTTTCTTTTCTCTCATCGCCAACGGTCATCTGCAGTCGCCTTCCATCGCCATCGCCATCGCCTTCGCCAGAAGCCCCCGTTATTCTCTGTGTATTTAATCTTCCTCCCTCTCTGTAAATCAGTAAGCCAGTATTACGTATTTTTGGAAATCACAGAATCGTGTCTTCGTTCTGTCGGAGTTTCTCCGTGAAAGAGAGAGCTTCTCTCTCGGTGTCGCCGGCGCCCAGCGCCTAATGGCTTCGCCAAGTGTTCCTCGAGTTCAAAGGTTGCTCGGAGGAATACTCAGTCGCCGGTGGGCGGCAAAACCTTCAGTTCCCTTCGCTGTGATTTCGTCGCTGGCAACGACGAATTTCTCACCCGAAGCTCGATAGCTTTTGGGCCAGCAACGGGTCATCACCTCCGTTTTCCATTTCCCTCCCCTTATCGGTCTTCTCTGTGGCAAAGAAACCGATTTGATCTCTCACCCACATCACTGAATGCATCTTTCCATTTTCGTGTTTATTCTCTGTTTTTCGTTGTTTTTAGGCGTCTGTTTTGGGGTGTTCTTGAGCACCGATTGTTGTTTCGTTTTTATTGTCTTCCGCAAGCGTTTTCTAACCCCATTGCAGGCCCGTAGCCTATCAAGTGGTATCAGAGATAAGTGCTCTTTGTTTGCAAAATCGGGTTCTGTTTTTTCAGTCCCCTGTTTCTGCTGTTTTATTTTTGTGTTCTGTTTTGTTTCTTTGTTTCTGTTTTCTGTCCAAGAACACTTAGTGCTCTGTTAAGAGAAGCAATCGGCTTGCTTCTGTGTTGTGTTTTTCTAAACCAATTTTTGCTGTTCTGTTTTCTGTCCAAGCACTTAGCGTGATGTTCTATTTAGTTAGTGTTTTCTGTTTAGTCATTTGAGTCAGCATTTTTTTTGCTGTTTGTTGTTTCTGTTTTTGCTTAGTATATAGGGTGATTAAGTGTTGTTTAGTTGTGTGTTTTATTTTCTAATTGAATAGCATGATGATTCTGCTTTTATTGTGCTGTTTTCTGTTTCTTTTTCTGCTTTTATGTCATCATGTTTTCTTTCCTCTGGTTTCGTCTCTGTTGAGTCTGCTGCGTCTTTGTTGTTTGTTAATTTTTTGTTTAAAGTCAGCATGTGCTAACTAGTTGTATAGTGTAGTGTTTTGTGTCAAACATGTTCTGTTTAGAAAACGTTTAGGATGTGGTTTTTGTCTAGTTTAAACTGTTCAGAAGCATGTTGCTGTTTTGGTGTTTCTGTTCTGCTGAGTGTCTTCTCTGCTTTGTTTTTTTTTACTGTTTCTTCTGTGTTTGTCTCTTGTGTTCTGTAACATGATTGATCAATTGAGGCATGTCTATTTTCTGTTTTGCAGGACTTAGGATGTTAGATTGAAAGCATGTTGTTTATTGTATCTATTGTCTGTTTTTAATTTCTGTTTGCTATCGTGAATTGTTTAAGTTCTGTCAGCATGTTTTTCCTTTTTGTGAATGTTTCAACTTGTCTAATGTTTTGTTTAAATTGTTTAGGGTGATTAGATGCTGTGTTTTTAGTGATGTTTTACAGCTTGTATTCAAGGGCAAATGCAGGTTGTTAAGCCACTGCTATTGAGTCTTTTCTTGCTGAGTTTTCAAGGCATAAAGCCTTCCAACAACAGCATGTTTTGTTTCTGTTTTGTTTATCTTTTTGTTCAGGTTTTTTTTTTTAAGTAATTTTGTTTTTGTTTTCCTTTGGTCTACGGTCTGTTTTTAAATTCCAGAATCTGTTTTTAAAAGCTTGCTTGCTGCATGGTTTAAAATGTCCAAATGTATCTCATGCTTGAGCTAAAGTTTTGGTTTCAAACTTGCCAAAATTTTCTGGTTTTAAAAACCTCTCTTTTCTCATTTTAAAATCTGTTTTCCTTGCTGTTTTCTTCTCTTTTCCTTGCTGTTTTCCCATTGAAAACTTTGCTGATTTCTTGAGTTTTTTTTTTTCTGCTGTTTAGCTTGTGTTTAGATTCTGTTTTCCTTGATGTTTTTTTTGTCTTGTTTAGGATAGAGATAATTGTTTAGAATTGTAGACTCTGTTTGTGTGTGTTTTTGTAACATTTGTCGTGCAGTTTTTGTACCCCTCACCCAAAGCAAGAGGCCTCCTTAATTGGCAATTTTGGAGCTATCAATTGCTTTGCTTAAAAGGTACTTTTCTGTCCACTTTTAGTTTAGGACTGTTAGGAGACTCTTCGGAATTGTTGACCGATAGCAAATTATATTTAGTGTTTATTTTCTGATGTGTTGGGAGACTCTTCGGAATTGTTGACCGAGAGCAACTTGTGTTTTATGTTTGTCTGTGTCTGAACTTGTTTCTTTGGATTACATTGTTATGATAATTACTTGATATGATTTTTCCATATTAACCTCGTGTTACTGATTAGCTAGCATGAATTAACCATGGTCCGTATCTGTTTAATTTTCATAATGTTTTCTTGAAAAGCATGTTCTTTTGTTTGTGTTTGCATTTGCTGTTTATTTGGATATCATTACTGTGAAATTATATGATATGACTTTACCATCTTAACCTCATGTTTCTGGTAAGCAAGCATGAACTAACCATGGCCCATATCTGTTTAATTTCGGGATGTTATTCTTGAATAAAAGCATGTTCTAATGTTGTGTTTTGAGTCATAATTTCGATTTCGTTTAGGTGAATGTTTATAGATATTTGTTTCTGTTTTAGAACCATGTTTAGTTGTTTAGGACGTGTTGGCAAAATTAATTTACATAGAGAATTGATTAGAAAATAAGTGCTAAAATTGAATTCTCATGTCAGTTTATATTTGCTGAAATTATTGTGTTGTTTTGGTGTTTTCCAAATGTGTTTTAGTATGTGTTTTATTTTGTTTAATCTTTTTACATGTTCCATGTTTAGGAGAGTTTGATGTGCTAATTTGTTGTCCAAATTGGCATTGTTTTGTTTAGAATTTTCTAGGATGTTTAGATTAAAATTCTGGTTTAGAATTTTCTGGTTTTTCTAGTTTTAGTTCCTACTTTGGACTTGCATAATTCTTTGCTCACTATGAATTTGGATTTGAAATTTTTACAGCATATGCAACATATTGTCAACTATTATATGTTAAAATTTCAGGTTATTTGGAGTTGAAATGTGCTAGTTTCGGTTTAGGATACTTTAGGTTGTTTAGAAATTTTTCTGGTTTTTGAGTTTAAATTTCCTGAACTTTAGGCTTGCATAACTTTCTGCTCATGTTTAATCTGGATTTGAAAATTTGACAGCATGTTTATCATCTTGTTGTCTAATCCCTGTTAAATTTTCAAGAATATTGGAGTAGATTTGTGTTAGTTTTTCTGTTTCGGAGATTCTGTCGTTTTTATGTGTTTTGTGCACTGTTTTAAGTTTTCAAATTTCTGTTTTATGTCTTTAAAGGATCTAAAATATTATGTAAATGTTTTACCATGCTTATTTGTGTTTTAAACTTGTTTAGGATTTTATTTGATGCCTTGAATTGAAATTAAAGTGAAAGCATAAACTATAACATGTTTCAATTGGATTGTAAAATTCAGTTTCCATCCATGTTTGAGTTTTTGTTTTGATAATTGATGCATCTCTTGTGTCTATGATTTGTATAGTGTCCTTGATGTTAAGTTAAATTTAGAATGAAGAGCATGAATTAAAATTGCATGTTAAATAGAGCTTGGCAAATTCTATTCCACCATGTTTTTATAAATTATGTTTGGAACTCTTGTTTGATTGCATCAAGTTGAGTGTTTTTGTTTTGTTTTAGGACTATGTTAAATTGAGGTCCGATACTTTTAACAAAAAACATGTCATATACTATCTTGTTAGTCACTTAGGATTCACTTGTACGTCATTTGTGTTTGTGGCCAAGAGCATTCCTCTGTGGGCCGTTGGTATTGTCCGAGGTTTACCGCTGGCCATTGGGCCCAACAGATCGCCGTGTGAGGCAGTCGCCTATAAAGGGTGTGGGATAGTGTGACGATTTCCACAAAAGTTCTAGAGAGTTGCTTAGACCCAATAGCTTATCATTGATATTAGTTGCAAGTTTATTTTCTTTGATTAACTTGTTTGATTTGTTGTGCTATTTGATTAAATGCTTAGGACCTATCTGAAATTAGTCCTTGTGCGTTATGTTTATGTTTTTTTTTTTTTTTGTTTTTTTTTTTTTTGTTTTTTTTTTTTGTTTTTTTTTTTTTGTTTTTTTTTTTTTTTGTTTTTTTTTTTTTTTTTTTGTTTTTTTTTTTTTGTTTTTTTTTTTTGTTTTTTTTTTTTTTTTGTTTTTTTTTTTTTGTTTTTTTTTTTTTGTTTTTTTTTTTTTGTTTTTTTTTTTTTTTTTGTTTTTTTTTTTTTTTTTTGTTTTTTTTTTTTTTTTGTTTTTTTTTTTTTGTTTTTTTTTTTTTGTTTTTTTTTTTTTTTTGTTTTTTTTTTTTTTGTTTTTTTTTTTTTTTTGTTTTTTTTTTTTTTTTTTTTTTTTTGTTTTTTTTTTTTTTTGTTTTTTTTTTTTTTTGTTTTTTTTTTTTTTTTTTGTTTTTTTTTTTTTTTTTGTTTTTTTTTTTTTTGTTTTTTTTTTTTTTTGTTTTTTTTTTTTTTTTTTTTTTTTTTTTTGTTTTTTTTTTTTTGTTTTTTTTTTTTTTTGTTTTGTATTTGTGTTGTTGTCTTGTTGTGAATGTTTGTCGTAGGAATTCTTGGCTTCCTAGTCCATTCAAGACCATCGGCCAAGGTTTGAATCATCTAACCCTTTAATTTCTTGGATTTAAGTATTGGTTAGATGAAATTTGTTCAAAGGAATTGATGATGCCTATTTTAGAGGACTTTTGATTATTGGATTTACTTGTTTGTTTATAATTGACATCTATTCCTTGAATTGTGGATTAAGGATATAATCATATGCTAGGTTTGCAAATTTTATTTTTGAACTTATAGTTAGCCTACCTAGTTTGTTTGAATTTTGAAATCTACTCAGTTTATTGCTAATTGGATTGAAAATATTGATTAATTCTTTGAGTTTATTTTCAATTGCTTGATTTAGCATGACAAATTGAATATGTTCATACCTTGCAAATATTTTCTCTCTAATATCATATATGTTGCTTGAAAAGTGTAGAAATGAACAATTCAAATTTTTTTGGAATTTACTTCAAGCATTGTGTTGGATATTAAGATTCTACCGTATACCATAATGCTTGTTTCCGTTGTTATTATTTTGTGGGTTAAGTAAGGACCTTGGTTTAAAAGGGGGACCAAATTGTTTGGATCCACTTGAGCGTTTGAACGCTAGGGTGTCATACGTAGCATGAGCAAAGCTTTAAGATTTGAGGTCAAATCTTCAAATAACCCGGAGAGGATGATGTGCCCCGAGGCCCAAGGCCCGAGTCAAGTTGAGGTACGTCTTCTATCCATCTTTATGGCCTAATTTATTTGCTAATTTTGTAGGTGACAACCCATTGGTTTAAAGGGGGAATTTGTCTTCCCTTATCAACTTTTGTAACCAAGCTTTGTTTGACTTTATTTAAATTTAATTGTTCGAAACTTTTGTATTATCGGTAAACTCGTAGCATAATATTTGTCTAGGTTATATAAACGTTGTATTAGTTTTAGAAAATAGAAGATTAAAGTTGGAGTGGCCACGTCATCAACAAAGAGCCACATCAGCAGCTGATGTGGACAAATGGGAAGCCACATCAGCAAGGAGCAGCCACGTCAACCAGCTGAAGGGAGCTGTTGCCGCACGTGGTGCTTAAAGGTTAGGGGTAAGGGATTTGGTGAGTCTAGGCAGCTAGGTATGATTTAAGAGAGTTTCGGGAGTTTAGTTTTAAATTCAGATGTGTTCGTTTCCTTTTATGTTTGGGAGTCAGTTTTAACGTGGAATTGGTTAGCAAAGTAGCGCTCCGAGCCAGGGTGGGTTCGGGGGCGTTACAGAGTTACAGGTCTCGCACGTAAGTCCTCGGTGATTCACGAACCTGTATTTGTGTATAATCAGATATTAATCCTAAACTTCAACAAAACTAATAAATAACTAACCTAAACTCTTTAACCATCGTAGAAGGTTACCTGTAACAGAGAAAATGGAAGAAAACAAGTGGAGAAGAAGTTTGAAAAATGGTCACACTTCGTCTTGAAGAGAGAAAACATAGAGGAGATTCACGTAGGAGTAAAGAGAAAAGAGGAAGAGAGGAAGAGAAAAGGCATGTCTTCTTCAACAAGTCTGCCAAGTGTCAATCCCTCATTAGCTCCCTTCCAACCACCTTAATTGCTTTTCCATAATGCCCTTCCATTGATTTTCTAACTAAATCGTTATTTAGTTTGCCGATTCGGTCTCACGAATCTATCTCATTCAATTAAACATATCGACAATTTCTACTAAAACATTCATTGTATTATTATCAAATTAATCCCGCTTAATTATTCGGGGAATAATTGCATGACAAAAATGCCAGGTGTTACAATTTTAATACCAAATATTTGTAGGTAGGAAATTTCAAAAAATCTTGACAACCCTACTCGCTCGGAATTCAAGTAAGTGAAAATATAAATTTTCCAACGTTTTGGCTACGGCCTTACATTATAAGAAATTTATGTTATTTTCCTATAACTGTTTTATTACACGATTTGACATATGAGCACTCATATTTAAGCATTGTTATAGAATAATTTAAAAGATAAAAATTGGTAGGACATTTGCCTGTGTATGAAAATGATGGAATTGACAGCAATTACGTGATAGCAAGTAAATGTAACTGTTAACAGGATTCGATAAAAGTAAATGTTTTATACTGTAACGCCTCTGAACCCACCCTGGCTCGGAGCGCTACTTTGCTAACCCATCCCACATTAAACATAATTTAATATAATTTTCTAATTCCCAAAACATAACAAATAAAACGGACACAACGAAATTTAAAACAAAACCTCCCCAAGCTCTCTCAAAGCTAAGTCTCTCGAAACTCTCTTACGTCATACCTAACTGCCTAGACTCACCAATTCCCTGACCCCTAACCTTTCAGCACCACGGCGTTCTTCCCGAAAATTTCGGCAAAGTAACGCATGAAAATGGCGCCTCCAAAATGCTAGGTACCTGCATAAACCCAATCCTCAACCAATCCAGAATATTCCTAACCATCTATCCACTCAACAATCCAACATATAAAAACCTCCAAATAACAGTAAAGAGGAAACTAAATACGAGCATTCCTAAGTAAAGAAAGTCCACAATATAGGGCGACACATCACCATTAACTTAACTATATACAACAACAGACATCTACAATACGCTATCAAAATACAAAGTCCCACATCTCCCAAAGACCATGGTGGAGTCGCCCGGACAACTGCCCGCACCGGCACGCCCCGTACTCCTCCGACTGCTGCCAAGTCCTGTCTCACTCGCTTACCTCACCTGTAACCGCATCATTACCTACACCACAAAACACACACACGTAAGCTTACGCTTAGCAAGTAGGGGATAACAAAGTTAAACATGCACAATGCACCACAACTCTCACGCAGCTTTAACACAACAACGAAACACAACATGGATAAGATTGCCTGCATCGAAAGATGCCAAACCACCACCCTACTAGTCCCTCGCAGGTACCACCTTAACACGACTGGGCAACTCCCTTTGAGTCCCTCGTAGGTGCTACCCTAACGCGACTGGGCGACTCAACAATAGTCCCTCGCAGGTACCACCCTAACGCGACTAGGCAACTCCCCTGGAGTCCCTCGCAGGTGCTACCCTAACGCGACTGGGCGACTCAACAATAGTCCCTCAATGGTACCACCCTAACGCGACTAGGCAACTCCTCTGGAGTCCCTCGCAGGTGCTACCCGAACGCGACTGGGCGACTCAAAGATAGTCCCTCGCAGGTACCACCCTAACGCGACTAGGCAACTCCCCTGGAGTCCCTCGCAGGTGCTACCCTAACGCGACTGGGCGACTGTCTCACTCTACTCACATTTCCTTTCATGCTCACCACCCACTACCATGCTAGAAACTCAGAGGGTTCGTAGTTCGAAAACACTGAAATGCCATACCCAAATGCTTAACCAACATTCAACCGAAGCTTAACCAACATTAAACCGAAACATAACAATCAAACGACAAGCAAAGCCCTACCGTACCATAACTTAGAGTGAAGCAAAGCAACCAAACAACAAACAACAAACAACAAACAACAACAATGCTTAGCCAACAAAGAAGACAACCAGCCAACAAATGACAAACAACCAACAATGCTTAACCAACGGAGAAGACAACCAACCAACAAACAATAAACAACCAACAATGCTTAACGAACGGAGAAGACAACCAACCAACAAACAATAAACAAACAACAATGCTTAACCAACGAAGAAGACAACAAAACAACAATTATCATAACATAAATCCTACCGTTCCGTGGTGTAGGCCCGAAGGCAAAACACAAACGTCCTCTACTTACCTGGCGTCCTAGCCCGCTGGAGATGCTCGGTTCCCTATCCACCTACGGCTCGACCTACGACAAATAGTCAAACTTCATTACAATCAAGCCTACATTCTCCAATTACTCTCAAACTACTATTTCTAGCCTAATCCAGTTAAAACCTAACTAAATGGGCCACCAATTTGGGTTCGGTAAAAATCGACCCGAAACTCAAACGCCCGTAACTTTCGCGTCGGATATCGGAATCGAACGATTCCAGCGGCCACGTACTCCTCTAATAACCTATTTTAATCAGCCAAAAGGAATTTGAAAACAAACGACCCTAGCTAGGTCAAAATGGGAAAAACCCGAACTGCCCCTTCACCGGAAATTTTCCCCATTTTGTTTTTTCATCAATTTTCACTCAATTGCACACCAATCAACCATATTTAGCCTCAATTAACATAATCTAACCAAAAACCCCGAACTACAAGCAAAAACCCGAAATGCCCTAAAGAGGGCTTCACTGTTTTTCGCCCAAAAAGGGCTCTCCCTGCCAGGCAAACCCACGCCGGCCCAAGGGTTGGCAAACCCACGCCGGAAGCAGCCTATTTCAGCCGGTGATCGGAGCTCAAACTCGCTCCTCACCCTCGGCCACGAACTAAACCGAAACAGGAGAAGAGGAAGACTTACAGTTTGGTTTTGTGCGCGACGACGGCCAGAACTGACAGCCTTGGAGTCGCCGACGTCGTTTGGCTGGAAATCGTTGGGAATCATCGGCGGTCTTGATCGGCGATCGCCGTTCCTCCCTTCCCTCTCCCCTGTTCTTCGCGCTCGCCGCTCGAACAGAATGGCTTCGGCCATTCTGTTTTATTATTATTATTTTTTTAATTTAATAATAAACATAATAATAATAACATTAATTAACACTAAATTACCATTCCCCTCCAAACATTCCGTTAAATCTCGTTATTAAATTAACCTAACCCCCGGCTTAATTTCACTAGGACCCGAACTTAAATTAGAAACTTCACTTTTCTTTTAAACTAATTAAAATAACCTATTATTAAACAATTACCTAATCATTTTATTTTCTCTCCAATTTTTCTTTCTTAAACAAATCTCGGGTGTTACAATCCACCCTCCTTACAAAAATTTTGTCCTCAAAATTTTTGACCTTGTTATTTCTCAATGTACTCATCTTAACTACCCAATAACCTCACTCACCTATAGGGTACTACATGCCTCAAATTCCGACTTCACCTAACTCTGTACGCTCTAACCCGAATACTCACACATTTACTACCTGTAATCTAATCCATAGTCATCTCAATAGCGTAACACTTCTTACACATATTCCTCATTCTAACATCACTTACATATTCTGAATCCTTACTACCTAAAATTGGGTCATTCTAAACTATACATCTCAACGCTCAATAATTCCTACAATTATTGACTTCACTCCACTTTACTACATCTCCCAAAGTTTTCACTTTCCTAACTTTGCTCCCTGCTCCCTATAGCTTGAGTATACTTTCATACTTTTCCAACTTAATTCCAACTCTAACTTCTCTAATCCAATGTTCATCAATACTGACATAAACATCTTACCCTAAATCCATAAGTTTTAACTTTCTTTCTACTCTACCATCTCTCTCCTAACTGATCACTTCTATCACTTCTATCTATCAGCCAATCAAGACAATTTATACCTCGAACAAGCATGACATTTCATTAATTATTCCAACACAATCCCTCATACTCAAAGCTCTCATCTTTTAAACCTATCAACTATTTCTCAAAGATCTCATCTCTTACATTCACTATCCTCAATTTATCTAACTCCTAATCTCAGTCATTACCAAACACTCAAATTCTTATGTCTAAACTAACTCTTTCCTATCTTCACACTCAACACCCTACATGACACTCGACACCCTAAATGATGTTCACTTCATTTCGACCCCAAAATTCCAAATTAAAACTCTCATGCTTCTCCTAAATTAACCCTGCTATAAATTCCATCATATAATCTCCGTGTCCTTCATATCCAATATCTTCCATTAGAATTTACTAATCTCCTCACTTACCTCACTTCTCACTCTTCACCCACTAACAGAGCTCAAATGCATAACTTAGTCTAACTTTCATAACTATGTACTCTCCTACATTTTAGTAACTTTCGCTTAATCACTCATCACCTATACTTTCAAACTTTTACACTTTAATTCTCAATATCTTCTAAGTTCTTCAACTTCATAAGATAGCTATCTCTCAGGCTTATCAACTCTAGCCTAATCTATTTACGACATTAACAATTTCGACTTCGTTACCTACGAGTCGAACCTTAGAACCTTCTAACTTAACATTATTCCTAAGTAACTCAAATACCTTTCGTGTAAGATCTCATCCTACATTCAACCCACCATGTCCTCACCTATTTAATACTAGGACACAACTTATACTTTTCCTAACGACTAACACTTACACTCAACTCGGGTCGATCATACCTCTTTTCTCACATTCTTTGGTTATCAAAATGTCTATAAGTTGGTTCATGGGATCCACCGAGGTTGTCCTGGTACTCTCGGGATTTTCTAATCCATTATAATCATAAAACAAACAGGATTTAAACCAAACAAACAGGTAAACTAACTAAAAGTAAAGAAATACTTACAGTCGGTGAAGCACGTGGTATGGCGGTCGGCATTGTCGGGTAATCCTTTGAACGACTCGACCATTTATGCTCTGATACCATCTTGTAACGCCCCCGAACCCACCCTGGCTCGGAGCGCTACTTTGCTAACCCATCCCACATTAAACATAATTTAATATAATTTTCTAATTCCCAAAACATAACAAATAAAACGGACACAACGAAATTTAAAACAAAACCTCCCCAAGCTCTCTCAAAGCTAAGTCTCTCGAAACTCTCTTACGTCATACCTAACTGCCTAGACTCACAAATTCCCTGACCCCTAACCTTTCAGCACCACGGCGTTCTTCCCAAAAATTTCGGCAAAGTAACGCATGAAAATGGCGCCTCCAAAATGCTAGGTACCTGCATAAACCCAATCCTCAACCAATCCGGAATATTCCTAACCATCTATCCACTCAACAATCCAACATATAAAAACCTCCAAATAACAGTAAAGAGAAAACTAAATACGAGCATTCCTAAGTAAAGAAAGTCCACAATATAGGGCGACACATCACCATTAACTTAACTATATACAACAACAGACATCTACAATACGCTATCAAAATACAAAGTCCCACATCTCCCGAAGACCATGGTGGAGTCGCCTCGACAACTGCCCGCACCGGCATACCCCGTACTCCTCCGACGGCTGCCAAGTCCTGTCTCACTCGCTTACCTCACCTGTAACCGCATCATTACCTACACCACAGAACACACACACGTAAGCTTACGCTTAGCAAGTAGGTGATAACAAAGTTAAACATGCACAATGCACCACAACTCTCACGCAGCATTAACACAACAACGCAACACAACACGGATATGACTGCCTGCATCGAAAGATGCCAAACCACCACCCTACTAGTCCCTCGCAGGTACCACCTTAACGCGACTGGGCAACTCCCTTGGAGTCCCTCGTAGGTGCTACCCAAACGCGACTGGGTGACTCAACAATAGTCCCTCGCAGGTACCACCCTAACGCGACTAGGCAACTCCCCTGGAGTCCCTCGTAGGTGCTACCCTAACGCGACTGGGCGACTCAACAATAGTCCCTCGCAGGTACCACCCTAACGCGACTAGGCAACTCCTCTGGAGTCCCTCGCAGGTGCTACCCTAACGCCACTGGGAGACTCAACAATAGTCCCTCGCAGGTACCACCCTAACGCGACTAGGCAACTCCCCTGGAGTCCCTCGCAGGTGCTACCCTAACGCGACTGGGTGACTGTCTCACTCTACTCACATTTCCTTTCATGCTCACCACCCACTACCATGCTAGAAACTCAGAGGGTTCGTAGTTCGAAAACACTGAAATGCCATACCCAAATGCTTAACCAACATTCAACTGAAGCTTAACCAACATTAAACCGAAACATAACAATCAAACGACAAGCAAAGCCCTACCGTACCATAACTCAGAGTGAAGCAAAGCAACCAAACAACAAACAACAACAATGCTTAGCCAACAAAGAAGACAACAAGCCAACAAATGACAAACAACCAACAATGCTTAACCAACGGAGAAGACAACCAACCAACAAACAATAAACAACCAACAATGCTTAACGAACGGAGAAGACAACCAACCAACAAACAATAAACAACCAACAATGCTTAACCAACGAAGAAGACAACAAAACAACAATTATCATAACATAAATCCTACCGTTCCATGGTGTAGGCCCGAAGGCAAAACACAAACGTCCTCTACTTACCTGGCGTCCTAGCCCGCTGGAGATGCTCGGTTCCCTATCCACCTACGGCTCGACCTACGACAAATAGTCAAACTTCATTACAATCAAGCCTACATTCTCCAATTACTCTCAAACTACTATTTCTAGCCTAATCCAGTTAAAACCTAACTAAATGGGCCACCAATTTGGGTTCCGTAAAAACTGACCCGAAACTCAAACGCACGTAACTTTCGCGTCGGATATCGGAATCGAACGATTCCAGCGGCCACGTACTCCTCTAATAACCTATTTTAATCAGCCAAAAGGAATTTGAAAACAAACGACCCTAGCTAGGTCAAAATGGGAAAAACCCGAACTGCCCCTTCACCGGAAATTTTCCCCATTTTGGTTTTTCATCAATTTTCACTCAATTGCACACTAATCAACCATATTTAGCCTCAATTAACATAATCTAACTAAAAACCCAGAACTACAAGCAAAAACCCGAAATGCCCTAAAGAGGGCTTCACTGTTTTTCGCCCAAAAAGGGCTCTCCCTGCCAGGCAAACCCACGCCGGCCCAAGGGTTGGCAAACCCACGCCGGAAGCAGCCCATTTCAGCCGGTGATCGGAGCTCAAACTCGCTCCTCACCGTCGGCCACGAACTGAACCGAAACAGGAGAAGAGGAAGACTTACCGTTTGGTTTTGTGCGCGACGACGGTCGGAACTGACAGCCTTGGAGTCGCCGACGTCGTCTGGCCGGAAATCGTTGGGAATCGTCGGCGGTCTTGATCGGCGATCGCCGTTCCTCCCTTCCCGCCGCTTGAACAGAATGGCTTCGGCCATTCTGTTTTATTATTATTATTTTTTTAATTTAATAATAAACATAATAATAATAACATTAATTAACACTAAATTACCATTATACCCCTCCAAACATTCCGTTAAATCCCGTTATTAAATTAACCTAACCCCCGGCTTAATTTCACTAGGACCCGAACTTAAATTAGAAACTTCACTTTTCTTTTAAACTAATTAAAATAACCTCTTATTAAACAATTACCTAATCATTTTATTTTCTCTCCAATTTTTCTTTCTTAAACAAATCTCGGGTGTTACATATACAGACACGTATTCTCACTTACTGAGTTTTCTCATAATTTGTAACTTGTGATGTAGGTGAATTTTTATATGAGGAAGATTTATCTGTGATTGAGAACCTCCCAAAGGCAAATGAGCATGCAGAAGAATGAAATATTTTGAGTTGAATTAGTGTGTTTTAGTCTTTCGAATATATTTCATGTTTTGACAAATTATGTTGAATTTTATTGTTAAATAAAGTTTTATTAATAGTGTTAATTGTGCATTTATTTCAAGTTTCTGACAAAGGTATTTATGTTTGATAAAGCTTCCGTGCATTTAATGTTTCAATAATTAGTTAAAGAGAATTTCAAAATATTATAGAAGTAGGGTTTTAACGCTCGAATTTAATTTGATAAAACGATTTAGGAAAAAAAAATTGAGTTTTGAAATTAGGATTTCAAATTGGGAAATTAAATTGAGGATTTTAAATTTGGGACATTACAGAGTGTGCCCCTTGGCACGTCATCTCATGAGTAGTTGAGTGCTTAATTCGTATCGAGGATGGACACTTGTCAATATTTAAGGTGAGAAGATTACCAAAAAAAACCTATGGCATCAAAATCATACAAGAAACAAATATTGTTTTAAAGTTGTAAGTCAAAGGTTTCAAAGCTATAATCATTCTCAAAGGAATGCAACTTGATCATGCTTTCTTTTTAAAGTTGTACACTAAAAATGGATTAGGTCCTATACGAAGCACTCTTCAAAGAGTACATGCTTTCTTCTCGCTTAATTTAATTTATGATCTTAAATATTTGAACATTTTAACGTATAATTACATTTTGGACAAACGAGCATCTCTTTTGTTTTCGTATTTTAAACCTTTGATTTTAATGGTGCACAAAGATGACATGTGTCAACGACTTTTCCTAGTGTAGGATTCTGAAGGACCGACAATGAATTCATAATTGCAAATGTACATATATCTAGATTAATTAATCTAATAATTTTGTGCCATACAAATCGTGCTTAGTTCATTATATAATGTGATTTCTCTATTCATATGGTTGTCATAATTTGTCAATAACTAATCTATGCAAACTAAAAGTAATTAATATTAGTTTCTTGAAATTAATAAATAATTATGTCGCATTAATACGTTTAATTCATAAAAGAAATTCTATTTGATTTTAATTATTTAATTAATAAAGTTAATGTTTTTTTAATAAATAAATAAATAAGAGAAAAAGTGGAGATTCTACACGAAGACCGTGACACGTGCTATGGCTCAGTTGGGAAACCTCGAGACAAACATTTATAATTTGACCCTCGCTTCTATCTAGACACGTGTCCCTACTCTGTCGCCACTCGATAATTACCCTTTTAACTTAATTAAAAAACATTAATTAAATTAAAGATGGCTTCTTTTAAGCCGGCAAGTGATTAAACATTGGAGTCCGAGACACTTGACACTTCCCACATGCCTGCCCTTAAATCAACACAAGCATCAATTATTTATTCATTTCACTTTTGCTTGTTCTTTCTACACACATTTCTCTAATCTTATCAAATGTACTTATTCAATTCCATGCAAGCCAATAGTAATTGGTTATATTATTTAACGATAATGAATCAAATAATAATTTTTTTTATAATATTTTCTCAATTATTTAATCAAAGTTTAACTCCTTTATGTTTTCAGTTCGAAATAGCGATCTAAAAATTATTGTGAACTCTTTGAAATAATTTTCTTGCAGTTAAACGACTCTGAGTAATTATTCCATCTCATAAGGATCTTTGGGGCAAATTCTTTTGTTCCTTGTCGAAGTTTTTAAGTCTTATTTATTTATTCGATTATTTTATATTCCCTATATTGTATGATTAAATATGAAGACCACCACTGGTCATACGGACCATTGAATCATGTCAAATTATGTAAACCTCAATGCCCACAAATCTTTGCTTTAAAGAAATCAATACACAATATTCAATTACGGGTTTTGGCAAAAAAAGTATCTTCACTTTTTAATTTTTATTCACTTTGGGTAGATTAGTGCCATTTCTTTGAAATATATACAACTTTACCCTTCTATGATATCTTCATTGTAAGATCTTTTATATTTTATGCAAATATGAGAAAATTTTATGAAAATAGTTTAGTGATTGTTACCATTTTAGTTCTAAAATTTTAGTTTTCTTAATTTAATGGGAAAAAAAATAATGTGAATTTTTTATTTACGCATGCATTTATATTAGCCAAAATAATTAGATTCAATTAACTCTTATTTCAAGTCATTTCAAAACTAAACTACTCATGAAAATTTTGATTTATTTTAAAAATAACTAGATCTTAGTCATTCTATTCTAATTAAGTATTTTACTTGCTACAGATAAATAACACGATGAAAATATAATCACAAGACTTCAATGACTATAGTAAATTGGAATATCATTTAAATACGAAGTTGAATTTACAAAGACCTCCATAATAATTTAATTTTTCCTCATTCGAATTGAAAAGGCATAATAATGGTGAATGGAAGGAGCTTCACAAGCAATAATTAAAATCACAAAATGATTGAGGCCAAATATAATAGTACATATGAGTAGTCACACACCATGTGTTAGGCTTTTTTGGGTATTAATTATTCCCTTTGCATTTTGCCCTAAATTTCAACATTTTCGTAGTTCTTGCCCCCCAAAACAGGATAAAATATGTGTTTGCTATTTCTAGTTTAGAAAGGGTTTCAATTTACTCCTTGCATTTTTTAAAATTTTTAAAAGTCATTATAATTTAAATTTATTTTTAAATAATCATTAATTTTTTTGTCATTAATTTAATAAAAAAAGTCACATGATAATTTTTAACCGCACCATTTACCTATAGAGCTAAAATAATTGATCAAAGTAAAATAATTGAGATTAAAATAAATAAATAAAAACTCTTATTTAATTTAGTTTAAATATGACGTGAAATAATCGCGAGTTTCCTCTAATTATGGATGATATAGATAGATAAACGTATATAAAAAACTGTCACATGAATTTTTCACTTAAATTTAAAGATACCAATAAATTATATAATCATTTAAAAAATATAAGGATGTTAATAAAAATTATAAAACTACATGGACTAAATTAGAACAGCAGATTGAATTGTAAAAACTAAACACATATTTTACTAAAAGAATCATCGTGTTATGTTGTTCAAGCCAAACATTGATCTCTTGTCACCCAAATTTCAAAATATTATTTTTTGCCATGACCTCGGAACAAGCCAAACTAGAAATGAAGAATTGTTTGATCAAGTCATATCCTACGCGAGATTGATGAAATCTACAAATTGATCACAAGAATATAAAATAGTACGATAGATTAAATGCAACAAGCGATGTTGTTGAAGGAAACAAAATGTGAAACACAAGATATAATTATAAATACCATAATTTAATATAAGAAAATAAAATAGTCCTCAAAACACTAGGAACAAAAAAGAATAAAGGAAACTCCAAAACAATAGCTTGAATGATTTGACTAAACTTAATAGTCATTTTATCACTGTTTTCAATGCATGAAAAACTAATTTTAATATATACCGTAAAATCGACAAATAACTTAGGGAGGGGTTGAGTTAGGCTTTCTAAACTTTTTCTTTGTTCGAAATTCTATTTGTTTGCAAACTCAAATAATATTTTTCTCTTACTAGAATTTGTTAAGTCTAATATACAAGCAATAACAAGAAAAAAAAAGTAGGAAAGAAAGTGCAAATTGTGACGACCCAAAACTGGATCCCGATCGGAGTCCGGGATCGGAGCCGTCACTCCGGGACAGTCAACGGGAAACGATGACTATTTTTTTTTTTTTGATATAAACAGAATAGACAGCGTTACTGGAACAACTTATGAAAGCCAACTGAACTTTTAAAACTTTAACGGAAAACAGAACCGAATGACAGAAAACATGCACTATCATCGCAAACCCTAAAAACGTAACTTTACAGAGAGGGAGGAACTACAGTGAGTAACAGAAGACATTTACAAGGAGAGAGAGAGTTCTCGGGTGTAGAAATTTAAAACAGGTTTCAATAATGGATAACAAAACAGAAATTAGCATAAGGCTGGCGGAGGAGGAAACAGGAAACATTGGCGGAAGACTTAGGCGAATAACCGACGGAAGACTTAGTTTAAAGGAGCAGCGGAAGACTTGAATGACGTCAGCCGAAATATGTAAATGCAAAGACAGAAGCAGAGATGACGTCAGGCGGAAGATTAGAGTTATCGGTGGATTTAGATACGACAAAAGACGAACAGTATTCAGCGGAAGAGGCTGAGTAAAACTTGGCAGAAGAGGTGGTGACGTCAGCCGGGAGATGAGTGACGTCAGGCGGAAGACACAGACAGTAGCTGAGATCGGATGAGGAGATGACATCAGCCGAAAGATGGATGACGTCAACCGGAAGATATAAGCATTATACTGGCGGAAAACTGGGATGACGTCAGCCGGAAGACATATTTACATTGGGCGGATGACTTAAGTGACGTCAGCCGGAAGACAGAGTTTTAAACTGGGCGGAAGACTTATGCTGACATCAGCCGGAAGACATAAATACACGTGGATGGAGTTTTAAACTGGGCGGAAGACTTATGCTGACATCAGCCGGAAGACATAAATACACTGGGCGGATGATTTGGGTGACGTCAGCCGGAAGACGGAGTTTTAAAGGCAAAGTTTACAACTTTTACAGGGAGACATACGGGCAGGGAGCATCAAGCAGAAGACATAAGGGTTTCAGACCTTCAAAACCCGATTCAAAATAAGATTTTGAAGCACACTTTACAGATGACAGATCTAAGAAAAACAGACTACATGGATGACTCTAAAATTTGAGACCATCCATGCAAATCTTAAAACATGAAAATATTCTAAAACATTTCAGAACATGAGTTCAACTGTCAAATACAGCAGTTTTGAAAACTTTGACTCAGAATCTATACAGCATTTCGAAATTTGAAGGTCAATAAGACATACTTTAAAATTGACAGGTTCAAGGAAATAAAATTACATGGACAGTTTCAAAATCAGAATTCATCCATGCGTGAACTAATAGAAACATTTCAAACAAATTTCAGAATACTTTAGAATATAAACTTAACTGTCAAATACCGTGGTCCCTAAAACTGAAACATCAGAATTTGTACATTGTTTCAAAATCCGAGGGACAGTACAGAACATAACATATAATTACAGAAACTCCCAAAACAGAAGTTTTCTACAGGGCTTTTGACACAAAGACCAGAATTTCATAAAACTTTACAATATAAACTACATTTTAAAGACTTGAACCTCAGAACAGAATTATGTCTAACTGTAACAACCACCCTGTGAGCTCGATCCACCATTTACATCAGATCATCATTTTGAGGAACAAGGTCCTCGGTTTCAGGTTCAGTACCTACATCAGAGAGTTCACCTATAAGTCTAAAACTCAGTAAGGACATAATCAGAATGCAGTGATGCAAGATGCTATGCATGCAGTTTTTCAGAAATACGGTGACAGTACAGAGCATTAAGTTACAGTGGTAGTAGAATTAAGTGGTGCTTATAGGGGAACTGGCAAACAGTGGGGGAGGGGGAGGGTGCACTATCAGGCACATTCAGGGATACAGTACAGTAAACAGTTCTGGGGCCAGTCCCCGTCTCGCACTTAACCTGGTACATTTCAGTCGGATTTTCTCTTGTTTAGTTTCAAACAGTGTACAGAAAACATTTGCATGTCTTTCAGAGAAAACGTGTATGCATGAACGGTGCTTGAACTTAAACAGGCAGACAGCAGAAATAAGACAACAGAAGGTAAACCGAAGCCAGACATTTCAGAACATAGACTATAACCTTTTTACCCAAAACAACCCGACAGAACAGGAAACCTAGTATCTCCGTGATGTAGGGCCTTAAGGGCCAACCTACGGTTATGAACTTACCTGTTTTTCCTCGATGCAGTTAGCTGGAAGGTCTCGGAAATGCTCGAACCTGTTTGCTGCAATGTAGTGAAATTAAACAAGCTGCAATTGCTAGCAAATAACTTGTAGAATATACAGCAAGCTCATTTCAACTCTTTAGGAAAACACACTAACGTATTTTCATCCAAAACAGTGAGTTTTCACAGAAATAATAACCCTAAACCCCAGTGAAAACTCGCATTAATCTTGTCCAAAATCAATAACTTCCGTAGATGATTACCTTGGTTGAAGGAAACAGAAGAAAAATGAGGAAACAAAGTGTTGGTGCTTTGTCAAAATCGCCAGGAAGAGAGAACAAAGAGCAGTGGGAAGAAACAGATGAGAAGTGAGGGTTTCACGTAGGAGGAAGAACTTAGCTTCTTCATCATGTCGCCAGATGTCACTCAACCATTGGCTATCTCCTACCAACCTTAATTTCTCTCCAATTTACCATTCCATGCATTTTAAACTTAATGTTTAGTTTAATTAGCCTTTAGTTCAGTTCTTTCCCCATTAAATGCTCCAAAGTTTACAATAAAATAGTTATTGTAATAATGGCAAATTAAATCCATACAATAATTCAACCGATTATTACATGGCCGAAAATGCCGGGTGTTACATTCCACCCACCTTAATAGAAATTTTGTCCCCAAAATTTGCCTAAGCGAATAACTCCGGATATTGGGCTCTAACATCTGCTTGTCTTTCCCACGTGGCTTCCTCCACATTGTGGTTGCGCCATAACACTTTTACCAATGGAACCACCTTGTTTCGCAATACTTTGAGTGACATATTCAATATCTGTATGGGCCTTTCTTCATATGTCAGTGTCGGCATGATATCAAAGTCCACATGCTCCACGATCTGCGTTGGATCTCGTACACATTTTCTCAGCATCGAAACATGGAAGACATTGTGAACCCCATCCATCGATGCTGGCAACTGTAGTTTATAGGCCATGTTTCCCACACGCTTCAGGATGGGAAAAGGGCCAATGAACCGTGGGCTGAGTTTTCCTTTCTTACCGAATCTCATTACGCCCTTGAAAGGCGACACCTTCAGGAATACTTCATCGCCTTCGGCAAACTCTATGCCCCTTCTTCTATTGTCCGCATAACTTTTCTGTCGACTCTGAGCAATTTTTATCCGTTGTTTGATAGCAGCTATCACCTCGGACATCTGCTATAATATCTCAGGGCCGATAAGCTTGGTTTCTCTGACTTCATCCCAACACAATGAGGATCTACACTTTCTGCCGTAAAGGGCTTCATATGGAGCCATACCAATTGTAGCCTGATAGCTATTGTTGTATGCAAACTCCACGAGTGGCAAGTATCTACTCCAAGGAGCATGAAATTCCAGTACGCACGACCTTAGCATATCCTCCAGTATTTAGATTGTTCTTTCAGATTGTCCGTGAGTCTGTGGATGAAATGTCGTGCTGAAGTCTAATCTAGTGCCTAAGGAGCTCTGCAAACTTTTCCAAAACCTGGAAGTGAATCTAGGATCCCGGTCCGAAACAATTGACACTGGAATACCATGCAACTTGACAATCTCACTAATATATAGCTCAGCATACTAATCCATGGAGAATGTCATCTTCACATGTAGAAAATGGGCCGACTTCGTCAATCTGTCCACTATGACCCATATGCTATTGTGGCCCTTAGCTGTTCTTGGTAGGGCAACAACAAAATCCATCGTTATATTCTCCCACTTCCATTCAGAAATCGGGAGAGGTTGAAGCGTTCCACTTGGTCGTTGATGTTCAGCTTTGACCTGTTGACATATCATACAAGACTCCACATACTTGGCCACTTCATTCTTCATATTCGGCCACCAGAAGTGAAGTTTCAAGTCTTGATACATCTTCGTGCTCTCGGGATGTACAGAGAAAGAATATGAGTGGGCTTCCGACAAGATGTGCTTCCGTAACTCTTCATCCTTCGGAACATACCATCTATCTCTGAACTTCAGGATACCATCTCCCGAATAGCTGAACTCGGAAGAGGCCATTGGTACCTTGCTCACCATATCAGCCATCTCCTTTGAATTGGTCTTCTGGGCTTCCTTAATTCGGTCCAGGACGGAGGGCCGTAGCGTTAAGTCTGCTAGTATGGCCGATAGCCCAGAAACTATCTCCATATCGAACTTCTGTATCTCCGTCCTCAAAGGCATTGATACGGCCGACATGGCTGGTTGCACAATAGCTGGCATCCTGCTCAGTGCATCAGCTACCACATTAGCTTTACCAGGATGGTATTTGATCTCAACATCGTAGTCTTTTACAAATTCTAACCACCGCCTCTGTCTCATATTCAACTCCTTCTGAGTAAAGAGGTACTTCAAACTCTTGTGGTCAGAAAACACCTCACATGACTGTCCATATAGGTGGTGTCTCCATACCTTCAGCGCAAATACAACTGCCGCTAACTCAAGGTCATGAGTAGGGTAGTTTTCTTCATGGCTCTTCAGTTGTCGGGATGCGTATGCTACCACTTTCCCCACTTGCATTAGTACACATCCCAAGCCAATCTTCGACGCATCACAGTATACGCTGAATCTGCCATCTTCAACTGGCAACACTAATAGAGGAGCAGTGGTCAACTTTTGCTTAAGTGTCTGAAAACTCATCTCGCAAGCTTCAGACCACCTGAATTTGATATCTTTCCTTGTCAAGCTGGTCATGGGTTTTGCTATCACAGAAAATCCCTTGATGAATTTCCTGTAATAACCAGCTAGTCCGATAAAGCTCCGTACCTCGCTTGCATTCCTCGGCCTTGGCCAGTCTCTTACAGCCTCAATCTTGGCCGGGTCCACAGATACTCCTTCAGCCGACACCACGTGGCCAAGGAAATTAATTCTGTTCAGCCAGAATTCACACTTTGATAACTTGGCATATAATTGATGCTGCTTTAGGACTGATAGTACAATAGTCAAGTGCTCCTCATGCTCGGCCTCACTCCTGGAATAAATTAGGATATCGTCGATGAAAACGATTACAAATTTATCCAAGACATCTTGGAATATCCTGTTCATCAGGTCCATAAATGCTGCCGGAGCATTAGATAATCCGAACGACATCACCAAGAACTCGTAGTGTCTGTATCGAGTCCTGAAGGCGGTCTTTGGAATATCTTCAGCTCTGACCTTCAACTGGTAATAGCCAGAGCGTAAGTCAATCTTAGAAAATACCCGAGCCCCTTGTAGCTGATCAAACAAATCGTCGATTCTCGGTAACGGGTACTTATTCTTGATCTATAACTTGTTCAGCTCACGGTAGTCAATACACATCCGTAGGGACCCATCCTTCTTCTTGACAAACAAGACGGGAGCACCCCACGGAGAGAAACTGGGGCGCACAAAACCCTTGTCCACCAACTCTTTCAGCTGAGCCTTCAATTCCTTCAGCTCAATTGGTGCCATGCGGTACGGATTCTTTGATACTGGTTCCGCACCGGGATATACATCGATCTCAAACTCTATCTCACGATTCGGTGGCAACCCCGGTAGGTCATCTAAGAAAACCTCAGGGAAGTTTCGAACCACCGAAATATTTTGAAGTTCGACCACACCTTGCCTCTGAACATCCACCACGTAGGCAAGAAACCCGATGCATCCGGACCTCATTAGCTGTTGAGCTTTCAAGGAGGATATGACAGGCATACTATGTTTCTTTGGTATTGCCTGATAGGAGAACTCTACTTCGTTCGGGCGCTTAAAAGTCACGAGCCTGGACCTACAGTCGATGGTGGCATGATGTCTAAATAGCCAGTCCATCCCCAGAATCACTTCGTATCCTTTCATACCGATGACGATAAGATTGGCATACAACTTCTGGTCTCCAACTGACACTATATCAACCCCGCATTGTCTGCTCGGAGTGCATAAACTCTCTGGAAGGTAGCATGACACTGTAGGGCTGATCGGACGGTGCAAGGCCCAAGTTCTTTCTACCCACAAAGTCCATGGCCACAAATGAATGAGTGGCCCCCGTGTCTAACAAAGTATATGCAGGTATGTTACACAACAAAATTGTACCTGTGATTGCTGTGTGTAGATCGGCATCATCAACATCCTCCATCATTGCAAAGACTCTTGGCACGGCCTGATTTTGTCTCGTGTCGGGTATCGGGCAATCACGGACATGATGGCCTCCTTTGCCACATCGGAAACAAGCGCCAGTAATAAGCCTGCATTCGCCCTGGTGGCTTCTCTAGCACCGTGGACATGTAGTGGGCTGAGGAGCCCCCATCGGTCTCTTTCCTTTGTCTGGGTAAGTGGTGGTCTCATTGGGCCTCTTAATGCCCATGTTCTGTTGCTGCTGAGGTTGAAAATTTTGGCCTCTTTGTTGTTGCTGCTGTTGCTGTTGAGGAACATTTCGAATAATCCCTCTTGGCGAATCTCTTTGTCTCTGGGACTTTATCTCTAAGGCCTCCAACTGATAAGCCTTGGCCACCACCTTCACATACGGTGCCTCATCGAACCCTCCAGTTGTGATCCCTCGTAGAAGGTCCATCTTTAATCCTTGAATGAATTGATGCACCTTGTTCTCATCGGTGGCCACCATATGTGTTGCATATCGGGACAGTAACTCGAATTTCTGAACATATTCAGCCACTGACCCATATTGTCGTAGCCGAGAGAATTCAAGCAACTTTTCCTTCCTCACTCCCCGGTCAAAGTACTTCTCGTAGAAGATCTTTGTGAATCCTTCCCAGCTTAATGCCACTGTAGTTGACTGCACTGTATCCCACCAAAATCCCACACTTTCGGTGAGATAGAACGTGGCGCAAATAACTTTCTTGTTGTCTTCTACTTCTGCATATCCAAACATTTTCTCCATTGTTCAAATCCAGGTTTCAGCACAGGTCGGGTCTGTAGACAGTCCATCAAATAAAGGCGGCTGGAGTCGCCGGAATCTGTCTCCACTGTTGTCTCGCGGCGCATTATCACGATTGTTATTCCCATGATTATTGTTTCTATCGTCTTCTCTGGCCTTCTTGTGTTCAACCATGCGTGACTGTGCACCCACCAGTTCTGTTAGTCGGTCAATGGCTTGAGAGCTTTCGCTTGACTCTTCTTGATGTCCTCTCACCATTTCTAATAAACCCTATAAACAAAATAACCTAACTTAATAAATTGAACTTTTACAGAAATTTTTAAACACTTACAGTTGGTGGGGCGATCTCACGTGGCAGGTTGTGCAGTCAGACATTTCACAGAATCGGTTTTAAAACCTTATCTCTCTGATACAACAACTGTGACGACCCAAAACCGGATCCTGATCAGAGTCCGGGATCAGAGCCGTCACTCCTGGACAGTCAACGGGAAACGGTGACTATTTTTTTTTTGACATAAACAAAACAGACAGCGTTACTGGAACAACTTATGAAAGCCAACTGAACTTTTAAAACTTTAACGGAAAAAAGAACCGAATGACAGAAAACATGCACTGTCATCGCAAACCCTAAAAACGTAACTTTACAGAGAGGGAGGAACTACAGTGAGTAATAAAAGACATTTACAAGGAGAGAGAGAGTTCTCGGGTGTAGAAATTTAAAACAGGTTTCAATAATGGATAACAGAACAGAAATTAGCATAAGGCTGGCGGAGGTGGAAACAGGAAACATTGGCGGAAGACTTAGGCGAATAACCGACGGAAGACTTAGTTTAAAGGAGCAGCGGAAGACTTGAATGACGTCAGTCGGAAGATGTAAATGCAAAGACAGAAGTAGAGATGACGTCAGGCGGAAGATTAGAGCTATCGGTGGATTCAGATACGACAAAAGACAAACAGTATTCAGCGGAAGAGGCTGAGTAAAACTTGGCAGAAGAAGTGGTGACGTCAGCCGGGAGATGAGTGACGTCAGGCGGAAGACACAGACAGTAGCTGAGATCGGATGAGGAGATGTCGTCAGCCAGAAGATGGATGACGTCAACCGGAAGATATAAGCATTATACTGCGGAAAACTGGGATGACGTCAGTCGGAAGACATATTTACATTGGGCGGATGACTTGGGTGACGTCAGCTGGAAGACGGAGTTTTAAACTGGGCGGAAGACTTATGCTGACATCAGCCGGAAGACATAAATACACTGGGCGGATGACTTGGGTGACGTCAGCCGGAAGACGGAGTTTTAAACTGGGCGGAAGACTTATGCTGACATTAGCCGGAAGACATAAATACACTGGGCGGATGACTTGGGTGACGTTAGCCGGAAGACGGAATTTTAAAGGCAAAGTTTACAACTTTTACAGGGAGACATACGGGCAGGGAGCATCAAGCAGAAGACATAAGGGTTTCAGACCTTCAAAACCCGATTCAAAATAAGATTTTGAAGCACACTTTACAGATGACAGATCTAAGAAAAACAGACTACATGGATGACTCTAAAATTTGAGACCATCCATGCAAATCTTAAAACATGAAAATATTCTAAAACATTTCAGAACATTCAGAACATGAGTTCAACTGCCAAATACAGCAGTTTTGAAAACTTTGACTCAGAACCTATACAGCATTTCGAAATTTGAAGGTCAATAAGACATACTTCAAAATTGACAGGTTCAAGGAAATAAAATTACATGGACAGTTCCAAAACCAGAATTCATCCATGCGTGAACTAATAGAAACATTCCAAACAAATTTTAGAATACTTTAGAATATAAACTTAACTGTCAAATACAGTGGTCCCTAAAACTGAAACATCAGAACTTGTACATTGTTTCAAAATCCGAGGGACAGTACAGAACATAACATATAATTACAGAAACTCCCAAAACAGAAGTTTTCTACAGGGCTTTTGACACAAAGACCAGAATTTCATAAAACTTTACAATATAAACTATATTTTAAAGACTTGAACCTCAGAACAGAATTATGTCTAACTGCAACAACCACCCTGTGAGCTCGATCCACCATTTACATCAGATCATCATTTTGATGAACAAGGTCCTCGTTTTCAGGTTCAGTACCTACATCAGAGAGTTCACCTATGAGTCTAAAACTCAGTAAGGACATAATCAGAATGCAGTGATGCAAGATGCTATGCATGCAGTTTTTCAGAAATACGGTGACAGTACAGAGCATTAAGTTACAGTGGCAGTAGAATTAAGTGGAGCTTATAGGAGAACTGGCAAACAGTGGGGGAGGGGGAGGGTGCACTATCAGGCACATTCAGGGATACAGTACAATAAACAGTTCTGGGGCCATTCCTCGTCTCGCACTTAACCTGGTACATTTCAGTCGGATTTTATCTTGTTTAGTTTCAAACAGTGTACAGAAAACATTTGCATGTCATTTAGATAAAACGTGTATGCATGAACGGTGCTTGAACTTAAACAGGCAGACAGCAGAAATAAGACAACAGAAGGTAAATCGAAGCCAGACATTTCAGAACATAGACTATAACCTTTCTACCCAAAACAACCCGACAGAACAGGAAACCTAGTACCTCCGTGATGTAGGGCCTTAAGGACCAACCTACGGTTATGAACTTACCTGTTTTTCCTCGATGCAGTTAGCTGGAAGGTCTCGGAAATGCTCGAACCTGTTTGCTGCAATGTAGTGAAATTAAACAAGCTGCAATTGCTAGCAAATAACTTGTAGAATATGCAGCAAGCTCGTTTCAACTCTTTAGGAAAACACATTAACGTATTTTTATCCAAAACAGTGAGTTTTCACAGAAATAATAACCCTAAACCCCAGTGAAAACTGCATTAATCTTGTCCACAATTAACAACTTCCGTAGATGATTACCTTGGTTGAAGGAAACAGAAGAAAAACGAGGAAACAAGGTGTTGGTGCTTTGTCAAAATCGCCAGGAAGAGAGAACAAAGAGCAGTGGGAAGAAACATATGAGAAGTGAGGGTTTCACGTAGGAGGAAGAACTTAGCTTCTTCATCAAGTCGCCAGATGTCACTTAACCATTGGCTATCTCCTACCAACCTTAATTTCTCTCCAATTTACCCTTCCATGCATTTTAAACTTAATGTTTAGTTTAATTAGCCTTTAGTTCAGTTCTCTCCCCATTAAATGCTCCAAAAATTACAATAAAATAGTTATTGTAATAATGGCAAATTAAATCCATACAATAATTAAACCGATTATTACATGGCCGAAAATGCCGAGTGTTACACAAATAATTTGTTAATGCAATTCTACCAATCTTGGCCTATGTCCCCTCTTCAATGTTCCTAAAGATTCATTCCACAATAATGACCGATTGATCTTCCGGACGATCATCAATCCTTACACTGGCTATTCACAAGTGTCGCTTTTTAGTCATTCCACAAACAACAATCGAGAAATATTTTGAAGGTTTTAGCTTAAAAGCCAAACTCTCACCAATATGAATGAGAGAGATTTGGGCTAACACTCGACATTAGAGACTATATTTTTGCAAGAAAAATCGACAGCACTTTAACGTATAAATCTTTTGGTGAGTTACACAGTGTAGTGAGTTTCTATTATTAGTACTCTTCAAATTTCTCACATTGGGGGCTTCCTCTAGTAAGCACAGGATGTGATAGCCCCCGACCCGATCGGGGTCCGAGGAGCCATCACTCCGGACATTTTACAGAAAACGAGACTATTATTATTTTTTTGAACATTATGCTTTTAAAACATTGACAGAGAGAGAGTATTCTCTGGAGTAGAAATCATAACGGGAAAGAAAACAGTTAAAACCAAACTGCAGGATGAATTACAAAATACTTAAAACAGAAACAGAAGACATGTTTATTTTTGAACAACAGAAATAATAGACTGAAAAAAACAGGGAGACAGAAGTAAATTAAAACTTTGAACATCTAAGATATTGGGCAAGGTGGACTTGAAGAGTGCAGCAAAACATATGAGAAGAAAATGGTAAAAACAAGAAACAGAGGTAAACGATAAAGTAAGTAGATAGAGAAATAAACAGACAGGAATGGCAAGAATTTCTGGAAATATTGGCGGAAGACTTAGGCGGAAGACTGGCGGAAGACTTAGTTTAAAAAAAGGCAACGGTGGATTCAGATAAGACAAAGATGAACAGTGATCGGCGGTGGGTGGTAGGCAGAATGAACAGTGACAATCGGTGGATATAAATTGTAAGGCAACGGTTGAACTCTAAGGATATTGGCAAGGTGGACTTGAAGAGTGCAGCAAAAATATGAGAAGAAAATGGAAAACAAGAACAGAGGTAAACGATAAAGTAAGTAGATAGAGAAATAAACAGACAGGAATGGCAGAATTCTGGAAATATTGGCGAAGACTTAGGGCGACAGCTGGCGGAAGACTTAGTTTAAAAAAAAGGCAACGGGGTTCAGATAGACAAAAAGATGAACAGTGAGCGGCGTGGTGTAGGCAGAAATGAACAGTGACAATCGTGGATATAAATTGTAAGGCAACGGTGGATGAAGTTTTAAGATAACATGCAGCGGTGGAGGTAGGCAAAAATGAATAGTAACCAGTGGATGTAGGCAAAAATGAACAGTAACGGTGGATGTAGGCAGAAATGAACAGTGACAATCGGTGGATATAAATTATAAAGAAACGGTGGATGAAGTTTTAAAGAGAAATAGGCAGCGGTGGATGTAGGCAAAAATGAACAGTAACGGTGGATGTAGGCAGAAATGAACAGTGACGATCGGTGGATATAAATTATAAAGAAACGGTGGATGAAGTTTTAAAGAGAAATAGGCAGCGGTGGATGTAGGCAAAAATGAACAGTAACGGTGGATGTAGGCAGAAATGAACAGTGACGATCGGTGGATATAAATTATAAAGAAACGGTGGATGAAGTTTTAAAGAGAAATAGGCAGCGGTGGATGTAGGCAAAAATGAATAGTAACCAGTGGATGTAGGCAAAAATGAATAGTAACCAGTGGATGTAGGCAGAAATGAACAGTGACGATCGGTGGATATAAATTATAAAGAAACGGTGGATGAAGTTTTAAAGAGAAATAGGCAGCGGTGGATGTAGGCAAAAATGAACAGTAACGGTGGATGTAGGCAAAAATGAACAGTAACGGTGGATGTAGGCAGAAATGAACAGTGACGATCGGTGGATATAAATTATAAAGAAACGGTGGATGAAGTTTTAAAGATAAACATGCAGCGGTGGAGGTAGGCAAAAATGAACATTAACCGGTGGATGTAGGCAGAAATGAACAGTGACGATCGGTGGATATAAATTATAATGCAACGGTGGATGAAGTTTTAAAGAGAAATAGGCAGCGGTGGATGTAGGCAAAAATGAACAGTAACCGGTGGATGTAGGCAGAAATGAACAGTGACGATCGGTGGATATAAATTATAAGGCAACGGTGGATGAAGTTTTAAAGAGAAACAAGCAGCAGTGGATGTAGGCAAAATGAATAGTAACCAGTGGATGTAGGCAGAAATGAACAGTGGCGATCAGTGGATATAAATTATAAAGAAACGGTGGATGAAATTTTAAAGAGAAACAGACAGCGGTGGATGTAGGCAAAAATGAACAGTAACCGGTGGATATAGGCAGAAATGAACAGTAACCAGTGGATGTAGAGTTTAAAGACAAAATTAACAACTTTTAACAGGAATCCATAAAAAAACAAAAGTCGTGAAAACAGAAGGTATGAAAGCTTCAAACTTCATAAAACGATTCAAAACATGATTTTGGGCATATTAGGGAAACACGATAGAATTTGAAGGAAACAGATTGCATGGATGGCTCTAAAATAAGAGATAATCCATGCACATCCTAAAGGAGAAAATATTCTAAACAATTCTAGAATACTTCAGAACATAAATTCAACTGTCAAATACAGAGGTTTTAAATACATCAACAACAGAACCTATACATTACAAAATTCTCAGCGGAGTTTTTAAACAAAACACAGGACTATAACAGAGTTTTAAAACAAAACACCAGAATTCCAGAAGAGTTTACAGATATGACCTTTACTTTAAAGACTTAAACCTCAAGACAGAAAACTATGTCTGGCTGCAACAACCACCCCAAGAGCTCGAACCACTAGCCACCTATTCATCAGACTGAGGCACAAAGTCCTCATTTTCGGGTTCAGTACCTACATCAAGAAGTTCACCTATGAATCTAAAACTCAGTAAGAACATATATAAATGCAGTGATGCGTATTCTATGCATGGACTTTCAGAAATACGGTGACAATACAGTACATTACATTTCAGTGGCAGAGGGGTATAAGTGGGGCTTATAGGGGAACTGACAATCAGTAGAATCAGTGAGTGCACAATAGGCACAAACAGTAATACAGTATACATATATATAACAGTACAGTAACAGTGGGTCAGTCCCCGTCCCGCACTTAAACGGTTCATTTCAGTCAGATTTTATCTTGCTTAACTTGAAAACCGTGTACAGAAAACAGTTTTGCATGAACTTTCGGAAAATCGTGTATGCATGAATATTTTCAGTGCTTACAATTAAAACAGTAGACAGCAGAAATAACACAACAGAACCTAAAGGAAAAGCAGACAACTCGGAATATAACTTCAACTTATCTACTCGAAACCTCCCGACAGTAGTAAAATCCTAGAGTCTCCATGATGTAGGGCTTTAAGGGCCAACCTACGGATATGAACTTACCTGTTTGCTGCAGAGTTGATGTTCTTGATCGTCTCTGTAATGCACAAACCTGTACATGCACGTAAGGAAAATAAACAGCTGCAAATGCTAACTAATAACTTGGTAGAATCAGTAGCAACTCCTTTCAAACTCTTAGAAAACAACAAACGTGTTTTCATCCAAAAACAGTGAGGTTTTCACAAAATATCGAAACTTTAAACTTCCAAAAAATTCACATTTTCAATTTTCCAAACTTGCTAACTTAGCAGATGATTACCTTTGCTGGAGAAGACAGGAGAATGGAAGTCTTTTGGAAAGGTTGAAATCGCTAGAAAGAGAGAAAAGAGAGAGGAAAACAAGAAACAGAGAAGAGAAATGAGGATTTCACGTAGGAGGAAGAACATGGCTTCTTCAACAAGTTACCAAGTGTCAATCATCCATTGTCTTTCTCCCACCAACCTTAATTCCTTCCCAATTTACCATTCCATTGGTTCTTGACTAAATTTGTTAAATAAATTCTTCAACTTGGTTTTCCCATTAAACTCTCCGACAATTCATTAAAACATACATCAGATTTTATATAAAAATTCATCCCGCTAAATAATCCGGGGGAATAATTACAAGAGCAAAAATACCTGGTGTTACATTCCACCCACCTTAACAGAAATTTTGTCCCCAAAATTTGCCTAAGCAAAGAGGTCCGGATATTGGGCCCTGACATCCTCTTGTCTTTCCCATGTGGCTTCCTCTACATTATGATTTCGCCATAAAACTTTCACCAATGGGACCACTCGATTGCGCAACACTTTGAGTGAGGTATCCAGTATCTGTATTGGCCTTTCTTCATATGTCAGTGTCGGCATGATATCAAAGTCCACCTGTTTCACGAACTGAGTTGGATCTCTTACACATTTTCTCAGCATCGAAACATGGAAGACATTGTGAAGTCCATCCATTGACGCTGGCAACTGTAGTCTGTAAGCCATGTTTCCCACACGCTTCAAAATGGAAAATGGGCCAATGAACCTTGGGCTAAGCTTTCCTTTCTTACCGAATCTCATTACGCCCTTGAAAGTTGACACCTTCAAGAATACTTCATCATCTTCGGCAAACTCCAAGTTTCTTCTTCTATGGTCCGCATAACTCTTCTGTCGACTCTGAGCAATCTTTATTCGTTGTTTGATAGCAGTTATCACCTCGGACATCTGCTGTAATATCTCAGGGCCGATAAGCTTGGTTTCTCCGACCTCATCCCAACACAATGAGGATCTACACTTTCTACCGTAGAGAGCTTCATATGGAGCCATGCCAATTGTAACCTGGTAACTATTGTTGTAAGCGAACTCCACAAGCGGTAGGTATCTACTCCAAGGAGCATGAAATTCCAGCACGCACGACCTTAACATATCCTCTAGTATTTGAATTGTTCTCTCGGATTGCCCGTTCGTCTGTGGATGAAACGCCGTGCTGAAATCCAACCTGGTGCCCAGGGAGCCTTGCAAGCTTTTCCAGAACCTCGATGTGAATCTAGGATCTCTGTCAGATAAAATCGACACTGGTACCCCATGCAGCTTGACAATCTGACTAATGTATAGTTCTGCATACTTGTCCATAGAGAATGTCGTCTTCACAGGTAGAAAATGGGCCAACTTCGTCAATCTGTCCACTATGACCCATATGCTATTGTGGCCTTTAGCTGTTCTTGGAAGGCCAACAGCAAAGTTCATTGTGATGTTCTCCCATTTCCACTCGGGGATCGGGAGAGGCTGAAGTTTTCCACCTGGTCGTTGATGTTCATCCATGACTTGTTGACAGATCATGCAAGACTCCACATATTTGGCCACTTCATTCTTCATATTCGGCCACCAGAAGTGAAGTTTCAAGTCTTGATACATCTTCGTGCTTCCAGGATGCACAGAGAAAGGAGATGAGTGGGCTTCCGACAAGATGTTCTTCCGTAACTCTTCATCTTTCGGAACATACCATCTATCTCTGAACTTAAGAATACCATCTCCCGAATAACTGAAATCGGAAGAAGCCATTGGTACCTTGCTAACCATGTAACGACCCTAGTAGGGCCGAGACCAAACCATGACTCTTTTAGACTTGTCCATATATCCTTACTATTTTTACCAGAATTATACCCCTTCATATATATTTTTTTTTTTTAAAATAACTCATAACATAGCTCAAGACATCACTCGTGAATCAATAAACATCGCTTAGCAAAGAAATATAATACGCATATGCCAGCGAGCAGTGCAAGGTGCCTCAGCCGGTGAATAGGTACATCAACTCTTAAACTGTATCTGCCGGTAGAGAAATAAACTCACATTGACCGGTGATAAATCACACTTCAGTCCCCGCATCACCCGAGCACTAGACGACAAAATATATATGTATATCATCTATGTTGATCGCTAAACGGCAAGCATTGAGCTCGCTTCAGCCGTTAGTGTAAATCTACATCATCCGATCATCTTGTGCATCTCACGTGGCTTACTTAACCTTGCTAACTAATAAGAGACATCATCCGGTCATCATGTGCATCTCATGTGGCTTACTTAACCTTGCTAACTAATAAGAGACATCATCCGGTGAACAACAACCATTCGCCATCCACCGGTGACGTCAGCCGATGATGTCCTCACCCATCAAAGACATCATCCGGTGAGCATGTGCAATACACGTGACTCACTTACCTCATCCGAATAGAGGCATCATCCGGTGAACAGCAAACGTTCACTATCCACCGGTGACGTCAGCCGGATGATACGTTCACCCAACTTCTATCACACAGCTCCTGCCGATGACATCAGTCGGACGATACGTTCATCCAACTTCTATCACACAGCTCCTGCCGATGACGTCAGTTGGATGATACGTTCATCCAACTTCTATCACGTAGCAAGAAATCCTGAAAATCTTTAAACAATTCACACCGACAGAAATATAACCTGACCTTCACAGATCTCATACTTCGTAGTCACAAACATAGGCAGACATGAATCATGGACTCATCTAGATTACATGTAGCGCAAGACTTATAAGAAACAGGTTATTCTATTCTCTTTTAATCATCCCCGACTCGGTAACCAAACCAGACAATCACAAAATCTAGTATTCAAAGAAAGATCTCATCCTACTTAAACATCAGTTTTCTCATAAACCTTACTGACATTATAAGAGCATAATCGCGGGTCATAATCGCCATCCAGCCACAAACTTCCACCCTGAGCATCTCCTAGCAACCAACTTAAACATCTTCATCAACTTTGAACTCCTCACCTGATATCTCGTCACCTACATCATAAGGTTTAAACTATAAGCCTAATGCTTAGTAAGGAATGCAATGCTAACACATATGCATGAATGCACAGTTTAAAGAAACACATGCTCATGGATCTTTACTTGTTCTTGTTCGTACTCATGTTCGTAGTCATCATTCATATATATCATTCATAATCATCATTCATAGTCATCATTCATAATCATCATTCATAATCATCATTTACGTTGTATGAATTAAGGGAGGATTTGTGCTGGTAAAGGGGGTTCGACAGTGAGAGTGTACATAGTCCCTTGCGGGTCGTATTCTTGGTCACTCTTTTGGGACAGTGACATACGCCAAACCGCCCCCAACCCTCTTTTAATCCATGTTGCATAGGTTTCATATTCCTGTCTTATTCATGAGAGAAAACATGCATTGAAAACATTATCACGTGCTTGAGAAACATTCATGATGCATGAGTTGGGATACTCTTAGTTCATCATTCTATTGAACAGATCATATATCTAACTAGAATCATACTAACAGTTTGAGTATCATAACCAACAGATAAAAACTCAAATAATCCTTAAACGTTGAAAGTAGTTTCTAACCAGTACCCTTGTGATGTAGGGCCCTAATGGCCGGGTATTTCTACACATTCACTTACCTGGTTTCCTTAGCAATACTCAAGCACTTCACTTCAGACTTCTTTACCAAAAACATTTCACATTACAGTATTAAATAAAAATCCTAAAAGTTCTAACCAAAAGTCATCCTAGAGATAATCAGTTCCAACCTAATAACTAGTCACAGATTACGAATGCCACTAATATTTCACTGCCAAAGAAGAATCCGAAGCTATGGGTCTTAGCAGGGAGAACAGAGTTCTAAATAGCCAATCAGTGACTACATTACAGAGTCTTACCTAGGGTGTGGATTGTCGGGGCGGAGACGTCAAATCGGTCACCGAAAGGAGCTGTATTTGGCCGAGGGAGAGAACTCTGGGGAAGAGAGAAATCGCCGAAAGTGAATGCGTCGGCTACAGTGAGGTTTAAATGGGGTTTAAGGTTTCCATTTCCTATTTATACTTGATCCATCCTTCCTTAATTACAACCCTGCCACCCAACCTAGTTTCACTCAACTTGTAATAAATATGTCTTGACATTAAATTTAAAATCATAAAGGTTAATAAAAAGGGTGATAATCAAAATGGTTAAGAAAATCACCTGGCCGAAATTGTCGGGTGTTACACACCATATCAGCCATCTCCTTTGAATTGGTCTTCTAGGCTTCCTTAGTTCGGTCCAGGACGGTGGACCGTAGCGTCAAGTTTGCTAGTATGGCCGACAGCCCAGAAACTATCTCCATATCGAATTTCTGTATCTCAGTCCTCAAAGGCATCGAAACGGCCGATATAGCTGGTTGCATAGTATCTGACATCCTGCTCAATGCATCGGCTATTACGTTAGCTTTACCTGGGTGGTATTTAATCTCAACATCATAATCTTTTACAAATTCTAACCACCTCCTTTGTCTCATGTTTAACTCCTTTTGAGTGAATATGTATTTAAAACTCTTGTGATCAGAAAACACCTCGCATGATTGTCCGTATAAGTGGTGTCTCCATACTTTCAGTGCAAACACAACTGCCGCTAACTCAAGATCGTGAGTAGGGTAGTTTTGCTCGTGGTTCTTCAGTTGTCTGGATGCGTATGCTACAACTTTCCCTTCTTTCATTAATACACATCTCAAGCCTATCTTGGATGCATCACAGTATACGCTGAACTTGTCATCTTCAACTGGCAATACTAACAGAGGAGCACTGGTTAATTTCTGTTTAAGTGTCTGAAAACTCACCTCACATGCTTCGGACCACTTGAACTTGATTTCCTTCCTCGTTAAGCTGGTCATAGGCTTCGCTATCACAGAAAATCCCTTGATGAATTTCCTGTAATAACTAGCTAGTCCGATAAAGCTCCGTACCTCGCTTGCATTCCTCGGCCTTGGCCAGTCTCTTACAGCCTCAATCTTGGCCGGGTCCACAGACACTCCTTCAGCAGACACCACGTGGCCTAGGAAATTAATCCTACTCAGCCAGAATTCACATTTTGATAGTTTGGCAAATAATTGATGCTGCCTCAGAGTTGATAGCACAATTGCCAAGTGCTCCTCATGCTCGGCCTTACTTCTGGAGTAAACCAGAATGTCGTCGATGAAAACGATTACAAATTTATCCAAGAAATCTTGGAATATCCTGTTCATCAGGTCCATGAATGCTGCCGAAGCATTAGTTAACCCGAACGACATCACCAAGAGTTCATAATGCCCGTACCGGGTCCTGAAGGCGATCTTTGGAATATCATCAGCTCTGACCTTCAACTGGTAATAGCCGGAGCGTAAGTCAATCTTAGAAAATACCCGAGCCCCTTGTAGCTGGTCAAATAAATCATCTATTTTTGACAACGGGTACTTATTCTTGATTGTCAACTTGTTCAGCTCACGGTAGTCAATACACATCCGTAGGGACCCATCCTTTTTCTTGACAAACAAGACGGGAGCACCCCACGGCGAGAAACTAGGGCGCACAAAGCCCTTGTCCACCAATTACTTTAGCTGAGCCTTCAACTCCCTCAGCTCAATTGGCGCCATACGGTATGGATTCTTCGATACCGGTTCAGCACCAGGATATATATCAATCTCAAATTCGATTTCACGATCAGGTGGCAATCCCGGTAAGTCATCTAAGAAAACCTCTGAGAAGTTTCAAACTACTGGAATATTTTGAATTTCCACCTCATTTTGCCTTTGGACATCCACTACGTGGGCCAGGAATCCGATGCATCCTGACTTCATCAGCTGTTGAGCTTTTAAGGAAGATGTAACAGGCATACGGTGTTTCTTCGGTATTGCCTGGTAAGAGAATTCTACCTCATTCGGGTGTTTAAACGACACAAGCCCAGACCTACAGTTGATGGTGGCGTGATGTCTAAACAGCCAGTCCATCCCAAGAATGACATCGTACCCTTTCATACCGATGACGATAAGATCGGCATACAATTTCTGGTCTCCTACTGACACTATATCACCCCGTACAACCTGCTTGGAGTGCATAAACTCTCCGGACGGTAGCATAATGCTGTAGAGCTTATCTGACGACGTACAACAAAACTTCTATCTAACTACGAAGTCCATGGCCATAAACGAATGTGTGGCCCCCGTGTCCCATAAGGTATAAGCAGGTGCATCACATACTGAAATTGTACCTGTAATCGCTGTGTGCTGAGCAGCGTCATCAGCATCCTCCATCATTGCAAACACCCTAGGTACGACAAGGTTTTGTCTCGTGTCCGGCATCGGGCAATCCCGAACATGATGGCCTCCTTTGCCACATCGAAAACATTGGCCGGTAATAAATCTGCATTCTCCTCTGTGAAGTTTCTGGCACCGCGGGCATACTGAAAGTTGAGGAGCCCCCATTGGTCTCTTCCCTTTGTCTTGATAAATGATGGTCTCATTGGGCCTCTTGATGCCCCTGTTCTGCTGCTGTTGAGGTTGTAAATTATGACCTCTTTGTTGCTGTTGTTGCTGTTGAGGAATATTCTGAATAGTTCCTCGTGGTGAATCCCTCGCACTCTGGTACTTTACCTCCAAAGCCTCCAGTTGATAAGCCTTGGCCACCACCTTTGTGTATGGTGCCTCATCAAATCCCCCGTAAGAAATCCCTCGTAAGAGGTCCAGTTTCAAACCCTGAATAAATTGGTGCACCTTGTTTTCGTGAGTGGCTACCAAATGAGGTGCATAGCGGGATAATGATTCGAACTTCTGAACATATTCTGCCACTGACCCATATTGTCGCAGCCGAGAGAACTCAAGCAACTTTTCCTTCCTCACTCCTCGGTCAAAGTACTTCTCGTAGAAGATTTTCGTGAATCCTTCCCAGCTTAATGCCACTGTAGTCGACTGCACTGTGTCCCACCAAAATCCAGCACTTTCAATGAGATAGAACGTGGCACAATTAACTTTTTTGTTGTCTTCCACTTCTGCATAACTGAACATCTTCTCCATTGTTCGAATCCAGGTTTCAGCACGGGTCGGGTCTGTAGACAGTCCATCGAATGAAGGCGGCTGGAGTCGCCGGAATCTATCTCTACTGTTGTCACGTGAAGCATTTCCATGGTTATTATTGTTATTGTTTCCACTGTCTTCTCTGGCCATTATACGTTCCACCATGTGGGACTGTACGCCCACCAGTTCGGTTAGTCGGTCAATGTCACGAGAGTTTTCGCTTGACTCTTCCTGATGCCCTCTCACCATTTCTAAGGAAACCTATTAACAGAATAACCTAATTTAATAAACATAACCTTTTACAGAAATTTTAAACACTTACAGCTGGTGGAGCGATCTCACGTGGCGGTTGTGTAGTCAGAAATTTCACAGAATCGCTTTTAAAACCTTGTCTCTCTGATACCATAACTGTGACAGCCCCCGACTCGATCGGGGTCCGAGGAGCCATCACTCCAGACATTTTACAGAAAACGAGACTATTATTTTATTTTGAACATTATGTTTTTAAAACATTGACAGAGAGAGAGAGTGTTCTCTGGAGTAGAAATCATAACGGTAAAGAAAACAGTTAAAACCAAACTGCAGGATGAATTACAAAATACTTAAAACAGAATCAGAAGAAACATTTATTTTTGAACCACAAAAATAATAGACTGAAGAAAACAGGGAGACAGAAGTAAATTAAAACTTTGAACATCTAAGATATTGGGCAAGGTGGACTTGAAGAGTGCAGCAAAACATATGAGAAGAAAATGGTAAAAACAGGAAACAGAGGTGAACGATAAAGTAAGCAGATAGAGAAATAAACAAACAGGAATGGCAGGAATTACTGGAAATATTGGTGGAAGACTTAGGCGGAAGACTGGCAGAAGACTTAATTTAAAAAAAAGGCAACGGTGGATTCAGATAAGACAAAAGATGAACAATGATCGGCGGTGGGTGTAGGCAGAAATGAACAGTGACGATCGGTGGATATAAATTGTAAGGCAACGGTGGATGAAGTTTTAAAGAGAAACAGGCAGCGGTGGATGTAGGCAAAAATGAACAGTAACCGGTGGATGTAGGCAGAAATGAACAGTGACGATCGGTGGATATAAATTATAAGGCAACGGTGGATGAAGTTTTAAAGAGAAACAAGCAGCGGTGGATGTAGGCAAAAATGAACAGTAACCAGTGGATGTAGGCAGAAATGAACAGTGACGATCGGTGGATATAAATTATAAGGCAACGGTGGATGAAGTTCTAAAGAGAAACAGGCAGCGGTGGATGTAGGCAAAAATGAACAGTAACCGGTGGATGTAGGCAAAAATGAACAGTAACCGGTGGATGAAGGCAGAAATGAACAGTAACCGGTGGATGTAGAGTTTAAAGACAAAATTAACAACTTTTAACAGGAATCCATAAAAAACAAAAGTCGTGAAAATAGAAGGTATGAAAGCTTCAAACTTCAGAAAACGATTCAAAACATGATTTTGGGCATATCAGGGAAACACGACAGAATTTTAAGGAAACAGAGATAATTCATGCACATCCTAAAGGAGAAAATATTCCAAACAATTCTAGAATACTTTAGAACATAAATTCAACTGTCAAATACAGAGGTTTTAAATACATCAACAACAGAACCTATACATTACAAAATTCTCAGCGGAGTTTTTAAACAAAACACAGGACTATAACAGAGTTTTAAAACAAAACACCAGAATTCCAGAAGAGTTTACAGATATGACCTCTACTTTAAAGACTTAAACCTCAAGACAGAAAACTATGTCTGGCTGCAACAACCACCCCAAGAGCTCGAACCACCAGCCACCTATTCATCAGACTGAGGCACAAAGTCCTCAATTTCGGGTTCAGTACCTACATCAAGGAGTTCACCTATGAGTCTAAAACTCAATAAGAACAAATATAAATGCAGTGATGCGTATGCTATGCATGGACTTTTAGAAATACGGTGACAGTACAGTACATTACATTTCAGTGGCAGAGGGGTATAAGTGGGGCTTATAGGGGAACTGACAATAAGTAGAATCAGTGAGTGCACAATAGACACATACAGTAATATAGTATACATATATATAACAGTACAGTAACAGTGGGTCAGTCCCCGTCCTGCACTTAACTGGTTCATTTCAGTCAGATTTTATCTTGCTTAACTTCAAAACCATGTACAGAAATTAATTTTGCATGAACTTTCAGAAAATCGTGTATGCATGAAAATTTTCAGTGCTTACAATTAAAACAGCAGACAGCAGAAATAACACAACAGAACCTAAAGAAAAAGCAGACAACTCGGAATATAACTTCAACTTATCTACCCGAAACCTCCCGACAGTAGTAAAATCCTAGAGTCTCCGTGATGTAGGGCCTTAAGGGCCAACCTACGGATATAAACTTACCTGTTTGCTGCAGAGTTGATGTTCTTGATCGTCTCGGTAATGCACAAACCTGTACATGCACGCAAAGAAAATAAACAGCTGCAAATGCTAACTAATAACTTGGTAGAATCAGCAGCAACTCCTTTCAAACTCTTAGAAAATAACAAACGTGTTTTCATCCAAAAACAGTGAGGTTTTCACAAAATATCGAAACTTTAAACTTCCACAAAACTCACATTTTCACTTTTCCAAACTTACTAACTTAGCAGATGATTACCTTTACTGGAGAAGACAGGAGAATGGAAGTCTTTTGGAAATGTTGAAATTGCCAGAAAGAGAGAAAACAGAGAGGAAAACAAGAAACAGAGAAGAGAAATGAGGATTTCAGGTAGGAGGAAGAACATGGCTTCTTCAACAAGTTGCCAAGTGTCAATCATCCATTTGCTTTCTCCCACCAACCTTAATTCATTTCCAATTTACCCTTCTATTGGTTCTTGACTAAATTTGTTAAATAAATTCTTCAATCTAGTTTTTCCATTAAACTCTCCGACAATTCATTAAAACATACATCAGATTTTATATAAAAATTCATCCCGCTAAATAATCCGGGGGAATAATTACAAGAGCAAAAATGCCGGGGGTTACAAAGGTATCCGCAATATTAACATTGGGTTTCCACAACTTAAGTTTAGGGTTATTGTGATGACTCGAATGTGTACGTATGAGCATGACCGGGGGACAAACCTCGGGTTGCGATAGAGGTGAGCAAAAATGTAACACCCGCCATTTTTACCATGTAAATATTCCCAAAAGTCATTTAGCGGGATAAATAATTACATTAATACAATGAATATTTTAATGAATTTATCGGAGTATTTAATGGGAAAAACCTATTTGTGGAACTAAATAGTAATTTAGTTAAAAACCAATAGAAGGACAAAATAAGGAGCCAATTAAGGTTGGTGGGAGAAGGCCAATGGTTGAGTGACACCTGACAACTTGTTGAAGAAGTCATGTTCCTTTCTCTTCCCTCCTACGTGAAACTCTCATTTCTCATCTGCTTCTTTCCACTCCCCTCTGTTTTTTCTCTTCCAGGCGACAAACACTCTTCGAAGCTCCTTCAATCTCCTCAATTTTCTTCTGATTCTCTGCCTCAGGTAAACATTGCTAAAGCTAACGAGTTTGAATAAGTTAAAATGTGAGTTTTGTTGGAGTTTAAGGTTACGTTAATTTGGAGTGAACTCACTGTTTTTACATAAAAACACGTTGGTTTGTTTTCTAAAGGTTTGAATGGAGCTTGAAACTTATTCTACTAAGTTATTAGTTAGCATTTGCAGCTTGTTAATTTCACTTTTCGTGCACGTCATAGGTCAATGCATCACCAAGGCGACACATTCAAGACTCTCAACTCCGCAGCAAACAAGTAAGTTCATACGTATAGGTTTGACCCTTAAGGCCCTACAATACGGAGGTACCAGGTTTTATGTTGTCAGGATTTCTGTTGGGTAGTTAAACCATAGATTATGTTTTAGGTTAAGTGTGTTCTGTTTTATTTCCTACTTGTTATTCTGTCGCCTGTCTATGAATGTTCATGCATACACATTTTCTCTAAAAGTCATGAAAATGTTTTCTGCACACGGTTTGAAGTTAAGTAAGATAAAACCTGTAATGAAATGTATGGTTAAGTGTGGACGAGGACTGACATCCTGTCATGTACTTCTGTTTTGTCCTGTTGTGGCATGTACTCCTGTTGCGCTAGCTCTTCTTCCCACTTACACCATCTTGTCCAGTAAAATGTAATGTAATGTAATGTTCATGTATTTAAAAATGTTCATGCATAGCACGTGCATCACTTCGCATTGTATGTTCTTACTGAGTTCTAGGCTCATAGTTGAACTCCCTATTGTAGCTATGGATCCTCCAGATGAGGACATTGTGCCTCAAGATGATGAGTTTATGTAGTTGGCGGGATGAGCTCATGTGGTGGTTGCAGCAGTCAGACAAATATATTTCCTGTGAGAGTATTATTCCTGTATAGCTTTTGAAATTTTAAAACCGATGTGTAGACTTTGTGTTGGTGTTTTAAAACTTCTATTCGGATGGATTCTCGAAATGTATGTCAAGTTCTGTACAATTTCTGGGATCCCAAAACGATGTAAAGACTTAGTTTTGATGTATTTGAAACCTCTGTTTAACAGTTGAGTGTATGTTTTGAAATATTCTGGAACTGCCTTGAGTTCTCTCTATTGGTCTGTGCATGGATGGTTTCTGGTTTTAGAGTTATCCATGCAGTTTGATTTCTTAAACTCCTGTCATGTTTTCTGTTATGTCCGAAAATCATGTTCTGAATCGTTCTTTTTAGAATTTGAAACTTTTATTCCATCTGTTTTTATGCTCCCTGTTCGTATGTCTTCCTGTTAAAAGTTGTCAAATTTCTGTCCGTAGTTCACATCCACCGGTGAACTCATTTCTGTCTATAGTTCACATCCACCGGTGAACTCATTTCTGTCTGTAGTTCACATCCACTGGTGAACAGTGTATTTTTGCTTGTATCCACCGCTGCCTTTAAAGTTCATTTCTGTCAGTTCACATCCACCGGTGAACTCATTTCTGCCTGCATCCACCGCTGCCCTTTTAAAATCACATCCACCGTTGCTCTTAAAATTACATCTTCCGCCTGACGTCATCTACCCCCATCTTCCGCCCAGTTCACCTCTACCCTGCCTGTAGTTCACATCTACCGGTGAACAGTAATCTTCTGCCTGTAGTTCACATCTGCTGGTGAACAGTCCACTTCTGCTTGTAATTTACGTCTTCCGCCCAGTTTATTTACTTATTTTGCCCTACATCACCCGACCCCATCATTCAGTGTAGCCTTTCTTCCGGCATAACTTCCAGTTTTGTTTTCCATTTTTATTAGGTTTTCCACTAGATGTCAAGTCGTTCATTTCTTTCTGTTTATTTTCATCGTTCAAATTCTGGTGTTCCAATCCTCTCGTTGTCTGCCAGAACCCTGTTTAAGTCGAAGTCAAGTCTTAGTGAGAATTCCAGAATTGTTTTTATTTCTCCCTGCTTCCAGCCTTCCTGCTTTTCTTCTGTCATTCATTCTGCATTCTGATTTTTACTGTTTCCTATTTTACTTTCAAATCCAGAGAATGTTTTCTTTCTCTGTAAAGTTTTCAAGGGTTTGTTTTAAAAGTCCAGTCTTTTTTCTGTTTAAACAAAAAAAAAAAAATATGTCCAGTTTTCTGCTAAATGTCCGGAGTGATGGCTCCTCGGCCCCGATCAAATTTGGATCTGTCACAGTTATGGTATCAGAGAGAAATATGGTTTTAAATGCAATTCTGTAAACTGTCTGACTGCACAACCCGCCACGTGAGATCGCTCCACCAACTGTGAGTGTTTAAGTTCACGTAAAAGTTTCTGTTTATTAAATTTAGTTATTCTATTTATAGGGTTTTCTTAGAAATGGTGAGAGGACAACAGGATGAAGCAAGCGAAAGTTCTCGCGCCACTGACATATTAATTGAGCTGGTGGGTGTATAGTCCCACATGGTGGAACGTACGATGGCCTGAAAAGACAACAGGGATAATAATAATAATCATGAGAATGTTTCACGCGACATCAGTGGAGATAGGTTCAGGCGACTCCAGCCGCCTACATTTGATGGACTATCTACTGACCCAACTCACGCTGAGGAATGGGTCCGGTAGATAGAGAGAATGTTTAGATGCGTAGAGGTGGAAGAAAATAAGAAGGTTCTATGTGCCACGTATCAGCTCACCAAGAATGCAGAATTTTGGTGGGACACCGTCAAGGCAACAACGGTGGCGTTAAGCTGGGAGGGATTTAAACGAATATTCTATGAGAAGTATTTTGACAGAAGTGCAAAGAAGGAAAAGATGATCGAATTTGCTTGACTCCGGCAGTTTGGAACAGTGGCTGAGTATGTTCAGAGGTTCGAGTCGCTATCCCACTATGCACCTCATTTGGTGGCCACTGACGAAAACAAGGTGCACCAATTTATTCAGGGTTTGAAGCTAGACCTCTTACGAGGGATTACATACGGGGGAATTGACGAGGCCCCGTATACAAGGGTAGTGGCCAAGGCTTATCAATTGGAAGCCTTAGAAGCAAAGTCTCAGAGATATAGAGATACATCAAAGAGAATCCTACTTGATGTCCCTCAACAGCAACAACAAAGGGGTCAGGTTGGACAACCACAGCGGTAGGAGAACAGAGGTGTTAAGAGACCTAATGAAGTTGCCATTTATCAGGACAAGGGGAAAAGACCTATGGGAGCTCCTTAGCTTCCCAGATGCTCACGTTGTCAGAAAAATCATACGGGGGAGTGTAGACTCTGTACTGGCCGATGCTTCCGATGTGACAAGGAGGGCCACCAAGTCTGGGATTGTCCAGTGCCTGACACTAGGCCTAATCGTGCAGTGCCAAGAGTATTTTCCATGATAGAGGATGATGATGAAGTCGCTCAGCACACAGCCATTACAGGTACAATTTCGATATGTGATGTACCTGCTTATACTTTGTGGGACACGGGTGCCACACATTCGTTTGTGGCAATGGACTTCGTGGGTAGGCAGAGATTTTGTTGTACGCTGTCAGATCAGCCCTACAGCATTATGCTACCGTCCGAAGAGTTTATGCACTCCGAGCAGGTTGTACGGGGTGATATAGTGTCAGTGGGAGACCAGAAGTTTTATGCCAATCTTATCGTCATCGGTATGAAAGGATACAATGTGATTCTGGGGATAGATTGGCTGTTTAGAAACCACGCCACCATCAACTACAGGTCCGGGCTCGTGTGTAATACCTGGCTGTACGAAATATTAATATTTTAATGTAAATGACATTTTTGTTAATATGTCAAATTAAGTCAATTTTGTGAAAAGAAAGCGTCATTACGATCCTAATAATTAATAAGGATTTTAAGAATATTTCAGGAATTTTAGGAGTCGTAACGTTAATTTTACGAGAATTACGTTTATCGTAATATAAATGATACTTCAGTAAAATATTAAACGAGGTCCGTTTTGCGAACGGACAATTTTAATGGGACCCTTATAATAAGTTGAAGTTATTGGCGAAATAAGGAAATTTGGAGAGGACGAATCGTTGGTTAATTAACGAAACGAAGGATTAAACAAATAGAAAATCAAAGGAAGGGCAAAATGGTAATTTGCCAAGTGAAATTTTAAATTAAAAACACAAATTCCTTTCTCCTTCACCATTTCCACGACTTCTCTCTCTCTCCCCTGCGTTCTCCGGCGATTTTCATCGCCTCCTCACGGTTCTCTCCTCTCCGACGATCGTTCTTCCTCCGATCGACTCGTTTCCTTCGTGCTTCCTCCTCTAATTGACGCTCTAGGTAAGGTTCTAAGGTTTTGGAAAGTTTATTCATAGTTTTCGGGTCATTTAAACAATTAGGGTTCGTTTAGGGTTTCGTTAAAAACGTGAATTAGAGTTTGAAATCGATAGGTTTATCGTAGTTGTGGATATATTGAACATATTGGACGTTATTGGACTAAGTTAATCGATTTAGGACGAATATTAGAGATTCACGAATTTTTGAGTTTTGGGGGGGAACTCGTTAATGGCGGTTCGAGGTATCGAACATTAATTTGGTGTCAAAACGCTTCAAGTAGTTAAGTTAGAATTTTAGGAATTTCCTTAGTTAAGGTTTCGTTAAATTTGGACGTTAAATAGTTTAAACTCGTTTTAACGACAAAATTGTGAAATTGCCTTAGGTGAAAACGCTCGTGGATGAAGCTTGGATTTCAACGGACACGAGGTAAGTTCTCGTGACTTACTCTGGCCGATAGGGCCTACACCGTACGTCGAAGTTGTCTCGAGGAGTTTTGGTGACGTGTTTGCTTAATTTTCTTTGGTTGGGTAGTTAGGTTTAATTGTTTTATAGGTTATGCCTCTAATTGCTTTTATTGTCTTGATGGTACGTATGTTGCATGTTTAAATTATGCTATGAATTGTTCACGCATCACGTATTTTGAAAGAGGATGAAAATGAATTTCTGCACTATGTTTTAAAGAAAATGGCGATGTGGCCTGAAAGGGGGCTATTGATCTATTGTGTCAATCAATTACGGGTCTGTCACAATATCACATCTAATATGAATCGATTTATGTTTATGGTCATGCGAGGTGGGGCTCAGGCATGGCTGTGCATGTTGCAAGTATGTACCCCCCTCCTCTAGGTGGAAAGGGTTGTCCAACCGCAGGATGTGCCCTCTCCATTTAGGGGGTTAAGATCTCGATGACAACCTATGTAAAGATAAGAAAATATTGCATGACTTACGAACTCATATGCACAACATGCATTGCATTTACGTAGAACTTGCTGAGATTTTTATCTCATAGATTGTCTGTATGGTGTAGGTGATCTTGACTTAGATGAGGATGAGATCCCTCCACCCGAGAAGTGATGCAGTTGACGGAGGATGGCCCGCGGGGTGTGCTGGCGCAGTCGAGGCTTAACCCGACCCGTGGGGGGTGTATGTATGTGTTTTGAGGGCTTTTTTTGGGATATTTTGGGTTAACGGTGGATTAGATTGGTTAATGGTATAGCTAAATACATTTTAGGTTGTTTAGATCTGGATAATGGATTGATAGTTATAAATTGTTTGTGTTAAAAATTGTCGTTTGATGAGCTGCTGGATTATTGAATTTCGTAGTGTTTTGTTTACTTTTTAAACCGAACAACGCAGTTCGTTTTTATGAAATCTGGTTATGTTTTAAATATGTTTTTGAGTCGTTCATTTTGGATGATCGGTGAAGTGAGAAATAGACGAGATTATGAATGAGTTGAAATGTATGGTTGTGATGTAGGTGGAGTTGTGTTGATGAATTTGCGAAGTGTGCGTAATTGGTTTGTGCAGGAAGTATGGAAAGGAAAAGGAAAGGCAAAAAGAAAAATGAGTGGGCGATCGAATGCCCAAGGCGTGGTGTTCGAACGCGAAACTCTCTGGAATTCCAGAAGAGTTCGCGACCGAACGCCAAAGGAGGGGCAAACGGTCGGTTTGAAGGCCAGGTTACCGCGTTCTGGAAGCAAAACGTGAGCCGACCGATCTCCCAATATTTGGCGCACGATCGGTTCGGCAAGGGCCGCCTGATCAGCTGTTGGGCAGCCGATCGAGCGCCCCTTTGTTTTCCTTGTTTCGACGCTTCTGCCCCTCTCTTGTTGGGTCGTTGGCTGTTTCAATGGCCGACTCTCCTTTTTTTTTTAATAGGGTTTATTTAAATGTTTTCTTTTATGTTTTTCTTAAATAAGTTTTCAATGGTTTTTAATTATATAACCGTTTTGAATTTCCACTTTTACGTTATATGATTTTTAAAAAAAATAAAAAATAAAAAAATAATACGGGAAAATAAGGGTACAATGTTAGGGTCGTCACATCGTGTCTTTTAAGCACCCGAACGAGGAAGAGTTCTCCTATCATGCAATACCAAAGAAGCACAATATGCCTGTTATATCCTCCTTGAAAGCTCAACAGCTGATGAGGTCAGGATGTGTCGGTTTTCTCTCCCACGTAGTAGATGTTCAAAGGCAAGGTAAGGTGGAACTTCAAAATATTTCGATAGTTCGAAACTTCTCAGAGGTTTTCTTAGATGACTTACCAGGATTTCCACCTGATCGTGAAATCGAGTTTGAAATTGACGTATATCCTGGTGCTGAACCGGTATTGAAGAATCCGTACCGTATGACGCCAATTGAGCTGAGAGAGTTGAAGGCTCAGCTAAAGGAATTGGTGGACAAGGGTTTTTTGCGCCCTAGTTTCTCTCAGTGGGGTGCTCCCGTCTTGTTTGTCAAGAAGTAAGATGGGTCCCTACGTATATGCATTGATTACCAGGAGCTGAACAAGTTGACCATCAAGAATAAGTACCTGTTGCCGAGGATCGACGATCTATTTGACTAACTACAAGGGGCTCGGGTATTTTCAAAGATTTACTTGCGCTCCGGTTATTACCAGTTGAAGGTCAGGGCTGATGATATTCCAAAGACCGCCTTTAGGACCTGGTACGGACACTACAAGTTCTTGATAATGTCTTTTGGATTGACTAATGCCCCGGCGGCATTCATGGATTTGATGAACAGGATATTCCAAGATTTCTTGGATAAATTTGTAATCGTCTTCATCGACGACATCCTGGTTTACTCCAGAAGTGAGGCCGAGCACGAGGAGCACTTGGCAATTGTGCTATCGACTCTGAAACAACATCAATTGTACGCCAAGTTGTCAAAGTGTGAATTCTGGTTGAGCAGGATTAACTTCCTAGGCCATGTGGTGTCGGCAGGAGGAGTGTCTGTGGATCCAGCCAAGATTCTGGCAGTGAAAGAATGGCCGAGACCGACGAATGCCAGTGAGGTACGAAGTTTTATCGGGTTAGCTGGTTATTACAGAAAGTTCATCAAGGGATTTTCTGTAATAGCGAAGCCTATGACCAGCTTAACGAGGAAAGACATCAAGTTCAAGTGGTCTGAAGCTTGTGAGGTGAGTTTTCAGACACTTAAGCAGAAATTAACCACTGCTCCTCTGTTAGTATTGCCAGTTGAAGACGACGAATTCAGCGTATACTGTGATGCGTCCAAGGTTGGCTTGGGATGTGTATTAATGCAAGAAGGGAAAGTAGTGTCATACGCATCTAGACAATTGAAGAACCACGAGCAAAACTACCCTACTCATGACCTTGAGTTAGCAGCAGTTGTCTTTGCACTGAAAGTATCGAGACACCACTTATATGGACAATCATGTGAGGTGTTTTCTGATCACAAGAGTTTGAAGTACATATTTACCCAGAAAGAGTTAAACATGAGACAAAGGCGGTGGCTAGAATTTGTGAAAGATTATGATGTTGAGATTAAATACCACCTGGGGAAAGCTAACGTGGTAGCCGATGCATTGAGCAGGATGCCAGCTACTATGCAACCAGCTATGTCGACCGTATCAATGCCTTTGAGAACAGAGATCCAGAAGTTCGATATGGAGATAGTTTCTGGGCTATCGGCCATACTGGCAGACTTGACACTACGGCCCACCATCCTGGACCGAATTAAAGAAGCCCAGAAGACCAATTCAAAGGAGATGGCTGATATTGTGAGCAAGTTATCTATGGCCTCTTCCGATTTCAGTTATTCGGGAGATGGTATTCTGAAGTTCAAAGACAGGTGGTATGTTCCGAGAGACGAAGAGCTACGAAAGAACATCTTGTCGGAAGCCCACTCATCTTCTTTCTCTATGCATCCTGGTAGCACAAAGATGTATCAAGACTTGAAACTTCACTTCTGGTGGCCGAATATAAAGAATAAAGTGGCCAAATATGTGGAGTCTTGCATGATATGTCAACAAGTCAAGGCTGAACATCAACGACCAGGTGGGACACTCCAGCCTCTCCCGATCCCCGAATGGAAATGGGAGAATATAACGATGGATTTTGTTGTTGGCCTTCCAAGGACAACTAAGGGCCATAATAGCATTTGGGTCATAGTGGACAGATTGACGAAGTCGGCCCATTTTCTACTTGTGAAGACGACGTACTCCATGGATCAGTACGTAGAGCTGTCTATTAACGAGATCATTAAGCTGCATGGAATTCCTATGTCGATCGTCTTAGACCAAGATCCCAGATTCACTTCCAGGTTTTGGAAAAGCTTGCAGAGCTCCTTGGGAACCAAGTTAGATTTCAGCACGGCATTTCATTCACAGACGGACGGACAATCCGAGAGGACGATTCAAATACTGGAAGATATGTTAAGATTGTGAGTATTGGAATTTCATGCTCCTTGGAGTAGATATTTGCCACTCGTGGAATTTGTTTACAACAATAGCTTCCAGGCTACAATTGGCATGGCTCTTTATGAAGCTCTTTACGGCAGAAAGTGTAGATCCCCATTGTGTTGGGATAAGGTCGGAGAAGCCAAACTTATCGGCCCTGAGATATTACAGCAGAAGTCCGAGGTGATAGCTGCTATCAAACAACGAATAAAGATTGCTCAGAGTCGACAGAAGAGTTATGCGGACCATAGAAGAAGAGACTTAGAGTTCGCTGAGGGCGATGAAGTATTCTTGAAAGTGTCGCCTTTTAAGGGCGTAATGAGATTTGGTAAGAAAGGAAAGCTCAGCTCGCAGTTCATTTGCCATTTTCCCATTTTGAAGCATGTGGGAAGCATGGCCTACAGACTGCAGTTGCCAGCGTCAATGGATGGAGTTCACAATATTTTTTATGTTTCGATGCTGAGAAAATGTGTACGAGATCAACCCAGATCGTGGAACATGTGGACTTTGATATCATGCCGACGCTGACATATGAAGAAATGCCCATATAGATATTGGATACTTCACTCAAGGTATTGCGCAACAAGGTAGTCCCATTGGTGAAGGTTTTGTGGCGCAATCATAATATGGAGGAAGCCACATGGGAAAGACAACAAGATGTTATGGCCCAATATCCGGACCTCTTCGCCTAAGTAAATTTTTGGGACAAAATTTCTGTTAAGGTGGGTGGAATGTAACACCCGGCATTTTTGACATATAAATATTCCTGGAATTCATTTAGCAGGATAAATGATTACATTAATACAATGAATGTTTTAATGAATTTATCGGAGTGTTTAATGAGAAAAACCGATTTGTGGAACTAAATAATAATTTAGTTAAAAATCAATGGAAGAGCAAAATAGGGAGCTAATTAAGGTTGGTGGCAGGAGTCCAATGGTTGAGTGACCCCTGACAACTTGTTGAATAAGCCATGTTCCTTTCTCTTCCCTCCTACGTGAATCATTTATCATCTGCTTCTTTCCCCTCCCCTCTGTTTTCTCTCTTCCAGGGGACAAACACCCTTCGAAGCTCCTTCGATCTCCTCAGTTTTCTTTTGTTTCTCTGCCTAAGGTAATCATCTGCTAAGCTAACGAGTTTGAATAAGTTAAAATGTGAGTTTTGTTGGAGTTTGAGGTTATGATAATTTGGAGTGAACTCACTGTTTTTACATAAAAACACGTTGGTTTGTTTTCTAAAGGTTTGAATGGAGCCTGAAGCTTATTCTACTAAGTTATTAGTTAGCATTTGCAGCTTGTTAATTTCACTCTTCGTGCACGTCATAGGTCCGTGCATCACCAAGGCGACACGTTCAAGACTCTCAGTAAGTTCATACGTATAGGTTTGGCCCTTAAGGCCCTACAATACGGAGGTACAAGGTTTTATATTGTCAGGATTTCTGTTGGGTAGTTAAACCATAGGTTATGTTTTAGGTTAAGTGTGTTCTGTTTTATTTCCTACTTGTTATTCTGTCGCCTGTCTATGAATGTTCATGCATACACGTTTTCTCTAAAAGTCATGAAAATGTTTTCTGCACACGGTTTGAAGTTAAGTAAGATAAAACCTGTAATGAAATGTATGGTTAAGTGTGGACGAAGACTGGCATCCTGTCATGTACTTCTGTTTTGTCCTGTTGTGGCATGTACTCCTGTTGCGCCAGCTTTTCTTCCCACTTACACCATCTTGTCTAGTAAAATATAATGTAATGTAATGTTCATGTATTTAAAAATGTTTATGCATAGCACGTGCATCACTTCGCATTGTATGTTCTTACTGAGTTCTAGGCTCATAGTTGAACTCCCCGTTGTAGGTATGGATCCTCCAGATGAGGACATTGTGCCTCAAGATGATGAGTTGATGTAGTTGGCAGGATGAGCTCATGGGGTGGTTGCAGCAGTCAGACAAATGTATTTCCTGTGAGAATATTATTCCTGTATAGCTTTTGAAATTTTAAAACCGATGTGTAGACTTTGTGTTGGTGTTTTAAAACATCTATTCTGATGGATTCTCGAAATGTATGTCAAGTTCTGTACAGTTTCTGAGATTCCAAAACGATGTACAGACTTAGTTTTGATGTATTTGAAACCTCTATTTAACAGTTGAGTGTATGTTTTGAAATATTCTGGAACTGCCTTGAGTTCTCTCTATTGGTCTGTGCATGGATGGTTTCTAGTTTTAGAGTTATCCATGCAGTTTGATTTCTTAAACTCCTGTCATGTTTTCTGTTATGTTCGAAAATCATGTTCTGAATCGTTCTTTTTAGAATTTGAAACTTTTGTGCCATCTGTTTTTATGCTCCTTGTTCGTATGTCTTCCTGTTAAAAGTTGTCAAATTTCTGTCCGTAGTTTACATCCACCGGTGAACTCATATCTGTCGGTAGTTCACATCCGCCGGTGAACTCATTTCTGTTTGTAGTTCACATCCACCGATGAACTCATTTCTATCTGCAGTTCACATCCACCGGTGAACTCATTTCTGTCTGTAGTTCACATCCACCGGTGAACAGTGCATTTCTGCTTGTATCCACCACTGCCTTTAAAGTTCATTTCTGTCTGTAGTTCACATCCACCGGTGAACTCATTTCTGCATGCATCCACCGCTGGCCTTTTAAAATCACATCCACCGTTGCCCTTAAAATTACATCTTCCGTTTGATGTCAGCTACATCTTCCGCCTGACGTCATCTGTCCCCATCTTCCGCCCAGTTCACCTCTACCGGTGAACAGTAATCTTTTGTCTGTAGTTCACCTCTACCGGTGAACAGTAATCTTCTGCCTGTAGTTCACATCTGCTGGTGAACAGTCCACTTCTGCTTGTAATTTACGTCTTCCGTCCAGTTTGTTTACTTCTTTTGCCCTACACCACCCGACACAATCATTCACTGTAGCCTTTCTTCTGGCATAACTTCCAGTTTTGTTTTCCATTTTTTTAGGTTTTCCACTGCATGTCAAGTCGTTCATTTCTGTCTGTTTATTTTCATCGTTCAAATTCTAGTGCTCCAATCCTCTCGTTGTCTGCCAGAACCCTGCTTAAGTCGAAGTCAAGTCTTAGTGAGAATTCCAGAACGGTTTTCATTTCTCCCTGCTTCCAGCCTTCCTGGTTTTCTTCTGTCATTTATTCTGCATTCTGATTTTTACTGTTTCCTGTTTTACTTTCAAATCCAGAGAATGTTTTCTTTCTCTGTAAAGTTTTCAAGGGTTTGTTTTAAAAGTCCAGTCTGTTTTCTGTTTAAACAAAAAAAAAATATATGTCCAGTTTTCTGCTAAATGTCTGGAGTGATGGCTCCTCAGCCCCGATCGAGTTTGGGGCATTCACAAAAAAAAATCGAGAACCGGACAAGAACTGGCATTCACAAAAAAAGGATTTTTGGTTATGTATTATCCAGAATCAAAAATCTTGATCCGGTTTTCGGTTCTAATGAGTCAGCTCATTTAGAATCGACCCGGACCACATTGCCCTAAGTAACCATTGACTGTAGAGGGTTCGAGCTTCAGTTCTCACTTCTTTCTTCTCTCTTCTCATCTTCGCAGAATCGCAAATCGCCGAAAGCTCGTCGTCGCCCAGTCGCCCTCGCCGAAAGCTCGCTGTCGTTGTCATCGTCGCCCAGTCGCCCTCGCCCTCGCCCTCACCCAGTCGCCATCGCCGCTCGACCACTCGTCCGACGAAGCTAAGCTTTTTTGTCTTTGATTAGGGTTTATTTATTACTTCATCTAATCTTGTGATTTTTACAATTCTTCCACCCAAATGAGTTCGCTGTTTAGTTTTTTATTTCTTCCTTGGTGTTCGATCTTCACTGTTGGGTCTTGTTTCAATCGAGGATCATCAAAATTCAAACCAAAAGTTTGGTTCTGCTCTTTCTATTGTTATTGATTCAATTTTGCTTCTGTTTTGGAAAGATTTATTAGTAAAAAATGTTGCAAAGAAGCAGTGATTTTGTAACACCCCAGACACTGTACCCGTTTCCCAGAATATTTTTTTTTTATCCCAATAAACTTTAGGCTTAACATTTAAGTGGAATTAAAACTTGTTAAATCGAAATCGAAGTTCGTTTGGTAATTCGTTTAAAACAAATATTTAAACAATTGAAATTAAAGCAATTTAAAATAATTTAAAACAATTAAAACAATTAAATAAATATAAAAACATAATAAAAACAATCGGCCATAGAACGGAGGGCAAACACGTCAAAAAATCGGGAAACAGAGGGGCACTCGATCGGCTACTCAATAGCCGATCAGGCGGCCCAAGCTGAACCGATCGAACGCCATCATTTAGGCGTTCGGTCGGTTCACGTTCTGTTTCCAGAACGCCTAATCCGACGTGCAAACCGACCCATCGCCCCTCTTTCGGCGCTCAGTCGCATAACTCTCTGTTTCTCTAGAGAGTTCTGCGTCCCAACATCAAACATTAGGCGGTTGATCGCCACACATTTTTCCTTGTTCCTTCCAGACATCCTACACGCTTTTTCTTATACACGTAGTTTCAACATATTCCTACAAATATAAACACACATTCTACTTACACACCATAACATACATTTCAACACAAACTCACTCAAACCTCATCCAAAACCACGACTCGAAACACATTTAAAACATAACCTATTTTCATGAAAACAAACCGCATGGATATGTTTAAAACCTAAACAAACCCTCCTGTTTTGAAATCAACAAAAGGTTATAAAATCCATTTCCAATACATTTCAAAACATCGATATGTAAACCTATCCACTACCAGTTCTCAAACATCCTAAAATGTCTATACAACTATTCATTTTAAAACATCCCAAAAACCCTCAAAATCTATACATACTGTCCCCACGGGTCAGGTAAGTGTCGACTGCACCAGCACACCACAGCAGCCATCCTTCGTCAACTGGACTCATGCCTCAGGAGGAGGAATCTCATCCTCACCTGTTTCCTCGTAATCACCTACACCATATAGACATCTATGAGATAAAAAATCTCAGTAAGCTCTAGTAAATGTACATGCTATGCTATGCTATGCTATGCAATGCTATGCTATGCACTGTAGGCGTCACCGAGATCCTATCCCCATAACCAGAGAGAGCTCATCTAGTGGGCGGAATACTCTTTCTAGCTAGAGGAGGGGGGTACACGCTTACAACACGTACAGCCGTGCCTGAGCCCCACCTCGCGTGACCTGTAAACTGTATGCCTTTCGGCCTTGTAAGCCTTTCGGCCGATAAACTGTAAGCCTTACGGCCGATTTTATTCTTTGCATTATCTTTAAAACAATGTGCAGAAATTCATTTTCATGCTTTTCTTTAAAACATGTAATGCGTGAACAATTTATATCTTAAAGTAAACAACCACATATGTACCATCAAGGCAAAAATCAATTAAGAATGTAACCTATAGAAGAACTATTCCTAACTACCCAACCAAAACAATTTAAAGAAACGCATCTCCAAAACTCCTCGAGACGACCTCGATGTACGGTGTAGGCCAATCGGCTAGAGAAGATCACGAGAACTTACCTCGTGTCCAAAACAGCTCAAGCTCCGTCCACGAGCGCCGTTCACCTAAGCAATTTACAAGGATTGACGTTAAAACGAGTTTAAGTTAATAAACGTCCAATTGTCAAAACCTTAACTAAAGGAATTTCCTAACATTCCAACTTAAGTTATCGAGGTATTAATCCATTAATCTACGCTTGATACCCCGAAATCCAATTTACGAGTTTTCCGAAAACCCGAAATCCAATTTACAAATTTAACATTTCTCCTAGATCGTCCTAACGTCTTCCAATAACGTTTAATACGTGTAATACGTTCGTAAACTACAACAATCTATCGATTTCAAACCCTAAATCTCGATTTTTAACAAAACCCTAATCGAAACCCTAACCGTATAACTTCGTAAAACTTGAGAACTAAGGTCGGGAAATGCTAGAGACTTACTAGGAATCGGGTTTGGGAAAGGAAACGTGAAGAACAGAAGTCGCCGGAGCAGAGTACCAACAGCGGAAGGAGAAATTGCCGTTGAACACCAAAGGAGAAGGAAGAGAAGCCGCAGGAAGAAGAAGTGTTGTGGAGAAGAAGAAAAAAACCAATGTTTTTAATATAAAATTGACTTTGCAAATTACGATGTTGTCCTTAGCACTTAATGTTATTTGTTTCGTCCTTTGTTTCGTTAATCGTCCAACGATTCGGGTTCTCTAAATTTCCTTATTTTACCAATAACTCCAACTTATTTTTTGGGTTCTAAGAAAACTATCTGTTCGAAATTCGGACAGCGCTTACTATTTTTACTAAAACATCCTTCATATTACGAGAAACGTAATTACTCGGAATATAGCGTCAAAACTCCTAAAATTCCCCAAAATTCCTTAAAATTCCTATTAATCGTTAGGATCGTAATAAGGCTTTCCGTTTGAGAAACTAATTTGATTTGACATATTTACCAAAATGCCACATATATTAAAATATGAAATTCCGTACAAGCCGGATATTATATTCCACCCACCTTATTTAGAATTTTGTCTACAAAATTAAATCATACAAATAGCTCAGGATATCTATTCATCATATCCTGCTGTCACTCCCAAGTCGCTTCTTCCACCTCATGATTCCGCCATAGGACTTTAACTAGCGGAATTTTTTTGTTGCGCAAAACCTTGATGAAAGTCTCCAAAATACGTACCGGCCTCTCCTCATAGGTCAAGGTAGGTTGTACCTCGATGTCTATTGCCTCCACGACATGTGATGGATCACGCAAACACTTCCGGAGCATGGATACGTGAAATACGTCGTGGATACCCTCCATAGAAGCCGGAAGCTCTAATCTGTACGCCATCTTCCCGATCCTCTTCAGAATAGGAAAGGGCCACACATAACGAGGGTTTAACTTGCCCCTCCTTCCAAATCTCGCAACAACTTTGAACGGAGAAACTTTAAGATAAACTTCGTCACCTTCCTCAAACTCTAGCTCTCTCCGTCTCGTGTCAGCGTAGCTCTTCTGTTTGCTCTGAGCTACATCGATACGCTGTCGGATAATGGCAATCTTCTCTGCCGTTTGCTGTAGAATCTCTGGACCAAATATGCTGGCCTCGCCAACCTCGTCCCAATATAACAGAGATCTACATTTCCGACCATACAAAGCCTCGTACGGTGCCATGCCAATGGTAGCCTGAAAGCTGTTGTTGTACGAGAACTCAATCAGAGGCAAATATCGGCTCCACGAGCCCTGAAACTCCAGCACACAAGCTCTGAGCATATCCTCCAGAATCTGATTCGTCCTCTCTGTCTGACCATCAGTCTGAGGATGAAATGCCGTGCTGAAATTAAGCTGAGTCCCCATAGCTTTATGCAGGCTCTTCCAGAACTTTGAAGTAAATCTCGGATCACGATCCGAGACAATGGAAACTGGCACACCGTGTAGTCTGACAATCTCCTGTACATACAGCTCAGCGAGCTGATCCATAGAAGATGCCATCCTCACAGATAAGAAGTGGGCCGACTTTGTCAATCGGTCCACGATAACCCATACGCCGTCATGGCCCTTCGTCGTCCTCGGGAGCCCCACAATAAAATCCATAGAGATCTGCTCCCACTTCCACTCTGGAATCAGCAGTGGCAATAATGTTCCGGCCGGTCTCTAGTGCTCTGCCTTCACCTGTTGACACACTAAACAGGTCTCAACATACTTGGCAACCTCTCGCTTCATGTTCGGCCACCAGAAATGTTGCTTTAAGTCTCGGTACATCTTAGTACTTCCCGGGTGCACAGAATACGCCGAAGAATGTGCCTCGGCTAATATCTCTTTCTTCAGGTCCTCGTCGTTAGGCACGTACCACCTATGCCTAAACTTCAGAATACCATCATCTGATAAATGGAAATCTGACGAGTCTCCTAATGTCATGCTCGATCGAAGCTCCTCATACTCCGTATCATTCTGCTGAACCTCACGTATCCGATCCAGAATAGTCGACCTGAGAGAAATGTTGGTGAGCATACTGGACAACTCTGCCACTATCTCAACGTCGAACCTCTCAATCTCAGACCGCAGCGTAACTGACATCGCTGCTAATCAAGGCTAACTCGTAGAAGGCACTCTACTCAAAGCATCAGCAACTTTGTTTGCCTTACCTGGATGGTATTTGATATCAAAATCATAATCTTTTACGAACTCAAGCCAACGTCTTTGTCTCATATTCAGCTCCTTCTGCGTAAACAAATACTTCAAGCTCTTGTGGTCAGAAAATATCTCACACTGCTGCCCATATAAATAATGTCTCCATATCTTCAGTGCGAAGACCACAGCTGCTAACTCAAGGTCGTGCGTAGGGTAATTCTGCTCATACGTCTTCAACTTCCGTGAAGCATAAGCAATAACTCTCGCCTCTTGCATCAATACACAACCGAGTCCCACTCCATACGCATCACAATAGATACTGAACTTGTCACCTTCAACAGGTAACGCCAATACTGGAGCGGTGGTCAACCTCTGCTTCAACTCCGTAAAACTACTGTCACAAGCAGCTGACCATATAAATCTCTCGTTCTTTCGAGTCAATCTTGAAAGAGGAAGTGTGATCTTCGAGAATCTCTCAATAAACTTCCAGTAATAACCGGCTAACCCGAGAAATCCGCGCACCTCTCATACGTTCTTCGGCTGTGTCCAATCTCTGACCGCCTGAATTTTGCTCGGATCCACAGAAACCCCTTCCTCTGATATAATGTGGCCAAGAAAACTGACTCGATCCAGCCAGAACTCGCACTTAGAGAACTTTGGATACAACTGGTGCTGGCATAAAATCCTCAAAACTATTCTCAAGTGCTCCTCGTGTTCTTCCTTCGTCTTAGAGTAGATCAAAATGTCGTCGATGAAAACTACCACGAACTTGTCCAGATACTCCTTGAAGACACGGTTCATCAAATCCATAAACGCTGCAGAGGCATTAGTAAGTCCAAAAGACATGACAAGGAATTCATAATGCCCATACCTCGTTCGGAATGCCGTCTTCGGTATGTCATCCTTCCGGACCTTCAGCTGATTGTAACCCGAGCGTAGATCAATCCTTGAAAATACTCGGGCACCTTGAAGCTGATCAAATAAATCATCAATCCGGGGTAGTGGATACTTATTCTTCACTGTAAGTTTATTCAGCTCTCTGTAATCGATGCACATCCTGAGGGTCCCATCTTTCTTCTTGACAAACAGAACGGGAGCACCCCAAGGCGAAACACTGGGTCATATAAACCCTTTCTCTAATAACTCGTCAAGCTGAGTCCTTAACTCTCTCAACTCAGCTGGTGCCAACCGATACGGGTTTTTAAACCTTGGCGCGGAGTTTGGATAGACATCAATAGTAAATTCTATCTCCCGGTCTGGTGGTAACCCGGGAAGATCATCAAGAAAGATCCCAGAGAACTCTCTGACAATAGGAATGTCGCTCGGCTTTTCTCCGCTGAGCAACTGACAATCAAATACAGAGGCCAAATAAATAGAGCACGCACCTTTAAACTGCTCGTTGACCTTCATGGAATAAGAAATAGGCGAGCTACTCAATCTGCTCATCGCCTGATAAGAAAACTCGGCTTTACCTGGGGGTCGAAAGGTGACAATCCCGGATCGACAATCGATGGTGGCGAAGTGCTGTGACAGCCAGTCCATCCCCAAGATAAGATCATAATGCTCTATGCCCATAACAATAAGGCGAGCATAGAGGGTTCTGTCCCCAATCGAGATAATATTGCCCTGGACTACACGACCTGACTGCATACGCTCTCCTGAAGGTAGCATCACACTATACTCGCATTCTGCTAACTCCGGCGGAAGCCTCAATCTAGACACACAAGCGGTGGAAACAAAAGAATGCGTAGCCCCCGTGTCTAATAAAGAAAATACAGCTGTGCCCATAATCAGAATAGTACCTGCTATCACGGCAGGCTGATCCTCGTCATCAACATCGCCCGGTTCTATAAATGCGAAGATCCTGGGCATGACTCTCTTCTGATCACCGCCTGACTGACTTCGACCCTGCTTCAGGCAGTCTTTAATAAAATGGCCTTGTTCTCCACACCAATAGCACACATTCATGCCTAATCTGCACAGGCCACTGTGCCCCCTCTGGCATTTAGGGCAAATAGGTACCTGAGGAGCCCCCCGTACCTGCTTGCCTTTCCCTTGATCATTTCCTCCCTCTAGAGGTCTCTTAACACCTCTTTGCTGCTGCTGGGGCTGTGCACTAGGCTGCCAACCTCGTGACTGAGGGCGAATCTCTCGGAAGAAGCCCTTAGCTGGCTCCCTCGGTTTAATAGAATCACTGTCAACTGCCTCTATGTCAAGCGCCCTGGCCACGGTCTCGTCGTAGGATACATTTCGTACCCCAGATATAGTAAGGCGCATCCGAAATTCCTAGTTAAGCCTCTATAAGAATCGGCGTACTTTGTTCTCGTTAATGCTGACCTGACGCGGTGCAAATCTAGAAAGGGCTTCAAACTTCCTCACGTACTCGGCAATAGAACCAACTTGCCGTAACTGCATAAATTCAACCATCTTCGCCTCCCGTATGGTATGGCGGAAATACTTGTCAGTAAAACAACTCTCTGAATCGTTCCCAACCCATAACCGTAACATCAGTGGTCGTTTTGATGGAATCCCACCAAAACCGAGCGTCCAGTGCCAAGTGATAGGTCACCAATGCAACCTTCTCTCCATCCTCTATGCTAGCATACGCCAGCATGTCCTCTATGGTGCGAATCCACTCATCGGCTGAAGAGGGATCCGTAGACTGTCCATTAAATATAGGGGGTTGGAGCTTCTGGAATCTCTCCATCCCCCGGTTACCCGAAACAGCTGTCTCTCGAGCTCTAATACCCTCTCGATCTATCTTAGTACCCAGCTGCTAAGACTGTCTCTCCATTTGCTGAGCCTGTCGCTCCATATGTTGAGACTGCTGGGCGATAAAATCCTTAAATGTATCTATCGTATCGTCGCGGTCATCTCGGTCATTTCGTGGACGCACCATAATGATAAAATTCCTATAAAAAGTTAAACAAATATTCTAAGAAACTAGAAATCGAATAAAGCTATAAACATACTAACAGTTGATGAAGAATGTCCGCATAGTGGCTGTGCAGTCGAGCAGTCTACAGAACCGATTTTAAAACCCGGGGGCTCTGATACCATAACTTGTAACACTCCAGACACTGTACCCGTTTCCCAGAATATATATATATTTTTTTATCCCAATAAACTTTAGGCTTAACATTTAAGCGGAATTAAAACTCTTTAAATCGAAATCGAAGTTCGTTTGGTAATTCGTTTAAAACAAATATTAAAACAATTGAAATTAAAGCAATTTAAAACAATTTAAAACAATTAAATAAAAATAAAAACATAATAAAAACAATCGGCCATAGAACGGAGGGCAAACACGTCAAAAATCGGGAAACAGAGGGGCGCTCGATCGGCTACTCAATAGCCGATCGGGCGGCCCATGCTGAACCGATCGAACGCCATCATTTAGGCGTTCGGTCGGTTCACGTTCTGTTTCCAGAACGCCTAATCCGACGTGCAAACCGACCCATCTCCCCTCTTTCGGCGCTCAGTCGCATAACTCTCTGTTTCTCCAGAGAGTTCTGCGTCCCAACATCAAACATTAGGCGTTCGATCGCCACACATTTTTCCTTGTTCCTTCCAGACATCCTACACGCTTTTTCTTATACACCTAGTTTCAACATATTCCTACAAATATAAACACACATTCTACTTACACACCATAACATACATTTCAACACAAACTCACTCAAACCTCATCCAAAACCACGACTCGAAACACATTTAAAACATAACCTATTTTCATGAAAACAAACTGCATGGATATGTTTAAAACCTAAACAAACCCTCCTGTTTTGAAATCAACAAAAGGTTATAAAATCCATTTCCAATACATTTCAAAACATCGATATGTAAACCTATCCACTACCAGTTCTCAAACATCCTAAAATATCTATACAACTATTCATTTTAAAACATCCCAAAAACCCTCAAAATCTATACATACTGTCCCCACGGGTCAGGTAAGCGTCGACTGCACCAGCACACCACAGCAGCCATCCTTCGTCAACTGGACTCATGCCTCAGGAGGAGGAATCTCATCCTCACCTGTTTCCTCGTAATCACCTACACCATACAGACATCTATGAGATAAAAAATCTCAGTAAGCTCTAGTAAATGTACATGCTATGCTATGCACTGTAGGCGTCACCGAGATCCTATCCCCCTAACCAGAGAGAGCTCATCCAGCGGGCGGACTACTCTTTCTAGCTAGAGGAGGGGGGGTACACGCTTACAACACGTATAGCCATGCCTGAGCCCCACCTCGCGTGACCTGTAAACTGTATGTCTTTCGGCCTGTAAGCCTTTCGGCCGATAAACTGTAAGCCTTACGGCCGATTTTATTCTTTGCATTATCTTTAAAACAATGTGCGGAAATTCATTTTCATGCTTTTCTTTAAAACATGTGATGCGTGAACAGTTTATATCTTAAAGTAAACAACCACATATGTACCATCAAGACAAAAATCAATTAAGAATGTAACCTATAAAAGAACTATTCCTAACTACCCAACCAAAACAATTTAAAGAAACGCATCTCCAAAACTCCTCGAGACGACCTCGACGTACGGTGTAGGCCAATCGGCCAGAGAAGATCACGAGAACTTACCTCGTGTCCAAAGCAGCTCAAGCTCCATCCACGAGCGCTGTTCACCTAAGCAATTTACAAGGATTGACGTTAAAACGAGTTTAAGTTAATAAACGTCCAATTGTCAAAACCTTAACTAAAGGAATTTCCTAACATTCCAACTTAACTTATCGAGGTATTAATCCATTAATCTATGCTCGAAACCCCGAAATCCAATTGACAAATTTAACATTTCTCCTAGATCGTCCTAACATCTTCCAATAACGTTTAATACGTGCAATATGTTCGTAAACTACAACAATCTATCGATTTCAAACCCTAAATCTCGATTTTTAACAAAACCCTAATCGAAAACCTAACCGTATAACTTCGTAAAACTTGAGAACTAAGGTCGGGAAATGCTAGAGACTTACTAGAAATCGGGTTTGGGAAAGGAAACGTGAAGAACGGAAGTCGCCGGAGCGGAGTACCAACGCCAGAAGTAGAAATCGCCGTTGAACACCAAAGGAGAAGGAAGAGAAGCCGCAGGAAGAAGAAGTGTCGTGGAGAAGAAGAAAAAAACCAATGTTTTTAATATAAATTTGACTTTGCAAATTACGATTTTGTCCTTAGCACTTAATGCTATTTGTTTCGTCTTTTGTTTCGTTAATCGTCCAACGATTCGGGTTCTCTAAATTTTCTTATTTTACCAATAACTCCAACTTATTATTTGGGTTCTAACAAAACTATCCGTTCGAAATTCGGACATCGCTTACTATTTTTACTAAAACATCCTTCATATTACGAGAAATGTAATTACTCGGAATATAGCGTCAAAACTCCTAAAATTCCCCAAAATTCCTTAAAATTCCTATTAATCGTTACAATTGTAATAAAGCTTTCCGTTTGAGAAACTGATTTGATTTGACATATTTAACAAAATGCCACATATATTAAAATATGAAATTCCGTACAAGCCGGATATTACAGATTTCTAGACTAAACCGAGATCCAATAATCTGTTTTGATTTTTGAGACCTAAAACCTGGGAGGACCAGAACCGAGACAAGAATTCGCGTCCGGTTCTGAAATTTTTTTTGGACTTATTGGTCCAAAAAATTGAAAACCAAATTTAATGGTCTAGTCCTAATTTCTCTAGAAACCGGACTGAACCAGACCACGATCACCCCTAGGTTGCGGGGCAAATCTCAGGACCTAAGCCGAGTGTAGGCAAATCCCGAGTCGTAAAAAGGGAGTCGTCACAATCCCACATCGCTTGAGTAGGTATATGGAAATGAAACATATGTAAGGAAACTCTCCCAAGATAGTAAGACATGTTTTGGAGCGCAATTAACAATGGATTCCATAAGAATTCTAAAGTTAAAAGTGCTCCGGCGAGAGTAGTATCATGTTGGGTGACCGACTGGAAAGTCCTTGCCAAACAAAGCCGTGAGGGGAGGATATTGGGTTACGTCCCAATCTCCAGAGCGGACAATATCTTACTGGGAAAATGGGTCGTTATAAATGGTATTAAAGCCTGTACCCAACTGAAAATGTAGCCAACAAAGACGTTTGCCCCAGTGATTGTGATGACCCGAATGTGTACGTATGAACACGACTGCGGGGCAAACTTCGGGACCTAAGCCGAGTGTAGGCAAATCTCGAACTCGAAAATAGACAAATCCGGGTCGTAAAAGGAGGCTCGTTGCAATCCCACATCGCTTGAGGAGGTATATAGAAATGACACATATGTAAGGAAACCCTCCCAATATAGTAAGACACGTTTTGGAACACAATTGGCAACGGATCCCATAAGAACTCCGAAGTTAAAAGTGTTCCAGCGAGAGCAGTACTATATTGGGTGACCGACTGGGAAGTCCTTACCAAACAAAGCCGTGAGAGGAGGATATTAGGCTATGGCCCAATCCCCAGAGCGGACAATATCTGACTGAAAAAATGGGTCGTTATAGTTAGTGCTCTAGGCGTTTGTGTATCATTGATCGAACATTCGCAGAAACTTTAATTTTAATTCTTGTCTTAATTCTATTGTTAAGAATTAACAATATATTCCTTTGACTTAGAATCAAGCATGAAGATTTTTTTAACTTTAATTCTATAGTTAATTTTGTAGGTGATCATGGAAGAACACACAACCAAATTATCTAGTGGATCAAGTCAACTTCTAAATATCTTATAGATATGGAGATCCAAGCAAAAGTTTAGGAGATCTATAAAGCAATTCAAGACTATAAGTAATCTGACTCTGATAGAGTATCTAGCAGATTATGAATCCTTCATGGTTTTATATCAAAACATGTGCTTCCTGAAAAATATAGCTTGCATCTCAAGCTTCCTAGAATGACGTACTTTATTAAAATCAAAGATAATTTGCTATGTCAAAAAGCCTCAAAATAGAGAGCAATGATTCTACTATGTAGTCCAACTTTCCCCTCAATCTAAGTTAAGCAAATTCATTTAGAGAAGGGTTTTGAGATGATCAAGGGATCCATGAGCTTGTGAAGCTTATTAGTTATTCATGTTTGTTTTATAATTTATTTAGAGTTTATTGCGATGGTTTAATTAGTGTTATAGTCACTCAGATAAGAGTTTATTCTAGTTGATCAAGTGTCATTAATGGTAGTTTCATAATTACTATTTTGAGATGATTTAATTCTAATTTTGATGGGGCTTTTTAAGCTCTCCTTAGGCCTCATTGTATGCAGTTTAGATTAATATAGTCGCTTCAGCCTCACCCTTTGTTCTTTTGAGCAAAAATCCACGAAACCTTCGGTTGTTACTAATCGAGCATATTGTGTTCAGATTTCTTGTTTTTTTTAGAGTTGGACAAGTTATCTCCCCAACACATTTTCCTCGCTTCTCCCTGAAGAGGATTTATAGTGAGGTTAAGGAATCTAACAGATTATTAACTTAGAGAGTTTTCTTCCATTGAATATAGCCTTGGAGTAGAAAATTGTATCTAGACAATTTTCCAACCAACTAGCCTCCTATGTTATTAGCAGGTATTTCGAGTCGAGTTGAATGAGACTTAGTTGAATCTTAATGTTATTAAAGGTCTTCTCATCTAAAGATTTTGTAAATGTATCAGCTTATTGACTCTTGGAATTGAGAAACTTAAGAGATACCTTGCCTTTTTGAACATGATCTCAAATAAAAAAAGTATCGAATCTCTGTGTTTGGTACAAGAGTATTTGATGGGATTTTCAAAATATAATGGCACAAGTGTAATAATATTTAATTGGAATTTTCTCAAAAAGTTGGTCCTAATGTAACACCCGGTTTTACGAGTTTTTGATTTTTCCAATGTAAAAGGGCATTTTCATAAATATAGCAAATTAAGCCTGATTTGTGAACGGAAAGTTTTATTAGAACCCTAATGATAAATTAAAATATTTGGTGAAATAAAGAAATTTGGAGAAACCAAATCGATAGTTAAATAACGAAATAAGCAAAGGATAAGCAAAAGGGCAAAATGGTAAATTGCTAGGTTAAAACTTAAAACAAGTTATTCCCCCCCCTCCCCACCTCCATCGTGAAATCAATCTACAGAGAGGATTTCTCCTCCCCTCTCCCTGTGACTTTTCCTCTCGGCCGATTCTCTAACGCCAATGGTTCCTCCGATCAACAGTTTCCTTCCTATTTTCCTTCCTCAATCAAAACTATAGGTAAGCTTTTAGCATTTGGATGGTTTACTTTTCTGTTTAGGGCTTGAAAACAGTTAGGGTTTTGATGAGGGTTTATTTGAAATTGTCGGGATATGTTAGAAACAATTAGGTTTATAGTATTTATGATTTTAGTGGATGAATTTGTGATTACTAGAGAGAGTAGGCAAATTAATGATGGTGGTTGGATTTTGGTAGTTGAAATGTGTTAAAAACACTATTAATGGGGGCTTAGAGGATTGTGAGCGTGAATTGCTCGATGAAATGCCCGAATGAGTTAAATTGAAATTTTAGGAAATTTCTTTTAGCTAGGAGTTTCGTTAGGTCGTAGAAACGATTTATTTGAATTTAACCTTAATGACCAAATCGTGGATTGTTTTAGGTGACGAAGCTCAAAACGAGGCGCTCGGTTTGCTAGGGATGCGAGGTAAGTCTTCGTGTCTTGTTTGGCCGATTTGGCCTACACCACGAGATTTGACGTTATCGAGAAAATTGGTGTGTTACGTAGTTTTAGAGTATGTGGTTGGGTAGTTAGGTTGTTTATATTATGGAATGTCTTTTCTAAGTTTTTTATATATTGTTTTATGCTTTCTTTCTGTTAAATGCGTCGTTCATGCTCATGCATTATAGTTTTCGAAAAAGCATAAAAAATGAATTTCCCGCACCATGTTTTCATGAAAATAAACGACTAATGAAAAGATATGAATGCAGTAATCCCGGTCACGTCGGGGTGGGGTTCAGACATGGCTGTCCTGAGAGGAGGAGAATGTTGTCCCTCCGTTAGATGGAAAGGACTATCTATCCGCTAGATGTGCCTTCTCCATCTAGCGAGAGTCAATCCCCGGTGACACCATCTGTTATGTAACTAAAGAATGAAAAAGGAATGCATGATTTTATGAACTGCATATGCATAACACGCATTCTCATTTACATGGATTTACGGAGCCTTTAGCTCATAGAATGTCTCTATGGTGTAGGTGATCTTGAGGAAGGTGAGGATGACGTTCCTCCGCTAGATGAATGCACAGGTTGAAGAAGGTTGCCCATGGGAGTGCACTGAGCAATTGAGGTGATTTTGACCCGTGGGTGACATTCAAGGTTATGTTACATTTGTATAGTGTTTTTGGATGTGGATGTAGTAAAGGTCTCATATAAATGTTTTAAACCTTTAGAAGTTTTCTTTTAACTTTTGTCTAGGTAGTTGATTTTAGAAAAAAAAAAAATCATACTGGAACTATTTGGACATTTTAGGTTGTGCATGTATATATTCGAGTTTTAGAGCTATCCATGCAGTTCGTTTCTGTAAATTCTGCCACGTTTTGAATAAGTTTAAGCCACGTTTCGAGTCGTGTTTTTGATGATAGGTGGATTGAGAAATGTATGAGGGTAGAAGTGTTTTTTTTTGTTGAACTGTGTTTAGGTGTAAGTTGATGAAGAGATAAGAGGGTGAAGGGAGGGAAGGTGTGAAGTGTGCAGGGAGAAGCAAAGGAGGCAGCACTCTGGATTCTAAAATCCAGAGTGTTTGCCGATCGATCGCCAGTGAAGGCGATCGATCGACCAAATTTTGTTGGCTAATGCTCTGGTTTTTTAGAGCGTTAGCCAATCGATCGCCAAGAGGGAGATCGATCAGCTGTGATCGATCGCCTAGGGGGCGATCGATCGGCTGTGATATATCGTCCAGGGGCGATCAATCGCCTGGTATTGGGGGCGATCCAGAACGTATTTTCTGACGTTTTAACCACGTGTTTCAAACGATTTAAACGACCTAAAAACAGAGTCAATGATTTACTGAAAATTACCTCAGGCTTCGATTTAGAGATTTAAAAAGTCAAAAATTTTACGCCCAAAATTTCTAAGTCAAAGTCAACGTCAAGTAAAGTTTTGTGACAGCCCAGAAAGGGGTTCGGGTCGTTACAATAGTTTGTATTAGAGCTCCTGGGTTTTAAAATCAGTTCTATAGACTGCTCGATTACACAAGCCACTACACGGACATGCTTCCTCGACTATAAGTACGTTTGTAAGCTTTCTTTTATTTCGATTTCTTAGGATTATTTGTCTTTGACTATAGAGTTAACAAAATGGTCCGAGGTAGAGAAGTTAGGGACGAAGCCATGGATAGGCTGATGGATTTGCTCAATCGTCAGGCTCAGCATATGGATATGAAAGCTCAGCAGATTGAGAGACTAATAAATCGAGAGGGTCTCAGAGCCCAAGAGTTAGTCGTCCCAAATAATCACGATATGGAGAGATTTTAGAAGTTGCGACCTCCGGTGTTTAACAGTCTATCTTCGGACCCCTCTGTTGCTGAGGAATGGGTTCGGACTATGGAGGACATGTTAGCGTATGCAAAGATTGAGAATGGGGAGAAGGTCGTATGTGTTACCTTTCATCTCGCACTAGACGCTCGATTTTGGTGGGACTCCATCAAAGCAACTACGGACGTGGCAGTAATAACGTGGGAATGGTTCAAAACTGTGTTTCATAACAAGTATTTCAGCCGTACGGTGGGAGCGGCTAAATTGACGGAGTTCACGCAGCTACGGCAAACTGGTTTGGTGGCTGAATATATTCGGAAGTTTGAAGCCTTGTCTCGGTTTGCACCACGCTTGGTGAGCGAGAATGAGGACAAGGTGCACCAATTTATGCAAGGGTTGAAGCCGGAGATTTGAAAGAGTGTCATAATATCCAGAGTGTTGAATGTACCCCATGCAGATATTGCGGCCAGAGCTCTAGAGTTCGAAGCTGCAGAACTGACTTGTGGTAAACCAAGAGAGCCTACTAGATGATTCTTTTGGGAGATTCATCCTCAATCTCGGAACAAAGGCTAGCAACCAAGAGGACAACAACAAGTACAACAACAAAGAGGCGTTAAAAGGCCGTATGAGAGAGGCAATGACCTGGGCAAGGGAAAACAAGTACAAGGAACTCCTCCAAAACCTCTGTGTCCTAAGTGCCAGAAAGAGGATAGCGGCGATTGCAGATTGGGTATGGGCCAATGCTTTAGGTGCGGAGAGATTTAACACTATGTGAAGAATTGCCCGAAGCCAGGCAGAGACCAACCAAGCAAAGATCAGAGAAGAGTAAAAATCTTTGCTTTTAATTAGCCTGACAACGTTGATGATGAGGCCCAGCCTTCTGTTATCGCAGGTACTGTCTTGGTTACCGGCATAGCAGTTTTTTCATTGATAGACACAGGAGCTACACATTCCTTTATTTCAACTACCTGTGTAGCTAGGTTGAGATTAGTGCCCGAGTTAGCAGATTGTCTATATAGTGTGATGCTACCTTCGGGAAAACTTATGCAGTCAGATCGAGTATTCCAAGGCAATGTTATTTTCTTAGGGAATAATACCCTTTTTATCCGTCTGATAGTTTTGGGTATAAAGCAATACGATCTTATTTTAGGAATGGATTGGCTGTCACGCCATTTTGCCACCATTGACTGCAGATTCGAGATGATGACTTTTTGTCCCTCAAATAAAGAAAAGTTTACCTTTCAGGTGATGAATAGGAAAAGCAGACTGCTTACTTCCTATTCTATGATGGTCCGAGAGCAGTTTAAAGATAGATACTCAATTTATTTGGCCACAGTGGTTGATACTCAGTTGCTTAGTGGGGTGAAGCCAAGCGACCTCCCGATAGTTAGTGAGTTTATGGAGATCTTTCTTGATGATCTTCCCGGATTACCACCGGACAGGGAGATAGAATTTGTGATTGACGTTTATCCAGGTTCTTAACTTGTGTCAAAGAATCCGTACAGATTAACACCTACCGAACTGAATGAGTTTGACATGGTGGCCCTTAGAAAAGGGGCTGTGTAAACCCATAAAATAAACAATGTGCTCAAGTGATAGTGTGAAGCTTAAAACCAAAGAGAAAATGGTAGAAAAATGAGATGAAGATGAACCAAAATAAAAAGGTAAAGGTGTGTGAAGGTGGCCGAATTTTAGATGGAGTTAGGGGCATGCAATATGAAAGAAAATGGGGTAAGAGATAGTGAAGAAGATGTGTGCAAATCTGTGGAGGAGAAGTTGAAAGATGGAGATAAAATGCTAACAAAGAAAAAAATGGTGTGAGTGTGTGATATGGCCGAGCATGAAAGTAAGTAATGAAAATGAGATGAAGAGAAGGTGGTAATACCCTTGGCAGGCTTGAGGAGCTATCTCATGTTGAGCTCTCAGGTGCACGTTTTCCCGTAGAAAAATTACCATCGTAAGCCTAGGTTTTCTTCCTCGAAGCCCTTAACTCTCAAGAGAGCAAGGTGAGAGAAAATAAGAGTTAACCTAGCAACCTTGAGCTAGGGTAACAATGGAGGACCTCTCCACTCGATTCAAGAATCGAGGAACACCCGAAGGGCTTCTAACACTTGGTTAGGAAAAGAGCAATTTTATAAAAATGGGCAAAAGTTGGATACAAACACAAATTCCATGCTTAAATAGAAATCCTAGGGTAGATTATTAGGGTTTTGCATTTGAAAGAGTGGATGTGATCCGTTGGATTGAATGAAGATCGAAGGCCAAGGTTGCTGATCCATGTGCGCGCCCATCGTCCAACCAGAAGCTGTCGCGCCCATGCCATCCGATGGACCAGGAGCTGCAGCAGTTCGCCTCATCAAGGACGCAGATGGTGATCCGGGTGCGCACCACGCTAGCAATCCAGATGCTGCTCCAGAGTGCGCCATCAACGGTCCTCGCTACTGCCAAGGTGCACGCGATCAACGGCGCTGAGCGGCCCGCGCACCTTTGCTGCTGCTCGCGTGCCTCGCTGCTGCCGGCGCCTCACGCTCCTGCCTGCACCTCACGCTGCTGTCTGCGCGCGCCTGCTTGGTGCCATTCTACCTGCCCGCGTACGCTAGAATGCAGTCTACACTTGATCCGAGCCATTGCTTAGCCAATAGTTGAGATTTTGCCAAGTCTTTGATCCATGTTGCCACTAACACTTGTACCTGCAAAATCCATACCTTAAATGTGGACTCTTCTTTGGGCTAAGGCTTGGCTTGATGTCCATTTTGTTGAAGGCTTTTTTTCTTTTGTTAGCTAAGTCTTCAACCTATCATCCACTATCATATATCTAACCCTAACCACACAATCTAATGCATGATGTAAATATAATAATCCATACGAAAAGGCTAGAGTATGCCAAATAAGTTCAAAACAAAAAATCACATCAATTCATGGGCCGGGAAGACAAATTCTCATGGGCCGAGTAGTAAATCCTTCCAAGTGCTCCAAGCGAGGTCTCCATCAAGATTAACTTCCTGCAATAAAAGAAAATAATTTTCATTAGAAATAATGCTTAGTAATTCATGGGCCTTGGACTGTAATCTATTTTTGGGCCTCCTTGTCATGTCATCCCCTCCGGGTGGCTGAGGATTTGACCTCAAATCTAATGATTTAGCCACCTCTTCACGATTTTCATTACTAATGAGAAGGGTAAAAATTTGGGCCCTAAAGATGGATGATAAGGGTGTCATTGGGAATCGGGTGGTCTTACTAAAAATTCCTTCGGCAATTGTGGTATGATTGAATTCGTGAGCTACTTTTGAGGGCAATTGCTTAGTGATGGAATGAAAGTTTCCAAAGTAGTCAAATTCAGCATGTATCAACATTATTCTCTTTCGACCAAAGAAGAAATCTGTTTCTTCTTAAGACCACAAATGCAAGCTTTCTATTGAATTGAACCTTGTCCCTCGTTCGATGGTAAAATTTATGATAGTCACATAATGGGGTTAATTGTTTCGTTGATTCACCCAAATGGAAACTAGGGTTTTGTTGAGGACAAAGGGTATAAAATCCTTTTACTTTTGCTTATGGAATAAAGTAGTGTCATATGTAGGATCAAGGTAATAGGTTAATCTCTTCTTAATTGGATGAGAAGGAAAGGGATTTCTCTCTAGAATTGGGGAGGAAGGGGGCAAAGCTACGATCATACTACCTATTCTAAAAATAGTTTCCTCACTTATTTCCCTTTTCTCTTGATGCCATAGTGATACGTCTTCCAATTGGTAAGGCATCTCTTCGTCATATTAGGGATTAAGGTACCAATTGTTAAGGGAGGGCTCTTGTTCTTTTATGGATATCAACCTGCATTTTGGTAATAAAAGATTTTCCTTTATTTTCCCTTCTTTACGGGTGGTCTCATCACGAGCCACTTGTTCGGGCGTCATCGGTAGCAGATTGATTTTCCTTCCTCCAAAGTTAAAAGTATAGTGGTTTAGAAATCCATCATATTGTACTCTCCGGTCTTAATGCCATGGTCGTCCTAAGAGGATATGGCTGGCATTCATTGGGAGAACGTTGCAAAGAATTGAGTCCTTGTATTTTCCTCTGGTGAAGTCTACGATTACTTGCTTAGTTATCACGTGGTCATTTTTATCGTCCAACCAATTCAGCTTGTACGGTGTAGGGTGGTTAGTGGTTTCCGACCATAACTTATTGACCATGTCTTGGGAGGTTGCATTGATGCAACTTCCTACATCAATGATTAATGAACAAACTTTATCTTTTACTACACAACGACTTTGGAAGTCTTCATCCACATTTTTAGAAATTAAGGCTCACCTTATAACTAGTAGTAGTGGTCTTTCTTGAGCCGTGCATTCTTCGGCTTCTTGATCACTTTCTTCTACTACTTCTTCTTTGACCTTATTATACTGCCCTTCATCATTCTCACTTTCCCATTCATGGTGGACTCCTTAATGACCATAACTGTAATATCCCGACTTTTCGGGATATTATTATTTTAATATAAATGGTATTTTAGTAAATATGTCAAATCAAGTCCGTTTCTCGAAAAGAAAGCGTCATTTCGATCCTAATGATTAATAGGAATTTTAAGGAAATTATGAGAATTTTTGGAGTTTAGACGCTATATTCCGAGTAAGTACATTTATCGAAATGTAAATGACGTTTTAGTAAAAATAGTAAACGATGTCCAAATTGCGAACGGACAGTTTTAGTAAATCCCAATTAATAGGTTGAACTTGTAGGTGAAATAAGGAAATTTGGTGAACTCGAATAGTTGGACGATTAACGAACCGAAGGACGAAACTAATATAAAAATAATGTAAGGGCAAAACGGTAATCTGCCAAACCAATTTATAAAATAAAAATTTCTCTCTTCTCTCCCTCACTTTTCCATTTCTTCCCTGGCGTTCACGAAAACCACAGAGCGCCCTCCTCTCTGCCCGTCGACGGTTCTCGACGATCCGACCTCCGTTTTCCTCCGTTCTTCTTCCGGTTCTTCGCGTTTTCTTCCCCGATCAACGTTCTAGGTAAGATTCTACGGCTTTCGGACGTTAGTTTCCGGTTTTCATGAAGTTAGGACATTAGGGTTTCGTTAGGGTTTATGTTAAAATTGAGATTTAGGGTTCGTAATTAATAGGTTTATCGTGTTTAAGGATATAATGGATATATTGAACGTTATTGGACGAGTTTAAACCGGTTTGTGAAAAAGTTAAAAATTGGGGATTTTCAGGTTTTTAGAGAAAAACTCGTAAATTGTGGATTTAGGTGCCGAGCGTAAATTGCTCGAATACATAGCTCAATGAATTGGGTTAGAGCTTTAGGAAGTTCCTTAGTTAAGGTTTTGTTGAATTCGGACGATTAAAAGTTAAAACACGTGATATTGATGATTGTTGTGTTTTGCCTCAGACAAACAACGCTCGTGGACGGAGCTTGAGCTACAACGGACGCGAGGTAAGTTCTCGTGACTTACTCTGGCCGATTGGCCTACACCGTACTTCGATGTAGCGTCGAGGATCTCAACGGATTGTTTGTTTTAAATTGCTTTGGTCGGGTAGATAGGTTTATAATTGTTATAGGTTATTCCATTTCGGTCTTGATGGTATGCACGTTGATTGTTTATTTTATGTTCATATCTGTTCATGCATCACGTATTTCAAAGGTCATGAAAACGAATTTCCGCACGATGACGTTTTAAAGTTAATGCAAAGAAATGATGTCCCTACGGTATACAGTTTAAATGACCCTTCGGTATATAGTTTAAATGGCCCTTCGGTATACAGTTTATAGCAAACTAAAGCAAAGCAAAGCAAATTAAGCAAAGCAAAGTAAAGAAAACAATGCATGATTTATAGATTCATATGCACAGCACGCATTTGCATTTACTAGAGCTTACTAAGATTTTTATCTCATAGATGTCTGTATGGTGTAGGTGTTTACGAGGAAACAGGTGAGGACGAGCTTCCTCCTCCTGAGGCATGAGGCAGTTGACGAATGATGGATTGCGGTGGTGTGTTGCGCAGTCGATGCTTTACCGACCCGTGGGGGAAGTATATATGTGTTTTGAGGGTTTGGGGTTGTGTATGTATTTCGAGGATTATCTGGATGTTTTTGGTTAAATTGTATAGACGTTATACGATGTTTGGTTCTGGTAGTGGATAGGCTATGCTTTGAAATTGTTATAAACGTTTTGAAATGTTTTTATTGAAACTGCTTGGGAGTATTATCGATGTTTTGAACGTATCCATGCAGTGGATTCCGCAAAGGTCCCGCTGTATGTTGGATGAATTTAGGAATACGTTTTGATTAAGTTAAGGTGTAAGTGCAAGTGTTTATGGATGAGGAAAGGTGTAGAATATATGAAGTGTTTGCTCTCTGGAATCGGATTTCAGAGAGCTTGAATGTATGAAGTGGTGGCTCTTTGGAATCGGATTCCAGAGAGCTTGAAAGTCTGAGGGTTTGCTCTCTGGAATCTCAATTCCGGAGAGGATGTGTGTTTTGATCACTGCAGCGATCCGATTTCTGGTTCGATCGCTGGCAGCGATCGAGTATCTTGCTACTGCAGCGACCGATCGTGCTGATGCTCAGGGCTGAGGCTCATGGCCTCAGCGATCAGTCGCTGCTGAGGCTCATGGCCTCAGCGATCAGTCGCTGCTGAGGCTCATGGCCTCAGCGATCAGTCGCTGCTGAGGCTCATGGCCTCAGCGATCAGTCGCTGCTGAGGCTCATGGCCTCAGCGATCAGTCGCTGCTGAGGCTCATGGCCTCAGCGATCAGTCGCTGCTGAGGCTCATGGCCTCAGCGATCAGTCGCTGCTGAGGCTCATGGCCTCAGCGATCAGTCGCTGCTGAGGCTCATGGCCTCAGCGATCAGTCGCTGCTGAGGCTCATGGCCTCAGCGATCAGTCGCTGCTGAGGCTCATGGCCTCAGCGATCAGTCGCTGCTGAGGCTCATGGCCTCAGCGATCAGTCGCTGCTGAGGCTCATGGCCTCAGCGATCAGTCGCTGCTGAGGCTCATGGCCTCAGCGATCAGTCGCTGCTGAGGCTCATGGCCTCAGCGATCAGTCGCTGCTGAGGCTCATGGCCTCAGCGATCAGTCGCTGCTGAGGCTCATGGCCTCAGCGATCAGTCGCTGCTGAGGCTCATGGCCTCAGCGATCAGTCGCTGCTGAGGCTCATGGCCTCAGCGATCAGTCGCTGCTGAGGCTCATGGCCTCAGCGATCAGTCGCTGCTGAGGCTCATGGCCTCAGCGATCAGTCGCTGCTGAGGCTCATGGCCTCAGCGATCAGTCGCTGCTGAGGCTCATGGCCTCAGCGATCAGTCGCTGCTGAGGCTCATGGCCTCAGCGATCAGTCGCTGCTGAGGCTCATGGCCTCAGCGATCAGTCGCTGCTGAGGCTCATGGCCTCAGCGATCAGTCGCTGCTGAGGCTCATGGCCTCAGCGATCAGTCGCTGCTGAGGCTCATGGCCTCAGCGATCAGTCGCTGCTGAGGCTCATGGCCTCAGCGATCAGTCGCTGCTGAGGCTCATGGCCTCAGCGACTGATCGCTGCTGAGCCTCATAGCCTCAGCAACCGATCGCTGCTGAGGCTCATGGCCTCAGCGATCAGTCGCTGCTGAGGCTCATGGCCTCAGCGACTGATCGCTGCTGAGGCTCATAGCCTCAGCAACCGATCGCTGCTGAGGCCCAGCGATCGGTCTCTGCTCCTTTTGCCTCCGTCTTCAAGTTTTGTCCTCGACCGTATTGAAAAATGTTTTCATTGTTTTTATTTAATTGTTTTAATTGTTTTAAGTTTTATTAATTTAAATTGAGATATGTTTTAAATGATTTCCTAAACGAACCCTGATTCTGATTCTGGTTTCAACTTCAGATTTCATTCCGCGTAAAGTTTATTTAAAGTGTAAAATAAAATGAAAAATTTATACGGGGAAACTGGGTACAGTATTAGGGGTGTGACAATTATGGTATCAGAGCCCCCGGGTTTTAAAATCGGTTCTGTAGACTGCTCAACTGCACAGCCACTACGCGGACATCCTTCACCAACTGTAAGTCTGTTTATAGCTTTATTGATTTGGTTTCTTAGGATTATTGTTTTGATCTTTTATAGGATTTTTATAAAATGGTTCGAGGAAGGGATCCTAGAGATGACGTGCTAGATCGATTTACGGAGTTGATAGATCGCCAGTCTCAGCATATGGACCGGCAATCGCAGCAGATTATAGACTTAGTAAATCGGGAGAACCAGAGGGCCCGGGATTTGATAGTTCCCAACAACCAGGGCATGCAGAAATTTCAGGGCCTACGACCTCCAGTGTTCGATGGTCGATCATCGGATCCTACTGTTGCGGAGGAATGGATCCGAGTTATGGAGGATATGTTAGCTTATGCCGAGGTAGGGAACGGGAGCATGGTGGCGTATGCTACCTTTCACTTAGCGATGGATGCCCGTTTCTGGTGGGATTCGATCAAAGCGACGACGGACGTATAAGTTATGACTTGGGATCTGTTCAAGTTTGTATTTTTTGACAAGTATTTTAGCCGCGCAGTGAGAGTGGCGAAGAGGAACGAGTTCACGCAGCTGAGGCAGACAGGTTCAGTTGTAGAGTATATCCGGAAGTTTGAGGCTTTATCGCGATTTGCACGCGCCTTGTCAGCGATAACGAGGAGAAGGTACACCAGTTTATGGAGGGCCTTAATTCAGAGATCCGGATGCACGTTGTTGTATCAGGTATTATTGATGTACCCTATTCTGACATCACAGCTAGGGCTCTGGATATTGAGGCCGCCAGAGCTACTTGTGTTGGACCGAGGGAGCCAGCTAAGGGCTTCTTCCGTGAGATTCAACCTCAATCGCAGAATCAAGGCTGGCAGCCGAGAGCACAACAACAACAACAACAACAACAACAACAAAGAGACATTAAGAGGCCTCTAGAAGGAGGTAACGATCGAGGGAAAAGCAAACAGGTACAAGGGACTTGTCAGTTACCTCTTTGCCCTAAATGCCAGAGGGAGCACAGGGGACAGTGCAGGGTAGGCACAAATGTGTGCTATTGGTGTGGAGAACCGGGCCATTTTGTTAAGGACTGCCCGAATCAGGGTCGAGGTCAATCAGGCGGAGATCAACATGGCAGGGATCAAAGAAAGGTTGTGCCGAGAGTCTTTGCATTCATCGAGCCTGACAACTCTGATGATGGGGCCAGCCTTCTACAAATGCAGGTATTATTTAAATTACTTGTACAACGATATGTATATGGTGGATAAAATATTTAGACCTGAGACTAGTAAAGAAGAGAGTAAGAAAGAATTACTAGGCGAGCCTCGAAGAGAAGATAATAGGACACACATATAACAATAAACGCCATATAGAAATATAGTTATACATTAGTAGGATTAGTTTGATTTAATCAATGAAGTTTGCGCACCTAGGGTTTAGTAACAATTAGAGGAATACACCCTATGGGATATGGATTTTAAGTAGGTAGGGATTGTGTCTAATTGACAACCTTTTGGAGTATTAGATTATGACTAGTCAAAGAAGAAGAAAGTTTAGAAATAAACCTATAAGGGGATACCTAGATTGTTATAATACTTGAAGTGTGTTTAAATAGATCAAGGACCGTAGAGCTCGTATATTGACGATTCGTATGAAGTTAGGAGTGTCTATATCTAATATAGAATTCAAGAGTTAAACTTGGAATGATTTTCGAGTAGAATAGTTGGAACATGATTGGAAAGAGCGAACAAAAATAGATTTGTCGATGAACTCAAAGTAGCCTTGAGGAATTTAATGAAGGTAAAGTAGATCGTTGAAAAAAAAAATGAGAGCTTAGATCGGCGTTTAAAGGATAACAAATTGAGAAATTTGCGATTTATAGATAAGGAGGGTGAGAATTATCACCGAAACCATCTAAGTAAACTTAGAGGTGAGATTAAGTTAGTACATTTCTAGTGATCGACTCGTGTGTGGCAGGTCGAGACCAAGTAGTGCATGAATGACTTAGGTTAGAATAACTAGTTTAGAGCACATCAATGGGGAGATTTAGAGACTTGACCGTGTTTAGAGCAAATAGAGTTTAAGATAAACAAAGGAGTGTAACGTAAGCAGTGTGAGAACTTTAGTTAAAAATATAGTGGTAGAATTTAAGGACAAAACTTAGAATGGAAGGGATGTTTATAAGGAAATACTGGTGACATAGTTCGAGGAGTATAACAGTGTAAGCTTAGTTGCGAAATCTGCCCTGAAATAACTGGCGAGATTGGTAAGTTGCCCAGGAAAGTATGTGATTTAGAAAATTTAGTAAGACTTAATGTGTGAGTGAGGATATGTACAATTCAATTGAGAGTAGAGATTTCGAATTTAAGGCTAATGTGGGAAGGTATAGTCGACGTTTTGGTTTAGAATCCCCTAGGGATGACGGGATCAGAGTAGTCCGAATTTTGTTAGAGATAGAATTCTAAGTAAATACCGACTGTAGTTCATAGTTTGACTCACATAGACCAAGTAGTGTAATAGTCGTATAGTTGTAGGGTATAACGATGAGGACTTAATTAGGAAACCCGCACCGAAGTAGTCTCCGAAGGTCAATAGGTTACCCAGGAAGATAGGTGACAAGGAAATCCCTTGGGTGATACAGTTACGAGGAATCGTTACCCGGGCGAATATAGAAGTTTGGGTCGACGTGAATCTCGACTACAGACGAAGCCAACGAAGTTATAGAGAAGTTTAGGTAAATCAATTGGAGATTTAAGGACTTAATTAAGCTCAGTACTTTAGTAAGGAAGTGTACGATCAGATCGAAGGTAGAGAATACAAGTTTAAGGCCGATATTGGAGAGTGCGGTGGATAGTTTTGGTTGAGGACCACGAAGTGTGACCGTAAGTATAAATGATAATCGAAGCGTAAGGCCGCGTGATATGATACATTAACATCAAAGGCTATATAAGCTAAGTCAAATTTTGAGGACAAAATTTTAAATAAGGTGGGTGGAATGTAATATCCCGACTTTTCGGGATATTATTATTTTAATATAAATGGCATTTTAGTAAATATGTCAAATCAAGCCCGTTTCTCGAAAAGAAAGCGTCATTTCGATCCTAATGATTAATAGGAATTTTAAGGAAATTATGAGAATTTTCAGAGTTTAGACGCTATATTCCGAGTAAGTACATTTATCGAAATGTAAATGACGTTTTAGTAAAAATATTCAACGATGTTCAAATTGCGAACGGACAGTTTTAGTAAATCCCAATTAATAGGTTGAACCTGTAGGTGAAATAAGAAAATTTGGTGAACTCGAATAGTTGGACGATTAACGAACCGAAGGACGAAACTAATATAAAAATAATGTAAGGGCAAAACGGTAATCTGCCAAACCAATTTATAAAATAACAATTTCTCTCTTCTCTCCCTCACTTTTCCATTTCTTCCCTGGCGTTCACGAAAACCACAGAGCGCCCTCCTCTCTGCCCGTCGACGGTTCTCGACGATCCGACCTCCGTTTTCCTCCGTTCTTCTTCCGGTTCTTCGCGTTTTCTTCCCCGATCAACGTTCTAGGTAAGATTCTACGGCTTTCGGACGTTAGTTTCTGGTTTTCATGAAGTTAGGACATTAGGGTTTCGTTAGGGTTTATGTTAAAATTGAGATTTAGGGTTCGTAATTAATAGGTTTATCGTGTTTAAGGATATAATGGATATATTGAACGTTATTGGACGAGTTTAAACCGGTTTGTGAAAAAGTTAAAAATTGGGGATTTTCAGGTTTTTAGAGAAAAACTCGTAAATTGTGGATTTAGGTGCCGAGCGTAAATTGCTCGAATACATAGCTCAATGAATTGGGTTAGAGCTTTAGGAAGTTCCTTAGTTAAGGTTTTGTTGAATTCGGACGATTAAAAGTTAAAACACGTGATATTGATGATCGTTGTGTTTTGCCTCAGACAAACAACGCTCGTGGACGGAGCTTGAGCTACAACGGACGTGAGGTAAGTTCTCGTGACTTACTCTGGCCGATTGGCCTACACCGTACTTCGATGTAGCGTCGAGGATCTCAACGGATTGTTTGTTTTAAATTGCTTTGGTCGGGTAGATAGGTTTATAATTGTTATAGGTTATTCCATTTCGGTCTTGATGGTATGCACGTTGATTGTTTATTTTATGTTCATATCTGTTCATGCATCACGTATTTCAAAGGTCATGAAAACGAATTTCCGCACGACGACGTTTTAAAGTTAATGCAAAGAAATGATGTCCCTACGATATACAGTTTAAATGACCCTTCGGTATATAGTTTAAATGGCCCTTCGGTATACAGTTTATAGCAAAGTAAAGCAAAGCAAAGCAAAGCAAAGCAAAGTAAAGCAAAGCAAAGTAAAGAAAACAATGCATGATTTATAGATTCATATGCACAGCACGCATTTGCATTTACTAGAGCTTACTGAGATTTTTATCTCATAGATGTCTGTATGGTGTAGGTGTTTACGAGGAAACAGGTGAGGACGAGCTTCCTCCTCCTGAGGCATGAGGCAGTTGACGAATGATGGATTGCGGTGGTGTGTTGCGCAGTCGATGCTTTACCGACCTGTGGGGGAAGTATATATGTGTTTTGAGGGTTTGGGGTTGTGTATGTATTTTGAGGATTATCTGGATGTTTTTGGTTAAATTGTATAGACGTTATACGATGTTTGGTTCTGGTAGTGGATAGGCTATGCTTTGAAATTGTTTATAAAACGTTTTGAAATGTTTTTATTGAAACTGCTTGGGAGTATTTATCGATGTTTTGAACGTATCCATGCAGTTGGATTCCGCAAAGTCCGCTGTATGTTGGATGAATTTAGGAATACGTTTTGATTAAGTTAAGTTGTAAGTGCAAGTGTTTATGGATGAGGAAAGGTGTAGAATATATGAAGTGTTTGCTCTCTGGAATCAGATTCCAGAGAGCTGGAAGCTGGCAATGTATGGAGTGGTGGCTCTTGGAATCGGATTCCAGAGAGCCTTGAAATCTGAAGGGTTTGCTCTCTGGAATCTCAAATTCCGGAGAGGATGTGTGTTTTGATTACTGCAGCGATCGATTTCTGGTTCGATCGCTGGCAGCGATCGATTGCTTGCTTACTGCAAGCGACCGATTCGCTGCTGAGGCTCATGGCCTCAGCGATCAGTCGCTGCTGAGGCTCATGGCCTCAGCGATCAGTCGCTGCTGAGGCTCATGGCCTCAGCGATCAGTCGCTGCTGAGGCTCATGGCCTCAGCGATCAGTCGCTGCTGAGGCTCATGGCCTCAGCGATCAGTCGCTGCTGAGGCTCATGGCCTCAGCGATCAGTCGCTGCTGAGGCTCATGGCCTCAGCGATCAGTCGCTGCTGAGGCTCATGGCCTCAGCGATCAGTCGCTGCTGAGGCTCATGGCCTCAGCGATCAGTCGCTGCTGAGGCTCATGGCCTCAGCGATCAGTCGCTGCTGAGGCTCATGGCCTCAGCGATCAGTCGCTGCTGAGGCTCATGGCCTCAGCGATCAGTCGCTGCTGAGGCTCATGGCCTCAGCGATCAGTCGCTGCTGAGGCTCATGGCCTCAGCGATCAGTCGCTGCTGAGGCTCATGGCCTCAGCGATCAGTCGCTGCTGAGGCTCATGGCCTCAGCGATCAGTCGCTGCTGAGGCTCATGGCCTCAGCGATCAGTCGCTGCTGAGGCTCATGGCCTCAGCGATCAGTCGCTGCTGAGGCTCATGGCCTCAGCGATCAGTCGCTGCTGAGGCTCATGGCCTCAGCGATCAGTCGCTGCTGAGGCTCATGGCCTCAGCGATCAGTCGCTGCTGAGGCTCATGGCCTCAGCGATCAGTCGCTGCTGAGGCTCATGGCCTCAGCGATCAGTCGCTGCTGAGGCTCATGGCCTCAGCGATCAGTCGCTGCTGAGGCTCATGGCCTCAGCGATCAGTCGCTGCTGAGGCTCATGGCCTCAGCGATCAGTCGCTGCTGAGGCTCATGGCCTCAGCGATCAGTCGCTGCTGAGGCTCATGGCCTCAGCGATCAGTCGCTGCTGAGGCTCATGGCCTCAGCGATCAGTCGCTGCTGAGGCTCATGGCCTCAGCGATCAGTCGCTGCTGAGGCTCATGGCCTCAGCGATCAGTCGCTGCTGCTGAGGCTCATGGCCTCAGCGATCAGTCGCTGCTGAGGCTCATGACCTCAGCGACTGATCGCTGCTGAGGCTCATAGCCTCAGCAACCGATCGCTGCTGAGGCTCATGGCCTCAGCGATCAGTCGCTGCTGAGGCTCATGGCCTCAGCGACTGATCGCTGCTGAGGCTCATAGCCTCAGCAACCGATTGCTGCTGAGGCCCAGCGATCGGTCTCTGCTCCTTTTGCCTCCGTCTTCAAGTTTTGTCCTCGACCGTATTGAAAAATGTTTTCATTGTTTTTATTTAATTGTTTTAAGTTTTATTAATTTAAATTGAGATATGTTTTAAATGATTTCCTAAACGAACCCCGATTCTGATTCTGGTTTCAACTTCAGATTTCATTCCGCGTAAAGTTTATTTAAAGTGTAAAATAAAATGAAAAATTTATACGGGGAAACTGGGTACAGTATTAGGGGTGTGACAATAACACGACGGTTAGAGCATTCGTTAGCATAATGCCCTTTTCCTAGACATTTGAAACATTGAACATCTCGTGCTCTTGGTCTTTTAGGTTGGTTTTCTTGAGTTTTGTTTGATGTTGGGGGATTATGAGTGGTATGTGGTCCTTTCGGAGGCCAATTACAGTTAGTTGGCCTCTTGTCATCATTCTTTGTGGTAGATTTTTCATGGTCAAAATTTCTTGGTGGGAACTTGTTAGGAAAATTGCTCTTACGCTTTCTTTTCAATTGTCTCTCCACCGTGAGGGCTAACTAGATAACCAAGTCCATTGCCTCAAGTTGTTGCATTTCCGCCGCATCTGTAACACCCGACAATTTCGGCCAGGTGATTTTCTTAACCATTTTGATTATCACCCTTTTTATTAACCTTTATGATTTTAAATTTAAAGTCAAGACATATTTATTATAAGTTGAGTGAAACTAGGTTGGGTGGCAGGGTTGTAATTAATGATAGATGGATCAAGTATAAATAGGAAATGGAAACCTTAAACCCCATTTAAACCTCACTGTAGCCGACGCATTCACTTTTGGCGATTTCTCTCTTCCCCAGAGCTCTCTCTCCCTCGGCCAACTACAGCTCCTTTCGGTGACCGATTCTCAGTCTCTGCCCCGACAATCCACACCCTAGGTATGACTCTGTAATGTAGTCACTGATTGACTATTTAGAACTCTTCTTTCCCTGCTAAGACCCGTAACTTCGAATTCTTCTTGGTAGTGAAATATTAGTGGCATTCGTAATCTATGACTAGTTATTAGGTTGAAATTGATTATTTCTAAGATGACTTTTGGTTAGAACTTTTAGGATTTTTATTTAATACTGTAATGTGAAATGTTTTAGGTAAAGAAGTCCGAAGTGAAGTGCCCGAGTATTGCTAAGGAAACCAGGTAAGTGAATGTATTAAGACTTCCGGCCAATAGGGCCCTACATCACAAGGATATTAAGTTAGTTCCAATTGTCTGATGTTTGTTCTGTGTTAGTAAGATTTCTCGTACTTGGATGATTTATGGATGTTGAGAGTTTTGTTATGAGACGTTCTGGTAGAGTCTATGAAGTCGACTGTTCTGGTATGATACTTTCTATAGTCTGACGATATAAGAGCATCCATGTCATGCATCATGATTTACTTCTCAAGCATATGAAAATGTTTTATGAACATGTTTTTCCCATGACAAAATATGACAATGAATATGAAACTTATGCAACCGGATTAAGTGAGGGTTGGGGGCGGTTTGGCGTATGTCACTGTCCAAAGAGAAGGACCATGAATACGGCCCGAAAGGGACTATGTACACTTGCACTGTCATCCCCCCTTTACGGCACAAATCCTCCCTTAATCAATATGATGAAAGTGATGAACAAGAATACGAATAAGAATAGGGAAAGAGCATGAAACGAACATGATCATGATTTTCTTGCAACTATGCATTCACGTATACATGTTAGCATTGCATTCCTTACTAAGCATTAGGCTTATAGTTGAACCTTATGATGTAGGTGACGAAGTATCAGGTGAGGATTCCAAAGTTAATGAAGATGTCTAAGTTTGGTTGCTGGAAGGTGTTCAGGGAGCAATTATGTGGCTGCATGGCGAACAAGACCCCCTAGTTAATGCTCTTATAATTTTAGTGATGATTATGAATATGGAAGTCTAAGTAGAATGAGATTTTTTTTAGACATCAAGTTTTTGAAATTGTCTGGTTTAATTATTAAGTCTGAGAATGTTTATAAGGATATAGAACTAGTTGTTTTAACTAAGTCTTCCGCTACATGTATTCAAGATGAGTCCATGATTTATGTCTGCCTACGTTTATGTCTATGAAGTATGAGATCTGTGAAGGTCAGGTTATGTGACGACCCCAACCCGATCAGGGTCGCCACGGACTTGCCGTGACATAATCATTACCTAAGCCCTCGTATTTTTCGCATAAACTTTTTCATTTTTACTTTAAACATAACCCAAAACCCTTAAACAAACTAACCCTAACGTAACCTTAACTTTAAACTCTCGTAACCACGTAAATTTTTCTTTTTATATCATTCATAACGTTTCGACTTCTAAACCATTAAATTGAAGTCTCGGATTATTGAAATCCCTTAAAATCACTCATTCCTTGATCATCAAAACATGACACTAATATAACCTACAATTTCAGACAAATTCAAGAAAACGAACTGCATGGATCGCTCTAAAAATCGAGCTTATCCTTACCTGTTAAAAATAACCCAAGCAGTTCCAGTATATTTCTAAAATTAAGACTCTACATTCTAAACAATCTACTACCACTACATATACATCAAAACTCGACTATTCATACATTTTTCTATCAAACATCTAATCCACATACTTAAACATTTTCATACTTTCACAAACAACACCCAATCAAATCCTTAAAACAAACATCGAGCATAAACACAAGCTTTCCTAAAACATCACCAAGGAAATACCTTAACGAATCATTCGAAATAGTACTACTCCAAACCTATATCCTCTATAAAATTTTCTGAATATTAAACTTAAATATACACCCTAAAATCCCTCACATTTTTAACATTTAATACAAGTTTACATTAATTACCCAAAATCGCTCGGAGCACAACCATAGACATCAGACCTTGCCAAAACACACCCCGTCGCCACGAGCACCTTCCGTCAACCACCTATTCTTCGTCATCGAGAGGAACTCTCACCTGTCACCTACATCATGCAACATAAACAGTAAGCCTAATGCTTAGTAAGGGGATGCACTATATGAATTTAAAACATTTTACTTAACATATGCAGTTTCTACAGTTTCATCGTACATAATCATTTCGTTTCGTTTCATCGTTCATATTCATTTCGTTTCGTTTCATCATTCATATTCATTTCATTTCGTTTCATCATACATACATGTAATCCTCTACCAATGGAGGGCGGATTAGTTTCTCCATCTCTAGACGTTCCACATATCAATCTTTATCTGAAGGGTGAACCACTTCCCTCAGATATCATACATTTTTTTGACGTTCCACAATTTACATCTGAAGGGTGAACCACTTCCCTCAGACACTTTACATTTTCGTTTTACATCGTTGTCGTTTCTACGTTCAAATCGTGAAAACATATGCTAAAACATTTTCGTACTTTTTCTAAAACATGATGCATGGGGAATTTACATATAACATATCATCAAGACATATCATCAAACAGTTCAAAACGTACATGGACATGCTTTACACATAACGAACTTAACAAACAACTAACATTCTAAGCTACCCGACTCATTAACCCCCACAATCAGACAATCATCATCAAAACAGAAAAACCTAACATTGACACGATGTAGGGCCTTAAGGGCCGGAAGCCTAACATCCACTTACCTGGCGTCCGTAGTAGGCTGAGCACCGTCCAAAGGTCGTCTCCACCTAAAGCATTTCATAAATAAAAGACATTACAATCGATCCTAAATAAACGAATCTCAAACTTAAACTAAGCTCCTAGCTAAATCAATTTCTCCTAAAACTTTCATTTCCTCCATTCGGGCATTCCATCGAGCACGTGGTGCTCACAATTTACTTAACCTCCATTAATGGTTTTCCAAAAATCTATAATATCCAAACTTTAACCTAAATCCACCAATAATCATCGAATCATTTAATCTACCTAAATAACGACAAGTGTAATCATTAATAAGCCTAAAAAGCGTAATACCATCGATTTCTAACTAAAACCTAATTAAACGGCCACTAGTTTGGGTTCGGTAAAAACCGACCTAAAACTCCGAACGCGCGTAACTTTCGCGTCGGTTATCGGAATCGAACGATTCCAGCGGCCACGTACTCCTCTAATAACCTATTTTAATCTGCCAAAAGAAATTTTAAAACAAACGACCGGAGCTAGGTCAATTTATCAAAAACCCGAAACTGCCCCTTTACCCAAAATTTCTCTTTTTCGATTTTTCATCAAAACTCCCTCAATTTCTCACTAATCTATCCTCTTAACATCCAATTAACACAAACTAACTTAAAATCGAAGTTCCATTAAGCAAAACCCGAGTGCCCTAAATCGGGCTTCACTGATTTTCGCTCAAATTGAGCGCTCCACAGCCAATCGACAATAGCCGGCCCTAGGGTTGACAAACCCACGCCGGAAGCAGCCCATTTCGGCCGGTGATCGGAGCTCAATCGAGCTCACCACGCACAGCCACCAACCGAACCAAAACAGAGGAGGAAAACGAGCATACCAGTCGGGTTGCGGGCGAAGACGGCCGGAAACGGCAGCCCAGGAGCCGCCGACGTTCTCTGGCCGGAAAACGTCAAGGCTGGACGGAGGAGGGCCGCGCTCGTCGATCGTCGCCCCTGTTCTTCGCTCGCGCTGCTTAACGTCGAACGACAGAATGGCTTCGGCCATTCTGTCGTTTAGTTTTATTTTTATAAAACTAATAAAAATAATAATAATAATTATAAAACTAAAACTATTTCTTTAATTTAAACTAGTTAATTACCGTTTTACTCTCTCATTTCCGACCATTTCGAATTTCATTAAACTTCATTATTAATTTATAACCCACGGCTTAATTTCACCAGAAGTGCCCGAATCTAAATAAATTAACCAATTAGGTTAACCAAAATTATTCACTTTTATTTTAAATTACTTAAAACAATTATTTTATTATTCTTTTACTTTCTCTCCAATTTTTCCTTTTAAAAATTCCTGGGCGTTACAGGTTATCTTTCTGTCGGTATGAGTTGCTTGAAGGATTTCGGGTTTTACTGCTGTGTGATAGAAGTTGGATGAATGCATCATCCGGCTGACGTCACCATTGTGAGTTGAATGATAGAAGCTGGATGAATGAATCATCTGGATGACGTCACCGGTAGATGGTGAACGTTTGTCAAATACCGGATGATGTAAGTATTGTTTGTCGTCCAGCGATCAGGCGATGTAGTGTATTTCAAATACCGGATGATTTAAGTATTGTTTGTCGTCTAGCGATCGGGCGATGTAGTGTATTTCAAATACCGGATGATGTAAGTATTGTTTGTCATCTAGCGATCGGGCGATGTAGTGTATTTCAAATACCGAATGATGTAAGTATTGTTTGTCGTCTAGCGATCGAGCGATGTAGTGTATTTCAAATATCGGATGATGTAAGTATTGTTTGTCGTCTAGCGATCGGGCGATGCAGTGTATTTCAAATACCGGATGATGTAAGTATTGTTTTGTCATCTAGCGATCGGGCGATGTAGTGTATCGCTTATGTCAAGTGATGTTTAATGAGTCACGAGAGATGCACGTGCCCACCGGAAGATGTCTTCTATTGGGCAACGATAATTGAGTCATGCAGAGTACACGTGTCAAATCAAAAGATGTGTACCCTATCAGCCGATGCATGCAAACCCATGCAGCCCGAGCAGTATGCCGTCGTGTGATCTGAGGGCATTTCTTTTCTGCCCGATTATGTCATGGGATTGATAACCGAGCATAGTCGCTCGATTCTGCGAACTAAAGAGTTATTAGATTAATGAAAGAGTTGAGTTTTGGATGGTTTAGTTTTGTCAGATGATATGTTGTCTGCGAGTCAAGTTTTAGGTTCTAAGTTTTTTTTGCAGAAAGTAAGAATTAAATGAGTAAGAAAGTCATGAATTATGTCTCGGCCCTACTGGGGTCCTTACAACATCACCTATTTCACGATTAAGTTCTCGAATAAACCTTGCGATGAGTTGTTCTTTGGGTTGCTCAATAGCACAACGCATATTGAGTGTCTCACATTCCGTAAGTTATTCGTCAACGGTAAGATTATCTTGTTTATGGTTTTGGAGTTGGTGGAAAAGCTCGTGTCTATAATGTAGTGAGACAAACCTCTTATGCATTAACTCTTTCATTGAATTCCATGTAGAGACGGGGTATCCTATGGATCTCATCCTTTGGGCTCTAAGGTTGGACCACCATAATGCAGCGTGGCCCGTTAGTTCTAAGGAGGTAAGTTGCATTTTCACTCTCTCGGAGTAATCTTTCTTGTATATCATCACATCATCTATCCTATAAGTGTCACTTTTTAAGATGGGAACCAGTCTCTGATACAAAATTTTCTGATTCACCCCAAATGACTATTATTTTTTTAGGATTTAGTAAAGGAGAATTTAATTATCGGCCTAGGAATAATCACTTTGCAGAAATTTCCTATTTTAATAAAGTTTTCTTAAGAAAGTATCTTATATTTTAAAAGTGAGACACTACTGTGAATGTGTAAGCTTTATTGTATTTAATTCACATGTGTTATATTACTTGGACATATATCATCACATTATCTGGTATCACTTGTTAGACCTGTTTATTTATCTGTCTGGGCACTGGCTTATATTAATTGGTAAATATTCTGTTGCGATTGTTGAAATTTGGTGTTAAGGATCGGACAATCTAGTCCTTTTCAGGCCGGGTCTTTCCCCGTTATGTCGCGGGTCTCCCTTGGGGCGTGACAGAAAATTTAACCTTATCAACCAAATCCAAAAAGGTATGTCCGTCACACATTCCATTGAAAGGGGGAATTGTTATCTTAACATTATGGAGGTCATCGTTATCCCTTCGACGATTCAGGCGATATTGCTCTTCATCATCTCCCGCCCATTCTTCATCTTCCGAATCATAGTAACGGTGTCTCCTTCTTTGGGGCTCGGCCCGTTCTTCTTCCTCTAAGGGTTGTTGTCTAGGACGTTCGGGTCTAATCCTAGAGGAGGTTTTTTGTGAAGGATCTCGTTCATGGGATTCTCTTCGGGGATGGTTTGACATGTGTTCTCTAAATTTGGCCAACTCAAGGGAAACGTCCTTAATTTGTTGTGTGAGGGTACCCACCAAGAACGTTAAGGCATTAATTTGACCTTGCATGCTACCTTGCATGCTAGATTCACCCTCGTGATGTGTATGTTCGGAAGGGGGAGTGTTCCTATTTCGGTTGGTTTCTTGTTGGTGTGGTGTATCTCATGCAAATCCACTTCTATTAGTCATAACTAAGTATTAGGTATTCAATTTTATTCCAAATTTAAATTCTTGTCTAAGTTGTTTCATCTTAAATTAGTGAGGTGATTGTCTAATTAGTGTCTTAGATAAATTTTTGGCACTAATGAATGATTCCTAGCTAAAACAATTAATGAAGAAAAATCATGCTCACACTTATCATTTAAAAATTTTGAAATTAATTAACAACTTAGCAATTTCAACAAATACTTAGTAAACTTACTTTAGAAATGAAATTTCAATAGGTGTCCTAGTACCACAATTCCAACCAAATTCAACAAAGTTAACAACTTTAAGCTAGATCCACTTAAGATAATATCATTACTAACTAAATAACTCCAAAAAAAGCAAGATCTAAAAATAAATCACAAGTTTTACTCAATTGAACATGCTGATATTTTCAGATTTAATGAGCAACAATTTTCATGTGTGTTGTGAAAAATATGTTCGCAAGTGTACGAGTCGCAACAAATAATATAGTGATAACTAGAGTGTCGAACCCACGAGGACTTGTAATTAATAATCAAAATAATTAATCTTAATTCTAAATTGAACACACGTTTTATGATTTTCAAGGATTGAAATTAAACTAAACAACTAAAATAATAAAAATAAACTAAGATAAAATATTGCAACAAATAAAATGGGATTAAATCAAATTGATAAAAGCCTAGGTACTACAATTTCACTAAGACAAAATGGGTTATCACTTTTCAGTCTCAAATCCTACATTAATCAAATACAAGTAAATCAAGAAATGACAATGATCACATAAATACCGTAACTATCTCTAGCCTACGCATATTTATGACATTAATTTCAGTGCTCGGGTATTTATCACCTCTCAGTCTCAAAACAACCCAAAAATCAAGTAAATATTGGTTAGAAATTTACAGGCTTTAAGAACAAAAATTAAATGCGCCAACAATATTAGAAGAAATATTCATAAAATACAATTAAACGAAGAACATAAAATAAATATTGTCTGGCTACATCGTAGCCCTAGTAGAAAAAATTAGTTCATGCTAAAAGAAATAAAAACATAAATAATAATAACAGTAAACATGTTTTTTTTAATAAAGGAGAAAATAAATTAAAGAAACTGTGAATAGTTCAAAATCGCTTCTCTGTTCTAAATAATCTCCCTCTCTGTTGCGCCATTCAATCTCCAGAGAATGCCGAATCGCTGCTCGCCCTCAATCGTAGAATCCTTTCCTTCAGATTTGCCGAATTCGATGACTGCTTCCTGCCAAAATCGCCGACTAGTTGAATATTGCCTCCTAGGTTTAATATCTTCTCTTTTGCTGATTAAGGGTTGAGATTAGATCTCCTTTTAGCTTGACGGTTCAGATTAAAATAGGTGACTTTCCAAATTGAAGCGATCGATCGCTGGAATGTGGAGATTAATCGCCACATCCTCTGTTTTCTTGCAGCAGCTTCTAAAAAAATTCGTGTTTTGTGGCGATCGATCGCTGGATATTGTGGCAATCGATCGCCATGTTCACTATTTTGCCAACTAAATTTTTGCCTCTCTTTTGTCTTTCTGTTCTTCCTTCGCTTCTCTTTTTCCTCTTCAACTTTTTACATTTAATCTCCCTATTTTAAATAAATTTTCTGCACACTTACACAAAATACATCAAATTCTTTCAAACACTTGAGATAAACTTATCAAATCAAGTGTAAAAAGTATAAATAAGTGTGTAGAATACACACTTATCAATGTGTTTATGGCCGATTCAAACAACACTTTGATAACATTTTTAGCAACCGATTTTGTGTTTCAAATACTAGCATATAACATATGATTCATAAAATAAATTTCAGTGCAATCAACCATCAATATGTCATAAAAACCGAGCAAGAAACACTAGAAAAATCGAGAAGGAAAAACACTTGTAAACCAATTGATGTTTTTCATTATGGCTGATTCTCACATGCATCAATATGACCAGATTTTCTGTTACGTTGTTGGCAAATTTTAGATGCAAATCATGATTCACAATATAACATAATATACTAGAAAACCCGAAGCCAAAAAGCATGTAAAAATTGAGAACAAAAGGGAAGAAAAACCGAGGGGAAAATGATGCTCACCTTGCCGATTCAAATGCCACTATGCAATCCGATTTTAACATAAGTTTCATGCTATTAAATGACAAGAGAAATAGCAGCAAACAATAAGATATGCATAACACAAAGTTAGCTCAAAGGTAGTATCGAAAATAATGCTAGATTTTGACTAACGTCAAATGCAACTAAAATGCATAAGAGAAGCACCTTAGGCTCTGATACCACTTGACACAGTGGCCCATAGAAAAGGGACCGTGATAACCCAAAAAATAGACAATGTGCTCAGGTGATAGTGTGAAGCTGAAAACCAAAGAGAAAATGGTAGAAAAAGGAGATGAAGATGAACCAAAATAAAAAGGTAAAGGTGTGTGAAGGTGGCCGAATTTTAGATGGAGTTAGGGTGCATGAAATATGAAAGAATATAGCTTAAAAGATAGTGAATAAGACGTGTGCAAATCCATGGAGGAGAAGATGAAAGATGGAGATAAAATGCTAACAAATAAAAAGTGGTGTGAGTGTGTGATATGGCCGAGCATGAAAGTAAGTAATGAAAATGAGATGAAGAGAAGGTGGTAATACCCTTGGCGGACCCGAGCAGCTATCTCACATTGAGCTCTCGGGTGCATGTTTTCTCGGAGAAAAATGACCACCGTAGTCCTAGGTTTTTTTCCTCGAAGCCCTTAACTCTCAAGAGAGCAAGGTGAGGGAAAATAAGAGTGAACCAAACAACCTTGAGCTAGGGTAACAATGGAGGACCTCTCCACTCAATTCAAGAATCGAGGAACACCTGAAGGGATTCTAACACTCAGTTAGGAAAAGAGCAATTTTATAAAAATGGGCAAAAGTTGGATACAAACACCAATGCCATGCTTAAATAGAAATCCTAGGGTGGATGATTAGGGTTTGGCATTTGAAAGAGTGGATGTGATCCATTGGATTGAATGAAGATTGAAGGCCAAGGTTGCTGATCCATGCACGCCCCCATCATCCAACCAGAAGCTGTCGCGCGTGTGCCATCCGACAAACCAGGAGCTGCAGCAGTCCGTCTCATCAACAGCGGAGATGGTGATCCATGTGCGCACCACGCCAGCGATCCAAATTCTGCTCTAGCGCACGCCATCAACTGTCCTCGCTGCTGCCCAGGTGTGCGCGATCAAAGGCGTTGAGCGACCAACTCCTCGCTGCTGCCCGTGCCTCACGCTCCATCTCGCGCCTTATGTTGCTGTCTGTGCGCGCCTGCCCGGTGCCATTTTGCCTACCCCTGCGCGTGCCAGAATGCAGCCCACACTTGATCCTAGCCATTGCTTAGCCAATGGTTGAGATTTTGCCAAGTCTTTGATCCATGTTGCCACTAACACTTGTACCTGCAAAATCCATACCTTAATTGTGAGCTCTTCTTTGGGCTAAGGCTTGGCTTGAGGTCCATTTTGTCGAACCCCTTTTCTCCTTTGTTAGCTAAGTCTTCAACCCATTATCCACCATCATACATCTAACCCTAACCACACAATCTAATGCATGATTTAAATATAAGAATCCATGCAAAAAGGCTAAAGTATGCCAAATAAGTTCAAAACCAAATATTACATCAACTCATGGGCCGGGAAGACAAATTCCCATGGGCCGAGTAGTAAATCCTTCCAAGTTCTCCAAGCGAGGTCTCCATCAAGATTAACTTCTTGCAAGAAAAGAAAATAATTTTCATTAGAAATAATGCTTAGTAATTCATGGGCCTTGGACTGTAATATATTTTTGGACCTCCATGGTATATCATAGTTAAAATCTCAGTTAGAAGAAATGTTGGATAAGGGATTCATCCGTCCCAGTTTTTCTCCATGGGGTGCGCCAGTTTTGTTTGTTAAAAAGAAAGACGGAGCTCTCAGAATGTGTATAGACTACAGAGAGTTGAACAAGTTGAAGGTTAAAAACAAATATCTGTTGCCACAAATAGAAGACTTGTTTGACCAACTGCAGGGTGCTCGAGTATTCTCTAGGATTGACCCACACTCGGGTTATTATCAGTTGAGAGTCTGAAGGGAAGATATTCAGAAGATGGCTTTTCGTACAAGGTACGGGCATTATGAGTTTCTAGTAATGTCTTTTGGACTTACCAATGCCCCTGCTGCTTTTATGGATCTGATGAATCACGTCTTTAAGGTGTACCTAGACAAGTTTGTCATCGTCTTCATTGATGACATCTTGGTCTATTCAAAGACAAAGGAGGAGCATGAGGAGCAATTAAGAATTGTCTTGAAAATTCTTAAGCACCACCAGCTATACCCGAAGTTTTTCAAGTGCGAGTTTTGGCTGGACCGAATTAATTTTATTGGCCATATTATATCTCAGGAAGGAATTTTTGTGGCCCCGACCAAGATTCAGATTGTTAGAGATTGGTCGCAGCCCAAGAATTAGCGGAAAATACGTGGATTTCTAGGATTGGCTGGATATTATCGGAAATTTATAGAGAGGTTTTTGAAGATTGCAGTTCCTCTATCACGTTTGATAAGGAAGAACAAGAAGTTTGTATGGTCGGCTGCGCGTGATAAGAGATTTCAGGAGCTAAAAAAGAAATTAACTACAGCTCTAGTTTTAACACTGCCAGTTGAGGGCAACAAGTTTAGTATCTATTGTGATGCATCAAAAATCAGACTTGGATGCGTACTTATGCAGGAGGACAGAGTTATAGCATACCCTTCTTGGCAGTTAAAGCCATATAAACAGAATTATCCGACTCACGATCTGGAACTAGCAGCCGTCGTCTTCGCATTGAAAATATGGAGACATTATTTGTATGGACAACAGTGCGAAGTATTTTCAGATCATAGGAGCTTGAAATACCTATTCACGCAGAAGGAGTTGAATATGCGGCAACGAAGGTGGTTAGAATTTGTCAAGGACTGCTAGTTCGAAATTAAATACCACCCCGGAAAGGCAAATAAGGTCGCAGATGCTTTAAGCAGAATGCCTACAACGAGCCAGCCTTCGCTTGCAACAATGTCGGTAATGCTAAAATATGAGATTGTGAATTTCAATGCAGAAATGGTTGCAGTGCTATCCACTATGCTTACAAATATTTTGCTAAGGCCGACGATATTGGACAAAATTTGAGAAGCTCAACAGAAAGACCTGGAGTGCAAGAAGTACAGATTTAGCATGGCATCCGATGATTCGTCTGATTTCTATCTGTCGGATGATGGTGTATTAAAATTTAGGCATAGGTGGTACGTGCCTAATGATGAGGAGCTGAAGAAGGAAATTCTGACCGAGGCACACTCCTTGGCTTACTCTGTGCATCTAGGAAGTACAAAGATGTATAAAAATTTCAAACAGCACTTCTGGTGGCCAAATATGAAAAGAGAATTTGCTAGGTACGTGGAAACCTGTTTGCTCTGTCAACAGGTTAAAGCGGAGCACTAAAGGCTGACAGGAACTTTGCAACCCTTGTCGATTTCAGAATGGAAATGGGAGTAGATCTTAATAGACTTCATTGTAGGATTGCCTAGAACTACGAGAGGACACAATGAAATATAGGTTATAGTGGACCGTTTGACAAAGTCGGCCCACTTTCTACCAGTTATGATAACATATTCCATTGATCAACTCGCCGAGCTTTATGTTCAATAAATTGTTAGACTACATGGGGTGCCCGTTTCAATAGTCTCATACAGAGATCTGAGGTTTACTTCGAGATTTTGGAAAAGTCTTCATAAAGCTATGGGAACTTAGCTAAATTTCAGCACATCATTCAATCCTCAGATCGATGGACAGACAAAAAGAACGAACCAAATTCTGGAGGATATGCTTAGAGATTGTGTGTTGGAACTTCAAGGTTCGTGGCGTAAGTATTTGCCCCTGATCAAGTTCTCGTACAACAATAGCTTTCAAGCTACAATCGGCATGGCTCCGTATAAAGCACTGTATGGACAGAAATGTAGATCTCTGCTGTATTGGGACAAAGTTGGAGAATCTGGTATAATTGGCCCTGATATTCTATAGAAAACTGCTGAAAAGATCGCCATTATCAGACAGCGTACAGAGGTATCACAAAGTCATCAGACAAGCTACAATGATAACAGATGAAGAGAATTGGAGTTCAACGAGGGCGACAAAGTATATCTAAAAATTTCTCCGTTCAAAGGGGTTATGAGGTTCGGGAGAAAATGCAAGCTAAGTCCTCGTTATATGTGGCCCTTCTCCATTGTAAAAAGGATCAGAAAGATGGCGTATCGGTTACAGCTTCCAGTAATGATGGATGGAATTCACAACGTATTTCAGGTATCCATGCTTAGAAAGTGCGTACGTGATCCCTCTCATGTTGTAGAAGCAAGGGAAATCGAGGTACAACTGACGTTGATGTATGTGGAGAAGCCAGTGAAAATTCTAGAGTCCTCTATCAAGGTGCTACCTACAAGGAGATTCTGCTGGTGAAAGTTTTGTGGCAGAACCACGATGTATAGGAAGCCACCTGGGAGAGACAGCAGGATATGATGATTAAATATGCAGAACTCTTTGTATTGTCAAATTTTGAGGACAAAATTTTGTTTAAGGTAGATGGAATGTAACACCCGGTTTTACGGGTTTTTGATTTTTTCGATGTATAAGGGCATTTTCGTAAATATAGCAAATTAAGCCTATTTTGTGAACGGGAAATTTAATTAGAACCCTAGTGATAAATTAGAATATTTGGTGAAATAAGGAAATTTGGAGAAACCAAATCGATAGTTAAATAACGAAATAAGCAAAGGATAAGCAAAAGGGCAAAATAGTAAATTGTTACGTTAAAACTTAATAAAAACAAGTTATTCACCCCCCCTTCATCGTGAACTCAATCTGCAGAGAGGATTTCTCCTCCCCTCTCCTTGTGACTTTTCCTCTCGGCCGATTCTCCAACACCGACGGTTCGTCCGATCAACGGTTTCTTTCCAATTTTCCTTCCTCAATCGACACTCTAGGTAAGCTTCTAGCATTAGGATAGTTTGGTTTTCAATTTAGGGCTTGAAAACGGTTAGGGTTTTGATTAGGGTTTCGTCAAAATTGTCGGGATATGTTAGAAACGATTAGGTTTACCGTATTTATGATTTTAGTGGATGAATTTGTGATTACTAGAGATAGTAGGTGAAATAATGATGGTGGTTGGATTTTGGTAGTTGAAATGTGTTCAAAACACCAATAATCGGGGCTTAGAGGATTGTTAGCACGAATTGCTCGATGAAATGCCCGAATGAGTTAAATTAGAATTTTAGGAAATTTCCTTTAGCTAGGAGTTTCGTTTAGTCTTAGAAACGATTTATTTGGATTTAGCCTTAATGATCGAATGGTGGAATGTTTTAGGTGACGAAGCTCAAAATGAGGAACTCAGTTTTCTAAGGATACGAGGTAAGTCTTCATGCTTTGTTTGACCGATTTGGCCTACACCACGAGATTTAACGTTATCGAGAAAATTGGTGTGTCATGTTGGTTTAGAGTATATGGTTGGGTAGTTAGGTTGTTTATATTATGGAATGTCTTTTCTAAGTTTTATATATTGTTTTATGCTTTCTTTATGTTAAATGCATCATTAATGCTCATGCATTATAGTTTTTGAAAAAGCATAAAAAATGAATTTCTCGCACCATGTTTTCATGAAAAGAAATGACTAATGAAAAGATATGAATGCACGTAATCCCAGTCACGTCGGGGTGGGGTTCAGACATGGCTGTCTTGAGAGGAGGAGCATGTTTTCCCCCAGGTAGATGGAAAGGGCTATCTATCTGCGAGATGTGCCCTCTCCATCTGGTGAGAGTCAATCCCTGGTGACACCTGCCATTATGTAACTAAAGAATGAAAAAGGAATGCATGATTTTATGAACTGCATATGCATAGAATGCATTCTCATTTACGTCGATTTACTGAGCCTTTAACTCATAGAATGTCTCTATGGTGTAGGTGATCTCGAGGAAGGTGAGGATGACGTTCCTCCACTAGATGAATGCGTAGGTTGAAGAAGGATGCCCGTGGGAGTGTGCTGAGCAGTCGATGCGATTTTGACCCGTAAGTGACGTTCAAGGTTATGTTACATTTGTATAGTCTTTTTGGATGTGGATGTTGTAGGATCGAGATTTGTCTAAGAGGGGGGGTGGTGAATTAGGCTTTTTAGAACTTAATTTAATAATCTAGATAATTTCTCTAGTGATTTGAGTTTAAATGCTAACAGCAGACAAACAAATAAAATAGAGAATGAGAGAGAAATTAACACAAGAGTTTTTACGTGGTTCGGCTCAACCCAGCCTACATCCACGCTTCAAGGTTCACCCCTTGAAGATCCTTAACCTTCTCCTCGAGAATAAACAGATCGGAATTTCGGGCTCCGATCAACTGCCTTTTATAGATCTGGATTGAACTTGACGGGCGTCAATCCACTGCCTTACACAGATTTTGAGTTTATAAATTTCAAGCACAAACTACACTCTCACTAGAATGAAATTTCAAGTTAATATCGAGAGGTATAGAAGAAATACAGAGTATGATAGATTTCGCAGGTTAGGGCTTAAGAATCAAATTCGCAAAAGTTGGATCTTCGTGTTCTAACCTCGGCTTAAATACCTTGTCTTATTTTTAGCTTCACAGAATTGAATGCTCCTTTCTTCAAAAGGAAAATATTACCGTTGGGAAGCATCCGTACTAGATCAGGTAGCCGTTGCCATCTGTAGTTGCAAATCGTCATCGCCATTAAAGTTTTAGAGTTAATGCTGAAAACGACGTCACTGTAGCTTCGCGGCTATTTTGAATTCTGGCGGAAGATCATCGGTGGAAGCAGCTTTAAAAAGCTATCGGCATGAGTATCTTAACAAAGCCATCGGTAGATGCAACATGATAAGTCATCGGCAGATGCAAGCTTTGAATTCCATCGGCAGATGCATACTGAAAAACCATCGGCTGATGCATCTTGAAAAATCATCGGCAGAAACAACTTGAAAACACCATCGGCAGATGTATCTTCAAATGCCATCGGCAGATGTATCTTGAAGACTCCATCGGTAGATGCATCTTGAAGACTCCATCAGCAGATGCATCTTGAAGACTTAATCGGCAGATGCAGCTTGGAATTCTATCTGCAGATGCAGCTCGAAACGCTATCGGACGATGCAACACTTCAGCGCTTGAACCGGTATCGGCAGAAATAATGTTTTAAACGCTGAACCGCTATCGGTAGAAGTAGCCTTTAAACGACTTCACTCTTTGTCGTTTTGCAATCGGCAGAAGGAACTTGTCTATGTCATTTCGCGATCGGTGGATGTACCCTTTGTTTATCAATTTTTAGCCCTGTACACTCAACCCGATTGTTAGACTACTAAAATACCCTTTTCGAGGGTATTTGCAACAAATTAAATCACATGAATAATTCATTATTCTCTATTAATAAACATAATCAAATTATATACTTGACATTCTAAAAACATCATCAAAAATATATTTAGACTACTAAACACTATTTAAGTCAACAATCTCCCCCTTTTTGATGATGACAAAATATGAGTATAAAATTTGATTAAACATTGCTCTCCCCCATAATCTTAGGTCCCTCATAGTAAATGCATTTTTTCCAGAAAGAAACACAGAGCATACCAGAGTTTCAAAAACACACAATAATAAGTAAAAACATATTCAGCAATGGCACAAAGCATAAATCATTGATCAAATATATTTATACCATATTCAGCAATGGCACAAAGCATAAATCATTGATCAAATATATTTATACCATTTATACCATTCTCCCCCATTGACATTATCAAAAACAAACAGAGAGACAAACAGAACCAATGCAAGCATCACAAAGAGTAGAAACATCAGAAAAATGTAAGTAGAAATCAATAAAATTGTTTACAAACAAAAACATCTATTTAAAGAAAGAGACAAAATGATTCCAGAAAGCTTGTGTAGCACCCGGGAATTTTTCTCAGTTTAATTAATCGAAAGAATTGGAGAGGAAATAATAAAAAAGTAAAGTAATTAAAAGTGAATAAATTGGTTAAACTAAAATGTTTATTAAATTAAGTTCGTGAAATTAAGCCGTGAGTTATAATTAAGAACGAGATTTAGCGAAAGTCGAAATGGTCGGAAACACGGGAGGGCAAAACGGTAAATGAAGATTCGATTAATTAATAGTTATTATTATTATTATTATTATTATTATTATTATTATTATTATTATTATTATTATTATTATTATTATTATTATTATTATTATTATTAAAAAAATAATAATAAAATCAACAGAATAGCCGAAGCTATTCTGTTGAACTCGAGCCCGAGCGCGAGGGGAGAGGAGAGGCGAGGGAGACGACGGCGACGCAGCGCCGTTCACCGGCGATTTCCGACTCCCTCTGGCCAGACAACGGCGGCAGGAGAACTCCGGCCCATCTCGCGCACGAACAGAACCAGTAACTGATTCTTCGCCCTGTTTTTGGTTCTTTTGGAGGCTGAGGGCGTCGAGCTCGATTGAGCTCCGACCACCGGCCATTTTTGGCTAGCCTCGGCGTCAAATGACCGGGCTTTGGCCGGCGAAGGTCGCCTGGCCGTGTTGTGCTCGAATTGAGCAAAAAATTAGAATGCCCTATTTTGGCATTTCGGGTTTCGTGTGTGTATCCTTGGAATTTTGATTAGTTTAGGCTAATTGAGGCTACTTGTGGTCGATTGGTGAGGAAATGGGTAGAATTTGATGAAAAATTGATAAGGGGGAAAATTCCGGAAAAGGGCAGAATCGGGTTTTGCAATAATTGACCTAGTTCTGGTTATTTGTTTTAAAATTCCTTTTGGCAGATTAAAATAGGTTATTAGAGGAGTACGTGGCCGCTAGAATCATTCGATTCCGATAACCGACGCGAAAGTTATGCACGTTCGAAGTTTTGTGTCGGTTTTACCGAACCCGAAATAGTGGCCTGTTTAGTTAGATTTTAGTTGGATTAGGCTAGAAATAGTAGTTTAAGATGTTTTCACGAAAATGAGAGTTTAGTTATGCCGAGCGAGTTCTAATGCAATATTTTGATATTTAGGTTTTTCAGGTTCCACGGTTAAGGTTTCAGATAGAGACAAATTGCTAAGGACGCCAGGTAAGTAGTGTACGTAAGTGCATTTGCCTTCGGGCCTACATCACAGTTCGGTAGGTTTGTATGCATGTGTGTTTTATGTTTTTATGTATAGTAGAGCACGCATCATGGTTTTACGATACGAAAACGAAACGAAAACGAATTTCCATGCTTTTACAAAATGATACAGTAGGATGTGAAATGTTGAGAACGAAACGATAAAGTACGTAAGAAAGAATGGAAGGTGGGGTTGAGGTTGGCCGTCCCGTGAGGTGAACTGTGAGGTGTGCCTCCTTTTCTCCCGCTTTACGTGAGTGGCCGTCCCGAGAGGTGGACCATGAGGTGTGTCACTTTTCTAGGTCGAGGTTGGCCGTCCCGTGAGGTGGACCGTGAGGTGTGTCACCTTGATCTAGCACGTAAAGAAGCACCCAGTAATAAGATAAAGAATGTGTAAGAATAAGACATAAACGAAACAGTAGAAACTGCATATGTTAAGCAAAATGTTTTAAATTCATATAGTCACTACTTGCTAAGCATTAGGCTTATAGTTTGAGTTCTGTGATGTAGGTGCAGAAGAACAGGTACGGTGAGATTTCATGAGCATGCTAGGATCATGGACGCAGTTGGAGGAGTACGACCATGGTGGCAACCCGGCAATGTTGTTAGGGCGATTCCGACCGTGGTTAGTATGTGTCTGTGGTTGGTATGAGTTAGGAGTCTATTTTGTTTAGGAATGATTTAGAAGTTTTGTGTATGTGTATAGAGATGTGATGAATGAAAGTATGAAAATGTTACGTATGTGGATCGATTGGTTTTGATAGAAAAATGTCTGAGAGTAGAGTTTGATGTGTATGATGTGGTAGTAGAATGTCTAAAATGTGAAGTCTTTATTTTGGAGAATATACTGGATTGTTTGATTATTTTGAACTGTTTGGTTATTTTAAAACAGGTAAGGATACGCTCGATTTTTAGAGCGATCAATGCAGTTCGTTTTCTTGAGTTCTTCCCGAAAGTATAGGTTATATTAGTGTCGTGTTTTGATGATCGACGAATGAGTGATTTGTTTTAATTGATCTTACTTTAATTGTCAATTGGTTTAAGTTATTAATGGTTTTAGTCTAGTTTTAAATGTTTTAAAAGTCGAAATGTTTTACGCTCAAATGTTTAAGTCAAGGTTAGACCCTAAAGGTTGTTAGAGGTGGGTCAATTGTATAAGTCTGTTTTCTTTTAAAGTGTTAAGTAAAAATGAAAAATTTTATGCGAAAATACGAGGGCTTAGGTCAAGGTTATGTCAATGTAAATTCATGTCCTGTGACGGCCCTACGGGGTTGGGGTCGTTACAGCTTGGCTAATCCAAGCAGGTACTTCAAGGTCTGAATGAAAATAGGCATCTACAAGTGCACGAAGAGAATGAATATCAAGAGGGATGGGTGGTTGATAAAGCACCAAGGCTTGACAGGGAGCCGGAGGTGGAGAAGGTTCAGAGTACACCACCATGTCCATACATGGAGGAGGCTCGACAGAAGCACCAGCAGTAGGAACCATAGGAGGAGAGAATGCTAGTTCAGCCTCCTGAAGATCCAACGACTATAAGCGCACATCTTCAGCAACTGCAGGCCTGGAAAAGGGAAGAAAAAGATCTTCAAAGCAAGCCTCTAGAACACTGACAGAAATAGATGGTTCGAGTTCAGGTTCAGGATGCAAAGCGTCAACTGAAGATCGGAGAGACTCAAGTTCCCTGACAACCATGCGCCTATCAGCATCCACCTTCTGAGACAGCAAACCAAGACCGGTATCGAAGGCAATTCCCATGTCCTTTTGGGTTTTGTCAAGCTGACTTTGAATGGAACTGAGTGCAGTGCCAAGGCTGGCAATGGAAGATTTCAGTTCAGAGTATTGGTCCTCACTTATGAAAAATCTCCTTTGATATGTCTTTGGAGTTGCAGGAGTTATTGATGGAATTGGTGAGGAGACTTGGACATATGGGGCTGGTAGGACTGGAGGAGCATGATGGACTGGAGGAAGAGGAAGTAGAGATTGTTGGACAGGAGATGGAGGAGACATAGCCTTTTGGACTGGAGATGGAGGACCTAGAGGAAGCAGAGCCGGTAAAAGAAGTGCAGGAGGAGGAGATGGAGGATTCTCTGGAAGGGGTAGGGGCACAGAGGAGGGAGTAGAGATTGCCTCTAAAATAAGTGCCCGTGAGAAAAGGGTAGGACGCCTTCGCACAAGAGGAGGTTGGAAGCTAGAAGCCTAAGATTGAGAATGGGAATTATCAAATGCAGGTATCTCAGAGTCATCCCCTCCTTCAGCAGTGGACTCCTCTAGCAGGCTAAGTTTTCTTTTCCCCTTTTTGGCAACTGCTGCCTTAGCAGTATTTCCCTTAGGAGCATGCACAACAAGCTCCCCTGTTATTGTTCTCTTTATTCCCATTTTGTTCAATGTGGTTTTGGAATAGAAACTTGTGGGTTGAAGACGGAAGGGGTCTTCATTCTCTGGAAAGACAACCTCAAGATGCATAAAAATCTTCATGAGAAGCAGATTGTAAGGAAAGGAGGTAGCCCTGGATGTCACTGCCTGAATCATCCTTCGAACCACAAAATATCCAAGATTGAAGGGGGCCTTTTGGTTCATGGCAAACAGAACAAAAATCTCCATTGCACTCACCTCATCATGGTGACCACCCTTAGGGACAATATTGTACCATATCATCTGATGAAATAACCTGGCTCTTGCAGTCAGGTGTTTGCCTTTAAGAGGATCAGGGGTATGGTTTAGGTCAAGAACTATAAGCTGTAGGAAACTGAGACCCTCAGAGGTACCAAAGAAAGGAGGCTCAGTGCCGGACATAGACTGATAAGTGCAGCTATCTAAATGACAGCACTCCAGAAGGGCATTAATGAACTGGGGAGTAATCTCTATATGCTTGCTATACACATAGCTCTTTATAATAGAGAAATTAGAAGTAAAACTCATATTGGCATAAAACATTCGGATGGCTTCCAGGTAATAGTACGATTCTACTTCAAATAATCCTAATAACCCGAGATCCTTCAAGCGTTCTATAATATCCATTCCAGCTAAGTCATCAAAGTAAATCCCACGATTGGGAATTAAAGATTTGTACCTATAGTCTTCATGGTACCTTAACTCAGCAGCCTTAGAGAGAAAGAAAAGAGATGGCCACTCTTTGGCACGAGGAATCTCTCGTGGAGGACGAGCTGATACTTTGGCCTTCTTCTTGGCAGGTTTGGGAACTGCGTGGGAAGATGAAGCCAGAAAATCCATTGAAAGAATAGGACTCAAGAGAGAGAGAGAGAACTGGTAGGGCATGGTTTTCAGAAAGAGCGCGAAAAGTGAAGCGTCTCTGAAAAGAAACTTAGTTTAAAAAGAAGATGGTTTCGCCCGACGGGATGAAGTCACACGTGTAAAACTGATTAGTCCGATGAGTCACACGTGTCGGAAGATTGAAAATATATCTTCCGATGCCTACCGATTGATGTGCATCTACCGGTGCCTATAGAAAACAAAGCATCTACCGATGCCAATAGAAAACAAAAACATCTATCGATGCCTTCACAACTAACACTCAAGATTCACCAACAGAGGGATAACCTTAGTTTTTCTCAAACCGAATGAGACCTAGCCTTATTCTAATATTATTGAAGGTATTTTCATCCAAAGGCTTGGTAAAGATATCAGCTAATTGATCAACAGAATTAACAAATTCTAAGGAAATATCACCGTTTTGAACATGATCTCTTATAAAGTGATATCTGACCTCTATATGCTTAGTTCTAGAATGCTGAATTGGATTCTTAGAAATGTTGATAGCACTGGTGTTGTCACACCGAATAGGAATCCTATCATAAAACAGATTATAATCTTCCAAAGTCTGTTTCATCCAAAGTATTTGTGCACAACAACTGCCTGCAACAATATATTCACTCTTAGCAGTTGATAATGCAACAGAATTCTATTTCTTAGAATACCAGGAGACTAAAGATTCACCTAAGAACTGACAGGTGCCACTAGTGCTTTTTCTATCAACTAGACTACCTGCATAATCAGAATCTGAATATCCAATCAGATTAAAAGAAGTGCCCTTTGGATACAATAATCCTAAATCATAAGTCCCACTCAAATATTTGAAAATCCTTTTTTATAGCAGTTAAATGAGACTCCTTAGGGGCAGCTTGAAATCTAGCACATAAACAAACACTGAAAAGAATATATGGCCTACTTGTAGTCAGATATAACAATGATCCAATCATACCACGATATTTCTTTATGTCCACATTTATTCCATTTTCATCTTTGTCCAATTTAGTTGTGGTACTCATGGGAGTCTTAGAAGACTTAGAGGATTCTAATCCAAATTTCTTAAGTAGTTCCTTGATGTATTTTTATTGACAGAAGAAAATTCCATCAGGAGATTGACTAATCTGAAATCCTAAGAAGAATTTTAACTCCCCCATCATACTCATCTTAAATTCACTTTGCATGAGGGAGGAAAATTCATTACACATGTTGACATTAGTTGATCCAAAAATAATGTCATCGACATAAATTTGAACTAATAAAATATCCTTATCCTTTTGCATGGTAAATAGAGTTCAGTCGGTGTTACCATTTTTGAAATTTCTTTCCTCAAGGAAGTTCCTCAACCTATCATACCAAGCTCTAGGAGCCTGTTTAAGACCATAGAGAGCTTTCCTTAATTTATAGACATAGTCGGGTTTGTCAAAAGCTTCAAAACCTAAAGGTTGCTCAACATAAACTTCTTCTGTAATATAACCATTTAAGAATGCACTCTTTACATCCATTTGAAAGAGTGTGAAGTTTTTGTAGCAAGCAAAAGCAAGGAGCATCCTAATTGACTCTAATCTAGCTACAGGGGCAAAAGATTCCTCAAAATCAATACCCTCTTCTTAAGAGTATCCCTTAGCAACTAGTCTAGCCTTGTTTTTCACAACAATCCCATTTTCATCCAATTTATTCTTATAAACCCATTTGGTTCCTATAATGGGATGATCCTTAGGCCGTAGAACAAGTTCCCATACCTTGCTCCTTTCAAATTTATTTAGCTCCTCCTGCATAGCTAAAATCCAATTCTCATCATTCTCGACCTCTTCAAACTTCTTAGACTCTACTTGAGAAATAAATGCCACATTGGCACAGAAATTCCTAAGAGAAGATCTAGACTTAACTCCTAAAGAAGGATCACCTAAAATTTCATCTATTGGATGATCTTTGACGAACTTCCAATCTCTTGGAAGAGCAGGATTTTCATCCTTGAAAGAAACAATATCTAGGGAAGTAGAAGAAAGTTCTAAAGGTTTTTCTACTTGATAAGGATCACTAGGCTTTTCTAAAGAAAGAGAATCCAGTTGATTATTCAAAGTATCATCCTCATCCACATTGATTGTGGGCTGAGAGGACTCATCAAAGTTGACATGTACTGATTCTTCTACCACTAGAGTTCTCCTATTGAATACTCTATATGCTTTACTTGAAAGAGAATAACCAAGAAAAATTCCAAGATCAGATTTGGAATCGAATTTTCCTAAGTTATCCTTAGTGTTGAGAATAAAGCATTTACTACCAAATGCTCTAAAATACTTAACAGATAGAGTTTTTCCATGCCAAAGCTCTTATGGAGTTTTCTCAAGAATAGGTCTTATAGAGACCCGATTTAGCACATAACTAGCAGTAGCAACAGCTTCAGCTCAGAAATACTTAGGAAGGGAATTTTCTTTTAGCATGGTTCGGGCAAGCTCCTGGAGAGACCTATTTTTCCTCTCAACAACACCATTTTGCTGAGGGGTTCTAGGAGAGGAGAAATTGTGCTCAATTCCATACTTGAGACACAAGAGTTCAAATCTCTCATTTTCAAATTCTCCACCATGATCACTACGAATAGCAACAATGGTAAGCTCCTTTTCATTTTGAACTCTTTTCCTAAAGCTAGAAAAGGTATCAAAAGTCTCATCCTTAGACTTTAGAAAGAAAACCCAGGAGAATCTAGAGAAGTCGTCAACAATGACATAAGCATAGAATTTTCCACCTAGACTAGCTATATTGGAAGGACCGAAGTGGTCCATGTGGAGAAGTTGGAGAGGCTTGGAGGATGTGATTGCATTCTTCGAGGCAAAAGAGCTTTTAATATGCTTACCCATTTGGCAGGCTTCACAGACCTTATCCTTCTCAAAGGATATCTTAGGAATCCCTCTAACTAAATTATCCTTAGTAATCTTAGCTAAGGTATCCATTCCTACATGTCCTAATCTCCTATGCCAAATCCAGCTATCATCAGAGGAGTTAACAGCAAAACATTTCTCATTATCACAAACAATATTATCTAAGTCAATGATATAGATATTCTCTTTCCTGAAACCAGTAAAGAGAACCTTGCAATGTGTTATATCCTTAATTATACAGGAAATTTTCTTGAAAACTACTTTATAACCCTTATCACATAATTGACTGATGCTTAGCAGGTTATATTTGAGACCTTCAACCAGCAGAACATTTTCTATAATGAGGTTATCAGAATTACCTATATTGCTGATGCCAACAATTTTACCCTTCTGGTTTCCACCAAAAGTGAGGTTTCCTTTCTTCTTGTTAACAACAGCAAACATGGATGCATCTCCAGTCATGTGCCTAGAACAGCCACTGTCCAGGTACCACTGATTCCTTATTGGAGACGCATCATCCTGCAAAACAGAGATCAGATTGTCTTCTTAGGTACCCAAATCTTTTGGGTCCTAGCGTTAGGTCTAGTTTCTTTAGGAACCCATTGTAATTTACAACCAGCTTTCTTGTCGTTTGTTTCTAAAGGACATACAAAGGACTTATGTCCTACTTCATTACAAGTATGGCAAGTAGACGGTTTGACAAAGAAATTCTTAAAAGCTTTTCTCTTATTGAACTTATCATAGCCTAAACCTGCTTTATCATGAGTAGCTCTATGATTCCCTATTAGCAATGTTAAGTTCTTGCTACCATTTGAGAACCAGAGAACTAGTTTATTCAAGGACTCATTTTTCTTCTTAAGTTCAGTGATTTCTTTTTCATGCAAGTTCACTTCTTTGGCATGCTTTTCTAATAAACCGGCATTTTCCTTTTTCAACATGTTATGCTTAGTCTTAAGCATGCCAAATTGTTTAACTAAATCGTTAAATACATCAACCAAATCACCATCATCTTCATCAGATTCACTATCATTAGAGTAATGACTAACCTGATCTTCGTGTGCCATGAAGCACAGATTGGCTACTTCCTCATCTTCTGAAGAAGAGGTGTCACATTCGCTGTCAACCCAAGTGGCCTTCATAGCCTTCTTCTTAAATTTCTTGGGGTTCTTCTTCGCTTGTGGACAATCAGCCTTCATGTGACCCGGCTTTCCACATCCGAAGCATGTGATTTCCTTCTCCTTGTGAGATTTCTCAACCTTTGGAAATATCCTTCCTTGCATTCTTTTCCTTTGGAGGAATTTGCTGAACCTCCTTGTAATGAGGGCAATATCCTCATCATCATCTTCTTCTTCTTCTTCAGATGCTTTATTTTTGCTTGAATAGGCTTTGAGGGCTATGTCCTTTCTCTTGGAGATCTCATTTTCCTTGAGATCCTCCTTGTCATTAGCCCTCATGGTTATCTCATGAGTCATCAGAGAGCCAATGAGCTCTTCAAGCTTAAGCACTTTTAGATCCTGAGCCTCCTGTATTGCTGTCACCTTTGGTTGCCAGGCTCTAGGGAGGCATCTCAAAATTTTTCTTACCTATTCTTCACCTGAATAAATCTTACCAAGAGCTTTAAGACCATTAGTGATGTTAGTAAATCGAGTAAACATTGAACCAATGGTTTCTTCTTTTTCCATAGAAAAATGTTCATATTCATGAACTAACATGCTCAATTTACTCTCCTTCACCTGATTTGTTCCCTCATGAGTAACCTCTAATAAGTGCCAAATTTCTCGAGCACTTTCACACCCTTGTACTCTATTAAATTTGTCTCTATTTAGAGCACAGTATAGAGTGTTTATCGCCTTGGCATTAAGGCTTAGATTTCTCTTATCTGATTCAGTTAAATCAGTAGAAATCTTAGGAACACTTTTGCCATCTACAGTTTTCATGGCTGTAAATGGACCATATTCTATAATGTTCCATAACTCATAGTCCATGGCTTGAATGAATATTCTCATTCTTGTCTTCCAGTAAACATAGTCACAACCATCAACAAATGGAGGTCTATTGACAGCTTGACCTTCTACGTGTGTGGAGTTAGAGTTGAATGCCATTGTAAATATATATCACAATATGTTTAAAACCAACTTAGACAGTGATAAACCTCGCTCTGATACCAATTGTAGGATCGAGATTTGTCTAAGAGGGGGGGTGAATTAGACTTTTTAGAACTTAATTTAATAAACTAAATAATTTCTCTCGTGATTTGAGCTTAAATGCTAACAGCAGACAAACAAATAAAATAGAGAATGAGAGAGAAATTAACACAAGAGTTTTTACGTGGTTCGGCTCAACCCAGCCTACATCCACGCTTCAAGGTTCACCCCTTGAAGATCCTTAACCTTCTCCTCGAGAATAAACAGATCGGAATTCCGGGCTCCAATCAACTGCCTTTTACAGATCTGGATTGAACTTGACGGGCGTCAATCCATTGCCTTACACAGATTTTGAGTTTATAAATTTCAAGCACAAACTACACTCTCACCAGAATGAAATTTCAAGTTAATATCGAGAGGTATAGAAGAAATACAGAGTATGATAGATTTTGTAGGTTAGGGCTCAAGAATCAAATTCGCAAAAGTTGGATCTTCGTGCTCTAACCTCGGCTTAAATACCCTGTCTTATTTTTAGCTTCACAGAATTGAATGCTCCTTTCTTCAAATGGAAAATGTTACCGTTGGGAAACATCAGTGCTAGATCAGGTAGCCGTTGCCATCTGTAGTTGCAAGTTGTCGTCACCATTAAAGTTCTGGAGTTAATGCTGAAAATGATGTCACTGTAGCTTCGCGGCTATTTTGAATTCTGGCGAAAGATCATCGGTGGAAGCAGCTTTAAAAAGCTATCGGCATGAGTATCTTTAAAACGCCATCGGTAGATGCAACATGATAAGTCATCGGCAGATGCAAGCTTTAAATTCCATCGGCAGATGCATACTGAAAAATCATCGGCTGATGCATCTTGAAAAATCATCGGTAGAAACAACTTGAAAACACCATCGGCAGATGTATCTTCAAATGCCATCAGCAGATGTATCTTGAAGACTCCATCGACAGATGCATCTTGAAGACTCCATCGGCAGATGCATCTTGAAGACTTCATCGGCAGATGTAGCTTGGAATGCTATCGGCAGATGCAGCTCGAAACGCTATCGGATGATGCAACACTTCAACGCTTGAACCGGTATCGGCAGGAATAATGTTTTAAACGCTGAACCGCCATCGGTAGAAGTAGCCTTTAAACGACTTCACTCTTTGTCGTTTTGCGATCGGCAGATGGAACTCTTCTATGTCATTTCGCGATCGGTGGATGTACCCTTTGTTTATCAATTTTTAGCTCTGTACACTCAACCCGATTGTTAGACTACTAAAATACCCTTTTCGAGGGTATTTCCAACAAATTAAATCACATGAATAATTCATTATTCTCTATTAATAAACATAATCAAATTACATACTTGACATATAACGACCCCTTATCCCAGCAAGATATTGTCTGCTCTGGGGATTTGGCCGCAGCCCAATATCCTCCCCTCACGGCTTTGTTTGGCGAGAACTTCCTGGAAGGTCACCCAACCTGGAATTGCTCTCGTCGAAGCACTTTTAACTTCGGAGTTCTTATGGGATCCGTTGCCAATCGTGCTGCAAAACGCGTCTTACTATCTTGGGAGGGATCTCTTACATATGTTTCATTTCCATGTACTTCCCCAAGCGATGTGGGATTGTGACAACCCCCTCTTTATGACTCGGGATTCGCCTACACTCGGCTTAGGTCCCGAGGTTTGCCCCGCAACCTGAGGTTTGCCCCGCAGTCGTACATATACGTTCACATTTGGGTCATCACAATCACCCCCCTCGGGGGCCCAACGTCCTCGTTGGCCACATTTCCGGTTGGCTACAGGCTCTGATACCATTTGTAACGGCCCCTTATCCCAGCAAGATATTGTCCGCTCTGGGGATTTGGCCGCAGCCCAATATCCTCCCCTCACGGCTTTGTTTGGCGAGAACTTCCCGGAAGGTCACCCAACCTGGAATTGCTCTCGCCGAAGCACTTTTAACTTCGGAGTTCTTATGGGATCCGCTGCCAATCGTGCTCCAAAACGCGTCTTACTATCTTGGGAGGGATCTCTTACATATGTTTCATTTCCATGTACTTCCCCAAGCGATGTTGGATTGTGACAACCCCCTCTTTACGACTCGGGATTCGCCTATACTCGAGTCCGGGATTCGCCTACACTCGGCTTACGTCACGAGGTTTGCCCTTGTGATGACCCAAATGTGAACGTATATGTACGACTGCGGGGCAAACCTCGGGTTACGGGGCAAACCTCGGGACCTAAGCCGAGTGTAGGCGAATCCTGCACTCGAGTATAGGCGAATCTCGAGTCGTAAAGAGGGGGTTGTCACAATCCCACATCGCTTGGGGAAGTACATGGAAATGAAACATATGTAAGAGATCCCTCCCAAGATAGTAAGACGCGTTTTGGAGCACGATTGGCAGCGGATCCCATAAGAACTCCGAAGTTAAAAGTGCTTCTGCGAGAGCAATTCCAGGTTGGGTGACCTTCCGGGAAGTTCTCGCCAAACAAAGCCGTGAGGGGAGGATATTGGGCTGCGGCCAAATCCCCAGAGCGGACAATATCTTGCTGGGATAAGGGGTCGTTACAAATGGTATCAGAGCCTGTAGCCAACCAGAAATGTGGCCAACGAGGACGTTGGGCCCCCAAGGGGGGTGATTGTGATGACCTAAATGTGAACGTATATGTACGACTGCGGGGCAAACCTCGGGACCTAAGCCCAGTGTAGGCGAATCCTAAGTCGTAAAGAGGGGGTTGTCACAATCCCACATCGCTTGGGGAAGTACATGGAAATGAAACATATGTAAGAGATCCCTCCCAGATGTAAGACGCGTTTTGGAGCACGATTGGCACGGATCCCATAAGAACTCCGAAGTTAAAAGTGCTTCGCGAGAGCAATTCCAGGTTGGGTGACCTTCCGGGAAGTTCTCGCCAAACAAAGCCGTGAGGGGAGGATATTGGGCTGCGGCCAAATCCCCAGAGCGGACAATATCTTGCTGGGATAAGGGGTCGTTACAAATGTATCAGAGCCTGTACCTAACCGAAATGTGGCCAACGAGGACGTTGGGCCCCCAAGGGGGGTGATTGTGATGACAAGGATGTGTAAGTATGGTAGATGGCTGCACGAACCGAACACTTGGATGGCGGTTACGTCCGCGCAGGCGAACCGGAATGTGAAGGGTCGTAAAAAGGGGGTCGTCACATCCCACATCGCTTGGGGAAGTACATGGAAATGAAACATATGTAAGAGTCTCCCCAAGATAGTAAGACGCGTTTTGGAGCACGATTGGCAGCGGATCCCATAAGAACTCCGAAGTTAAAAGTGCTTCTGCGAGAGCAATTCCAGGTTGGGTGACCTTCCGGGAAGTTCTCGCCAAACAAAGCCGTGAGGGGAGGATATTGGGCTGCGGCCAAATCCCCAGAGCGGACAATATCTTGCTGGGATAAGGGGTCGTTACAAATGGTATCAGAGCCTGTAGCCAACCAGAAATGTGGCCAACGAGGACGTTGGGCCCCCAAGGGGGGTGATTGTGATGACCTAAATGTGAACGTATATGTACGACTGCGGGGCAAACCTCGGGACCTAAGCCCAGTGTAGGCGAATCCTAAGTCGTAAAGAGGGGGTTGTCACAATCCCACATCGCTTGGGGAAGTACATGGAAATGAAACATATGTAAGAGATCCCTCTCAAGATAGTAAGACGCGTTTTGGAGCACGATTGGCAACGGATCCCATAAGAACTCCGAAGTTAAAAGTGCTTCGGCGAGAGCAATTCCAGGTTGGGTGAACTTTCGGGAAGTTCTCGCCAAACAAAGCCGTGAGGGGAGGATATTGGGCTGCGGCCAAATTCCCAGAGCGGACAATATCTTGCTGGGATAAGGGGTCGTTATAAATGGTATCAGAGCCTGTACCTAACCGGAAATGTGGCCAACGAGGATGTTCGGCCCCCGAGGGGGTATGATTGTGATGACCCGGATGTGTAAGTATGGTACGATGGCTGCACGAACCGGAACCTGGATGGCGGTACGTCCGCGCAGGCGAACCGGAAGGTGACGGGTCGTAAAAAGGGGGTCGTCACAATCCCACATCGCTTAGGAAAGTATGTGGAAATGAAACATATGTAAAGAGACCCTCCCAACATAGCAAGACGTGTTTTGGAGCACGATTGGCAACGGATCCCATCAGAACTCCGAAGTTAAAAGTGCTTCGGCGAGAGCAATTCCAGGTTGGGTGACCTTCTGGGAAGTTCTCGCCAAACAAAGCCGTGAGGGGAGGATATTGGGCTACGGCTCAATCCCCAGAGCGGACAATATCTTGCTGGGAAAAGGGGTCGTTACATGACATTCTAAAAACATCATCAAAACCATATTCAGACTACTAAACACTATTTAAGTCAACAGATGTAGTAAAGGTCTCCTGTAAATGTTTTAAACCTTTAGAAGTTTTCTTTTAACTTTTGTCTAGGTAGTTGATTTTGGAAAAAAAAATCATACTGGAACTATTTGGACCTTTTAGGTTGTGCATGGATATGTTCGAGTTTTAGAGCTATCCATACAGTTCGTTTCTGTAAATTCCGCCACGTTTTGAATACGTTTGAGTCACGTTTCGAGTCGTGTTTTTGGTGATTGGTGGATTGAGAAATGTATGAGGGTAGAAGTGTTTTTTTTTATTGAACTGTGTTTAGGTGTAAGTTGATGAAGAGATAAGAGGGTGAAGGGAGGGAAGGTGTGAAATGTGCAAGGAGAAGAAAAAGAGGCAGCACTTTGGATTCTAAAATCCAGAGTGTTTGCCGATTGATCGCCAGTTTAGGCGATCGATCGGCCAGCTTTTGCTGGCTAACGCTCTTGTTTTCTAGAGCGTTAGTCGATCAATCGCCAAGAGGGCAATCGATCGGGTGTGATCGATCGCCCAGGGGCAATTGATCGCCTGGCCCTGTGATCGCCCTGCCCTGTGATCGCCCCCCTCCTTTTTTTTATGATTTTCCTTACGTTTTTAAACGAGTTTTTATTACTACATTTTTTATGTTTTACAAAACTTCCAGAACGTATTTTATGACGTTTTAACCACGTATTTCAAACGATTTAAACGACCTAAAAACCGAGTCAATGATTTACCAAAAATGACCTCAGGCTTCGATTTAGTGGTTTAAAATGTCAAAAATTTTACGCCCAAAATGTCTAAGTCAAAGTCAATGTCAAGTAAAGTTTTGTGACGGCCCGGAAAGGGGTTCGTGTAATATCCGGCGGTACGGATTATTATTATTTTAATGTAAATGGCATTTTTGAAAATTGTGTCAAATTAAACCCGTTTTACGAAAAGAAAGCGTCATTAGAATCCTAATTATTGATAGGAATTTTAAGGAAATTATGAGAATTTTTGGAGTAATAACGCTATATTTCGAGAAATTACGTTTCTCATAATATAAAGGACGTTTTAGTAAAAATAGTAAACGAGGTCCGAATTGCGAACAGACAATTTTAATGGAACCCTGTTAGTAAATTGAAGTTATTGGTGAGGTAAGAAAATTTGGAGAAACCGAATCGTCGTTTAATTAAGGAAACGAATGACAAAACAAATAGAAAATCAAAGGAAGGGCACAATGGTAATTTGCAAGTCAAAATTTGAATTAAAACATAATGCTTTTTCTTCTTCTCCACGCCATTTCTTCTTTTCCTGCGATTTCTTCTTTCCCTTTGGCGATAAACGGCGATCACTCCTCCTCCGGCGCTCGTTCTTCCTCCGACGACCTCCGATCCTTTACGTTTTCTCCTCCTCTCGCAATCCTAGGTAAGATTCTATGCTTTTGGAGCGTTATAGTTTAGTTTTCACGAAGTTTAACGTTTAGGGTTTCGTATAGATTTTCGTTAAAACGTGATTTAGGGTTCGTAATCGATAGGTTAGCCGTAGTTTTGAATATAATGAACGTATTAAACATTATTGGATAAAGTGAATCGATTTAGGACGAATGTTAGAGATTTGACAATTTTCGAGTTTTGGGGAAAAACTCGTCAATGTTGATTTTTAGGTGTTGAACGTTATTTGATGGATGAAAATGCCTCATGGAGCTAAGTTAGAATTTTAAGAGAATTTCCTTAGTTAGGGTTTTGTTAAACTGGACGTTAAACGGGTGAATCTCGCGTTAACATTAAATGTTGTGTTTTGCCTCAGACAAACAACGCTCGTGGACGGAGCTTGAGCTGCAACGGACACGAGGTAAGTTCTCGTGACTTACTCTGGTCGATTGGCCTACACCGTACTTCGATGTCGCGTCGAGGATCTTAGAGTGTTGTATGTTTAAACTGCTTTGGTTGGGTAGTTAGGTTTAAACATTTTCGTAGGTTATTTCTTTTATAGTCTTGATGGTACGCATGCTTGTTTGTTTACATTTATATTGAATTGTTCTTGCATCACGTTTTTAACTTGGCATGAAAATGAATTTCAACACGATGTTTTCAGAAAACAGATGTGGCCCAGAAATTGGGGGCTATCGATCTATTGTGTGGACCGATTAATGGTCTGACCAATACCACATCTCATGTAATGTAATTAATGAATGTGATCTGTTATCTGGTCACGCGAGGTGGGGCTCAGACACGGCTGTACGTGTTGTAAGCGTGTACCCCCCTCCTCTAACCGCACTGGGTAGTCCGACCGCTGGATGGGCCCGCTTCGGTTAGGGGGATGAGATCTCGGTGACATTCTGTCTGCGACGCTCTGTATGTTATGCATGATTTCTGAACTCCATATGCATTGCACGCATCTGCATTTACGCAGAATTTACTGAGCCTTTAGCTCATAGTGTGTCTGTATGGTGTCGGTGATATCGAAGCAGGTGAGGACGATGTTCCTCCGCCCGATGTACAGGATGGTTGAAGGAGAACGATCGCGGTGGTGTGCATGTGCAGTCGTCGCGCATGTTGACCTGTGGGGAAAATGGTTAAGTATTTTGAGAGTTTTGGGTGAATTTTGATTGTACGGTGGATCATGTTATGGTTAGAAACATTCTAGGATGTTTGGTTCTGGATAGGTTATGTTTAGGTTGTTTTTAAAACGTTTTGAAAATATATTATGTATATGTTTGGTATTAGGGAAATGTTCAGTTTTTAAACCGAACCACGCAGTTTATTTTTATGAAAATAGGCTATGTTTTGAAAGTATTTTGAGTAGTGGTTTTGGAATGCGTTTTGAGTCGGTGAACGGGTAATTGATAGCGTGTGCGATGTACGTGAGTGGAGTCGTTAAATTAGGGTTTGGTGAAGTGTTAATTGTATATTGGGGGGGGGGGGGGGTTTGTTATGTTAAATTTGGTTTACAGGGGAAAGAACGAAGATGAATGAAAAAAAAAAAGGAGGAAAAAGAAGTGGGGAGGGCAGAATGCTTGGCGATCGGTCGCTAAGCGAGGCGAACGCATCGCCTCTTGGTCACCGCTCTCTGGAGAAATCCAGAGAGCGTGGAGATCAATCGCCACAAACCGTGGCGATTGATCTCCACCGGCGTTTTGCAACAGGCGAATATTCGCCTGTTGCAATCGCCGAAGGGCGATCAGTCGCCCCCTTTATGGCGACTGATCGCCCCTGTATATTAGGGATGGAAATCCCTCTTTTGTCCCTCGGCCGATGTATAAATGTTTTAAATGAATTTTAAATATTTGTTTTATTTATTTAATTTTAGGGTTTGTTTTAGACAGTTTCCAAACAACATTAACGATTTCGATTCTGATTCCGACTTTGGTTCAAATTTCCGCCTAGAGTCATTTAAAGTTAGAAGTATAAAAAAAAAATATGTATGGAAAATTGGGCACAGTGTGAGGGTCGTTACAATTTATGGTATCAGAGGCCCCGGATTTTAAAATCGGTTCTGTAGACTGCTCGACTGCGCATGCCACTACGCGAACGTCCTTCTTCAACTGTAAGTATGCTCTGTTGTATTTCTTTGTTTTGTTTCTTAGGATTATCTGTTTAAACTTTATAGGCTTTATACAATATGGTTCAAGGAAAGGATCCTAGAGACGACGCTTTAGATCGACTTACGAAATTGCTGGACCGTCAGTCTCAGCATATCGACCGGCAGGCACAACAAATTGAGAGTTTAGTGAATCGAGAGAATCAGAGGGCCCAAGAGTTGGTTGTTCCTAACAACCAGGGCATGCAGAAGTTTCAAAGCCTTCGACCTCCAGTGTTTGAAGGCCAATCATCGGATCCTACTGTTGCAGAGGAATGGATTCGGGTAATGGAGGATATGCTGAGTTATGCAGAGGTAGCAAACGGGAGTAAGGTGGCTTATGTTACCTTCCACCTGGCATTAGATGCCCGTTTCTGGAGGGATTCGATCAAGTCGACGATGGATGTATCAGTTATGACTTGGGAATGGTTCAAGACCGTGTTCTTTGACAAGTATTTTAGCCGCACAGTGAGAGCGGCGAAGAGGAATGAGTTTACGCAACTGAAGCAGACAGGTTCAGTTGCAGAGTATATCTGGAAGTTTGAGTCCTTATCGCGATTTGCTCCGCGTCTCGTCAGCGACAATGAAGAGAAGGTGCACCAGTTTATGGAGGGACTTAATCCAGAGATTCGGATGCACGTTATTGTATCGGAAATTATTGATGTGCCCTATTCTGATGTCATAGCTAGAGCTCTGGATATTGAGGCTGCCAGAGCTACTTGTGTTAGACTTAGGGAGCCAGCTAAGGGCTTCTTCCGAGAAATTTGTCCTCAGTCGCGGGGTTGGCAACCCAGAGCACCACAGCCCCAACAGCAGCAAAGGGGTGTGAAGAGACCTCTTGAGGGAGGTAATGATCGGGGTAAAGGGAAGCAAGTACAGTGGGCTTCTCAGATGCCATGGTGCCCCAAGTGCCAGAGGGAGCATAGTGGTGAGTTCCGCGTTGGCACTAATCAGTGTTTCAGATGTGGTGAAATCAGCCATTACGTCAGAGATTACCCAAAGCCAGGCCGCGATCAGTTGAGTGGAGATCAGAGGAGAGTCATGCCTAGGATTTTCGCCTTCATAGAGCCTGGTGATGTCGATAACGAGGATCAACCTGCCGTGATAGCAGGTACTATATTGATTATGGGCGTAGCTGTATTTTCTTTGTTAGACACGGGGGCTACGCACTCTTTTGTTTCCACTGCTTGTGTATCTAGATTGAAGCTTGTGCCTGAGTTAGCAGAATGCGAATATAGTGTGATGCTACCTTCGGGAGAGCGTATGCAGTCAGGTCGTGTGATTCAGGGCAATATTATCTCGATTGGGGACAGAACCCTCTATGCTCATCTTATTGTTATGGGCATAGAGCATTATGATCTTATCTTAGGGATGGACTGGCTGTCACAGCACTTCGCCACCATCGATTGTCGATCCGGGATTGTCACCTTTCGACCCCCGGGTAAAGCTGAGTTTTCTTATCAGGCGATGAACAGATTGAGTAGCTCGCCTATTTCTTATTCCATGATGGTCAACGAGCAGTTTAAAGGTCAGTGCTCTATTTATTTGGCCTAAGTATTTGATGTTCAGTTGCTCAGCGAAATAAAGCCGAGCGACATTCCTATAGTCAGAGAGTTCTCTTGAATTTTTCTTGATGATCTTCCCGGATTACCACCGGACCGGGAGATTGAGTTTACTATTGATGTCTATCCGAATACCGCGCCAAGGTTTAAAAACCCGTATTGGTTGGCACCAGCTGAGTTGAGAGAGCTGAGGACTCAGCTTGATGAGTTGTTAGAGAAGGGTTTTATTCGACCTAGTGTTTCGCCCTGGGGTGCGCCCGTTCTGTTTGTCAAGAAGAAAGACGGGACCTTCAGGATGTGCATCGATTACAGAGAGTTGAATAAGCTTACAGTGAAGAATAAGTATCCACTGCCCCGGATTGATGATTTATTTGATCAGCTGCAAGGTGCCCGAGTATTTTTGAGGATTGATCTATGCTTGGGTTACAATCAGTTGAAGGTTCGGAAGGATGATATACCGAAAATGGCATTCCGAACGAGGTATGGGCATTACGAGTTCCTTGTCATGTCTTTTGGACTTACTAATGCCCCTGCAGAGTTTATGGATTTGATGAACCGTGTCTTCAAGGAGTATTTGGACAAGTTCGTGGTTGTTTTCATCGACGACATTCTGATATACTCTAAGACGAAGGAAGAACACGAGGAGCACTTGAGGATAGTCTTGAGGACCCTATGTCAGCACCAGTTGTATCCGAAGTTCTCCAAATGCGAATTTTGGTTGGATCAGGTCAGTTTTCTTGGCCATGTTATATCACAGGATGGAGTTTCTGTGGATCCGAGCAAGATTCAGGTGGTCAGAGATTGGCCGCAGCAGAAGAACGTACATGAGGTGCGTGGATTTCTTGGATTAGCCGGTTATTATCGGAAGTTTATAGAGGGATTCTCGAAGATCGCACTTCCTCTTTCAAGATTGTCTCGGAAGAACGAGAGATTTATATGGTCGTCTGCTTGTAATAACAGTTTTATGGAGTTAAAGCAAATATTGACCACCACTCCAGTATTAGCGCTACCTGTTGAAGGTGACAAGTATAACATTTATTGCGATGCGTCAGGAGTTGGACTAGGTTGTGTGTTGATGCAGGAGGGGAGAGTTATTGCTTATGCTTCTCGGCAGCTGAAGCCGTACAAGCTGAACTACCCTACGCATGATCTTGAGTTAGCAGCTGTGGTCTTTGCACTGAAGATATGGAGACATTATTTATATGGGCAGCAGTACGAGATATTTTCTGACCACAAGAGCCTGAAGTATCTATTTACGCAAAAGGAGCTGAATATGCGATAGAGAAGGTGGCTTGAGTTCGTGAAAGACTACGATTTTGATATCAAGTACCATCCAGGAAAGGCGAACAAGATTGCTGATGCCTTGAGTAGAGTGCCTTCTACGAGTCAGCCTTCACTAGCAGCAATGTCAGTTACGCTGCGGTCTGAGATTGAGAGGTTCGATGTGGAGATAGTTGCAGAATTGTCCAGTATGCTCACCAACATTTCTCTCAGGCCGACTATTTTGGATAAGATACGCGAAGCTCAGCAGAATGATACGGAGTGTGAGGAGCTTCGATCGAGTATGACGTTGGGTGACTCATCGGATTTCCACTTATCAGATGATGGTATTCTGAAGTTCAGGCATAGGTGGTACGTGCCTAACGACGATGATCTGAAGAAAGAGATATTGGCCGAGGCACATTCTTCGGCTTATTCTGTGCACCCGGGAAGTACCAAGATGTACCGGGATTTGAAACAACATTTCTTGTGGCCTAACATGAAACGGGAAGTTGCAAAATATGTGGAAAATTGCCTGGTTTGTCAACAGGTAAAGGCAGAACATCAGAGGCCGGCCAGAACATTACAGCCACTGCCTATTCCTGAGTGGAAATGGGAGCAGATCTCCATGGATTTTGTAGTGGGGCTCCCGAGGACGACGAAGGGCCATGATGGTGTTTGGGTGATCGTGGACTGATTGACAAAGTCGGCCCACTTCTTATCTGTGAAGATGGCATCTTCTATGGACCAGCTCGCCAAGCTTTATGTGCAGGAGATTGTTAGACTGCACGGAGTGCCAGTTTCTATAGTCTCAGATCGTGATCCGAGATTTACTTCGAAGTTCTGGAAGAGCCTGCATAAAGCTATGGGGACTCAGCTAAATTTTAGCACGGCATTTCATCCTCAGACTGATGGACAGACAGAGAGGACTAATCAGATTCTGGAGGATATGCTAAGAGCCTGTGTGCTGGAGTTTCAGGGATCGTGGAGCAGGTATTTGCCACTGATCGAGTTCTCTTATAAAAACAGCTTCCAAACTACCATCGGCATGGCTCCGTATGAAGCATTATATGGTCGAAAGTGTAGGTCTCCGTTGTATTGGGACGAGGTTGGCGAGGCTAGCATCGTTGGTCCAGAGATTCTACAACAAACGGCGGAGAAGATTGCCATTATCCGACAGCGTATAGAGGTAGCTCAGAGCAGACAGAAGAGCTATGCTGACACACGACGGAGAGAGATAGAGTTCGAAGAAGGTGATGAGGTTTATCTTATAGTTTCTCCATTTAAAGGCGTCATGAGATTCGAAAGGAGGGGTAAGTTAAACCCTCGATATGTGGGGCCCATTCCTATTCTGAAGAGGATCGGGAAGTCGGCGTATAGGCTTCAGCTTCCGGCTTCTATGGAGGGTATCCACGATGTATTTCACATATCGATGCTTTAGAAGTGTTTGCGCGATCCATCACATGTCGTGGAGGCAACAGAGATCGAGGTACTGCCTACCTTGACTTATGAGGAGAGGCCGGTGCGTATTTTGGTGACTTCCATCAAAATATTGCGCAACAAAGAGATTTCGCTAGTCAAAATCCTATGGCGGAACCACGAGGTGGAAGAGGCTACGTGGGAGCGACAACAGGATATGATGACTAAGTATCCTGAGTTGTTTGTATAGTTAAATTTTGAGGACAAAATTTTAAATAAGGTGGATGGATTGTAATATCCAGCGGTACGGATTATTATTATTTTAATGTAAATGACATTTTTAGAAATTATGTCAAATCAAACCCGTTTTACGAAAAGAAAGCGTCATTAGAATCCTAATTATTGATAGGAATTTTAAGGAAATTATGAGAATTTTTGGAGTAATAACGCTATATTTCGAGAAATTACGTTTCTCATAATATAAAGGACGTTTTAGTAAAAATAGTAAACGAGGTCCGAATTGCGAACAGAAAATTTTAATGGAACCCTGTTAGTAAATTGAAGTTATTGGTGAGGTAAGAAAATTTGGAGAAACCGAATCGTCGTTTAATTAAGGAAACGTATGACAAAACAAATAGAAAATCAAAGGAAGGGCACAATGGTAATTTGCAAGTCAAAATTTGAATTAAAACATAATGCTTTTTCTTCTTCTCCACGCCATTTCTTCTTTTCCTGCGATTTCTCCTTTCCCTTTGGCGATAAACGGCGATCGCTCCTCCTCCGGCGCTCGTTCTTCCTCCGACGACCTCCGATCCTTTACGTTTTCTCCTCCTCTCGCAATCCTAGGTAAGATTCTATGCTTTTGGAGCGTTATAGTTTAGTTTTCACGAAGTTTAACGTTTAGGGTTTCGTATAGATTTTCGTTAAAACGTGATTTAGAGTTCGTAATCGATAGGTTAGCCGTAGTTTTGAATATAATGAACGTATTAAACGTTATTGGATAAAGTGAATCGATTTAGGACGAATGTTACAGATTTAACAATTTTCGAGTTTTGGGGAAAAACTCGTCAATGTTGATTTTGAGGTGTTGAACGTTATTTGATGGATGAAAATGCCTCATGGAGCTAAGTTAGAATTTTAAGAGAATTTCCTTAGTTAGGGTTTTGTTAAACTGGACGTTAAACGGTTGAATCTCGCGTTAACGTTAAATGTTGTGTTTTGCCTCGGACAAACAACGCGCGTGGACGGAGCTTGACCTGCAACGGACACGAGATAAGTTCTCGTTACTTACTCTGGCCGATTGGCCTACACCGTACTTCGATGTCGCGTCGAGGATCTTAGAGTGTTGTATGTTTAAACTGCTTTGGTTGGGTAGTTAGGTTTAAACGCTTTCGTAGGTTATTTTTTTTGCAGTCTTGATGGCACGCATGCTTGTTTGTTTACATTTATATTGAACTGTTCATGCATCACGTTTTTAACTTGGCATGAAAATGAATTTCCGCACGATGTTTTCAGAAAACCGATGTGGCCCAGAAATTGGGGCTATCGATCTATTGTGTGGACCGATTAAGGGTCTGACCAATACCACATCTCATGTAATGTAATTAATGAACATAATATGTTATCTGGTCAAGCGAGGTGGGGCTCAGGCATGGCTGTACGTGTTGTAAGCGTGTATCCCCCTCATCTAACCGCACGGGGTAGTCCGACCGCTGGATGGGCCCCCTTCGGTTAGGGGGATGAGATCTCGGTAATATTCTGTCTGCGACGCTCTGTATGTTATGCATGATTTATGAACTCCATATGCATTGCACGCATCTGCATTTACATAGAATTTACTGAGCCTTTAGCTCATAGTGTGTCTGTATGGTGTAGGTGATATCGAAGCAGGTGAGGACGATGTTCCTCCGCCCGATGTACTGGATGGTTGAAGAAGAACGATCGCAGTGGTGTGCATGAGCAGTCGTCGCTGATGACTCTTATTTTAGAGTCATTTTATACTAATTTTACATAAGAAAACTTATATGAATTGAGTGATTGCAATAATGAATTGATATGGATTTACTATAAATGCTATGCAATGCTGCAGCATTAGGGCTTTGATTGAATTTAATATATTTTATGCAGATTTTCTCTTAAAAGCAGATTTTGTCTCTTTATTTTGAATTTTATATTCTCATAATTGAATGTTATTTTTATAGTGGGAAATTCAAATTCAAATGCTGAGATTTGTGAAGAGAAAGGGAAGGCAAAAATCAAGGTGAAGAATAATTTTGAAAGAGAAAAGGATTGACACTTGGCATGCAGAAGAGGACAAAATAAGAAGGGAAAATAAATTGGAACAAGGAAACCTGGAAATCATTGAAGCACGTAAAGCCAAGGAGAGAGAAATCCATTCTGGAAAGCTAAAAAAAAGGGAAACAAATAAAATAAAATAAGAATAGATTGGAGAGAGAAAGAGAAGATTGCATGCACAATTAAAAAGAGATATTTTGCTAAAGAAGAGGCATTCTGGCGTGGGACTACTTGCTGGAGAAGGAGGCTGGAAGGGGACTTGAACCTAGGGTCAAAGACCTAGGGGAAAAAACCCTAAAGGTCCGTAGAAGAACACCAAGTTTCTGTAACCTTGAAGAGCTAAATGACAAAAATAGACGAAAAGGTGGCAGAAAAACAAAGGACTACGCAGAACGAGAAGGAAGGGAATCTTGGTTGCTGGAGATCTGGACTTCAAAAATTCTTCTTCTTAATCTATTTTCTGATTTTTCCTTTGATTAATATTATTATTATTTTTAGTTTTGTTATCATGATTTTAGGCTAAACTCATATCTTGGTTAGGACGATAGTATTCGTTACGGTATTTTGCTACGATCTTGGTTTTGTTTATGCAATTTTCTATTGAACAATTATTTGTGATGCTTATTGATAAGTCAGATCATATCGATAGATAGGTTGACGATTTATGTTTATATTGTATCGATAGATAGATATAAATTCTTAGATGCATAAATAATTAATTGGATTAAAATTGTTACAACGTGGTTAACATTAATTCAATTGGCAATAAGAATAGGACAAATCTGAAATTCAATATTAGTTACATTCGTTCTAGGTCGAAGGAAATTCTAATTTGAATTTATCTAGGCAATTCGAAAGAATCCTAGAATTATTTAATTCTTGCTGTTCATAGACAATGCTGCAGAGCATTACCAAAGCATCAGTAGTGAAATTATCGTAACGAAGAAATCGATCCTAGCCAAGGCTTTTATTCGTCGATTTTACCTCGTTTAACTTGTTTTATTTTATTACATCATTATTCATATTTTATTTCTAATTTTTATCCAGCAATTTAATATTTTTATAAGATTATTATAGCTATTAATTCAATTAACAATATCCTCGTGGGATCGATACTCTACTTACTCTATTACTTCGTTAGCGACACTTGCACTTGCGTGTAAGTGTGTAAAATCACTAACAGTCGCGCATGTTGACCCGTGGGGAAAATGGTTAAGTATTTTGAGAGTTTTGGGTGAATTTTGATTGTACGGTGGATCATGTTATGGTTAGAAACATTCTAGGATGTTTGGTTCTGGATAGGTTATGTTTAGGTTGTTTTTAAAACGTTTTGAAAATATATTCTGTAAATGTTTGGTATTAGGGAAATGTTCAGTTTTTAAACCGAACCACGCAGTTTATTTTTATGAAAATAGGCTATGTTTTGAAAGTATTTTGAGTCGTGGTTTTGGAATTCGTTTTGAGTCGGTGAATGGGTAATTGATAGCGTGTGCGATGTACGTGAGTGGAGTTGTTAAATGAGGGTTTGGTGAAGTGTTAATTGTATATGGGGGGGGGGGGGGGGGGGGAAGGGTTTGTTATGTTAAATTTGGTTTACAGGGAAAGAACGAAGATGAATGAAAAAAAAAAGGAGGAAAAAGAAGTGGGGAGGCAGAATGCTTGGCGATCGGTCGCTAAGCAAGGCGAACGCATCGCCTCTTGGTCACCGCTCTCTGGAGAAATCCAGAGAGCGTGGCGATCAATCGCCACAAACCGTGGCAATTGATCGCCACCGGCGTTTTGCAACAGGCGAATATTAGCCTGTTGCAATCGCCGAAGGGCGATCAGTCGCCCCCTTTATGGCGACTGATCGCCCTTGTATATTAGGGATGGAAATCCCTCTTTTGTCCCTCGGCCGATGTATAAATGTTTTAAATGAATTTTAAATATTTGTTTTATTTATTTAATTTTAGGGTTGGTTTTAGACAGTTTCCAAACAACATTAACGATTTCGATTCTGATTCAAACTTTTGTACAAATTTCCGCCTAGAGTCATTTAAAGTTACAAGTATAAAAAAAAATATGTACGAGAAATTGGGCACAGTGTGAGGGTCGTTACAGTTCGGGTCGTTACACTTAATTTGTAAATGTTTGCTTCATCCAAAGACTTGAGCACAACAATTTTTGACAACTTTATATTCACTTTTGGTTGTTGGAAAAACTACAAAGTTTTGCTTCTTAGATAACCAAGACAATACAGGTTCTTCTAGGAATTGACATGTTCCACTTGTACTCTTCCTATCAACTCGAATTCTGACATAATCAGAGTTAGTTTATCCTAGCAAATCAAAAGAATTTCTTTTAGGATACCATAATCCTAAATCATAAGTCCCAATAAGATACTTAAATATTTTTTTTGCCGCATTCAAATGAGACTTCTTTGGACAAGTTTGGCATCTAGCACACAAGAAAACGCTAAAGGGGATATCCATCTTACTAGCCGTTAATACCTCTATATCTTTTTATGTTTACACACTTTCCACTTCCATCTTTCTCCAATTTGGTTTAAGTGCTCGTAAGAGTACGTGATTATTTAGAGCTATGTGTTCCAAATCTCTTAAGTATATCTTTAACATATTTTTGTTGATTTAGAAAGATTCCATCTTTCAATTGTTTAAATTGAAAAACCAAGAAAGTATCTTAGATCACACATCATACTTATTTTGAATTAACTTTGAATTAATTCCGCAAACTCTTTATAAAGTTGTAACGCCCGAATTACTGTACCAATTTTTCCGTATAAATTTTCATTTTCTTTTATACTTAGCGTTTATGCGGAAAACATTTTGAAATCAAACTAAATAAAACTTTTAAAACAATTATAAACATTTAATTTAAAACTATAAACAATTAAAACTATTTAAAACATTAAACAAATAGCGGAGGGGCAAAACCGGAAAAACAGAGAGGAATGAAAGCAGCGACTGATTGCTGTAGGCGCTGCACAATGCAGCGCCCAATCTAATATCAGATTCCAAACATCCTAAAATGTTCTAACATTATACATATTTCCTCAAAATAACCCAGCACCCTCAAAATCTATACATACATCCCCCACGGGTCGGTAAAGCATCGACTGTACAGCACGCCACTGCAAACCATCATCCATCAACCGAGTCATGCATCAGGTGGAGGGATCTCATCCTCACCTGGCTCGATGTCACCTACACCATAATACACGCTATGAGATAAAAATCTCAGTAAGTCCTACGTAAATGCAAATGCGTGGTCATGCATGCTCAATGCTATGAAAACAGTCCATGTCAGTTCATATATCAGTACGTGTCAGTCTATGGTTATCGGAAATGCTCGACAGATAGATAGGGCACGTCCAGCGGTTAGACAGCCCACACCATCTGAAGGGAGGGAAACCCGCTCACCACAGAACGCCAGGTCTGAAACTCATCCCCGATAACCCCATGCCATGGTTGTTTACTGTGATACTTTACTTGCCTTTACGATGCATGTTCTTTTCATGAAATTCGTGCATAAATCCATTTTCATGTCGTTTTTAAAACCATGATGCATGAACAGTTCAATATAGACGTAAAGTAAACAATCAACATATATATCATCAAAGACTACAAAAGTATAACCTATAACCTGTAAAAGACTAAACCTAACTACCCATCATAGCAATTTAAATCAAACAATCCACTAAGATCCTCGACGCGACATCGACGTACGGTGTAGGCCAATCGGCCAGAGTAAGTCACGAGAACTTACCTTGAGCGCACTGAACTTCAAGCTTCGTCCACGGGAGTTGTTTGTCTGAAGCAAAATACAATATCAACGTTAAAACCAATTTTAAGCTATCGATCGTCCTAATTGTCAAAAACCTTAACTATAGAAATTTCCTAATATTTCAACTTAACTTATCGAGCCGTTTAATCCATAAATCTACGCTCGATACCCCGAAATCCAATTTACGAGTTTTTTCGAAAACCCGAAATTTCTCAATTTTTAACATTTTCACAAATTGATTAATTTTCGTCCAATAACGTCGAATACGTGCGTTATATACTTAATCACGGCTAACCTATTAATTACGAACCCTAATTCGACGTTTTAAATCGAAACCCTAAACGAACCTAATCGTTTAAAACTCCAAAATCATCGAAATAAAAGTTCTAAGATTGTAGGTTCATATCTAGAACGTCGATTGGAGGAGAAAACGTGAAGAAAACGAAACGAACAGAGCGCGAATCGGAGTCGGGATGGAAGAAATCGCCGGCGGCCAAGTGAGGGAGAGCTCTCTGGTGATCGAAAATTCCAGAGAAGAGAAAGAATGAATTAGAAATAGGTTTAGGTTACTTATTTTATAATATTGATTTGAAAATTACTAAAATGCCCTTCCTCTAAAATTTCTATTCGTTTCGTAAATCGTCTAACAATTCGGATTCTCGAAAGTTCCATATTTTGCCACTAACTCCTATTCATTGCCAGGGATTTATTAAAACTGTCCGTTCGCGATTCGGACCTCGTTTACTATTTTTACTAAAACGTCCATTATGTTACGAGAAATGTAATTACTCGGAATATAGAGTTTAATCTCCGAAAAATCCCGTAAATTTCCTAAAATTCCAATTAATCGTTAGGACTCTAATAAAGCTTTCCGTTTGCGAAACTGATTTGATTTGACATATATACCAAAAATGTCACTATATAGTAAAATATGAATATAATATATTAAATCCAAAAATCCGTACAAGCCGGATATTACATTCTACCCACCTTATTTAGAATTTTGTCCACAAAATTAAATCATACAAATAGCTCAGGATATTTAGTCATCACATCCTGCTGTCGCTCCCACGTAGCTTCTTCCACCTCGTGGTTCCGCCACAAAACTTTAACCAGTGGGATCTCTTTGTTGCGCAAGACTTTGGTAGAATACTCCAAAATGCGTACCGCCCCACCTCGTAAGTCAAGGTAGGTTGTACCTCGATCTCTGTAGCCTCCACGACGTGCGATGGATCACGTAAACATCTCCGAAGCATAGATACGTGGAATACATCGTGGATACTCTCCATAGAAGCCGGAAGCTGTAGTCGATACGCCATCTTCCCGATCCTCTTCAGAATAGGAAAGGGCCCCACATAACGAGGGTTTAACTTACCCTTCCTTCCAAATCTCGCAACGCCTTTGAATGGAGAAACTTTAAGGTAGACCTCGTCACCTTCTTCAAACTCTAGCTCTCTCCGTCTAGTGTCAGCATAGCTCTTCTGTCCGCTCTGAGCTACCTCGATACGCTGTCGGATAATGGCAATCTTCTCTGCCGTCTGCTGTAGAATCTCTGGACCAACGATGCTAGCCTCGCCAACCTCGTCCCAATATAACGGAGACCTACACTTGCGACCATACAGCGCCTCATATGGAGCCATGCCAATCGTAGCCTGGAAGCTGTTGTTGTACGAGAACTAAATCAGAGGTAAATAACGGCTCCACGAGCCCTGAAACTCCAGCACACAAGCTCTGAGCATATCCTCAAGAATCTGATTCGTCCTCTCTGTCTGACCATCAGTCTGAAAATGGAATGCCGTGCTGAAATTAAGCTGAGTCCCCATAGCTTTATGCAGGCTCTTCCAGAACTTCGATGTAAACCTCGGATCACGATCTGAGACTATGGAAACTGGTACTCCGTGCAATCTGACAATCTCCTGCACATATAGCTCTGCGAGCTGATCCATCGAAGAAGCCATCCTCACAGATAAGAAGTTGGCCGATTTTGTCAATCGGTCCACGATAACCCATATGCCGTCATGGCCCTTCGTCGTCCTCGGGAGCCCCACAATAAAATCCATGGATATCTGCTCCCACTTTCACTCCGGAATCGGCAGTGGCAATAACGTTCCGGCGGGTCTCTGGTGCTTTGCCTTCACCTGTTGACATACTAAACAGGTCTCAACGTACTAAACAGGTCTCAACGTACTTGGCAACCTCCCTCTTCATGTTCGGCCACCAGAAGTGTTGTTTCAAATCCCGGTACATCTTGGTACTCCCCGGGTGCACAGAATATGCCGAAGAATGTGCCTCGGCCAATATCTCCTTCTTTAGATCCTCGTCACTAGGCACGTACCACCTATGCCTGAACTTCAGAATACCATCCTCTGAAAAATGGAAATCCGACGAGTCTCCCAATGTCATGCTCGATCGAAGCTCCTCACACTCTGAATCACTCTGCTGAGCCTCACGTATACGATCAAGAATAGCTGGCCTGCGAGAAATATTGGCGAGCATACTGGACAACTCAGCCACTATCTCCACATCGAATCTCTCAATCTCAGACCGCAGCGTAACTGACATCGCTGCAAGTGAAGGTTGACTCGTAGAAGGCACTCTACTCAAGGCATCAGCAACCTTGTTCACCTTCCCTGGATGGTACTTGATATCAAAATCATAATCTTTAACGAACTCAAGCCATCGTCTCTGTCGCATGTTCAGCTCCTTCTGCGTAAATAAGTACTTCAGGCTCTTGTGGTCAGAAAATATCTTGCACTGCTGCCCATATAAGTAGTGTCTCCATATCTTCAGTGCGAAGACCACAGCGGCTAACTCGAGGTCGTGCGTAGGGTAATTCTGCTCGTACGGCTTCAACTGCCGAGAAGCATAAGAAATAACTCTCCCCTCCTGCATCAATACACAACCGAGTCCCACTCCAGACGCATCACAGTAAATACTGAATCTGACGCTCTCAACCGGTAATGCCAATACTGGAGCGGTGGTCAATCTCTTCTTTAACTCCATAAAACTATCATCACAAGCAGAAGACCATATAAACCTCTCGTTCTTCCGAGTCAATCGTGAGAGGGGAAGTGCGATCTTCGAGAATCCCTCTATAAACTTCCGATAATACCCAGCCAATTCGAGAAATCCGCGCACCTCAAGTACGTTCTTCGGCTGTGGCCAATCTCTGACCACCTGAATCTTGCTCGGATCCACAGAAACTCCGTTCTATGATATGATATGGCCAAGGAAGTTCACTCTGTCAAGCCAGAACTCGCACTTCGAAAACTTTGGATAGAGCTGGCTTTGACTCAGAATCTGTAAAACGATCCTCAGATGATCCTCGTGCTCTTCCTTCGTCTTAGAGTATATCAAGATGTCGCCAATAAAACCACCACGAACTTGTCCAGATACTCCTTGAAGACACGGTTCATCAGATCCATAAACGCTGCAGAGGCATTAGTAAGTCTGGAAGACATAACAAGGAACTCATAATGCCCATACCTCGTTCGGAATGCCGTCTTTTGAATATCATCCCTCCGGACTTTCAGCTGATAATAACCCGAGCGCAGGTCGATCCTGGAAAATACTCTGGCACCCTGTAGCTGATCAAATAAGTCATCAATCCGTGGCAGTGGATACTTATTCTTCACCGTCAATTTGTTCAACTCTCTGTAATCAATGCACATCCTGAGGGTCCCGTCTTTCTTCTTGACGAATAGAACAGGCGTACCCCAGGGTGAAACACTGGGTCGAATGAAACCTTTCTCTAATAACTCATCAAGCTGAGTCCTCAACTCTCTCAACTCGGCTGGTGCCAACTAATATGGGTTCTTAAACCTCGGTGCGGAGTTAGGATATACATCAATAGTGAACTCAATCTCCCGGTCCGGTGGTAACCCGGGAAGGTCATCAAGAAAAATCCCAGAGAACTCTCTGACAATAGGAATGTCGCTCGGCTTTTCTCCGCTGAGCAACTGACAATCAAATACAGAGGCCAAATAAATAGAGCACGCACCTTTAAACTGCTCGTTGACCATCATGGAATAAGAAATAGGCGAGCTACTCAATCTGTTCATCGCCTGATAAGAAAACTCGGCTTTACCCGGGGGTCAGAAGGTCACCATCCCGGATCGACAATTGATGGTGGCGAAGTGCTGTGCTAGCCAGTCCATCCCTAAGATCAGATCATAGTGTTCTATGCCCATAACAATAAGGCGAGCATAGAGGGTATTACTTCCAACCGAGACAATATTGCCCTGCACAATCTGACGTGACTGCATACGCTCTCCTGAGGGCAACATCACACTATATTCGCACTCTGCTACCTCTGGCACTAATCTCAGTCTAGACATGCAAGCAATCGATATAAAGGAGTGCGTAGCTCCTGTATCCATCAAAGTAAATACAGCTGTACCCATAATCAGAATAGTACCTGCCATCACAGCAGGCTGATCATCATCATCAACATCGGCTGGCTCTATAAATGCAAATATCCTCGGGGTCACTCTCCTATGATCGGTATCTGCCCTCGGACAGCTCTGAGCAAAGTGGCCGACCTCCCTACATCGGTAACAACTGTTCGTGCCCAATCGGCACGCACCGTAGTGTTTCTTCTGGCATATAGGACAAACAGGTTTCGGAGCTGCCCCTTGAACTTGCTTGCCTTTTCCCCGATCATTACCTCCCTCAAGAGGTCTCTTCACACCCCTCGGCTGCTGCTGGGGCTGTGCTCTAGGCTACCAACCTCGGTTCTGCGACTGAGGTCGGATCTCTCGGAAGAAGCCCTTCGCTGGCTCCCTCGGTCTAACACAAGTGGCTCTGGCAGCCTCGATATCCAGAGCTCTAGCTGTGATGTCAGAAAAGGGTACATCAATAATACCTGAGACAACCACGTGCATCCGAATCTCCGGATTAAGTCCCTCCATAAACTGGTGCACCTTCTCCTCATTATCGCTAACAAGACGAGGTGCAAATCTGGATAAAACTTCAAACCTCCGAACATAATCGGCAACTGAACCAGTCTGCTTCAGCTGCATAAACTCGTTCCTCTTGGCCACCCTCACTGTGCGGCTGAAATACTTGTCGAATAATAGAAACTTGAACAGATCCCAAGTCATAATTGATACATCTGTCGTCGACTTGATCGAGTCCCACCAGAAACGGGCATCCATCGCTAAGTGAAAGGTAGCATATGCCACCTTGCTCCCGTTCCCCACCTTGGCATAAGCTAACATATCCTCCATCACCCGGATCCATTCCTCGGCACGTCTCAGATCCGATGATTGACCCTCGAATACTGGAGGTCGTAGGCTTTGAAACCTCTGCATGCCCTGGTTGTTGGGAACTATCAAATCCTGGGCTCTCTGATTCTCCCTCTGATTCTCCCGATTCACTAAACTCTCGATCTGTTGTGCCTAGCGGTCCATGTGCTATGACTGACGGTCCAGTAACTCCGTAAGTCGATCAAGCGCGTCATCACGTGGATCTTTTCCTCGAACCATATTTTATAACTCCTAAAAAAAATAGAAATAATAATCCTAAGAAATGTGAAATCAAACAGAGCAGTAAACAAACTTACAGTTGATGAAGGATGTCCGCGTAGTGGCTGTGCAGTCGAGCAGTCTACAGAACCGATTTTAAAACCCGGGGGCTCTGATACCATAATTGTAACGCCCGAATTACTGTACCCATTTTTCCGTATAAATTTTCATTTTCTTTTATACTTAGCGTTTATGCGGAAAACATTTTGAAATCAAACTAAATAAAACTTTTAAAACAATTATAAATATTTAATTTAAAACTATAAACAATTAAAACTATTTAAAACATTAAACAAATCGCGGAGGGGAAAAACCGAAAAAACAGAGAGGAATGAAAGCAGCGACTGATCGCTGTAGGCGCTGCACAATGCAGCGCCCGATCGCTGCACTTGCAGCGACCAGTTTCTTTTGTTTCTCTCTGGAATCCGAGATTCCTGAGAGCAATCCAACGTACATTTTCATGCAATTCATCATACATTTTCATACAATTCAAGCGATACCTCATTCCATTTTCATTCTTTCCCTCTCGGTTAAACTACCTAAACTCACACAATACTTTCGTAAAAACAAACCGCGTGGATATGTTTAAAAATCGACAATCCTTCCTGTTTTCAAATTACCACGCAGTTCCAAAATAGATTTTTCCAAACAATTATAAAACAGTTCCAAAAACGTTTAAAAACATTAAACCTATCTAATATCAGATTCCAAACATCCTAAAATGTTCTAACATTATACATATTTCCTCAAAATAACCCAGCACCCTCAAAATCTATACATACATCCCCCACGGGTCGGTAAAGCATCGACTGTACAGCACGCCACCGCAAACCATCATCCATCAACCGAGTCATGCATCAGGTGGAGGGATCTCATCCTCACCTGGCTCGATGTCACCTACACCATAATACACGCTATGAGATAAAAATCTCAGTAAGTCCTACGTAAATGCAAATGCGTGGTCATGCATGCTCAATGCTATGAAAACAGTCCATGTCAGTTCATATATCAGTACGTGTCAGTCTATGGTTATCGGAAACGCTCGACAGATAGATAGGGCACGTCCAGCGGTTAGACAGCCCACACCATCTGAAGGGAGGGAAACCTGCTCACCACAGAACGCCAGGTCTGAACCTCATCCCCGATAACCCCATGCCATGGTTGTTTACTGTGATACTTTACTTGCCTTTACGATGCATGTTCTTTTCATGAAATCCGTGCATAAATCCATTTTCATGTCGTTTTTAAAACCATGATGCATGAATAGTTCAATATAGACGTAAAGTAAACAATCAACATATATACCATCAAAGACTACAAAAGTATAACCCATAACCTGTAAAAGACTAAACCTAACTACCCATCATAGCAATTTAAATCAAACAATCCACTAAGATCCTCGACGCGACATCGACGTACGGTGTAGGCCAATCGGCCAGAGTAAGTCACGAGAACTTACCTTGAGCGCACTGAACTTCAAGCTTCGTCCACGGGAGTTGTTTGTCTGAAGCAAAATACAATATCAACGTTAAAACCAATTTTAAGCTATCGATCATCCTAATTGTCAAAAACCTTAACTAAAGAAATTTCCTAATATTTCAACTTAACTTATCGAGCCGTTTAATCTATAAATCTACGCTCGATACCCCGAAATCCAATTTACGAGTTTTTCCGAAAACTCGAAATTTCTCAATTTTTAACATTTTCACAAATTGATTTATTTTCATCCAATAACGTCGAATACGTGCGTTATATACTTAATCACGGCTAACCTATTAATTACGAACCCTAATTCGACGTTTTAAATCGAAACCCTAAACGAACCTAATTGTTTAAAACTCCGAAATCATCAAAATAAAAGTTCTAAGATTGTAGGTTCATACCTAAAACGTCGATTGGAGGAGAAAACGTGAAGAAAACGAAACGAACAGAGCGCGAATCGGAGTCGGGATGGAAGAAATCGCCGGCGGCCAAGTGAGGGAGAGCTCTCTGGTGATCGAAAATTCCAGAGAAGAGAAAGAATGAATTAGAAATAGGTTTAGGTTAATTATTTTATAATATTGATTTGAAAATTACTAAAATGCCCTTCCTCTAAATTTTCTATTCGTTTCGTAAATCGTCTAACAATTCGGATTCTTGAAAGTTCCATATTTTGCCACTAACTCCTATTCATTGCCAGGGATTTATTAAAACTGTCCGTTCGCAATTCGGACCTCGTTTACTATTTTTACTAAAACGTCCATTATGTTACGAGAAATGTAATTACTCGGAATATAGCGTTTAATCTCCGAAAAATCCCGTAAATTTCCTAAAATTCTAATTAATCGTTAGGACTCTAATAAAGCTTTCCGTTTGCGAAACTGATTTGATTTGACATATATACCAAAAATGTCACTATATAGTAAAATATGAATATAATATATTAAATCTAAAAATCCGTACAAGCCGGATATTACAAAAGTGATGCATTTGCTACACCAAATATAATATCATTGACATAAATTTGTACAATAAACATGTCCTTGCCCTTGTGCTTGCTGAACAAAGTGAAATCAATTTTTTTCTATCAAATCTCTCTAAAATAAATTTGCTCAGCATTTTATACCAAGTTCTTGATGCTTACTTTAGAACATTAAGAGCCTTGTTTAATTTGTAAACATGGTCTAGCTTATCATGAGATTCAAAGTCAAAAGTGTTGTTCTACATATACTTATTTCTTGATATATCTATTAAGGAAAACACTTTTAACGTCCATTTGATAGAGAAAGAAAAATTCTTAAAAAAACAAAAGAGCAAAGGCTAAAAACATACAAATGGATTCTAAACTAGTTATTGGTGTAAAGGTTTCCTCAAAGTCAATACCTTCTTCTTGATTATAACCCTTTGTAAGTAACCTATCCTTGTTTCTTACAACAATCTAGTTTTTATCAAATTTATTCTTAAACATCCACTTAGTTTCAATGATAGAGTGTTCTTTTGGTCTCGGGACTAGATCCTAATCTTTGTTTCTTTCATATTGGTTAAGCTCTACTTGAATGGTCATTATCCAATTCTCATCAATTTAGCCTCTTCGAATTCTTGGGTTCAACTTGAGAAATAAAGGCTATATTTGCACAATATGTGCTAAGGGAAGACTTAGTTATGACACCTAAAGAAGAATCTCCCAGAATATCATCCATGCAATGACACTTAGCATATCTCCAATCCTTGGGTAAATTTGGTTGTCCTAGTTGATTAGCAATTCTCCTACTTCCTTAGAAAGGATTTCTTGGGGCATGTTCTCTTGATTAGTACTATCCTTATCTCCCAAGTTAAGAGTTTTCATTTACCTTTCAATATCCTCGTTCAACTCCACATTGTTTGATGGATTAATATTTTCATCGAATGTTATGTGGATAGATTGTTCCGCAACTAGAGTCGTTTTATTGAAAATTCTATAAGTTTGGCTAGTTCAGAAATAACCTAGAAATATCTCAAAGTCATCTTGAAGTCAAATTTGTTTAAGTTATCCTTTGCGTTTATGATGAAACACTTGTCCAAATGATTTAAAGTAGCTAACCTTTAGAGTTCTATCATTCCAAAGCTGGGGGTTTTCTAAAAAATGATTCGAATGGAGACTTAGGATAATATTTGGGAAGACTGTTTTCATTTAGCATTATCCTAGCAAACTCTAGTCCACTCTTGGAGGAATCTATTCATTCTCTCAACATCTCTATTTTGTTGAGGGATTTTTGGTGAAGAAAAGTTAGGTTATATGCCTTGATTTTAACAAAAAAAAAAATCTCAAAACTCCCATTTCAAATTCTCAACCATGATTACTTTGAATAACAACAAATTAAGAGATCTTTCTCATTTTGCACTTTCTTTCTAAAGCTAGAGGAGGCTTCAATGGTTTTATTCTATCATTAAGGAAAAAAACCAAGTGAATCTAGAAAATTCATCTACGATGACATAGACAATGTTTTCCTACTAAGCTAGCGGTTATCGATGGACCAAAAGAGATCAATGTGAAGTAGTTGGAGGGGTTTTGAAGCGTATATGATATTCTTAGAAGAAAATGAACTCTTTGTTTTCTTTCTTATTTGACAAGCGTCACAAACCTTGTCTTTTTGGAATCAGTCTACTTCAGATCGATTCGACCTCTAATTGAAACCAAATCGATTGGTCTTAGGAACCGAACCCAAACCAAACCAATTTTTTCAAATGCGTTGAGTTCTGTTCAATTTTTGGTTCTTAAATTTTTTTGGTTTTAACTTTGTTTTAATTCAGCTTTACATTTTTAAACTCGGTTTTTGCTGGTTTTAACTAGTTTAATTTGATATTTTTTAATTATATATTCAGTTCAATTCAGTTTTGGCAGTTCTTTAAAGAAGGAACCGAGAACCAAACTGAATAGAAAATTGTTCTATTTGGTTTGGTTCCAAAATCAGTTTTCAAAAAATTCAAACCGAATCAAAGCAAACAAAACATTTAGCCTCGGCTTTGTTCTGTTTACCGGTTCAAACCAAATCGATTTCCAGCTCTACTAACTACATACTTTCTACAGATCTTAGCTAAGGTATTTATTCCTATGTATCTTAATCTCCTATGCTAGAAACAATAATCAAGAGAAGAATTTGCCCTTTTGATTACCTCCAAAAGAGATACTTCCTTTTTGCTTTGTGATGGAGCTAAATTTTAAAGAGTATTTTGTTATATGCCTTTAACATCCACTATCAAAGTACTATTATCCTTCATGAGAGAATCTCTAGCCTCATTTTCCTTAGCCATGAAACACATGCTAGCCACATCTTCATCCTCAAATGATGAATCTTCTTCACTATCATCCCACGTGGCCTTTATTGCTTTCATCTTGAAGGCTTTTAATGTCTTATTGGCTTGTGGGCAATTGGCTTTGTATTGTCTCGAATTTTTACTCTCAATGCAAGTAATCTCCTTCTCTTTTTGTGCTTCATCTCCTTTGGAAAATTTGTTTCTTTACCATTTTCTTTGTTGGAGGAAATTGATGAATTTTTGAGTCATTAATTCTATTTCCTCATTGTCTTCTCCCTCCTCAGATTCAACTTGATTTCTCGATGAGGCTTTGAGAGCAGTGACCTTCTCATTGGAGACTCAAATAATATATTTTCTCTTAACTACATTTGCTAAGTCTATTATGCAAGCAATAACAAGAACAAATAAGAGAGTAGGGAAATAGAGTGCAAATGATTTGTTAACACAGTTTGGTCAATCTTGCCTAAGTCAACACTCCAAGGTTCCTCTTTGAAGATTCTTTGTATAATAAACCTTATTGTAACGACCCCATTTCCCAGCAAGATATTGTCCGCTTTGGGGATTGGGCCGTATCCCAATAACCTCCCCTCACGGCTTTGTTTGGCGAGAACTTCGTGGAAGGTCACCCAACCTGGAATTGCTCTCGCCGAAGCACTTTTAACTTCGGAGTTCTTATGGGATCCGTTGTCAATTGTGCTCCAAAACGCGTCTTGCTATATAGGGAGGGATCTTTTACATATGTTTCATTTCCATGTACTTCCCCAAGCGATGTGGGATTGTGACAACCCTCTTTTTACGACCCGGGATTCGCCTATACTCGAGTCCGAGATTCGCCTACACTCGGCTTAGGTCCCGAGATTTGCCCCGCAACCAGAGGTTTGCCCCGCAGTCGTACACATACGTTCACATTCGGGTCATCACAATCACCCCTTCTCGGGGGCCCAACGTCCTCGTTGGCCACATTTTCGGGTTGGTACAGGCTCTGATACCATTTGTAACGACCCCATTTTCCAGCAAGATATTGTCTGCTTTGGGGATTGGGCCGTAGCCCAATATCCTTCCCTCACGGCTTTGTTTGGCGAGAACTTCCCGGAAGGTCACCCAACCTAGAATTGCTCTCGCCGAATCACTTTTAACTTCGGAGTTCTTATGGAATCCATTGTCAATTGTGCTCCAAAACGCGTCTTGCTATATAGGGAGGGATCTCTTACATATGTTTCATTTCCATGTACTTCCCCAAGCGATGTGGGATTGTGACAACCCCCTTTTTACTACCCGGGATTCGCCTATACTCGAGTCCGGGATTCGCCTACACTCGGCTTAGGTCCCGAGGTTTGCCCCGCAACCCGAGATTTGCCCCGCAGTCGTACACATACGTTCACATTCGGGTCATCACAATCACCCCTTCTCGGGGGCCCAACATCCTCGTTGGCCACATTTCCGGTTGGGTACAGGCTCTGATACCATTTGTAACGACCCCATTTTCCAACAAGATATTGTCCGCTCTGGGGATTGGGCCGTAGCCCAATATCCTCCCCTCACGGCTTTGTTTGGCGAGAACTTCCCGGAAGGTCACCCAACCTGGAATTGCTCTCTCCGAAGCACTTTTAACTTCGTAGTTCTTATGGGATCCGTTGTCAATTGTGCTCCAAAACGCGTCTTGCTATCTAGGTAGGGATCTCTTACATATGTTTCATTTTCATGTACTTCCCCAAGCGATGTGGGATTGTGACAACCCCCTCTTTACGACCCGGGATTCACCTATACTCGAGTCCGGGATTCGCCTACACTCGGCTTAGGTCCCGAGGTTTGCCCCGCAACCCGAGGTTTGCCCTGCAGTCGTACACATACGTTCACATTCGGGTCATCACACTTATAGGTTATGACTTATTGATCTTTTGGGCATCAATCAAGCCTTACACTGACTCTTCGCAGGTGTCATCTTTTAATCATTTCACAAATAACAACAATAAAAGTATTTTGGAACTTTAAGTTTTGGAATGATTGAGAGTTGGGCAAACACTCAAAAATAGAAGTTATGTTTTTGCAAGAGACAATGACAGCACTTTAGCATATAATTCTCTAGGTAAATTGCACAGGGAAGTGAGATTCTATTTATAGTTCTCTTCAAACTTCTAGAGTTGTTGGCATCCTCTGGTAAGCATCAAATGTCTGTAATATTACCAAAGTGGCGATGGGTTTCCTCCACTTAAGTTTAAGGCTACCGCTCCGGGCATCCGCATATTGATGATCAAGCATTTGCAGATGCTTCAATTTGAATTCTTGTCTCTAAGCAAGTCTTCAGCGAGATCTTCTTAGTGTCCGTTGCGGACATCTACATCTGTCTTTGGGAGTCCAAAATTAACTTCGAAAAGCATTGGCTTGGGGTTTGGCTTTCACGACCAAAAATGCTCTTTGGATTGGGCATTCGTGAAATTTTCCACTTAGCACATCGTTTAGGAATGACTTTCATTGCTAATCTCAAGGCTCCCACACAATCTATACTTGGATGTTTTCAAGCTATTTTCAGTATAGTTCTACTTATAAATTTAAATCATTTTTGTATAGATTCAAGTAAACACACTAAAAACTCTAAATTCTAGTTTACAAGGGAGTTTTTTAATATAAATGAAAACATATAAACAAAATTCAATAATATTTCAATTTTCATCAACTTAGAATTATTATTTAACTAATTATCTCAATCATCAAAATGATTAAGCTTAATACACTAACATATTTTAGTGAAAAAAATGAGTTAGAAAATGTTTGCATGCCTAGATTTATAACATTTTAATTCCGTGAACCATCAGTAAGAAAAGTACTCAAAAACTGTCCTGCATAATACTTTAAAACTATACATAAAATTGTATCACCGCAAACCTATTGAAAATAAGGTCAACTCGTGAATTTTTAACATCATTAGTCAAAGGCATATAATATAGAGAAGAGACTGTCTAGAGAAACTCGTGACATAAACATAACCATGCCTACCGTTAGGCATTTACCTAGGGACATGACATCATGAGTTGCCCCAATACATATATTGTGTATAATACGAAAACATGTTCTCACGCAATAGAAGGTGCTTGACAAACAAATGACCATAATCACAAGTCCAATATAGTTGGAAGCTATGTCTAGTAATTAAATGAAAATCATACATGAAGAAAATAACTGTGTAAAACAAACATACATATATCGTAAAAATTGACATGTTGATCTGATATGGGAAGCTTCAACTCACAAACAAGTATGAAGATTTTCTAACCTTAATTATAGTGTGTATTTTTTTGGTGATCATAGATAAAAGTGCTTTCAAAATATCAGTTACATCCATCAGGCATTCAAATATATCATGAAGTTATTCAAGACAAAATATAAGTGGAAAATCAAGCACAAGTTTATAAAACTTATGAGATGTTTCAAAATAACGACAATCTGACCCTTAAGGAGTATGTTGTTTGTTTGGCAGTCTTAACAATGTTATATCAAAAAAATGTTTGTCATAATGATTGTAGTTGAAATCTTAAGTTTTCTAGAATGTAGTGTTTCATAAAAATTGGAAATCATTTATTGTTGTCAAATACGCTCAATACAAAGAGGTACAATTCTCGTAAAATGAGATTAAGTCCGAGTTTATATTATTTGTGAGGGATGTTTAGGTATCTGTTGTTGAGGACTTTAACCCTAATTTTTTGAGAATATTTAAGCTCCCTCTAGGGATTCTTGCAGGAACTTTTGAATGATAGAAAACTCATACCCTTTGCCTTTTCTTGCTTCATGCAAAACTCACATTCAATCTATTGTTGCAAATTGGTTGTTTAGTGTTAAATGTGTTCTCTATTTGTTACGCTTGAACATGTTACCTCTTTATTGTAGTTTTGTCACTTCATTCTTTTAAAGCATAATCTTCTATAAAGCCGTAGAAACTCATTATCATGTTTGAGAGCTAGTTTTGATTGAAGGTAGTTATTGGAGTAGAAAGTTGTGTTAGACAACTTTATGACCAACTTGCTTCCTTTTGGAAATATCTCATCTTCCCGTTTGAGTTTGTGCAAAAAACTTTGAAGGCATTTTCTTCATCTATTGTGTCAAAAAATTATTAAAAAATTTGTTCATTTGACCTTTTTTTTATTCATCACGAATCTCCCTAAAATATTGTGAATTTCAACCAGACTTTGTGGGCACCGTTGCTCTTTTTCGAAGGCCGCTCCTTGACTCTATCTTCTATCCTCAAGTTCTAGTCCCATGTTCATCCTTTGCGCACATCTGCTCCAATGCATTTCTTGATCAAGTTGATCGAGTGTCTGCCTTTCCATTTGGAAACACACTCCCAAGATATATTTTTTCTCTTCCTTACCGAACCTATATGCCCTCAATTCTAGACACCCAACTCGAAAGCTTTTCACAACTGAGTCATCTTCCTTTCATTCTAGGTTGCCTTCTTCGTGACCACTGCATTCAATTTGCATCATTTGGTTCAAATTGATTTGTTTTTATATACAATATGCTCAAAGAATAAGCTCAAAGTCAAAAAAAACTCCTAGAAACTTACATTTCATTCTAATATCATAGTCTCCTCTAAAACACTAGGGATAATGGTTAAGTTCTATACTAGGAATAAGAACCAAACCAAAAAAGTCGATAAATGTCGCATGTCACACTAAAACCACTATGCGATCAAACTAAGATAATGAGCAGTAAACCAAACATTAACTACAGTTGACCAAAGTACAAAGTGGTTGACCTAAACAAAGATTCGAGAATGACAAAAACAATTAAGGGCAGTTGGCCAAGGCACCCCATGTAGTCGACCAATGGCATCACATCATTAGCCGAGTGATGTCAAACAATCGATCTCCTTGTCCACAAAAGTCTATTACACAAATCTTTGAGCGGCAACCAAACACAAATGCTAGTAGACCCTGTGGTTGACCATGGGTTCAAATGCAAAACTGTGTCAGCCAATTTATAGTTGCATTCGATAGGAGGTGATTAGAACATCAAATCCGTCGCATTTTAGCATTAGTTTTCAAAGACAAGATTATCTCAATTTCCCAATCCATTGGGTTTAAAAAAAAAAAATCCTGCATAGATCAATCAATACAATTAACAAAAAAAAAAAAAAAAAAAAAATCTGCTCGCAATGCATTTCTTGATTCAAGTTTGATCCGAGTGTCTGCCTTTCCATTTGGAAACACACTCCCAAGATATATTTTTTTCTCTTCCTTACCGAACATATATGCCCTCAATTCTAGACACCCAAACTCGAAAGCTTTTCACAACTGAGTCATCTTCCTTTCATTCTAGGTTGCCTTCTTCTGTGACCACTGCATTCATTTTGCATCATTTGGTTCAAATGATTTGTTTTTATATGACATGCTAGAAGACATAATATGTTTGGGTTTTCTGTGAGATCTATCACGGAATGAGGGTTTTGAAAACAATGATGATTGTAAGCCTTCTTATCACTGGAAACAATATGCTCAAAGAATAAGCTCAAAGTCAAAAAAACTCCTTAGAACCTACATCATTACTAATATCATAGTCTCCTCTAAAACACTAGGGATAATGGTTAAGTTCTATACTAGGAATAAGAACCAAACCAAAAAAAGTCGATAAAATGTCGCATGTCACACTAAAACCACTATGCGATCAAACTAAGATAATGAGCAGTAAACCAAACATTAACTACAGTTGACCAAAGTACAAAGTGGTTGACCTAAACAAAGATTCGAGAATGACAAAAACAATTAAGGGCAGTTGGCCAAGGCACCCCATGTAGTCGACCAATGGCATCACATCATTAGCCGAGTGATGTCAAACAATCGATCTCCTTGTCCACAAAAGTCTATTACACCAAATCTTTGAGCGGCAACCAAACACAAATGCTAGTAGACCCTGTGGTTGACCATGGGTTCAAATGCAACTTGTGTCAGCCAATTTATAGTTGCATTCGATAGGAGGTGATTAGAACATCAAATCCGTCGCATTTTAGCATTAGTTTTCAAAGAAAAATGTGACTTATTCCTCCAATTTCCCCCTCATTTTGGTTTTAAATCCTGCATAGATCAATCAATACAATTAACAAAAAAAAACTAGTGATATCTAGTTTCCATCCACAAAATCAAATTTGATTATAACTTTACGAAACTTAATGAAACAATAACAAAAACGGAGTTAGATTGAATATATCCTTGAAGGCCTTTGACCAAACTCTAGATCAGATGTCATGAACATGGATCAAGTTGCTAAATGACTCCTTCTTCAAGGAACACTCTCCCCCTCTCTCTCGTTTGTCTGAAGGACACATAGTGCATTTTGTTAAAAGATTTTATGTTATTAATATAACATTTAATATAATGCGTATGTATTTATGTGTATATATATATAAATCCTTAAATTTTGATTCATCTTAAATGCATCCAGCAATTTATCTCGATGTAACTTTAATTTAGCTTACACTATTTTAGATTTTTAACGATATGATAACTCCCATTTCTTACCTACTTTGACCACTAGATAAAAATTCACTCATTGTACATAGTCATTAACTAATCAATTTAGAGTCAATCATAAGACAATATGAATTAGATAAATGCAAAAAAATAATAATAATAAAAACACGTAAATTTTATTTATTTACAAATTGTGAATTATATAATTTTAGATGAACTTGATTCAATCCATCTGGGTGAACTCGTGTGACATTCATCATAACACATCCATAGATGGGAGTTAAGATAACTATGCATATTTTTCTTCCTCATCCTCGGATGATGTGTCCTCTTCGCTATCATCTCAAGTGGCTTTCATTGCTTTCTTTTTAAGTCTTAAGAACCTTTTTGGTTTGAGGACAATCAACTTTATAGTTCCTCTTTTTCTCTTGCCACTTCTTTTGTTCAAAAAACTTGTTGAATTTCTTTGTGATGAAGGCAATTTCCTCATCTTCTTCTTCCTTATCGGATTTCACTTGATTACTTGGTGAGGCTTTGAAAGCTATACCGTTTTTCTTGGAGATCTCTTTCTCCTTTTGCTCTTCTATTCCTTTCACCCTCATTGTGATTTTGTGAGTCATATGGGATCTAATAAGTTCTTCCATCCTCAATACTTTAAGATCACGAGTTTCTTGGATTGCCGTCACTTTAGGTTGCCATGTTCTTGGTAAGCACCTAAACATTTTCTTCACACATTCCTCATTTGGATACGTCTTACCAAGAGCTTTCAAGCCATTAAGAATATTAGTAAAACGGATAAATATTTGGCTAATTGTTTCATCATTTTCCATGGAAAATAATTCATATTTATGTACTAGCATGCTCAATTTACTTTCTTTAACCTGATTAGTGCCCTCGTGTGTGATCTTAAGCAATTTCATATCTCACATGCATTATCACACTCGTACACTCTAATGAACTCATCTCTATTTAAAGCACAATATAGAGTGTTCATTGCCTTAGCATTTAAGCAAAGTTTTTGTTTATCGATATCATCACACTCAAAAGGCAATTTAGGAACATTTTTGCCATTTTAAAGTTTAATGGGAGAATAAGGTTCATTTTCTATTAATGCCATAAATTTTAATCTAGCGATTTATATTCTCATTCTTTATTTCCAATAAACATAATCATTGTCATAGAAAAAAAGAGGTCTAGTAATAAATTGACCTTGGACCTTTGGGCTAAACATATCGAAGGCCATAGATAAATTTCCAAAAACAAAATCTACAAATTTTAATCACAATAAAAGATTACAACCTGCTCTAATACCGATTTTAGGATAAAAATTAACCTAAGAGGGGGTGAATTAGGTTAACTAAACTTTTTTGTGTGATTAAGAAATCCTATCTCTTTATAGGTTTTATCTCTCTTGATTGTATGAACTGAAATAAATATGTAAAGATAAAACAATATACTAAGGAGATAAAGATAAGAGAGTGCAAACAAATTTGTTAACACGGTTCAGCCAAACTGCCTATGGCCACGCTTCAAGCCTCCTCTTTGAAGATTCCTTCACCAAAATTGTAACACCCGAGATAACGGCCAGGTGATTTTTCCTAATTGTTTTAATGGTCATAAATATTTAATCTTCGCAGTTTAGGATTTTATGCCAAGCTTAATTAATTACATGTGGATCTAAACTAGGTTGAGTGGAAAAGTTGTAATATTGAAGGATTGAGGCCCGTATTTAAAGAAAAAGGAAAGGATTCAAACCTCATTTAAACCACGGTAGCCGACACCTTCCTTTCTGGCGATTTCTTCTCTCGCAAGTTCTTACTCTCCTCGACGGCCGGTTTACTCTGCCACCACTCGACTACTCTGCGCCTGAGGTATGCATTAGACAATGTGGCTATCTGTTAGTTTATTAGCTCTGTTTTCAGCTCTGTATTGAAGTTTTGGATTCTTCAATGGCCGAGTATTGATAAGGACATTTTGAAACCCGAGATTGGTAATGTCATTCTGAATCGATTCTGGACATTTAAAACAACCAACCCCGAGTTATCATTTATCGATTCCGTCTGTGTTGATTTTGGGATTTTAGACTACATTGAATATTAGACTAAGAACTCGGGAATGACTCTTAGCTATTAGATCTTAGGATGACTTGTGAGTAGAACTTTTAGGATTTTGTTTTAACTACTGCAATGTAAATGTTTTAGGTGAAGAAGCTTTAAGAGAAAGAAGCTCAAAGTGCTAAGGAGACCAGGTAAGTGAATGTATTAAGGTTTCCGGCTAGAGCCCTACATCGTGGGAATACTAGGTTGAGATGTCTGACGTTTACCTTATGATAATGAGCTTGTCTGCACTTGAAGGATTTATGTATGTTGCGAGTTATACTGTTTGATGACCTGTTAGCGAATGTGAAGTTGTCTGCTCTGGTATGATCCTTGTCATAGTTTGATGAGTTAAAAGTGCTCATGTTCATGCATCAAGAATGTTTCTCAAGCATAAGAAAATGTTTTAACTCATGTTTTCCATGAACAAGATATGTATGTATATATGTATATATATAAGATTTATGCAACGTGGATTAAGTAAGGGTTGGGGGCGGTTCGGCGTATGTCACAGTCCAAAGAAGGACATATGAATACGACCCGTAGTAGGGAACAAGATCAAACTCACTGTCGAACCCCCTTTACCGGCACAAATCCTCTCTTGATCCACACAACCTAAACAAAGAATATGATCAAAGACTGTGAATGATGAATATGAACAATGATTATGAATGATGATTATGATCAATTACTATGAATGATGAATATGATCCATGACTATGAATGATGATTACGAGCAAAGACACGAACAAGAAAAGACTTATGAGCATGTGATTTTCCAAAATTATGCATTCATGCATCCATGTTAGTGTTGCATTCCTTACTAAGCATTAGGCTTATAGTTTAAAACCTTATGATGTAGGTGACGAGTTTTCAGGTGAGAACTCAAGGTTAATGAAGATGTCTAAGCTTGTCTGGAGGATGCTCAGTGTGACAGTGAAGGCTGGATAGGCGATTAAGCTCCCTGGTTATGCTCATAGTAAGTTAGAAAAGTTTACGATGGACAGATGACTAAATAGAATAGAATTTCTTACAACAATGAGATTTGGATTGAAGAGCTTGTCTTTAGAGTCTGAATACAATTTTAAGGATTAATGAATGGTTTAATTTGTTTGACTCTTCCGCTATGCGTATTATTAGGTAAGTTTATGGTTGCTACTCTTTGAGGTTTATAATTACTAAGTTAATAATCGGGTGAATTGTGTTATGTTCTATCGGATGAAGATGCTTGATGATTATAGTGTTTACTACCGTATAGAGTGTTTAAGCCATCGGATGATGAAAGTGTTATTTTGTCGTCTAGCGATCGGCAGATGTAGCGTAATAAGCCATCGGATGATGAAAGTGTTATTTTGTCGTCTAGCGATCGGCAGATGTAGCGTAATAAGCCATCGGATGATGAAAGTGTTATTTTGTCGTCTAGCGATCGGCAGATGTAGCGTAATAAGCCATCGGATGATGAAAGTGTTATTTTGTCGTCTAGCGATCGGCAGATGTAGCGTAATAAGCCATCGGATGATGAAAGTGTTATTTTGTCGTCTAGCGATCGGCAGATGTAGCGTAATAAGCCATCGGATGATGAAAGTGTTATTTTGTCGTCTAGCGATCGGCAGATGTAGCGTAATAAGCCATCGGATGATGAAAGTGTTATTTTGTCGTCTAGCGATCGGCAGATGTAGCGTAATAAGCCATCGGATGATGAAAGTGTTATTTTGTCGTCTAGCGATCGGCAGATGTAGCGTAATAAGCCATCGGATGATGAAAGTGTTATTTTGTCGTCTAGCGATCGGCAGATGTAGAGTGTTTAAGCCATCGGATGATGAAAGTGTTATTTTGTCGTCTAGCGATCGGCAGATGTAGAGTGTTTAAGCCATCGGATGATGAAAGTGTTATTTTGTCGTCTAGCGATCGGCAGATGTAGAGTGTTTAAGCCATCGGATGATGAAAGTGTTATTTTGTCGTCTAGCGATCGGCAGATGTAGCGTAATAAGCCATCGGATGATGAAAGTGTTATTTTGTCGTCTAGCGATCGGCAGATGTAGCGTAATAAGCCATCGGATGATGAAAGTGTTATTTTGTCGTCTAGCGATCGGCAGATGTAGCGTAATAAGCCATCGGATGATGAAAGTGTTATTTTGTCGTCTAGCGATCGGCAGATGTAGCGTAATAAGCCATCGGATGATGAAAGTGTTATTTTGTCGTCTAGCGATCGGCAGATGTAGAGTGTTTAAGCCATCGGATGATGAAAGTGTTATTTTGTCGTCTAGCGATCGGCAGATGTAGAGTGTTTAAGCCATCGGATGATGAAAGTGTTATTTTGTCGTCTAGCGATCGGCAGATGTAGCGTAATAAGCCATCGGATGATGAAAGTGTTATTTTGTCGTCTAGCGATCGGCAGATGTAGAGTGTTTAAGCCATCGGATGATGAAAGTGTTATTTTGTCGTCTAGCGATCGGCAGATGTAGAGTGTTTAAGCCATCGGATGATGAAAGTGTTATTTTGTCGTCTAGCGATCGGCAGATGTAGCGTAATAAGCCATCGGATGATGAAAGTGTTATTTTGTCGTCTAGCGATCGGCAGATGTAGCGTAATAAGCCATCGGATGATGAAAGTGTTATTTTGTCGTCTAGCGATCGGCAGATGTAGAGTGTTTAAGCCATCGGATGATGAAAGTGTTATTTTGTCGTCTAGCGATCGGCAGATGTAGAGTGTTTAAGCCATCGGATGATGAAAGTGTTATTTTGTCGTCTAGCGATCTAGCGATCGGCAGAGGTAGAGTGTTTAAGCCATCGGATGATGAAAGTGTTATTTTGTCGTCTAGCGATCGGCAGATGTAGAGTGTTTAAGCCATCGGATGATGAAAGTGTTATTTTGTCGTCTAATGATCGGCAGATGTAGCGTAATAAGCCATCGGATGATGAAAGTACTATTTTGTCGTCTAGCGATCGGCAGATGTAGAGTGTGTAAGCCATCGGATGAAGAAAGTATTATTTTGTTGTCTAGTGATCGGCAGATGTAGTGTATTAAGTCACCGGATGATGAGAATGTTATTTGTCGTTTAGTGTCCGGGTCATGTTTTAATTATTCACGTGAGGTGCACATGACCACCGGATGATGTACCCTTATTTCATCGGATGATGTAGAGAGTTTCTCCACCGGATGGTATAAACACGGTCTTGTCGTCTAGTGATCGGTAGATGTGGTTCATTATTCTATCGGTAGATGCAGTCTATAGCTTAAAGTTTTCCCTCCACTAGCCGATACACATTGTACTTCCCGCCGGCATATATGTAATGTTTTCCTTTGCCGATTGAGGCTTAGCGAACCACATATGACATCTCTAGTTAAATTATGTTTTAAGAAAAAAAAAAGAAATACACTACCGATAATGAATCATGTGTGAGTAACAAGGACTAGATGATTAAGAAAGATACAGATTATGTGACGATCCTTCCGTGGTCGCTACAATTATGGTATCAAAGCAAAACCGGGTTCTAAAACCGATTCTGCAGACTGCCTGCCAGCACTGACTTTCACATGAGCACACTTCAGCAACTGTAAGTATTTATGATTTCAGTATATGTCATTAAGTTAAGATATATCTGTAATGATTTGTCTAGGAATCCCAAAATAGTTAGAGGTCAGCAGAGAGAGACCAATGAGGATAGCAATGCTATTGCTCAGTTGACAGAGTTGGTCATGCGCCAATCTCACCAGATAGAACGACGGATGACTGCTAGGGAGGAACAAGGCAACTCCAGTACTAATGCAACTCATGATCATGGGGGTGAGCGTTTCCACCGGCTTCGACCCCCGGTGTTTAATGGACATGTTTCAGATCCTATCTATGCTGAGGAGTAGATTCGAAAAATAGAAGACATGTTTAAGTATGCAAAGGTTGATGAGGGAGATAAGGTCACCTATGCTGTCTTTCATTTGGAGTTAAGTGCAAGGCATTGGTGAGACTCGATCCAGAACACCGCTAATGCCGAAGCTATGACCTGGGAGATGTTCAAGACTGCTTTCTTTGACAAGTACTTCAATAGGACTGTTCGGGCCAACAAGAAGAAGGAGTTCATGAATCTGCGACAAACTGGCTCTGTGACGGATTACATATGCAAATTTGATGCCTTATCACGGTTTGCTCCCCGTATGATTGAGGATGATGAGGACAAGATTTACCAATTTGTTCAAGGACTGAAGCCAAGTCTGTACATGAAAGTGAAGACTGCTGGGATACACAATGTACCTTATGGTGAAGTGACGGCTAAGGCCTTGGAGCTGGAAGAGGCAGAAATGACAGCATATGCACAGCGTGAGCAGCCAAGGAAACTCACGAAGGACACTCAGCCGCCACCACGTCAGAACAAAGGTTGGCAGCTGCAACAGAACAGGGGACCACAGCAACAACAACAAGGAATAAAGAGACCCCTCAACCAGAATGATGACCAAGGAAAAGGGAAAAGGCCTCTGGCACCCCTATGCCCCACCTGTCAGAAGAACCACCCCGGTGAATGCAAGTTGCGTTCTGGCCGCTGTTTCAGATGTGACAAGGTTGGACATATAGTCAGAGATTGCCTCATGCCGCCAGATCCGAACCGTGCAAGGGTAGCACCTAGAGTCTATGCAATGATGGAGGATGAGGAAGCCGTGCAGCATACAGTCATAACAGGTACCATTATGATATGTGGTTTTGCTGCTTACACACTTATAAATACGGGAGCCACACACTTGTTTATATCAACTTTATTTGTATGCCAACACATCTTAGAACTTTTACCAGCCGAAAGGCCATATGATGTTATGTTACCATCAGGGAAGTCCCTACATTCTGAACAGATTGTTAAATGTGATGTTGTGTCCTTAGGAAGTAAGAAACTATATGTAGAACTGATTGTAATTGACATAAAAGGATACGAGGTGATATTAGGAATGGATTGGTTATTTAGGCATTATGCCACAATAAGTTGTAGATTTGGGATGGTTGATTTTTGACCCCCAAATGGTGATCATTATTCCTTCCAAGCTATTCCTAAGATAAGCAAAATACCGATTATATCCTCACTAGAAATTTACCAGTTACTGAAAAATGGTTGTGAGAGTTACTTAGCTAGCATAATGGATGTTCGGGTGAAGAATAAGATAGAGTTACAAGATATCCCCATAGTCAGAGAGTTCCCTGGAGCGTTGTTAGATGACTTGCCAGGATTACCACCTGATAGAGAAATAGAGTTTGTAATTGATACATATCCCGAGGCATTACCGGTATCTAAGAACCCTTAACGTATGGCACCTGTTGAGCTAAAGGAGTTAAAAGCCCAACTACAGGAATTAGTAGACAAAGGATTTATACGCCCTAGCAGTTCCCCTGGGGTGCACCTGTCTTATTTGTCAAGAAGAAAGATGGTTCCCTTAGAATGTGCATAGACTACAGAGAACTAAATAAGTTGACAATGAAGAATAAGTACCCCTTACCCCGAATTGATGATTTGTTTGACCAACTGCAAGGAGCAAAGGTGTTTTCAAAAATAGATTTATGTTTGGGTTATTACCAACTGAAAGTTAAGAAAGGAGATATACCAAAGACAGCCTTCAGAACCTGTTATGGACACTATGAATTCTTGGTCATGTCGTTTGGGCTGACCAATGCACCTGCAGCCTTTATGGATTTGATGAATCGGGTGTTTCGTGATTACTTGGACAAGTTCGTGATCGTTTTTATAGATGATATCCTGATATACTCACGGACAAAAGCTGACCATGCAGAACATTTAAGAATAGTTTTGACAACATTGAAGGAGCACCAGCTTTATGCCAAGTTGTCCAAGTGTGAATTTTGGTTGGACAAGGTTAATTTTCTTGGTCATGTAGTTTCTGCTAATGGCATATCAGTAGACCCGACCAAAATTCAGGCAGTAAAAGATTGGCCACAACCAAAGAACGCCAGCGAAGTCCGTAGTTTCCCTGGATTGGCAGGCTATTACAGAAAGTTCATCAAAGGATTTTCTATGATAGCTAAGCCCCTGACAAATTTGACAAAGAATGACAATAAATATTCTTGGACCGAAGCTTGTGAGGATAGCTTCCAGACGTTGAAGGTGAAGTTAACAACAGCCCCAGTATTGACCCTTCCAACCGAAGAAGGAAAGTTTAGCGTATTTTGTGATGCATCAAAAGTTGGTTTGGGCTGTGTTTTGATGCAAGAAGGCAAAGTTGTAGCGTATGCCTCTAGACAGTTAAAGATTTATGAACAGAACTATCCCACCCATGATTTAGAATTAACCGCTGTTGTTTTTGCCTTGATGATATGGAGACACTACTTGTATGGACAGTAGTGTGAGGTGTTTTCTGACCATAAAAGTCTGAAGTACCTATTTCACAAAAGGAATTGAACATGAGGCAAAGGCGTTGCTTGGAATTTGTCAAGGATTACGACTTTGAGATCAAGTATCACCTAGGTAAGGCTAACTTTGTAGCTGACGCATTGAGCAGGATGTCAACGACTATGCAATCCGTCGTGTCAACCATGTCTATACCTTTGAGAACAGAAGTTCAGAGATTTGAATTGGAGATAGTTCCAGAGTTGTCAGCTTTGCTTGCAAATTTGACCATTCAATTAACGGTTTTAGAAAAGATAAAAGAAGCACAACAGAAGGACTCTGAGGAGAATAACAGCATGATGAACAAGGTGAAGGACACCACCTCCGAGTTCAGTCTTTCCAAGGATGGGATTCTGAGGTTTAGAAATAGATGGTATGTCCCTAATGATGAAGGATTAGGTAAGCTAATCTTGGCTGAGGCGCACTCGTCTCCCTTTTCTGTGCATCCTGGAAGCACCAAGATGTATCGAGACCTAAAGTCACTCTACTGGTGGCCAAACTTCAAGAGAGATGTTGCTAAGTATGTAGAGTCGTGTTTGGTTTGCCAACAAGTTAAAGCTGAGCACCAACGTCCAGGAGGTACCCTTCAGCCCCTACCTATTCCCGAGTGGAAGTGGGAGCACATAGCTATGGATTTCGTTGTAGGATTACCTAAGACAACTAAGGGACATGATAGTATTTGGGTTGTGATTGATAGACTGACGAAATCGGCCCATTTCTTACCAGTAAGGACAACCTACTCGATGGACCAGCTTGCTGATCTTTATGTAAAAGAAGTTATTAGGTTGCATGGAATTCCTACATCTATCGATCGTAGATTCACCTCAAGGTTTTGGAAAAGCTTATAGGGCACATTAGGTACAAAGTTGTCTTTCAGCACTGCTTTCCACCCGCAGACAGATGGTCAATCAGAAAGGACTATCCAAATACTTGAGGATATGTTGAGGGCTTGTGTGCTAGAGTTCCAGACATCTTGGAGCAGATACCTACCCTTGGTTGAGTTTTCTTACAACAATAGTTACCAGTCCATCATAGGTATGGCACCTTATGAAGCGTTGTATGGTAGGAAATGTAGATCACCTCTGTATTTGGATGAAGTTGGTGAAGCAAAACTCATAGGTCCCGAGATGTTGCAGCAGATGTCGGACAAGATTGCCACTATTAAGAGGAGGATGATTACTGCACAAAGCCGACAGAAAAGTTATGCAGACAAAAGGAGGAGAGATCTTGAATTTGCTGTTGGTGATGAAGTTTTCCTGAAGGTTTCACCATTTAAAGGAGTACTAAGATTTGGCAGGAGGGGAAAGCTTAATCCACGATTTATTGGACCATTCCCTGTTTTGGCTAGAATCGGTAGTACAGCTTACAGACTGCAGTTGCCTCCATCATTGGATAAAGTTCATAATGTTTTCCATGTGTCAATGTTAAGGAAATGTATACGGGACCCTACACAAGTTGTTAAACCAGTGGATTTTGAGATTGAGCCGACGCTAACATATGAAGAGAAGCCAGTACAGATACTGGAATCCGCAGTTAAGACTCTGAGGAACAAAGAGATTCCGTTGGTCAAAGTTTTATGGAAGAATCATGGCATTGAAGAAGCCACATGGGAGCGATGACAGGACATGTTAGACAGGTATCCAGAGTTGTTTGTTTGATCAATTTTCGGGGACGAAAATTTTGTTTAAGGAGGGGTGGATGTAACACCCGAGATAACGGCCAGGTGATTTTTCCTAATTGTTTTAACGGTCATAAATATTTAATCTTCGCAGTTTAGGATTTTATGCCAAGCTTAATTAATTACATGTGGATCTAAACTAGGTTAAGTGGCAAAGTTGTAATATTGGAAGATTGAGGCCAGTATTTAAAGAAAAAGGAAAGGAAACCTCATTTAAACCACGGTAGCGGACACCTTCCTTTCCGGTGATCGCTTCTCTCGCAAGTTCTTACTCTCCTCGACGGCCGGTTTACTCCGCCACCACTCGACTACTCTGCGCCTGAGGTATGCATTAGACAATGTGGCTATCTGTTAGTTTATTAGCTCTGTTTTCAGCTCTGTATTGAAGTTTTGGATTCTTCAATGGTCGAGTATTGATAAGGACATTTTGAAACCCGAGATTGGTAATGTCATTCTGAATCGATTCTGGACATTTAAAACAACCAACCCTGAGTTATCATTTATCGATTTCGTCTGTGTTGATTTTGGGATTTTAGACTACATTGAATATTAGACTAAGAACTCGAGAAATGACTCTTAGCTATTAGATCTTATGATGACTTGTGAGTAGAACTTTTAGGATTTTGTTTTATCTACTGCAATGTAAATGTTTTAGGTGAAGAAGCTTGAAGAGAAAGAAGCTCAAAGTGCTAAGGAGACCAGGTAAGTGAATGTATTAAGGTTTCCGGCTAATAGAGCCCTACATCGTGGGAATACTAGGTTGAGATGTCTCACGTTTACCTTATGATAATGAGTTTTTCTGCACTTGAAGGATTTATGTATGTTGCGAGTTATACTGTTTGATGACCTGTTAGCGAATGTGAAGTTGTCTGTTCTGGTATGATCCTTGTCATAGTTTGATGAGTTAAAAGCTCTCATGTTCATGCATCAAGAATGTTTCTCAAGCATAAGAAAATGTTTTAACGCATGTCACAGTCCAAAGAAGGACATATGAATACGACCCGCAGTAGGGAACAAGATCAAACTCACTTTCGAACCCCCTTTACCGGCACAAATCCTCTCTTGATCCACACAACCTAAACAAAAAATATGATCAAAGACTGTGAATGATGAATATGAACAATGATTATGAAGGATGATTATGATCAATGACTATGAATGATGAATATGATCCATGACTATGAATGATGATTACGAGCAAAGACACGAACAAGAAAAGACTTATGAGCATGTGATTTTCCCAAATTATGCATTCATGCATCCATGTTAGTGTTGCATTCCTTACTAAAGCATTAGGCTTATAGTTTAAACCTTATGATGTAGGTGACGAGTTTTCAGGTGAGGAACTCAAGGTTAATGAGGATGTCTAAGCTTGGTTGCTGGAAGATGCTCAGTGTGACAGTGAAGGCTGGATAGGCGATTAAGCTCCCTGGTTATGCTCATAGTAAGTTAGAAAAGTTTACGATGGACAGATGACTAAATAGAATAGAATTCCTTACAACAATGAGATTTTGATTGAAGAGCTTGTCTTTAGAGTCTGAATACAATTTTAAGGATTAATGAATGGTTTAATTTGTTTGAGTCTTCCGCTATGCGCATTATTAGGTAAGTTTATGGTTGCTACTCTTTGAGGTTTATAATTACTAAGTTAATAATCGGGTGAATTGTGTTATGTTCTATCGGACGAAGATACTTGATGATTATAGTGTTTTACTGTCTTATGATAGAAGCTGGATGAGACAATCATCCGGCTGACGTCATCGGCAGATTTCGTCTAGCGATCGGCAGATGTAGCGTAATAAGCCATCGGATGATGAAAGTGTTATTTTGTCGTCTAGTGATCTGCAGATGTAGCGTAATAAGCCATCGGATGATGAAAGTGTTATTTTGTCGTCTAGCGATCGGCAGAGGTAGAGTGTTTAAGCCATCGGATGATGAAAGTGTTATTTTGTCGTCTAGCGATCGGCAGAGGTAGAGTGTTTAAGCCATCGGATGATGAAAGTGTTATTTTGTCGTCTAGCGATCGGCAGAGGTAGAGTGTTTAAGCCATCGGATGATGAAAGTGTTATTTTGTCGTCTAGCGATCGGCAGAGTTAGAGTGTTTAAGCCATCGGATGATGAAAGTGTTATTTTGTCGTCTAGCGATCGGCAGAGGTAGAGTGTTTAAGCCATCGGATGATGAAAGTGTTATTTTGTCGTCTAGCGATCGGCAGATGTAGAGTGTTTAAGCCATCGGATGATGAAAGTGTTATTTTGTCGTCTAGCGATCGGAGTGTTTAAGCCATCGATGATGAAAGGGTTATGTTGTCGTCTAGCGATCGGCAGAGGTAGAGTGTTTAAGCCATCGGATGATGAAAGTGTTATTTTGTCGTCTAGCGATCGGCAGATGTAGAGTGTTTAAGCCATCGGATGATGAAAGTGTTATTTTTTCGTCTAGTGATCTGCAGATGTAGCGTAATAAGGTAAGCCATCGGATGAAGAAAGTATTTTTTTGTCATCTAGTGATCGGCAAATGTAGTGTAATAAGTCACCGGATGATGAGAATGTTATTTGTCGTTTAGTGTCCGGGTCATGTTTTAATTATTCACGTGAGATGCACATGACCACTGGATGATGTACCTTTATTTCATCGGATGATGTAGAGAGTTTCTCCACCGGATGGTATAAACACTGTCTTGTCGTCTAGTGACCGGTAGATGTGGTTCATTATTCTATCGGTAGATGCAGTCTATAGCTTAAAGTTTTCCCTCTACTAGCCGATACACATTGTACTGCCCGCCGGCGTATATGTAATGTTTTCCTTTGCCGATTGAGGCTTAGCGAACCGCATATGACATCTCTAGTTAAATTATGTTTTAAGAAAAAAAAAAGAAATACACAATCGATAATGAATCATGTGTGAGTAACAAGGACTAGATGATTAAGAAAGATACGGATTATGTGACGATCCTTCCGGGGTCGCTACAAAAATTGTTTTGGTTACAAGTTATTGCACTTTCAGGTGCCAATCAAACCTTTCATTTATTGCAGGGCGTCACCCTTCTCCTTGATTGAGCTTGCAGTTGTCAATTGAATATTTTCTGACTCTTCAAGGACATCACTCTTTACAAGTTTTTCAATATACAAAGAAGAGATTGAACAATGGAATACAATATCACTCTCTCTCATGGTTGATAATTTCAAGTTGATGTTTAGGAGAAGTGTGATTAGGGTGAAAACTTTTTGTTCTCAAGTGGAAAAATCTACAGCACTTCGATATGGTTCTCAAACTCCCCTTCTTGCACATGGTTACATTCCTCTATTTATAGACGTCTTCAGAAAAGCAGTGCACCAGTCGAAATTTCATTCTGGTCGATTGACGCTTGTAGACCGTCGTGTGTAAATTTGAATGTCGTTCAACAACTTGGTTGACACTGTTGTAGACTGCACGGTTGACTCCTTTAGCTTTCTGTGAATTGAGCGGTCGACATCTTGAGTCTTCGGTCGACACTTTGAACAACACTCTTTTGCATCTAAGTCCTATATGTTTTATTGTTAACTGAGAAGACTTAATCAAACATATTAATACAACCAAATACCCCTTATTAAGGGTATTCTTAATGAGAAAAGATAATATTATTGAAATCAATATCATACACATATTTATCATATCCATATTAACACATATCCATGTCTAACACATATTCAAGTGCTCGTAATCATAATCATAATCATCATAATAACTAAGAATAATCTATAGCTCATGATCACTTTCGTTATCAAAATAATTATGCTTAAATCTCATTAAGGCAACACTTTACTTGTTTTCTTCTCAACCATTGATATTATAATAACCCTATGAAAATTAGAGTTATTATCATCGTTCTAAGCAAAATTTAATATGTATTCTCGAGTTTTTGGTAGTTTGAATCTATTTTAAGTTATGATAGATAAACAATCAAACAGGTGAAATAAATATAAAAATGATGAATTTTGAAATCCCAGTTTCGACCAAAGAAACCCAAGTCGTGGGGCATAAAAAAAAAAGAGCAAAAAATCATCGTCACAACAACTTTTAAAACGCAGCCCTAAACAATTGAGCTGCGCCGTAGCCCAAAAACAAGGTTTATGCCGCGACCCAACATTGTTGCATCCTGCGCTGCAACCCAAGAGCAGATCAGCTTTCAAAACTTAAAAAATTTTGTCCGTTTTGAAAGACTTTTTAGATGATACTAAAAATTCTATTAATAATTTTAATATACGACATCACTAGACGAAAAAAGGGACCCTCGACAACCTAGAGACATACTTTTGGATAGCGGTCAGAGAATTTTTGACACTAAATGAGGAGACCGACACACTTGTTAGGCCATTACGGTGACTTCTGACGACATATTTTCTCTTTCTTTATTCTCTCTGACTTCATTATGTTCAACAATATTTCTTTAGTTTTTATTTCGACCATGTTAACTAACTCTCTCTCTCTCTCTGTAGGAGAACTGAATCGTTCATTTAATTATTATTTTAATTGATTGAATACTCTGTTAGTTGAATTTGTCATTTATTTGTGATATAATGTTTTCAATTTGCTGACCACTAATTGATTGATTTTATATTTAGCATTTGACACTTGAGAGAGGTAATTATGAATATGATTTGAATATTACAACATAAAAGTTTAACAACTCGAGAGAGTGTAAGGATTTTGCAAAAATCAATTAAAAACCCATCGAACAGTATTTGAATGACTAAAATAATGATTCTTACAGAGATATTGAAATTGTCATTTTAGTAATTAAAAGTTGGCAACTTGTAAAAGCCCTAATTCTTTACCCTTAATTTCCCGTATAAATTTTTATTTTTAAACCTCTAATTCAAAGTAAAGAAAAACATTTGAAAACCATTTGAAAACCTTTTAATAAAAATATTTAAAGTAAAGAAAACTAAAGAAAACATTTAAATAAAACTATTAAAACAATAAAAAACCATCGGCCAACAACTCGAGGGGCAAAAAGGGCAAAAGCCCGAAAATTTCATGGCCGATCAACATCTACTGAACAACATCCACCGATCGCATCCACCAAAAGCATCCACCGATCGCATCCACAAAACATATCCACCGCTCAGACCACGTGTTACCCGCGTGACTTCATTAACTCGGTAGACGACATCTACCGCTCACATTCACAAAACATATGTAACGCCCCAAACCCACCCCGAGCTCGGAGCGATACGTTGCGAACCAATCCCGTGTTTAAACCACGTTTAAAATGATTTTTCGTAAATTTTTCGACTCGGTTTTCGGGTTTTTCGAACCCTCGATTTTTTTATTGGAAAACGTGCCAAAATACGTTTAAAATATGTTGGAAAAAGTCGGGTTAAAACAAAGTGGAAATCGTAATAAATTTTTTTTTTTCTAAAATCTGCTGCTGGGCGCGCGCTGGGCGCGCGCTGGGCGTGCGCTGTGCGCGCGCTGGGCACACCCCGGGTGTGCCCAATCGCGTTCAGTCGTGATTTGGGCCCGATCGATCGGGCCCTCTCGGGCTATTTTCACCAAAAATCATCCCGGCCGCGATCGGTCGTGACCCATGCCCGATCGATCGGGCCGGCTCTCCAACCAAAACGCCCCAAAACACCCCGTTTTGACTTTCATTGACCTTCCCGACCTTTCTACACTTTTCTATGAGCCCGACACCTCCAAAAATCCCGAAATTTTTACCATACACTCCCGACACATAAATCTTCCAATCCCATAAAGTTTGTACAAAACCGAATTCAAACGATTAATAAAAAAAATAGCGAATATAACCCGACGTTAAATAGCTTAAAACCAAAACGGGCGGCGTAACGCCTAAATTTCTTCAAACCGAAACCTGAAACCAAAACATTTTTTGTAAATATTCATACTAAACACCCAATACTTTCGAAGTCGTTTTAATCAAAAAGCCTTACAAAACTCTTACCACACCATTTACAACATTCCCACAAAACACCCGAGGACGATAGTAATCGAGACGCCCCAACAATAGCCTGCACCGGCGGACTCCGTACTCCTCCAACTGCAGCCTAAACCTCAGCTGTCTCATCAACCTCACTTGAACAGAATTCGTCACCTACACCACAGAACACAAAACCTTAAGCCTAATGCTTAGCAAGTAGGGAATAACGAATGAGACTACACCACAATGCAAGCAACCTAATATATGCAGTTTCTACCACTCAGTTGTGTTTATTTGCTATTCATTGCTTTTCATTACATTTTTCATTTCATAAGCCGTGTGATTTGAGTAGGCACACATCCCATAACCGTCTAGGACGGCCAAACTCAGAATCACCAGAGCAAGACCAGATAGCTCACATCCCATAACCGTCTAGGATGGCCATGCATAATCTCCCTCGTCGATCGTAGAATCCTATAACCGTCTAGGAATTCATACTCACGACCTTTACGTAGTTTAGCCAACCATCCTTCATAGAGTTCCCTTCGGGGTGCCACTGCAAGCACCGTATCCCGACAAGGCACACTATTCCAGATCTCGTATTTTAGCCGGTTTCTCATAGAGTTCCCTTCGGGGTGCCACTGCAAGCACCGTATCCCGACAAGGCACACTATTTGAGATTCATTACAATTCATTTTATCTGATTACGTTCACACTCACAACCAGCCATGCAAAACAACTCGTATTTTCGTTACGGAAAACTATGATGCACGTCAACCATTATGCAACCAAACTCAACAAAACACAACGCGAAATAAATAGCCTTACCGTTCTATGGTGTAGGCCCGAAGGCGAAGGAATAGCTACCACTACTTACCTGGACGCTCGGTTTTCCACTTGTTCACTTAACTCGGCCAATTCACACGCACGATAACCTAAAACAACGTAAACTTAGTTTGATAAGCTATCAATAAATTCTAAAAGATTTTCTAACTAAAACTTAACAAACCTAAAGCACACCTCACACTTCAAATACTAAACCCGATTTTTAGACAAATTACCGACGTCCAACATTAAACGGCCATAACTTTCTCGTTTTTCAACGGATTTTGACGTGCCACCCCAACTCGGAAACCTTTACACGTCTACTATCCATTGAATCACTCAACTTAACCAAACAAATACTTTGGCCAGCCCGAAAATCCCAAAGACAGAATCGGCCCTAAAGTGTTCTTAAACCGTTTTTGTGTAACACTCTTTCAATCTTCCATCTAACCCCTCTAACAACCTAAATCACTCCATTCAACAACTAAACTACCAAAATAGGAAAGAAATCTAACATCTAAACTCAATTTTTTTCGGAATCCCTAACCTAGGGTTTCCTAAAATTCACCAAACTCAACCAAAATACATAAAAACACTTCTAAACTCCATCTAAATGTACACAAACCAAAACCCAAGAGAAATTACCTTGAAAAGTCTTCAATAGATGAAGAAAGGAGGAAGGGGATCGATGGCTATGGAGGAGAAGGAGAGAAGCTCGATGAAGATGAAGAAAAAAAATGGAAACTCACCTTTTTAACCTAAGAATTTTGTCCACTTTTGCATTTCATCCACTAATCTTTTCAAAATTGTAAAACCACCCTCAAACTTTATCTCCCAATTTCTCCAACGTGAATGCCGTGTTATTGCACCAATTTTCTTCCATTTCTTTCAATTACATGTTACATTTCTATTGGTTGAAACACAAAAACACCTTTTGACTTTTCCATTTAGTGGTTTGAATAATCAAACCTCCTTTTCTTCTTTTTCTTTTTGAATACCTTAATTCCAAATCCATTCTCAACACCTTTCATTAAACTTTTCTACCCGTCTACCCTAAGACATCTGTGCGTTACAGGAAATTCTCGGGTGTTACAATCCACCCTCCTTACAAAAATTTTGTCCTCAAAATTTGCGTACCTGAAGAGTTCATGATAGCGCTCTATCATGTCTTGTTGTCGCTCCAACGTCGCCTCCTCAACGTTGTGGTTGCGCCACAACACCTTTACCAATGGAATGTCCTTATTGCGTAATTTCTTCGCTGCATAATCCAATATTTCCACTGGTTTCTCCTCATAAGACAATGTAGGTTGCACTTCGACCTCCTGCTGTACCACCACGTGCGATGGATCCCTCAGACACTTCCGAAGCATCGACACATGGAATACATTATGCACTCCCTCCATCAAAGCAGGCAACTCCAACTGATACGTTGTCTTTCCCACACGTTTCACAATAGGGAATGGACCAACAAATCTCGGGTTCAGCTTACCTCATTTCCCGAATCGCATGACACCCTTAAATGGCGAGATCTTCAAGAAGACCTCATCGCCTACCTCAAATTCCAGCTCTCGTCTCCTACCGTCTGCATAGCTCTTTTGTCTGCTCTGAGCTGTCAGAATACGTTGCCGAATGAACTGGATTTTATCTGTAGTTTGCTGCACGATTTCTGGACCAATCAAACTAGATTCTCCGACCTCATCCCAATAAAGAGGCGATCTGCACTTCCTTCCGTATAGAGCCTCGTACGGAGCCATACCAATAGTATCTTGATAACTATTGTTATATGAAAACTCCACCAAAGGTATATATCTACTCCAGGAACCCTGAAACTCAAGCACACAGGCTCGGAGCATATCCTCAAGAGTCTGAATAGTACGCTCAGATTGTCCGTCCGTCTGAGGATGAAAAGCAGTGCTGAAATTTAACCGAGTTCCCATTGCCTTATGTAGACTTTTCCAAAATTTTGAAGTGAACCTCGGGTCCCTATCTGACACAATCGAAGTCGGCACACCATGTAATCTCACAATCTCCTGAATATAAAGTTCAGTAAACTGATCCATACTATACGTCATCTTCACCGGTAGAAAATGGGTTGACTTTGTTAAACGATCAACGATCACCCATATGCCATCAAATCCTTTCGTCGTTCTAGGCAATCCAACAACAAAGTCCATTGAAATCTTATCCCACTTCCCTTCAGGAACTGGCAATGGCTGTAACTTCCCAGCAGGTCTCTGATGCTCTGCCTTCACCTGCTGACAAATCAAACATGTCTCTACAAATTCAGCCACTGACTTTTTCATACCAGACCACCAATAGTGCTGCTTGAGGTCTTTGTACATCTTGGTATTCCCCGGGTGAACAGAAAACCTCGACGAATGAGCTTCAACCAAAATTTTCTTCCGAAGTTGCTCGTTATTCGGAACATACCACCAATTACGAAATTTCAAAATACCATCATCCGAGTAGCTAAACTTTGTTCTATCATCAGACACCATACTCAGCTTAAATTTATTACACTCTAAATCTCCTTGCTGAGCTTCTCTAATTTTTTCCAAAATAGTAGGCTTCAAAGATAAAGCTGAGAAAACCGCTGTCACATTTGCAACCAGCTCCAAATCAAACCTCTGAATCTCCAATCGCAAAGGTTCAGACATACCAGCCTCCAAAGCTGAAACCGAAGTCGACACGCAGCTTAAGGCATCTGCAACTACATTGGCCTTACCAGGGTGGTATTTAATTTCCAAATCATAATCTTTCACGAACTCTAACCACCGCCGCTGCCTCATATTCAGCTCCTTTTGCGTGAAGATATACTTCAGACTTTTGTGATCTGAATATACCTCACATGGCTGACCATATAGATAATGCCTCCAAATTTTCAAAGCAAACACCACAGCAGCTAACTCCAAATCATGGTTCGGATAATTCTTCTCATAAGATTTTAGCTGCCTGGAAGCATATGCTATCACTTTATCGTTCTGCATAAGCACGCAACCCAAACCAATACGAGAGGCATCGCGATAGATACAGAACTTCTCCTCGGCTACAGGCAACGTCAAAACCGGAGCCGTTGTTAATCTCTGCTTCAACGTCTGAAAGCTGAGCTCACACTCTTCAGACCATTCGTACTTCACGTCTTTTCGTGTCAATCGAGTCATCGGTGCTGCAATTTTAGAAAACCCCTCAATAAATCTTCGGTAATAACCAGCCAATCCCAAAAAACTCCGAATCTCACTGACGTTCGTCGGTTGAGGCCATTCGTTAATCGATTGTATATTAGCCGGATCCACTGATATCTCACCACTGGAAATTACATGACCAAGAAAATGTACCTTCGTCAACCAAAAGTCGCATTTCGAAAACTTTGCATATAACTGATGCCGTCTCAAAGTTCCCAGTACTATCTTCAGGTGCTCCCTATGCTCCTCTTCATCACTGGAATAAACCAAAATGTCATCGATAAACACAATTACAAACCTATCGAGATACTCTCTGAACACTCGATTCATCAGGTCCATAAAGGCGGCTGGAGCATTCGTCAAACCAAACGACATAACCAGGAACTCATAGTGTCCATACCGAGTCCTAAAAGCCATTTTCGGGATATCCTGCGATCTCACTTTCAACTGGTAGTATCCTGATCTCAAATCAATTTTAGAAAATATCCGGGCCCCTTGCAGCTGATCAAACAAATCATCTATCCTTGGCAATGGATATTTGTTCTTCACCGTTAGCTTATTCAACTCCCGGTAATCGATGCACATTCGAAGTGACTCGTCCTTCTTCTTAACAAATAGCATGGGCGCTCCCCACGGCGAAAAACTAAGGCGTATAAAGCCCTTATCGACCAATTCCTCCAATTGTTTCTTCAGTTCCTTTAACTCAGGAGGAGCTAACCTATAAGGATTTTTCGACACCGGCTCTGCTCCAGGATAGGTGTCAATTACGAACTCGATTTCCCAGTCCGGAGGTAGACCAGGCAAATCATCTAAAAACACTTCAGGAAAATCACGAACAATATCTATCTCCTGAAGCTTAACTTCTACCAAAGACTGCGAATCTACAATAGTGGCAAGAAAACACGTAAACTCACCAATAACAGATTTACGAGCATCCATGGGTGCCATAACTGAAAGTCTCTTTGTGTTCTTCAAAGCTTGAAAAGAAAACTTTTCACCACTCAGAGGTTGGAAATTTACAGTCCCTGCTCTGCAATCGATTGTTGCATGGTGCCGATACAGCCAGTCCATACCGAGTATTACATCATACCCAGTGATCCCCATAACGATTAACTCAGCAGGTAAAGTCTTCTTTCTTACCGTCACCAAACTGTTAGGCACTACTTGTGCAGAATGCATATACTCGCCGGATGGTAATTGCACAATATACGTACTTTTAGTCGACTCTACCTCTAACTGTACTTTCGCCACAAATGCTACCGGTACGAAAGAATGGGACGCCCCTGAATCTATCAAGGTAAATGCAGACACTGAATTAACAAGTACCGTACCTGAAATAACAGCTGCCCGATCTTCACCCTCGGGCTCTATCATAGCAAAAATTCTGGGCATAGCTTTGACTGGATCTTTCTTCGGTGCAGGACAGTCGGTAGCTCTATGACCGGGCTGATTGCAGTTAAAACATCGAGGAACTCTCGGTTTGGGACAATCACGAGAGAGATGACCAGCTTCCAAACAGTTATAACACTTTCCTTCAAACTGCCCACACTCTCCGGGATGAGACTTCAGGCACTTTGGACATTGCGGAAATTTGCCGTTCTGCTGTTGCTATGGCTTCTTTCCACTTCTCTGATCCCTTATGTTTCCTCCAGGTCTTTTCGTTCCCTGCTGCTGTGAAGATGAGCCTCCTTGACTAAATTGAGTGGTAATGTCCTTAAACATTCTCTTCGGAGCCTCAGCAGGTTTAAAAATCTTCGCAGCACTTGCCTCTACTTCTAAAGCCTTAGCCGTCACACGGGTATACGGTATACCATCAATCCCAAATGTTTTCACTAGCATTTCAATTTCGGGCTTTAAACCCTGCACAAACTGGAATATTTTATCTTCCTCACTACTGACCAGACGGCTGGCAAACTTGGACAAAGCTTCGAACTGTTGAATATAGTCTCCAACGGATCCGGTCTTCTTCAAAGCCATGAACTCTAAGCGCTTTCCCGATTGGACTTTTCGGTTGTAATACTTCTCGTAAAATAGCTCCTTAAAGTCCTCCCAATTCATACTCTGAACATCTGTTGCAGCTTTTACTGACCCCCACAACCTTTTGGCACTGTTAGATAGGTGGAACGTTGCACATTTTACCTTATTCTCATCCTTCACATCCGCAACAGTAAACATTTCTTCCACTGTACAAATCCAATTTTCAGCCGCTATAGGATCCGTCAAACTTCCTTCAAATGCTGGGGGCTTTAACCTTCGAAATCTCTCTCCACTAGAGCCAGCTCCAGAGCTAGACCCCGCTCCAAGGTTTCCCGGTAATCCTTGATTCATTAAAATTCCAAGTAATTGAGATTGCATGCTTAAAAGATCTCTAAGTTGTTTATTCGGATCCTCAGGTGGTTCGGGTTCATTCCGGGGTCGTCCGGGTCGTCTTGGCTGTCTCTGATTTCTAGGCGGCATTTTTTTTTTCTATTCCTGAAAAGGTCAGAAACTCTAATCTTAGAAAAGAAACTAACTAAAGTTACAGAAATACTTACAGTCGGTGAAGCACGTTGCACGGCGGCCGGTATTGTCGGGTAATCCTTCGAACGACTCGCCTACTATCGCTCTGATACCAACTTTGTAACGCCCCAAACCCACCCCGAGCTCGGAGCGATACGTTGCAAACCAATCCCGTTTTTAAACCACGTTTAAAATGATTTTTCGTAAATTTTTCGACTCGATTTTCGGGGTTTTTCGAACCCTCGATTTTTTTTGTTAGAAAACGTGCCAAAATACGTTTAAAATATGTTGGAAAAAGTCGGGTTCAAACAAAGTGGAAATCGTAATAAAAAATTTTTTTTTTCTAAAATATGCTGCTGGGCGCGCGCGATGCGCGCTAGCGCTGCTGGGCGCGCGCGCTGGGTGTGCCCAATCGCGTTCGGTCGCGATTTGGGCCCGATCGATCGGGCCCTCTCGGGCTATTTTCACCAAAAATCATCCCAGCCGCGATCGGTCGTGACCCATGCCCGATTGATCTGGCCGGCTCGGGTTTTTTCCCCCCAAAACACCCTGTTTTGACTTTCCTTGACCTTCCCAACCTTTCTACACTTTTCTATGAGCCCGACACCTCCAAAGATCCCAAAATTTTTACCATACACTCCCGACACATAAATCTTCCAATCCCGTAAATTTTGTACAAAACCGACTTCAAACGATTAATAAAAAAATAGCGAATATAACCCGACGTTAAATAGCTTAAAACCAAAACGGGCGGCGTAACGCCTAAATTTCTTTAAACCGAAACCTGAAACCAAAACATTTTTTGTAAATATTCATACTAAACACCCAATACTTTCGAAGTCGTTTTAATCAAAAAGTCTTACAAAACTCTTACCACACCATTTACAACATTCCCACAAAACACCCGAGGACGATAGTAATCGAGACGCCCCAACAATAGCCTGCACCGGCGGACTCCGTACTCCTCCAACTGCAGCCTAAACCTCAGCTGTCTCATCAACCTCACCTGAACAGAATTCGTCACCTACACCACATAACACAAAACGTAAGCCTAATGCTTAGCAAGTAGGGAATAACGAATGAGACTACACCACAATGCAAGCAACCTAATATATGCAGTTTCTACCACTCAGTTGTGTTTATTTGCTATTCATTGCTTTTCATTACATTTTTCGTTTCATAAGCCATGTGATTTGAGTAGGCACACATCCCATAACCGTCTAGGACGGTCAAACTTAGAATCACCAGAGCAAGACCAGATAGCTCATATCCCATAACCGTCTAGGATGGCCATGCATAATCTCCCTCGTCGATCGTAGAATCCTATAACCGTCTAGGAATTCATACTCACGACCTTTACATATTTTAGCCAACCATCCTTCATAGAGTTCCCTTCGGGGTGCCACTGCAAGCACCGTATCCCGACAAGGCACACTATTCCAGATCTCGTATTTTAGCCGGTCTCTCATAGAGTTCCCTTCGGGGTGCCACTGCAAGCACTGTATCCCGACAAGGCACACTATTTGAGATTCATTACAATTCATTTTATCTGATTACGTTCACACTCACAACCAGCCATGCAAAACAACTCGTATTTTCGTTACGGAAAACTATGATGCACGTCAACCATTATGCAACCAAACTCAACAAAACACAACGCGAAATAAATAGCCCTACCGTTCTATGGTGTAGGCCCGAAGGCGAAGGAATAGCTTCCACTACTTACCTGGACGCTCGGTTTTCCACTTGTTCACTTAACTCGGCCAATTCACACGCACGATAACCTAAAACAATGTAAACTTAGTTTGATAAGCTATCAATAAATTCTAAAAGATTTTCTAACTAAAACTTAACAAACCTAAAGCACACCTCACACTTCAAATACTAAACCCGATTTTTAGACAAATTACCGACGTCCAACATTAAACGGCCATAACTTTCTCGTTTTTCAACGAATTTCGACGTGCCACCCCAACTCGGAAACCTCTACACGTCTACTATCCATTGAATCAATCAACTTAACCAAACAAATACTTTGGCCAGCCCGAAAATCCCAAAGACAGAATCGGCCCTAAAGTGTTCTTAAACCGTTTTTGTGTAAAACTCTTTCAATCTTCCATCTAACCCCTCTAACAACCTAAATCACTCCATTCAACAACTAAACTACCAAAATAGGAAAGAAATCTAACATCTAAACTCAATTTTTTTCGGAATCCCTAACCTAGGGTTTCCTAAAATTCACCAAACTCAACCAAAATACATAAAAACACTTCTAAACTCCATCTAAATGTACACAAACCAAAACCCAAGAGAAATTACCTTGAAAAGTCTTCAATAGATGAAGAAAGGAGGAAGGGGATCGATGGCTATGGAGGAGGAGGAGAGAAGCTTGATGAAGATGAAGAAAAAAAATGGAAACTAACCTTTTTAACCTAAGAATTTTGTCCACTTTTGCATTTCATCCACTAATCTTTTCAAAATTGTAAAACCACCCTCAAACTTTATCTCCCAATTTCTCCAACGTGAATGCCTTTTTATTGCACCAATTTTCTTCCATTTCTTTCAATTACATGTTACATTTCTATTGGTTGAAACACAAAAACACCTTTTGACTTTTCCATTTAGTGGTTTGAATAATCAAGCCTCCTTTTCTTCTTTTTTTTTTTGCATACCTTAATTCCAAATCCATTCTCAACACCTTTCATTAAACTTTTCTACCCGTCTACCCTAAGACATCTGTGCGTTACAGGAAATTCTCGGGTGTTACAACATATCCACCGGTGACGTCAGTTGGATGACTTATTCACCCAGCATCCACCGATCCATAACACTCAACATCCACTGGTGAACAATGACACTCAACATCCACCGGTGACGTCAGCCGGATGATTTATTCACCCAGCATCCATCGGTGAACAGTAACACTCAACATCCACTGGTGACGTCAGCCGGATGACTTATTCCCCCAGCATCCACTGGTGAACAGTAACACTCAACATCCACCGGTTACCGACCGACGTTGAGACTTAAATTCTTTCCCTCCTTCTTTCTAAAAACTTAACTCCCTTTTTCCAAAAATTCTCATACACATAGACCTCGCAATCCTTAACTTAAGTTCATAGCGGAAGACTTATCACATAGAGAAGATTCTTAAATCTTGAACTTTCTTAAACTTAAACTCGTACTTAATAAGTCAAATATCTGTTAACATAAAGAAATTCTTTTCCTTTTTATGTTTCAAATATACAATTTTTCCTACGTTCTATCAATTAAAATTCCCAAAATATTTACCTACTTCCCCACGGGTCAAGTGTGCATCGACTACGCCAACCGATCCCCGATCATCCTCCTTCAAGCTGCAGGCTCGTCTGAGAGAGGAAAATCCTCCTCACCTTGCTCTATATCACCTACACCATAAAGACACCTATGAGATAAAAATCTCAGTAAATTCTACGTAAATGCCAATGCATGATCATGTATGCTCAATGCTAAGAAAATCGTCCATGTCATTTCATTTCAATACGTGTCAGTCTTGGTTACCGAGGCCTTTCTCAGTCATATGGATAGGGCACATCAAGCGGGTAGACAGCTGTAACATCCGGTTCTATTAAATCAATTTCTATTCTGTTATTTAATAGTAAACATGTTGTGGAGAAAATTGAGGGAAATATTAATTAGGTTAATGAGTGGCTAAGTAAGGGCATAGTGGTAAATTGAGAGCTATAATGGATAACCTATTAAAGGAAAGAGGCTTTGTGATTTATACACTAAAGCAGCCACTATCCCGCTTACAATTTCTCTTTCAGCCGTCAGCTCTGTAGCAGAACCCTCTAGGCGATTCCCTCGCCCGATTTTCCTTCAACCTAGGTACGTTTTCCTCATTTTCTTATGTCTTAGTAGTTAGATGACCGAGGAAGTGCAATGTGAGGATTTCTAGGATGCTATGAGTGAGAGTAGGTTCGGGTTATTGATGATAAATGGGAATGCACGAGTAGCAGGGTTTCAAACTAGTTTCCTTAAATTTCTGGTTAATTTCTGGTGGAGCTTAGTGAGAGTTTGATTGAGGCTCTATTGTGACTCTAGGTGTGTGAGCTTATAAGGTAACTTACAGCCGAGCGATTTCCCGGAGACCAGGTAAGTAGAGTATGCTTGTGTCTTTGGGCCTACATCACAAAACAGTAGGGTTGTGCATGCTTGAATGTGTTTGTATGTTATGCATCATATTTTGAAAATTATGTGAAAATGAATTTACATGAAATGACATGGTAAGGAATGAACAGACTGTAACAGTTGTTAAGGGAACTAATCCGCCCCTTAATCAAGAGAGAGGATGTATGACTTTGGGGGAAGTGATCCAAACCCCAATTTCACAGGGGATCTGAACAGTTGTTAAGGGAACTAATCCGCCCCTTAATCAAGAGAGAGGATGTATGACTTCGGGAGAAGTGATCCAACTCCTAATTTCACAGGGGGATCAGATCAGAAATGAATGCATATGCAACTGAGATGAGAAAGTAGAAACTGCATGATTAGGAATTTATGTTTCATTATTGCTTTACTTACTTAGCATTAGGCTAATAGATGAGTTTTATGATGTAGGTGAAGAGGCAACAGAAGGTGTGTTCTCTGAACATGTTGAGGATTAGGTTGTTGGGGGAGCACTTCAATGCCACGGATTGGTGATTTTGATGAGGCGGTTTAACTGATGTCAGTAGATGTGAAGGTTTAGTGAACCATGATTTATTTTAAGTTTTGTTGAGTTTTCTAATAACAGAAGTGGTTTTAATGTTTTGGAATACGTTGGTGAAACTTTTCTGATAATAGCCTTCTGTTGGTTTTAACATTAGCTTTTACTGGATTTTTGAATAATGTAAGGATTTGGGTTGGTTCTGAATGGTTTCAGTGAAGTAAGCAAATTCCTTTCTGTAGTTAGAGTTGTGTGGTATAGAAAAAGAGTAGTTGAGATGTTGCTCTGTTCTCTACCGGTAGATGTTGTCTATCGATAGAAGTTGGGTGTTTTGTCCACCGGCGGATGTTGGAGAATTAAATCATCCGACTGACGTCACCAGAAGATGTCTTCATGAGAAGTTTTGTCGTTTAGTGATCGGTGGATGTCGGGTATTAAACCTTTCGGATGATGTAGTTGAAGTTTGGTCATTTTGTGATCGGTATACATAGTTTGTTCTTTCGGAAGACGTGAGTAAAAGATTTGTCGTCTTGTGATCGGCAGAGGCTGGATGAACGAATCATCCGGCTGACGTCATCGGTAGATGCGAGTAGCAAAACTTGTCGTTTTCCGATCGGCAGAGGTTGGGTGAACGATTCATCCGACTGACGTCATCGGTGGAAACCTTCGGTTTGTTTCTGCCCTTTTCGTTGACTTTGTTTAGCGGATGATGTGTTTGACTTTTATGAACTTTAAGTATTTCACGCGTAAGCCTTCATCTCTTCCGGCCGAATTATTTTCTTAATATTTTTAACTGATTATTCGAACACAGTCTTATAGTTTTGCTTAACTTTGCTTTGCTTTGACTTTTTTTTGATTATTCGAAGGGTGAAAGATCTAAAGAGATCAGGGTAAATATGAATTAAAGAGGTTAAGTTATGAATTACGTGGCGACTCCAACTGGGGTCCTTACAGGTTGGACGACCAGGAAGATCAAGAGTACCAAGAGAAATGCCCAACTTGAGAACTGAAGAAGATCCTAGCGTGATTAGGCAACTGACAGAATTGGTGCGTCAGCAAACAGACCTAGTGCATCAGTAGTCTGATCAGTTAGGAGTGCTGTTGAACCCAGAGGTACAAGGAAGTGCCAACTCGAGTTCTAGCAATGAACATTCTAGAGATAGATTCAGGAGGCTACGACCACCTACGTTTGATGGACAGTCATCTGATCCGGTTATTGCTGAAGGGTGGCTTAGAAAGATTGAGAGTATGTTTAGGTGCGCCAACATTGGGGAAGGAGACGAGGTCACGTTGGCAACATTTCATTTGGCTGGTGATGCTCAACTCTGGTGGGAAACAATAGAGACCACCACTGATGTCTTGGCGATGCCTTGGTCACAATTCAAAGACATTTTCTACGAGAAGTATTTCAACAGTACTGTCCAAACTGCAAAGAAGTTGGAATTTCTAAACTTGAAGCAGACAGGGTCTGTGGCCGAGTACAGTAGGCAGTTCGAGTCCCTGTCTAGGTTTGCTGGACATTTTGCTCACAGGGACGAGGATAAGGTGTTCAAATTTGTACATGGGCTGAAGCCGGAAATTTACCGAGGAGTTAAATTTTGTGGTATTAAAGGCTTGTCATTTAGTGAAGTTGTGTCTACTGCTCTGGAAGTGGAAGAAGCTGAAAGGAAGTGTGCTAGACCAAAAGAGGTCCCACAAAAATTGGTCCAGCCACGCCATCAAAGGGGAATGAAGAGGCCTAGTGAAGGCTGGAGTAGCCAAGGAACAGGAGGGAAGGTACAGAATGTCAGGAAATTCCCCCAGTATCCCAAGTGCTTGTAGTACCACCCGGGCGAGTGCAGATTGGGCTTTGGGAAGTGTTTCAACTGTGAGGAGGTTGGACACACGATCAAAGAGTGCCTGAAGCCTAGAATCACCAGATGCTACAATTGTAACAAGATCGGCCATATTAGCAGAGACTACCCAGCTCCTAAGAGTGACCCTGCTATGGTTAAACCGAGGATATTCTTCATGATGGAGTCGGGCGATGATGAACAGCCTGCTGTTGTGTCAGATACTATACTGGTCAACTCTTTACCCGCTTTTACATTGATAGATTCTGGTGCAACACATTCATTCATAGCATCTACATTTGCTGATAAGTTAGATGTAAAGCTTACCCCTATTGAGCACGTGTTTAACGTCGTATTACCCTCTGGTGAACGTATGCACTCTAATCGAGTGATGCTTGATACTGCTGTATTAGTAGGAAACATGAACCTACCTGCTAACCTCATTATTATGGATATAATGAGATTTGATGTAATCCTATGAATGGACTGGTTGTTTAAGCACCACGCCACAATTAATTGTAGGACAGGAATAGTTAGTTTCCAACCCCCTGGTAGTTTGAGACATACCTTTCAAGCTTCAAGGAAGAGTAAGGAAATGTCAGTGATGACTTCTATTAATGCTAGACCTTCCCTATATGGAGAGTACCTGTGCTTCTTAGCTAGCGTTTTAGACAGACAACTTGTAGGAAAAGCAAGTCCTCAGAATGTCTTAGTTGTTCAAGATTTCCCAGAAGTATTCTTAGATGACCTTCTTGGTTTGTGGCCAGATAGGGAAATTGAATTCGTTGTAGATGTTTATCCAGGCGCTGAGCCTGTGTCTAAAAATCCATATAGATTAGCACCAACCGAACTTAAAGAATTAAAGAAGCAGTTAGAGGATCTGTTGGAGAAAGAGTTCATACGCCCTAGCTTTTCATCGTGGGGTGCACCTTTTCTTTTTGTCAAAAAGAAAGATGGATCGATGCGTATATGCATTGATTATAGGGAATTGAATAAGTTAACTGTCAAGAACAAGTATTTATTACCGAGGATTGATGACCTATTTGACCAACTCCGTGGTGCACGAGTTTTCTCTAAGATTGATTTGAGGTCAGGTTACTACCAACTAAAAGTCAAAACCGAAGATATTCCAAAGACTGCCTTTCGCACAAGGTATGGACATTATGAGTTTCTGGTTATGTCCTTTGGATTGACAAATGCACCGGCAGCCTTCATGGATCTTATGCATAGAGTGTTTCACGAGTATTTAGACAAGTTTGTTATTGTGTTTATAGATGATATTTTAATCTATTCACGTTCTAGTGAAGAACATGCAGAACATTTGAACTTAGTATTAGAGGTGCTAAGGCAGCACCAACTCTATGCCATGTTTTCCAAATGTGAGTTTTGGCTGGACAGAGTTCACTTCCTTGGTCATGTGATCTCTGGTGATGGAATATCTGTCGACCCAGCCAAGGTTCAAGCAGTCAAGGAGTGGCCCCAACCAAAGAATGCTGTAGATATTCGGAGTTTCCTTGGACTTGCAGGATATTACAGGAAGTTTATTGAAGGATTCTCAAAGATTGCAACACCCCTCACTCGGTTAACTAGGAAAAATATGAAGTATGTGTGGAATGAGGATTGTGAGCATAGTTTTCAGACCTTGAAACAGAAACTGACCAATGCTCCAATTTTGACCCTTCCTGTTGATAATGGTAAATTTAGCATTTACTGTGATGCATCCAAGATTGGACTTGGTTGTGTCTTGATGCAAGAAGGAAAGATAATAGCTTATGCCTCTTGGAAATTGAAAACACATGAGAAGAATTACCCTACACATGACTTGGAATTAGCTGTAGTTGTATTCGCACTTAAGATTTAGAGGCACTACCTGTATGAACAAACTTGTGATATATTCTCGGACCATAAAAGTCTGAAATATATCTTCACACAGAAGGAATTAAACATGAGGCAACGTCGATGGTTGGAATTTGTAAAGGATTATGATTTTGAGATTAAATGTCATCCTGGCAAAGCAAATGTTGTGGCAGATGCCTTGAGTAGAGTGACAACTTCAGCCTCAGCCTTGATTCTTGATGTACAATTAGCATTAGAGTCTGAATTCCAAAGGTTTAATCTAGAAGCAGTGCATAGTGTGTCAGCCATGCTTACTGCAATATCCTTAAGACCTACCATTCTTGAAAGAATAAAGGAAGCCCAGATAAATGATGTAGAGTGCAACAAGTACAAGTTAAGCATGGATTCTATGGACAAATCAGATTTTAACTATTCTGTTGATGGAATCCTTAAGTTTAGAAATAGATGGTTTGTTCCTGCCATAAAAGAACTTCGAGATGAAATTCTTTCTGAAGCACATTCTTCTAGATTCTCTGTTCACCCTGGGAGTACAAAGATGTACAAGGATCTTAAACAGCATTATTGGTGGCCAAGTATGAAAAGGAGTGTGGCAGAGTATGTAGGATCATGTTTGTGTTGTCAGCAGATTAAAGCTGAGCATCAGAGACCTTCAGGAACATTACAACCTTTACCAGTTCCTGAATGGAAATGGGAACAAATAACGATGGACTTTGTTGTGGGGTTGCCTAGAACAGCAAAGGGACATGATGCAATATGGGTGATAGTTGATCGATTAACTAAATCTGCCCACTTTCTGCCAATGAGAATGAAATACTCGATGGATCAGCTTGCTGATTTGTATGTGTAAGAGATTGTTAGGTTACATGGAGTTCCAGGTACCATAGTTTCAGACCGAGATTCTCGATTCACATCTAAGTTTTGGAAAAGTTTGCACAAGGCTATGGGAACACAGCTCAACTTTAGCACAGCCTTTCACCCTCAAACAGATGGACAATCCGAGAGAACTATTCATACCTTAGAAGATATGCTCCGTGCATGTGTTTTAGATTTTCAAGGATCTTGGAGTAAATATTTGTCATTGGTGGAGTTTTCCTATAATAACAGTTTTCAGGCAACAATAGGAATGGCACCTTATGAGGCCTTGTATGGGCGAAAATGTAGATCACCTTTGTACTGGGATGAAGTTGGTGAAGCACAGTTGCTTGGTCCTGACTTTGTGCAACAAACTGTTGAGAAGGTTACCCTCATCCGCCAGCAGATTTTGACAGCTCAGAGCCAACAGAAAAGCTATGCTGATAAAAGACGTAGAGAATTGGAGTTTGAGGTAGGTGATGAAGTCTTTCTTAAGGTATCACCATTCAAGGGAGTTGTGAGATTTGGTAAGAGAGGCAAGTTGAACCCCAGATTTATTGGGCCCTTTTTGATCTTAAAAAGGATCAGGAAGGCAGCTTACGAGTTACAGCTACCCACCTCTATGGAAAGAATCCATAATGTGTTCCATGTATCTATGTTGAAGAAGTGTGTACGAGATCCATCACAGATTGTGGAACAGCAGAACATTGAAATTCATCCTACCCTTACCTATGAGGAGACACCAGTGAAAATCCTAAACTATGCAGTGAAGGTGCTGCGCAACAAAGAAGTTCCATTAGTAAAAGTCTTATGGCACAACCAAAATGTGGAGGAGACAACTTGGGAGCGCCAGCAGGACATGATGGACCAACATCCAGAACTGTTCAGGTACTGAATTTTGGGGACAAAATTCTTTTAAGGAGGGTAGATTGTAACATCTGGTTCTATTAAACCAATTTCTATTCCGTTATTTAATAGTAAGCATGTTGTGGAGAAAATTGAGGGAAATATTAGTTAGGTTAATGAGTGGCTAAGTAAGGGCATAGTGGTAAATTGAGAGCTATAATGCATAACCTATTTAAGGAAAGAGGCTTTGTGATTTATAAACTAAAGCCGCCACTATCCAGCTTACCATTTCTCTTTCAGCCTTCAGCTCTGCAGCAGAACCCTCTAGGTGATTCCCTCGCTCGATTTTCCTTCAACCTAGGTACGTTTTCCTCATTTTCTTATGTCTTAGTAGTTAGATGACCGAGAAAGTGCAATGTGAAGATTTCTAGGATGCTGTGAGTGAGAGTAGGTTCGGGTTATTGGTGATAAATGGGAATGCACGAGTAGCAGGGTTTCAAACTAGTTTCCTTAAATTTCTAGTTGATTTCTAGTGGAGTTTAGTGAGAGTTTGATTGATGCTCTGTTGTGACTCTAGGTGTGTGAGCTTCTAAGGCAACTTACAGCCGAGAGATTTCCCGGAGACCAGGTAAGTAGAGTATGCTTGTGCCTTCGGGCCTACATCACAAAATAGTAGAGTTGTGCATGCTTGAATGTGTTTGTATGTCATGCATCATATTTTGAAAATTATGCAAAAATGAATTTACATGAAATGGCATGGTAAGGAATGAACAGACTGTAACAGTTGTTAAGGGAATTAATCCGCCCCTTAATAAAGAGAGATGATGTATGACTTTGGGGGAAGTAATCCAAACCCCAATTTCACAGGGGGATCTGAACAGTTGTTAAGGGAACTAATCTGCCCCTTAATCAAGAGAGAGGATGTATGACTTTGGGAGAAGTGATCCAACTCCCAATTTCAATAGGGGATCAGATCAGAAACGAATGCATATGCAACTGAGATGAGAAAGTAGAAACTGCATGATTAGGAATTTATGTTTCAGCATTCCATTTCATTATTGCTTTACTTACTTAGCATTAGGCTAATAGATGAGTTTTGTGATGTAGGTGAAGAGGCAACAGAAGGTGTGTTTTCTGAACATGTTGAGGATTAGGCTGTTGGGGGAGCACTTCAATGCCACGTGTCACAACCCGTACCCGTGATGTCATTTTTTTTTTTAAACTCTTACTTTAACTGTACATAAAGCAGAATCTTAATCGAGGTTGAAATCGGAATTTAAATCGAAGATCGTTTAGTAAATCATTTAGAGCAATTACTAAAACATTAACTTTAAACAATAAAACAATTAAGTAATAAAATAAAATCATTTAATAAAACCCTTTTTTTTTTTTCGCCAGAGGGGGGTGACGATCAATCACCAGAAATCTGGCGATTGATCGCCAGCCAACGATTGCTCATGGCGAGCAATCGCCTCCTGGCGATTACTTCCTCGCGTGGCAATCGCTTGCCAGGCAGAGGAAGAGGCGATTGCTCGCCTCCTAGAGGCGAGCAATCGCCAGGCGCTCTGGATTTCCACCAGAGCGCCGAACTCCTTTCTTCCCCTTTCTCTTTTCTTCACCCTTACATGCCCAGCACTTCAACATACAACTTCATCACATAAAACACTAACACTTCTTCTTTCTCACTACCTTTCACTCAAATCTTTTCATACTCCCATGACATACACTTCAAACATAACTTGTAATGACCCCGACCAGGAGCCGCCACGTGTTCATGACCTTTCATAAATCATCTAATCTTTTCTACTTCTTTTTCTTCTTTATTTCCCATCCCCCTTTTTAAACAAAAGACTCACTCCTAGACTGATAACAGAGACGAAATGACGTCAAAGGAACAGGACTCTCTCGTAACTCGATCCTCCTTTTCTCCTGTTGGCTAGAATTTTCACAGAGTTGAGCGATTAAGCTCGGACATGAACTTCGTAACGTAATCGGGCAGGGAAGAGATGTCCCAGACTACTCGACATAATTCAAGTCGGGTTACAGAAGTTTGCATGGATTTGCACGTTCAGTAGAAACATCTACCGATATGCACGTGCTTCCCTTGTGGATGCCTAAAACAAAATCCGGTAGAGTACATCTACCGGTGGACACGTGCAGCTCACGTGATCATAAAGACATCATCCGGTCATCACGTGCATTACGCGTGGCTCACTTATCATCGCCTACAGAGGACGTCTTCCGGTGAGCACGAGTCAAACACGTGACTCTTTAAACTCTCATCCGGTCACTAGGCGACAAAAAAAAAACATCGTACAGTGGCATCCACCAGTCACTAAACGACAGAATAACGTGTACGTCATCCGGAAGAGAAATACACTTCGTCCACCGGTCACTAAAAGACAGAATAACGTGTACGTCATCCGGAAGAGAAATACACTTCGTCTACCGGTCACTAAACGACAGAATAGCTCCCTTCTTATCCGGTGTTAAAACACCTACATCACCCGGTAGTGGACCTCTACCGGTCACTAGACGACAAAATATCCCAAAATCCTCAAACAACTCATACAGAAGGTAGAGTAATAACTTCTCTAAACTCCATACATTCTTACATATAAACCTAACAGGTATAATCCAAAGACTCAACCGGATCATTAAAGCGGAAAACTTAATCAACAGATCGTTTAATAATCCTCAAAATCGTTCCCAGATTCATTAATTAAACTAGACAATCTCAAGATCCAACGTTTCGAAATAACCTTATCCTACTTAAACTATCATATTCATTATCATAATAGGAATCATAAAACGTTGACCAGGGGTCGTAATCGCCCGCCAGCCACAGACTTTCACCTTGGGCACCTTCCAGCAGCCAATCCTAAACATCCTCATTGATTTTGAAATCCTCACCTGAATGCTCTTCACCTACATCATAAGGTGTAACTGTAAGCCTAAGGCTTAGTAAGGAATGCAATACTATCACGAGTGCATGAATGCATAATCCAGAGAAAACATGGTCATGAGTCTTTTCTTGTTCATAATCATTGTTCCATATTCATCATTCATATCATAGTTCATATCGCTGAACCATATTCATCATTCATATCATAGTTCATATCGTTGAATCATGTTCATCATTCATATCATTGTTCATGTTGGGTGGGATGAGAGAGGATTTGTGCCGGTAAAGGGGGTTCGACAGTGTGTTTGATCATGGTCCCTACTGCGGGTCGTATTCATATGTCCTACTGCGGACTGTGACATACGCCGAACCGCCCCCAGCCCTCACTCAACCACGTTGTAGGGATTTTATCATCTTATCTTGTTCATGAGAAAACATGTTTTTGAAACATTTTCGTGTGCATAAAACATTGATAATGCATGAGCATGGGATTCTTTAACTCATCCTAGCTATAAGACAGAACATTCATCCAGTGTGAAAACTTATCATCGAACTAATCATCAACATAAATGCAAGACAGTAACATGAAAGAACTACTGATTATCGTATGAGTTTCTAGCTAGCATCCTTTGATGTAGGGTCCTATTGACCGAGAAACCTATACATTCACTTACCTGGTCTCCTTAGCACTTTGAGCTCTTTCTCTTCAAACTTCTTCACCTAAACATTCACATTGCAGTAGTTAAAACAAAGTCCTAAAAATTCTAATCCTCAAGTCATCCTAGGGTCTAATAGACAAAGCCATTCCGAATCCTTATTCTAACGCTCTGTGAAAATCTGAAATCCAAGAACTGAAATAGACAGATTCGACTATTGGTTACACAGGGTTGATTGTTCTTTAAGTGTCCAAACCTGATTCGGAATGACATTACCACTCTCAGATTAACAATGAACTATATTATTACCCTGTTGTTTAGAGATTTGAGCTACGGGTTTAAGCTGAAAACAGAGCTAAACGATTAACTGATAACTACATTGCCTAACTCATACCTCGAGCGTAGAGTATGCGAGAAATGGCAAGGAAGTCGATTGTCGGAAGGGAAATTTCCAGCTGACAGAGAGCGGGAGCTTGGGAGAGAAGAAATCGCCGAGAATGGAGGATGTCGGCTACAGTGGGTTAATGAGGTTTGAACCCTTTCCATTTTCTTTAAATAATGACCTCAATCATCCATTATTACAACCTTGCCACTCAACCTAGTTAAAATCCACATATAATTAATTAAACTTGTCATAAAAATTCTAAACCGCGAAGATTAAATATTCATGACCGTTAATACAGTTAGGAAAATTACCTAGTCGTAACTCGGGTGTTACATAACTTTACTCAAATTCTCAAACCAACACAAATTACTCAAACACTCAAAACCGACACCATTCCCATTAAACTTATAAAATTTCATAAAAACAAACAGCGTGGTTCCGTTTAAACGTTGAACAATTCTACCTGTTTTAAAACATCAAAAACACTTTAAAACACTATACAAAATCTATTCAATCACCATTCATCCCAAAACATATCAAAATGTACTAGAAATCCATCAAAATTCATCACTATCCCATCTTACCCAAAAACTCTCAAAAACTTCAAACCTTGAGTCACCAACTTAGCCAAAACACAAGCCGCCACCACGAGCTCCGCCCATCGACCGCTACACTTGATCATCGCAAGGTGGTTCCTCACCTTCGTTCTCGTCACCTACATCATACGATAACTACATTAAGCCTAATGCTTAGTAAGGAGCGCGCTAAACATAACATTACATATATGCATGATATTTATAAAACATTTTCGTTTCATTTCGTAAAACCTTTTTCTTGTTCATGAAAAATATTCATTTAGTCCCGTGAGAAACATTCATATAGTCCCGTGAGAACCTTTCATATAGTCCTGTGAGAAACATTCATTTGGTCCCGTGAGAAACATTCATTTATTCCCGTGAGAAACATACAGTCAGGATCATACAACGTTCACATGGTCGTTCTTTCATTTAACTTTTCGTAAAACATACTCGTAAACAGTTCGTATGCACTTTAGAAAACATGATACATGAGGAGACATACATAGAAACATCTATCGAACAATCACTAAACTTCGCTAAGGCACTACTTAACTACCCTTCTTACCATCGACCCATATAACTGTCTAACCTCGACACAATAAACATAATCAACATCGCTACGACGTAGGGCCTTAGTGGCCGAAAAACCTAACGCTCACTTACCTGGCGTCCTAAATATGCCGAGCACCGTCCTTTGAGCTTGAGTCACCTAGGGCATTTAACAACAAACCATTAATATCGACTCACGAACATCAAATCTAACAAATTGTCTTCTCGAGCTAGGACAGATTCTTCTAAAAACTCTAATTCACTTCGTTTAGGCATTTTATCGAGCACTTGGTGCTCACAAACTTCAAAAACTCCATTAATGTCTTTCAACCATATTTCCAACAACCTAACTTGACATTAAACCTCTACCAACACCATTAATCAACTCCAACAACTTCAAAAATCATTATTATATCATCAATGAGTAATAATTAAACAACCCTAACTATTTCTAACAAAACCCCTAATTTTCTTTACAAACCCTAACTCAAAAATAGCTCCAAAACGACCAACCAACTAAACTAAAGCATATAGCTTACTTGGAGGGTTGATTTGATGAAGAACTTTGAAGGCGGAACACACCGAAAAAGAGGATCGCCGGCGTTGGAAGATTTGTGATGAAGAGAAGGAGAAATCGCCAAGGGGAAGGGAGCTCGCGTGAGGGAGAGAAAGTGAGGGGGAAAGGGAGAAATAAACCCTTTTTAATTAAAACTTGACTTCCAAATTTACCAAAATGCCCTTAGTTAATTCCTTTACTTAAACCATTGTTTCATCTATCGGTTTAACTTCTCCGAAATTCCCTTATTCCTCCAAATATTCCTATTTATTCTTAGGGCTCTAACGAAACTTCTCGTTGGTCATTTGGACTTAATTTAACATTTCTACGAATTTAACACTCTATAATGCTTAAAATATTAAAATTCGAAACTTAAGGCCCGAAATTCCTAAAACGAATTTCTCGGGTGTTACACCACGGATTGGTGATTCTAATGAGGCGGTTTAACTAATGTCAGTAGATGTGAAGGTTTAGTGAACCATGATTTATTTTAAGTTTTGTTGAGTTTTCTAATAACAGAAGTGGTTTTAATGTTTTTGAATACGTTGGTGAGACTTTTCTGATAATAGCACTCTGTTGGTTTTAACGTTAGCTCTTACTAGATTTTTGAGTAAATGTAAGGATTTGGGTTGGTTCTGAATGGTTTCAGTGAAGTAAGTAAATTCCTTTCGGTAGTTAGAGTTGTGTGGTATAGAAAAAGAGTAGTTGAGATGTTGCTCTGTTCTCTACCGGTAGATGTTGTCTATCGATAGAAGTTGGGTATTTTGTCCACCGGTGGATGTTGAAGGATTAAATCATCCGACTGACGTCACCGGAAGATGTCTTCAATAGAAGTTTTATCGTTTAGTGAGCTGTGGATGTCGGATATTAAACCTATCGGATGAGGTAGTTGAAGTTTTGTCATTTTGTGATTGGTATACGTAGTTTGTTCTTTCGGAAGACGTGAGTAAAAGATTTGTCGTCTTGTGATCGGCAGAGGCTGGATGAACGAATCGTCCGGCTGACGTCATCGGTAGATGCGAGTAGCAAAACTTGTCGTTTTGCGATCGGCAGAGGTTGGGTGAACGATTCATCCGGCTGACGTCATCGGTGGAAACCTTCGGTTTGTTTCTGCCCTTTTCGTTGACTTTGTTCAGCGGATTATGTGTTTGACTTTTATGAACTTTAAGTATTTCACGCGTAAGCCTTCATCTCTTCCGGCCGAATTATTTTCTTAATATTTTTAACTGATTATTCGAACATTGTCTTATAGTTTTGCTTAACTTTGCTTTGCTCAAAGGATTTTCCACTGCAAGCTTTTTTTTGCTTTTAGCCAACGTTCAAATTTGACTTTCGAGCAAAGTTTTAAATTTGGTCCAAAATTTTCTAGTTATGTTTGGGTTTGTGAGTAACGAACTGAGTTTAGAAAACCCGGGGCGTTACAACAGCCAACACCATTTGAAAGGAAGGAGACAGCTCACCACAGAACGCCAGGTCTGAACCTCTCCCCGAATAACCACCATGCGTTGTTTACTATGATACTTTACTTGCCACATGCATGCGATTCTTTTTCTTTAAAATCAATGCGTAAATTCGTTTTCATGGTATTTTTAAAACTATGATGCATGAACAGTTCAATACATAATATAAACATTCATAACGAGAATACCATTAAAACATCTCAATACATCAAACATCAAAACACGTATCCTATAAAACAATAAAACCTAATCTACCTAACCAAGGCAAAGCAATTAAACAAGCAAGCTCCAACAATCCTCAACAACAAAAACTTGACATATGGTGTAGGCCAATCGGCCACAGTAAGTCACAAGAACTTACCTCGGGTCCTTAGCACACCGAGCTCTATCCGTGAGTCTTGTTCACTTAAGCCAATCCACAAAATTCTTCATTAAAATCAACTAACTACATCCGATAATCACAAATACAATAATACTAAACCGTTTCTAACATAAACCGACTATTTTGACAGAAACCCTAACGAAACCCTAACCGCTTAAACCCTAGAAATCGAGAATCAACCATCTAAAAGCATAGAATCTTACCTAGGATGTCAATTGGGGAAGAAACGTGAAGAAAAGTTGAAGATCGGAGGAAGAACGGCTGACGTTGAAGAATCACCATGGAGAAGGCTTGAATCGCCTAAGGAGAGAAAGCTCTATGGAGCTTCGTGGAAAATGGACAAAAACAGATGGGGGAAGGGTTTTTGTTTATTAATTTAACTTTTCAATTACCATTTTTCCCTTTATACTTATTTCGTTATTTAATTATCAATTCGGTTTCTCCAAATTTCCTTATTTCACCAAAAATTTCTATTCATTACCAAGGCTCTACTGAAACTTTCCGTTTGGACAATGGACATAATTTACTATATTTACAAAAATACTCTTTTTATATCGGAAAGTCCTAAAACTTGAAAATATCCGGGTGTTACATTTCATCCACCTTAATTGGAATTTTGTCCTCAAAATTGGCTTAGCTTATAGCTCTTCATATTATCGCCTCATGTCTTGTAACCTTATACTTCGACTTACAATCATTCTGTTCTTTTCGAGTGTCTTCCCTCCATCTCTCCAAAAATTTGAATTTCTCTTTAAGAACTTGGATTCTGTCTATACTTCGGTCAATCTCTATGGTTCCGAACCAAAATCTCTAACCTACATTATCCAGTATCAGCTTCAATCCATTCACTATCTTTGACTTGGCTAACTACGCCCCAGATTATGCATTGCGTGCTAACAATCTCCTAAGTCTCCTAACATCAGCTAGATTGGATATCGTCTAAGGATTTCTATCAACTCCTGGGTTGTAACTCAAATTTCTACACTTTCTTCAGTAATAATCCTTCTTAAACTATTTTATCACCAGTATCCTTAGTCACATACTTTCTTGGGTAACTCGCCGATTGTCGGTGACTATTTAGGTGTGGTTTTCTTTACTAAGTTCCCATTGCTATACCTCACAAACTATATCATCAAAATTACCTCAATGTCTCAACGAGTCCAACAGGGAACTAAAGTCTCTACTCTCCTAAGATCATGGTTTCCTCGTGAATAGGATCCTACAACATCACATTTCATCCTAAACTACATTAATGAGCTCTCTTGCTATGCTCTTAACTGAAATTCTCATACTCTCTACATTATGCTCATTTGTCTAACTCAAATCTTTATTAACTTTGGGCACAGTCAAATCCCCAAGTTTTGCCATTGATATACTCCAAACTATTCATTCTAACCTTAGGTTATTTGCATATTTATTGGTATCAACTTGTCAAATACGGTACACATATGGATAATCCCAAAACATGTCAGGTACGCTTTACTCAGGTACTCTCGTATGATCTTTATAGCCTTAACTCAGAATCAAGTGCTTACCGAAGACTTTGAAACCGTCGAGTCTTCTCTGAAGATCTTTTCACTCAAATTTCCTGACGTGTGGGCGTCAAACTTACGAGAACAACACACTCTTATATTTATGGAGAGACGTGTTCTCAACACATGAGATGTCTCTCTTTGATCTTAAAAAAAGTTTTTCTAAAACTGCATACGAAAGGTCACTCCTTATTCCTTTTTATTTAGGGATTAGATCTCTATCTTATAGATCTATGTTTAAAAATAATTTTTCAGATTTATTTTAATAAAAACTAATTTTTAAAAACTAAATCTTATCTAATCAAATCTAATTTGATTAGCAGTTGATTTATCTAATAAATCAATTTATCGATTAATCATATAATCTAAAAACAGTTTTTAGAATATATTTTATGAAAACAACTTTTCAAGATAATCTCATCTTATGAGATTCTTCAGATCTATTTTTAAATAATAAAAAAATACTATAAGTCAATTGTAGATCAAATCAAATCTAATCAGATTTTACAGATCTACTTTTATTCAAATTTCAAAAATTTTATTTTATAGTTTGTGAAATTACTAACTTCAATTTAAATTTGAAGATGAAATCTCATCTGATGAGAATATTCAAATCTAATTCAAATCCCTTAAAACAATTTCATCTAATAAGATATTTTTTATTTTGAATTCAAAATATAAAAATTATTTATATATTTCAAATCATAATATATTTACTTGAGTATCTATAATTAATCATTTATATATTTATTCTTATAACATGAAAATTAAATAGTGATATAAGATGACAGAGGGACCGATGGACCTATAGTCCTGAGCTCCAATAATATTAGTTAATTAATATAAACTCTTTATATTAATTAACCCAATTATTAACTCTAGAGTAATTCCACTAAATACCTAGAGTTGCACTCTTAGAACTATAGAGTATATTTACTCAAAGTAATGTCCATTGATATAGTCATTACATATATATTAATCCTCCATTACGGTTCGTAATAGAGCTAGGTATAAAATTTGTTCACCTCTGTGACGACCCCCGACCCGATCGGGGTCAACAAGCCTCACTCCGGTCATTTAAAATGTGATATTTTTTTTTAACTTTAAAACTTTACACAGAGAAAACATTCTCTAGAATCGAAGACTAAAAGACATATTTTAAAAGGCATGGTAAATCAGATGACATATTTAAATCTGGAAGATAATTAAAATCAGACTACAGAAATAAATGACAGAAGAAAACAGGAAGACAGGAATGGACGATGTTTAAAACAATATAGCAGGGTTTTCGATCGAGAAGATACAGCACTTGAAGAGCTAAGACCCATAACAGAATCGATCGAAGTGCAAAAGAGTAGTAAGACTGAGTTTCGGTCGAAGTGAGCTCGTTGAGGAAATCGATCGAAGTGACCTCGGTGATGAAATCGGTCGAAGTGACCTTGGTGACGAAATCGGTCGAAGTGACCTCGGTGACAAAATTGGTAAGTGACCTCGGTGATGTAGCACCTGGTAATTATCGACTGGAATTGACGTTTGTAGCGTACGTTTTATGAAATTAAGGGGGGATATGTCTAATTGCTTGAGTATATTAATAGAGAGGAATGAGAATCAATGGTTAGGTTCAAGTTTGGTTAGTTAAAAGCATATGTGTAATTTGTGAAATATATATTATAAATGAGGGTTTAGCTAAGGGTTTAGCCGCCACACTTTTCACTTTCCATTTCGGTTCTCAGCTCAGCACAGCGCTCTAGGAGATTCTCCCTCCGATTTCACCAGCCTAGGTGAGTTTCTTTCGTTTACCTTGTGTTTTAGTGGCGAGATAATAGAGAGTGTACAATGTGTGTGCTTTGGGAATGCCGTGAATGAGAATAGGTTCGGGTTTTGATGAAAAATCGAGAATCCATGATTATCAGAGTTCCAAATTAGTTCTTTAGATTTCTGTTTGATTTAGGATTAAGTTTAGTGAAGATTTAATTAATGTTCTGTTTATGGCTTTAAGTGAGCAAACTTCTGAGGTAGCTTACAACTGAGCATTGTCCAGGAGACCAGGTAAGTAGAGTATGTGTGTGCCTTCCGGCATACATCACAAAACACTAGGGTTTATGTGTGTTTATGAATGTTTTTCAGTATGTCATGCATCATGTTTTATTGAATGAGAACGAAAATGAATTTACATGTAAAGGCATGGTGAGACATGGACAGATTGTATCAGATCAGCTATTAAGGGAACTAATCCGCCCCTTAATCTAGTAGAGGATTTATACTTTGGGAAAACTGATCCACTTCCCATTGTACAGAGGGATCATATCAGCTATTAAGAGAACTAATCCGCCCCTTAATTTAGTAGAGGATTTATACTTTTGGAAAACTGATCCACTTCCCATCGTACAGAGGGATCAGATCATGAACGAATGAAATCACAACTAGGGGTGAGCAAAAACCGGATTGGACCGAAGAACCGGATTGGAACCGAAAATTTGGTCCAGTTCTGGTCTATTTTGCAAATTAAATAACCGAAATTTGGTTTTTTTTAAGTAGAACCAAAAAATCCGGTTCGGTTTTCGGTTTTAATGCTGCAAAACCAAAATTTTCCAGAACCGGATTTAATCACTAACCTAGGGCCGACTCTGCTCCAGACTCCAGTGCTCCTGCCTCTCAGACTCTCAGTTCACTTCGCTCGCGCAGTTCGCTCCCAAGCTATCGCTCGACTGGCGGTCTCTCGCTGCTCGCGCAGTCGCCGTTCGCCGTCGCCGAAGCCGAACCACTCAATCTCTGTCTCTCTCTGCTCGCACTCGCAGTTCGCACTCGCAGTTGCCCGACGCCAAACCACAGTCGCCGACTTCCGACCTCGACTTCCGACTTCTGACTTCGACAAAGCTTCCGACTTCCGACTTCCGATGAAGGTAAGTACCGTAAGCTGTTGGACTTGGGGCTAAATTAGAATGTAGCATTACTCCTCCAATTTCACTTCTCTGATTTACGATCCTCATTCACAGGTAATTGAAGATAAAATCAAAATAAAAATTGGATTCAGAGGGGGAATTGAGTACTTCGGCCATTGTGGAAGGTTTTTTTTTTTAATTCTTGCTCTGCTTTCTTAAAATTGTTGTGGTTGTCTGGTTGATGTTGGTTTGCTGTAAATTTTGTGGTTGATGTTGGTTTGTTGTTAATGTCATATTGTGTGAGTAATTGGTTATTCTGTATGCAGGATATTTTTGTTCAAATTTGAATATCTGTACCACACATGGCAACACAACAGAGGTTGGAAAATTCGATTTAGTTCTTAATTCTAGGAAATTATAATAGTACATTGCTTGGTTGGCATTCATTTGATCCATGCTGTTGTCCTGTGTCCACCCTTTTTATTTCCATTGATTTTGGAACAAATTTGATTACAGATGGGTTGTTCTTACTTGAGAAAACAGAGCTGTAAAACATTTTTGTGCATTAATGCATGGCTGCAAAACCTTGCCTTTGAAACACATAATGTAGAAGACATATGTGGCGCTTGATTTACAGGGAAGAAGCCCAACACTTGGTGTTGAGCTGCAAAGCCATTATTCGCATAGTCAAGAGTTTTAATTGAAATTTGTACATTGTTTCTTCTATTTTATAATGCCCTTTCCGCATAGCATAAAATGTACATCTTTTGCTAATTTGATTCGATGGAATGCGAAAGTGAAAACAAACATTTAGTGTGATAATTATAATAAGTGATAGATTATATATTATATGTTTAAAAAAAAGTGGGAAAACCAGAACCGGATTAGAACCGGAATCGAAATTCGGATCCGGTTCTAGTCCGGTCCTTAAAAAAATAAAAACAGTCCCGGTCCTAAAAATAAAAAACCGAATTTTATTATTTCGGTTCCAATCTTCTCAAAAACCGGACCGGACCGGTTTTTGCTCACCTCTAATCACAACTGAGTTGAGAAAGTAGAAATTGCATGAATAGGATTTATGTTTCAGCATTTCATTTCATCAATGCTCTACTTATTTAGCATTAGGCTAATAGATGAGTTTTGTGATGTAGGTGTTGAGTTTCCAACAGGTGATTTCTCTGAGTTTACAGAAGAATAGGCAATGTTGATAGAGCACATCTATGTCATGGTTTGGTGCACATATGAGGCGGTTTAACAAATGTCAGTATGTGTAGTCTTAATGGACAAGTGTGTTGTTGAAATGTGCTGAAGATTTTAATGACAGTAGTAGTTTTAATGTTTTGACATGTTTTGGGATTATTCTAACTATGAAAACACGATTGGTTTGTTTGTAGCTTGCTATTCTGGATTTTTAGAAAGTTGTGGTTTTAAGTTGTTTTGAATGATTGCAGTAAAATTTATAAGTTCTTTTAGTAGGCAGAGTCGTCCGATGGTTTAGAGTGTAAATGCTAATGTGGTTCTGCATCGTTCGGCAGATGTCGAATGGCAGAGATCAATCGACAGATATTGAGTGTTACTGTTGATCGGCAGATGCTGTCGTTCGACAGAAGTCAAAGTCAATCGGTAGATGTTGAGTGTTACTGTTGATCAGCAGATGCTGTCGTTCGACGGAAGTCAAAGTCAATCGGTAGATGTCGAGTGTTACTGTTGAGAGGTAGATGTGGGTAGTAAATTTTGTCGTTTTGTGATCGGTGGATGTGAGCGGTAGATGTGAGTAGTAGATTTTGTCGTTTTGTGATCGGTGGATGTGAGCGGTAGATGTGAGTAGTAGATTTTTTCGTTTTATGATCGGTGGATATGATCGGTAGATGTGAGTAGTAGATTTTTTCGTTTTATGATCGGTGGATATGATCGGTAGATGTGAGTAGTAGATTTTGTCGTTTTGTGATCGGTGGATGTGAGCGGTAGATGTGGGTAGTAAATTTTGTCGTTTTGTGATCGGTGGATGTGAGCGGTAGATGTGGGTAGTAAATTTTGTCTTTTTGTGATCGGTGGATGCGAGCGGTGGATGTATTTTGTTCAGCTTCTAACACTGAGACTCTTCTGTCTCTACTTCTACCATTGAGACTATTTGGCGGAAGAAGTGTTCGAATTTAAGACATTTAAATACTCAACACATTTATGTTCTCGGTTCTTTTGACCGATTGTTTCTATTATTTTAATTGTTACACAAGTATTGTTTTAGTGTTTTGTTTTAACCCTATTTTATACAAATGAATTTCCGCTGCAAGTTTTATTGATGTTTTTAAATAAAGGTCAAATTTTGACCATCGGGTGAAGTTTTTAAAATCTTTCCTGATTGTCTTAGTTTTGTTCAGCGTTATGAGTAGCGAATCGAATTTATAAAATTTCGGGGGGTTACAGGTGATGAAATTGGTCGAAATTCGAAAGAGTAGTAAGACTGAGTTTCGGTCGAAGTGACCTCGATGACGAAATCGGTCGAAGTGACCTCGGTGACGAAATCGGTCGAAGTGACCTCGGTGATGAAATTGGTCGAAGTGACCTTGGTGACAAAAGCGGTCGAAGTGACCTCGGTGACAAAATCGGTCGAAGTGACCTCGGTGATGAAATTGGTCGAAGTGCAAAAGAGTAGTAAGACTGAGTTTCCGTCGAAGTGACCTCGGTGACGAAATCGGTCGAAGTGACCTCGGTAACGAAATTGGTCGAAGTGACCTCGGTGCTGAAATTGGTCGACAGAATTGGACAACAAGTTTGGAGGACAAGTTTTGGACGACAGAAATGAGACGACAGGTTTGGGCGACAAGTTTGGATGATAGATTTGGATGACATAACTGGTCGACAGGTTTGGACAACAGGTTCGGACGACAACTTTGGACGATTAACACTTAGCCTTAGTCAATAGACTAAGTCTCTGGAATTAATTTCTACACCATTCGCTCGACAAATTCGACCGAATGGAACAGAGGGACTAAACACTCCCTCAACATCTGAAGTACCCCAACCAAAAGAAACCCGATTAAAACATAATTTTAGACATGTTGGAAAATATGACAGAAGTTCAAGAATCTAACTGCATTGATAGCTCTAAAACCCAAGACAATTCATACATAACCTAAAAGAAAAGACTCCAAGCAGTTCCAAAATATTTCAAAATATATATTTAACTGTCAGAACAGAGGTTTTAAAACATCAACACCAAAACCTATACATCGTTTTAAAATCCCAAAAGCTGTTCAGAACTTGACATACACCTCAAAAATACACTCCCACAGGATCAAAATATGTCTGGCTGCCACAACCACCTTCGAAAAGCTCGTGCCACCAACCATCTATTCGTCGGCCTAAGGCTCAAAATCCGTATCCACGGGGTCTGTACCTACATCAGGGAGTTCAACTATGAGCCTAGAGCTCAGTAAAAAGATACAATGCAGTGATGCATATGCTATGCATAAACTTTTAAAATACATGTACATTACATAACTTTATGTTCAAGTGGACAGAGGGTATAAGTGAGGCTTATAGAGGAACTGCTGCAACAGGGGTGCACTATCAGGCACATAACAGAGGTACACTTTTAGGCACATTACAGGGATACATTACAGGAATACATAACAGAATGCCAGTCTTCGTCCCACACTTAACCGTATATTACATTACAGGTTTTATGTTTCTTAACTTCAAACCGTGTGCACAAAACATTTGCATGACTTTTGGGAAAAATGTGTATGCATGAACATTCATTGTGCATAGACTTAACATACTAGAAAACAGTTCAAAACACACATGAATAACAGGATATCTAAACCGTGCATTGAGCATGGTACTAAACTTATGGCCGAATCATCGACCTAACTACCCAACGATAACCCAACGACATTTTTGACCTAGTACCTTCGTGATGTAAGGCCTTAAGGGCCAACCTACGCGTATGAACTTACCTGTTGTACGAGAGTTGTAGTTTGTTCGTGTTGCCATGGCGAGTTACGAACCTATAATATGCACGTTACTAAATATAAACCGAATTGCAAAAATGCTAACTAATAACTTAGTAGGATATTCTCCAAACTCCATTCAAACCTTTAGAAAACAAACTAACGTGTTTTCGTACAAAAAAAACGAGTTTTCTCCAAAATATCTTTACCCTAAAACTTCAACAAAACTCATGGATAACTAGTCCAAAATCGCTAACTAGATTAGAGGGTTACCTGTAACAGAGAAAATGGAAGAAAAAAGGAGGAGAAGAAGTTTGAAAAAGGGTCACAAGTCGTCTGGAAGAGAGAAAACAGAGAGGAGATTCACGGAGGAGTGAAGAGAAGAAGAGAAAAGGCATGGCTTCTTCCACAAGCTTGCCAAGTGTCAATCATCCATTGACTTCCTCCCACCAACCTTAATTGGCTTCCTAATTTGCCCCTCATTGGTTTCCAACTAAATTGTTATTTAGTTCGTCGACTCGGTCTCACGAATCTCTCTCATTCAATCAAACACATTGACAATTTCATTAAAACATTCGTTGTATTAATATCAAATTAATCTCATTTAATAATTCGGGGAATAATTACATGGCCAAAATGCCGGATGTTACATCCCACCCACCTTAACAAAATTTTGTCCCCAAAATTTGCTTAAGCGAATAGCTCCGGATATTGGGCTCTAACGTCCTGTTGTCTCTCCCAAGTGGCTTTCTCCACGTTATGATTGCGCCATAAAACTTTCACCAATGGGACCACTTTGTTGCGCAACACCTTGACTGAAAAATCCAAAATCTTTATGGGCCTTTCTTCATATGTCAGCATCGGCATGATATCAATGTCCACCGATTCCACGATCTGAGTTGGATCTCGCACACATTTTCTCAGCATCGAAACATGAAAAACATTGTGAACTCCATCCATTGACGCTAGCAGCTGTAGTCTGTAAGCCATGCTTCCTACTCTCTTCAAGATGGGAAAGGGCCCAACAAACCTTGGACTTAGCTTCCCTTTCTTCCCAAACATCATCACGCCCTTGAAAGGCGACACCTTCAAGAATACTTCATCGCCTTCAACAAACTCCAAGTCTCTCCTCCTATGGTCCGCGTAACTTTTCTGTCAACTCTGAGCAATTTTTATTCGTTGTTTGATAGCAGTCACCACATCTGACATCTACTGTATTAACTCAGGGCCGACGAGCTTGGCTTCTCCAACTTCTTCCTAATACAATGGAGATCTACACTTCCTGTCGTAAAGAGCTTCATATGGAGCCATACCAATCATAGCCTGGTAGCTGTTGTTATAAGCGAATTCTACTAACGGCAAATACTTACTCCAAGGGGCATGAAATTCCAGCATGCACGACCTTAACATATCCTCCCGTATTTGAATCGTCCTCTCGGATTGTCCATCTGTCTGTGGATGAAATGCTGTGCTGAAGTTTAACTTGGTACCCAAGGAGTTTTGCAAGCTTTTCTAGAACCTCGACGTGAATCTAGGGTCTCGGTCAGATACAATTGATACTGGCACCCTATGCAGCTTGATGATCTCGCTTATGTATAATTCTGCATATTGGTCCATAGTGTAACGCCCCCGAACCCACCCTGGCTCGGTGCGCTACTTTGCTAACTAATCCCGTGCTTAAAACTAAGTTTAAAATAATTTTTGTAAATTTTGTTTGACTCGATTTTTGGGTTTTTCGAACCCTCGATTTTTGTTGGAAAATGTGCCCAAAAGACGTTTACAATATGTCGGAAAAGATCGGGTGAAAACATAGTAGAAATAGAAAAAAAATAAAAAATTCAATAGTTGGGGTGCTGGGCGCGCACTGTGTGCCAAAATCTGACCTTTCTCCGATTTTCTCAAATTTTGCTTGAGCCAAACACCTCCAAAAATTCTGAAAATTTAACCACCTATTCTTGACACTCTCGACTCCGTGCCCTGTAAATATCTCATAAAACGGACATAAAACGTTTAACAAAAAAAATAGAGAAAGTGAACCCAACGTTAATTCTTTTAAAACAAACGAGCAACATAACGCCTAAAATTTCTAAAACTGAAATCCTGCAGCTCAAACATTTTATAAAACATTTTAAAAACAACCCCAAAACGACATTTGCAAAGATTATCAAACATCATCTTTTATACAAACAAATCCCATAAAACGACCAACTCCCACGCACCTCCAAATAAGTATAACCCATAAACAATCCACAAATACCGATCAAATACATCCTCCCGAAGACCATGGTCGAGACGCCCCGACAACTGCCCGCACCGGCATACCGCGCACATCACCGACTGCGTCCCAATCCTAACTTTCCTCATAGCTCTCACCTGTAATGACGTCACCACCTACACCAAAGAACACAAAACATAAGTCTAATGCTTAGTAAGTAGGGAATAATACATACGAAAACAAAGTGCACACTGCACACATCACCCTCACACACAACCCTAATACATGCGGTTTCTAACTCTCGGTTGTGTTCAACTCGTTCTCGTTTCATTACCCTTCACTTTCACTTGTGAGTCAAGCGGATACCTATCCTAACAGGATGGTCACGCGTTCACCACGCAGAGCCAGATCCGAGGCACACATCGTGTTCACACTCGGGACGACCATACATGATCTTCTCTCACGTCGATCAATGAACCTTGTTCATTATAAACTCTCTTGTAGACACTTCCCGAACTGTCATCCTTTCAGACACTAATTCGTGATGAGGTGACTCAACAAGACAACACTGTGCATCTTTTGTGATAACCTCCCAAATTGCCATTCTTTCTGGCACTATTCGTGACGAGGCTACTCCACAAGAGACCACCACACATCTTTTGTGGAACCCTCCCGAACTGCTATTCTTTCAGGCACTAATTCGCGACAAGGCGACTCCACAAAAGTTCACATTGCCTCACATATCTTTTATCTTTACATTTCACTTTCGCAATTACAAACGATGCTCAAAACACATATTTCGTAGTTTGAAAACCATGATGCATGTCACATACAATGCACAACACAAGACAAAACAAAACAACCAAGCAAACAATTCTCTACCGTTCCATGGTGTAGGCTTGAAGGCAAAAGTTACACATCCACTACTTACCTGAACTCCTGCACTAGCTGGCTGACTCCGAGTGCACAATTCACTCGCTCGTTAACCTAAAAAATAAAATGAAAAAACACTTAAAACCACTAAAATAAATCTAAGGAATGCATCCACTAAATCCTACAACAACTTAACCAACTTCACAACCTAAAACACTAAAAAACCCGATCTTTTTCCCATATTCGGTGTCCAAACTTCAACCGGCGATAACTCCCTCGTTTTTCATCGGATTTCGACGTTCCACCCCATTCTGTAAACCTCTACATGTCTACAATCCATTGAAGCAATTAATTTAAGCAACCAAACAACTTGGCTGAACCGAAAACCCAAAAACAGAATCGGCACACTTTGAGTTAAAAACCGATTTTTCACAACTTACTTCAAATCTTCCATTTCTCTCTAAAAACCACCTAAACTAATCCATTCAACAATTAAAACATCACATTTGGAAAGAAAACTAGCATTTAAACCAAAAATTCGGAATCCCCAATCTAGGGTTTTCTAACTCTCTCTAAACTCACTCAAAACACTCTAAAAACCCTAAAAACCAACCCTAATATATATTAACCACAAAACCCAATCAATTTAATACCTTAAGGCTTGAGAAAACTTGAAGAACCCAAAGGTTAGGAAGCCCTTCAATGGCTGGAAATGGCGTGGGGCAAGAGGAGGAAAAAGGGAGGTTTTTATGCTAAAAACCCTTCACTTTACCAATTACAAAAAAAATTGTTTTCTTCTTTTTCTTTTCCTCCACCAAAATTTCTAATATTGTAATTTAACCCCCTCCCCCCCTGTTGATTTCCAACGTGGTTGCCTCCTTCATTCCTCTCCTTTAATTTAAATTTGCTAACTAATTTCTAGTGGTTGATATATACCTTTGACTTTTCAAATACATGTGGGTTTGAATGGTCAAACCTCCTTTTCTCCAGATTCAATCCTTTATTCTTGTATTCTCCTTGTCCAACGTGAAGCTTCTCTTTTATTCTTCACTTTTCATTAATTAACTTTACTTTTCCATTAAATTTATAAAATTTTACCATTGGTTCAAATATTTTGACTTTTCAACAATTAATTCTTTAAAATTCTCTTCACTCCTTTCACTCTTCTATGCATATCATCACCCTTCAATATTAAACTCTCATAATACTTCTAACCTATGGCTACGCACGTAATCAAAATTTTTTGGGTGTTACACATAGAGAACGTCGTCTTCACAGGTAGAAAATAGGCCAAATTTGTTAGTCTATCCACAATGACCCATATGCTGTTATGGCCTCTAGCCGTCCTTGGAAGGCCGACAACAAAATCCATCGTGATATTCTCTCATTTCCATTTGGGGATTGGAAGAGGCAGAAGTGTTCCACCTTGTCCTTGATGTTCAGCCTTCACTTGCTGACATACCATGCAAGACTCCACATATTTGGCTACTTCGTTCTTCATATTCGCTACCATAAGTGAAGTTTCAAGTCTTGATACATCTTCGTGTTTCCAGGACGCACTGAGAAAAAAGACGAGTGGGCTTCCGATAAGATGTCCCCCCTTAGCTTTTCATCTCTCGAAACATACCACCGTTCCCTGAACTTCAAAATACCATCTCTCGAATGACTGAACTCAGAAGAGGTCATAGGGAACTTGCTCACTATATCCGCCATTTCCTTTGAATTTATCTTCTAGGCTTCCTTAATTCGGTCCAGAATGGTTGGCCGTATTGATAGGTCCGCCAGTACGGCTGATAGTTTAGAAACTACCTCCAAGTCGAACCTTTGAATTTCTGTCTTTAGATGCATTGATACGGCCGACATAGCCGTTTGAATATTAGCCGGCATCCTGCTCAACGCATCAGGTACCACATTAGCTTTCCCGAGGTGGTATTTAATCTCGAGGTCATAATTTTTCACAAACTCGAGCCACCGCCGTTGCCTCATTTTAATTCCTTCTGAGTAAATATATACTTCAAGCTCTTATGATCAGAAAATACTTCACACGGCTGTCCATATAAATGGTGTCTCCATACCTTCAACACAAAAAACAACTGCCGCTAACTCCAGATCGTGAGTAGGGTAGTTTTGCTCGTGGTTCTTCAACTGTCTGGACGCGTATTCAACCACTTTTCCCTCCTGCATTAATATGCATCCCAAACCAATGTTTGACGCGTCGCAATATACATTGAATTTGCCGTCTTCGACCGGTAATACCAACAAAGGACCAATGGTTAATTTCTGTTTGAGCTTCTGAAAACTCTCTTCACACACTTCGGACCACTTGAACTTGACATCTTTCCTCGTTAAGCTTGTCATAGGCTTTGCTATCACAGAAAATCCCTTGATAAACTTTCTGTAATAACCAGTCAGCCCGATAAAACTTCGTACCTCACTGGCATTCCTCGGCCTTGGTCATTCCCTCACGGCCTGAATCTTGGCCGAATCCACAGACACTCCTTTTGCAGACACCACGTGGCCTAGAAAGTTATTCCAGCTCAACCAAAATTTAAACTTTGATAGTTTGGCGTACAACTAGTGTTGTTTCAGAGTTGATAGCACAATCCCCAAGTGGTCTTTGTGCTCTACCTAATTCCGAGAATAAACCAGGATATCGTCGATGAAGGCGATCAGAAATTTGTCCAGAAAATCCTTGAATATCCTGTTCATCAAGTCCATAAATGCTGTCGGGGTATTAGTTAACCCAAACAACGTCATTTAGAACTCATAGTGTCCGTATCGGGTCCTGAATGTGGTCTTTGGAATATCATCAGCCCTGACCTTCAATTGATAATAACCGGAGCGCAAATCAATCTTCAAAAATACCCGAGCCACTTGCAGTTGGTCAAATAAATCATCGATTCTCGGCAACAGGTACTTATTCTTGATGGTCAAGTTGTTCAGCTCTCGGTAATCAATGCACATACGTAGGGACCCATCCTTCTTCTTAACGAACAAGACGGGAGCGCCCCACAGAGAGAAACTAGGGCGCACAAAGCCCTTGTCCATAAGTTCCTTCAGCTGAGTCTTCAACTCCTTCAGTTCTATTGGCACCATACGGTATAGATTCCATGATACCGGTTCAGCACCAGGGCACACCTCAATCTCGAACTCAATTTCACGATCCGGTGGTAATCCCGATAGGTCATCTAAGAAGACCTTTGGGAAGTTTCGAACAACCAAAATGCTTTGGAGTTCCATCTCGCCTTGCCTTTGAGCATCTACCACGTAGCCAAGAAATCCAGTACATCCCGACTTCATCAGCTTTTGAGCTTCTAAAGAGGATACAATAGGCATAGAGTGCTCCTTTGGTATAGCTCGATAGGAGAACTCTTTCTCATTCGGGCGCTTAAAGGACAGAAGCCCGGACCTGTAGTCGATGGTGGCGTGATGTCTAAACAGCCAGTCCATCTCCAGAATTACATCGTATCCTTTCATATCGATGATTATAAGATTGGCATACAATTTCTGGTCCCCTACTGACACTATATCGCCCTGCACTACCTGCTCGGAGTGCATAAACTCTCCGGATGGTAGCATGACACTGTAGGGTTGATATGTCGGCACAAGACAAAATTTCTCCCTAACCACGAAGTCCCTAGCCACAAACGAGTGTGTGGCCCCCATGTCCAACAATGTATAGGCAGGTGTATTACATATCAAGATTGTACCTGTGATCGCTGTGTGCTGGGCATCGTCATCATTCTCTGTTATAGCAAATACCCTCGGCATGGCACGATTCGGCCTCGTGTCGGGCATTGGGCAATCCCGAACTTTATGGCCCTCTTTGCTGCATCGGAAGCAATGGCAGGTAAAGAGCCTGCATTCACCTATGTGACTTTTCTGGCAATGTGGGCATACAGGTAGCTGAGGAGCTCCCATTGGTCTTATCCCCTTGTCCTGATAAACAGCACTCTCATTGGGCCTCTAACGCCCCTGTTTTGGTGCTGTTGTGGTTGCTAATTTTGACCACATTGTTGTTGTTGTTGTTGAGGAACATTCCGAATAATCATTTTTGATGAATCCCTCTGTCTCTGGAACTTCGCCTCTAAGGCCTCCAACTGATAAGTCTTGGCCACCACTTTTGTATACGGTTTCTCATCAAATCCCCTGGTCGTGATCCCTCGTAAAAGGTCCATCTTCTAACCCTGAATGAACTGGTGTACCTTATTCTCATCGGTGTCCACTAGATGAGGTGCATAACGAGATAGTGACTCAAACTTCTGAACCTATTTGGCCACTGATCTGTATTGTCGTAGCTGAGAGAATTTCATCATCTTTTTCTTTCTCGCACTGCGGTCAAAATACTTCTCATAGAATATTCGTTTAAATCCATCCCAGCTCAATGCCACTGTTGTTGCCCTGACGGTGTCCTACCAAAATCCTACATTCTTGGTGAGATGAAACGTGGCACATACATCTTATTTTCTTCCACTTCTACGTAGTTGAACATTCTCTCTATATGCCGGATCCATTCCTCAGCGTGAGTTGGGTCCGTAGATAGCCCATCAAACGTAAACGGTTGGAGTCGCCTGAATCTATCTCCACTGGTGTCACGTGGAGCATTCCCATGATTATTGTTTCCGTTATCTTCCCTGGCCATCATGCGTTCCACCATACGGGACTTCACACCCACCAGTTCGGTTAAACGGTCGATGGCACTGGCACTATCGTTTGCTTCATCCTGATGTCCTCTCACCATTTCTAAGAAAGTCCTATAAATAGAATAACTAAATTTAATAAACAAAACTTTTACATGAACTTAAACACTTACAGTTGGTGGAGTGACCTCTCGTGGCGGATTGTGCAACCAGACAGTTCTCCAGAACTGCTTTTAAAACCTAGTGGCTCTGATACCATAACTATGACGACCCTTGACAAGATCAGGGCCGACGAGCCTCACTCCGGACATTTAAAATGTGATTTTTTTTTTTGAACTTTTAAAACTTAACACAGAAAAAACCTTCTCCGGAATTGAAGACTAGAAGACATGTTTTAAAAGGCATGGTAAATCGGATGACATATTTAAATCTGGAAGATAATTAAAATTGGACTACATAAATAAATGACAGAAGAAAATAGGAAGACAGGAATGGATGATGTTTAAAACAATAAAGCAGAGTTTTCGGTCGACAAGACACAGCACTTGAAGAGTTAAGACCCAAACAGAATCAGTCGAAGTGAAAAAGAGTAGTAAGACTGAGTTTCGGTCGAAGTGACCTCGGTGATGAAATCGATCGAAGTGACCTCGGTGATGAAATCAGTCGAAGTGACGTCGGTGACGAAATCGGTCGAAGTGACCTTGGTGACGAAATCGATCAAAGTGACCTCGGGGATGAAATCGGTCGAAGTGCAAAAGAGTAGTAAGACTGAGTTTCTGTCGAAGTGACCTCAGTAATGAAATCGGTCGTAGTGACCTCGTTGATTAAATCGGTCGAAGTGACCTCAGTAAAGAAATCGGTCGAAATGACCTCGGTGCTGAAATCGGTCGAGAGAATTGGACAACAGGTTTGGACGACAAGTTTTGGACAACAAAAATGGGACGACAGGTTTGGACGACAAGTTTGTATGACAGATTTGGACGACAGAACTTGTGACGACCCCAAACCCGATCAGGGCCGCCACGGACTTGCTGTGACATAATCATTTCCTAAGCTCTCATATTTTTCGCATAAACTTTTTCATTTTTACTTTAAACATAACCCAAAACCCTTAAACAAACTAACCCTAACGTAACCTTAACTTTAAACTCTCATAATCACGTAAATTTTTCTTTTTATATCACTCATAACGTTTCGACTTCTAAACCATTAAATCGAAGACTCGGATTGTTGAAATCTCTTAAAATCACTCATTCCTCAATCATCAAAACAGTACACTAATCTAACCTACAATTTCGGACAAATTCAAGAAATCGAACTGCGTGGATCGCTCTAAAAATCGAGCGTATCCTTACCTGTTTTAAAATAACTAAACAGTTCAAAATACCCAAACAGTTCCAGTATATTCTCCAAAATAAAGACTTCACATTCTAAACAATCTACTACCACTACATATACATCAAAACTCAACCTTTCATACGTTTTTCTATCAATTCATCTGATCCACATACTTAAGCATTTTCATACTCTTACTCAAACAAAACCGAATCAAATCCTCAAACAAACATTAATAATAAAAGTAGAATTTCTTTAAAGCATCACCAAAACGAACACGTCACCAAAACATTCAAAGCAACTCAACTTCAAGCCTAGATCCTATTTACGATTCCTAAACATCAAACTTCTCCACATATTCTAAAATCCCTCACGTTTTTAACATTAAAGAAAGTTTACATCAATTACCCAAAATTGCCCGGAGCACAACCGTGGTCATCGAACCTTGCCAAAACACACCCCGTCGCCACGAGCACCATCCATCGACCGCCTACTCTTTGTCATCGAGTTCACAGCTGTCACCTACATCATTCAACATATACATTAAGCCTAAGGCTTAGTAAGGGGATGCACTATATGAATTTAAAACATTTTGCTTAACATATGCAGTTTTTACAGTTTCATCGTACATAATCATTTCGTTTCATTTCATCATTCATATTCATTTCGTTTCGTTTCATCATTCATATTCATTTCGTTTCGTTTCATCATTCATATTCATTTCGTTTCGTTTCATCATTCATATTCGTTTCGTTTCTATCATACATACATGTAATCCTCTACCAATGGAGGGCGGATTAGTTTCTCCATCTCTAGACGTTCCACATATAAATCTTTACCTGAAGGGTGAACCACTTCCTTCAGATATCATACATTTTCTGGACGTTCCACAATCTACATCTGAAGGGTGAACCACTTCCCTCAGACACTTTACATTTTCTGGACGTTCCACAATTTACATCTGAGGGGTGAACCACTTCCCTCAGACACTTTACATTTTCGTTTTACATCGTTGTTGTTTCTACGTTTAAATCGTGAAATCATATGCTAAAACATTTTCGTGCTTTTTCTAAAACATGATGCATGAGAAATCTATGTACGACATATCATCAAACAATTCACTACATACATGGACATATACTATTCTTAACTAACTTCACAAACAACTAACATTCTAAGCTACCCGACTCATTAATCCCCACAATCAGAAAATCATCATCAAAGTAGTAAAGCCTAACGTTGCCACGATGTAGGGCCTTAAGGGCCGGAAACCTAACATCCACTTACCTGGCGTCCTAGTTATGCCGAGCACCGTCCGTAAAGTCGTCTCCACCTAAAGCATTTCACAATTAAGAACATTAAAATCAATCCTAATTAAACTAACTTCAAACTTAAACTAATCTCCTAATTAAGGAAATTCTTTCCTAAAACTTCCATTTTCTCATTCGGGCATAACTAAACTCTCATTTTTTGTGAAAACATCTTAAACTACTATTTCTAGCCTAATCCAAATAAAAACCTAATTAAACGGCCACTAATTTGGGTTCGGTAAAAACTGACCTAAAACTTCGAACGCGCGTAACTTTCGCGTCGGTTATCGGAATCGAACGATTCTAGCGGCCACATACTCCTCTAATAACCTATTTTAATCTGCCAAAAGGAATTTTAAAACAAATGACCGGAGCTAGGTCAATTTAGGCAAAACCCGAATCTGCCCCTTTTTCCCAAAATTCCCCTTTTTGATTTTTCATCAAATTCTATCAATTTCTTCACCAATCGACCATATATACACTCAATTAGAATAAACTAATCAAAAATCGAAGTTCCATTAAGCAAAACCCGAGTGCCCTAAATCGGGCTTCACTGTTTTCAGCTCACATTGAGCTCAACACGGTCAATCAACATTAGCCGGCCCTAGGGTTGGCAAACCCACGCCGGAAGTGACCGAAAACGGCCGGCGATCGGAGCTCAATCGAGCTCGCCACCGCCAGCCCCAAACCGAGCCGAAAAAGAGGGAGAAAACTGAGCCATACCGTCGGTTTAGTGCGCGAAGTCGGCCGGACCATGCTCACCGCCGTCGTCTGGCCGGAGGGCGTCGGAAAACGCCGGTGGTGGCCGTCGATCGCGCTCCCTCGTCTCCCCTGCTCGCTGCCCACCTTCGGCGTCGAGCTCGAACAACAGAATTGCGATGCCATTCTGTTGTTTGATTTTTTATTATTAATAAAATTATTAATAAAAATAATAATAATTATAATAAACTAAAACTATTTCTTTAATTAGTCAATCAATTCGGTTTCTCTGCAATTTTCTTATTTCTCCAAATATTCCAATTTAATCTTAGAGTTCTAACAAAACTCACCGTTCACAAAATGGACTTATTTTGCTATTTTTACGATTTAACATACTAAAAGGTTAAAACGGGAACTCTAACATTACTCTTCTCGATTTGTGTTTCTAAAATTTCACTTATTCTTCTACAAATTCCCGCAAATTTCTAGGGTCCTAATAAAACTATCCGCTCGCAAAACGGACCTAATTTACTTATTTACCAAAATAGCCTTGGAGCGGAAACCCGAAAACTCAAGTGTTACAGAACTGGTCGACAGGTTTGGACGACGGGTTCGGACGACAACTTTGGACGATTAACACTTAGCCTTAGTCAATAGACTAAGTCTCTGGAATTAATTTCTACACCATTCTGTCGACAAATTCAACCGAATGGAATAGAGGGACTAAACACTCCCTCAAACTCTAAAGTACCCTGTGATGACTCGACAAATTCAACCGAATGGAACAGAGGGACTAAACACTCCCTCAACCTCTAAAGTACCCTGTGATGACCCGACTTGACACGTATGTGGTGGAACCACCTATGCTCCGCGGATCCTCAGAGGCTCGAGGGCCCGGTTGAGGCCGGAGGTGGGTTAAAACTTCACGGATCCCAGAGGGTTGGGCCGGAGGGTTCAACGAAAACTCTGCGGATCCCAGAGGGTTGGGCCGGAGGGTTCGGTCGTTGAAAGTGGGGTCGTCACAATCTCACATCGCTTGGGGAAGTATGTGGAAATGAAACATATCTAAAGAGGCCCTCCCAACATAGCAAGACGCGTTTTGGAGCACAATTGGCGACGAATCCCATAAGAACTCCTGTAATATCCGGCTTGTACGGATTTTTGGATATATTATGTTATATTAATATTTCATTATTTAATGGCATTTTTCGTAAATATGTCAAATCAAGTCAGTTTTGCAAACGGAAAGCGTCATTACGATCCTAACGACTAATAAGAATTTTAAGGAAATTATGGGAATTTTCGGAGATCAAACACTATATTCCGAGTAAATACGCTTTTCGTAAAGTAAAAGACGTTCTCGTAAAAATAGTAAACGAGGTCCGAATCGCGAACGAACAGTTTTAATAAATCCCTGGCAATGAATAAAAGTTATTGGCAAAGTATGGAGTTTTCGAGGATCCGAATAGTTGGACGATTAACGAACCGAAGGACGAAATCAATATAAAAATCAAAGAAGGGCAAAATAGTAATTTACAAAATCAATTTATAAAATATTACAAACCATTCTTTTTCACTCATTCTCTTCTTCTTCTCCCTGGATTCCCACGACAGAGAGCGAGCTCTCTCCCTGGCGCCGGCGACTCCTCACAATCCGACCTCCGTCCGACCTCCGTTCTTCCTCCGTCCTTCACGTTTTCTTCCTCTCTCGCTACCCTCGGTATGTGCCTTTAATCTTATAGCTTTATTTCGACATTTGTAGCGTTTCGGCAAACTAGGGTTTCGATAAAATGTCGAAATTAGGACTCGTAATTAATAGGTTAGCCGTGATTACATATAAATTGAACGTATTGAACGTTATTGGACGAAGAAAAGTCGATTTGCGAAAAAGTTATAAATTGGTAAAATTTCGGGTTTTAGGGGAAAACTCGTTATTTTGGATAATCGAGCTATAATTAATGTTCGAAAAGCTTTAATTAGCTAAGTGAAGAATTTAGGAGAATTCTTTAGCAAAGGTTTTGTAATTTGGACGTTTATAATTCAAATTGGTTTTAACTACGAATATCGTGTTTTCCTCAGACACACGACTCCCGTTGACGAAGCTTGAGATCCAGCGCACTCAAGGTAAGTTTTCGTGACTTACTTTGACCCAAAGGTCTACACCATACTCTGTCGTCATCTCGAGAATACTCGAGGAATCGTTTGTTTTACGTTATTCTGGTTGGGTAGTTAGGTTAGTTGTTTATAGGTTATGTTATATTGTCTGCTGATATGAACTGTTTGTTTACTTTCCGCTGATATGAACTGTTCATGCATCACGGTTTTCGAAAGTCATGAAAAGGAATTTCTGCACATGTTTTTAAGAAAAGGAACGTATATCTGAAATGAAATCTGTAACGAAATCTGAATGAATAACGTAATCTGTCTGTTTCTGGTCATGCGAGATGGGGCTCAGGCACGGCTGTGCGTGTTGCAAGCGTGTACCCCCCCTCTCTAACCCCACGGGGTAGTCCAACCGCCGGACGGGCCCCCTTGGGTTAGTGGGTCGAGGTCTCGGTGACAATCTGTCTGTCTGCGACGTAATGAATCTGTAATCTGTAATTCTGTATCTGTAATCTGAATCTGAGCATGATTTCTGAATGGCATACGCACGCATGCATCTGCATTTACGTAGCTTACTGAGATTTCAATATCTCATATGTGTCTGTATGGTGTAGGTGATCTGCTAGGTTACGTTGATCCAGGTGAGGACGAGGTTCCTCCTCCTGACGTAGGTGGCAGCTGATGGATGATGGCCGTGGGAGTGCGCTGAGTAGTCGAGGCGCTTTTGACCCGTGGGGATGTATGTATGGACTCTGGGGTTATTTTGGGATGTGTTGATCTGATAATTGTATAGAATATGTAGGTTGTTTGGATCTGGATAGGGGTTAGATAACGTTTTGGTAATTGCATGTAAAACGTTTTGGTTAAAACTGTTTGATAAACGTTTTAAAATGTTTTGGTTTAGAACCGTTATTTAAACGTTATAGAAATTCTGGAACTGCTTGGTTGTCTAAATTAAATATTATAAGTTGTTTGTAGGTTGTTACGGATAGCTCGGTTTTTTAGAGCTATCCACGCAGTTGGACTTCGCCAAGTCCGCCGTAATACGATTGAGTTTAGAATACGTTTGGGTGGGATTGAAGCTATGATTTGGTTGATAATGTTGATGAATGAAATGAATGAAATGTGAAAATGTTGAAGGAAAAGTGAAGTGAATTGCTCTCTGGAATCGGATTCCAGAGAGCTGAGATTGTGTTCTGCTCTCTGGAATTCCAGAGAGCTAAGTATTGAACGAAAACAGAAGGAAGAAACAAGGAGAAGTCTGATCGCTTGGGGGATCGCTGCATAGCATGCAGCGATCGATCTCTGCTTTTCAGCAGAGATCGATCGCTGCCCTTGCTACATGCTGCAGCGATCGATCTCTGCTGAAAAGCAGAGATCGATCGCTTGCTGCATGCAAGCATGCAGCGATCGATCTCTGTAAACTACAGAGATCGATCGCTTGCTACCTTTATGCAAGCAGCGATCGATCTCTGTAGTTTACAGAGATCGATCGCCCCCCCTCTTTTTGGTAGCGAGTTCCGTTTCTGCCCTCTGTTATTAAATGTTTTAATATATTAAGTTTTAATAAATTGTTTTATAGTTTGTTTTAAATGCTTTTAAGGTTCAAATTGAATTCCGATTTCAGTTCTGTTTTCAACTTCAGTTTTTATTTCCGCACAAAGTTTTATTTAAACTATAAGAAAGTAAAAAGTATAAAAAAAAATATATAGTACGAAAATACGGGTACAGTATTAGGGGTGTTACAGTTATGGTATCAGAGCCCCCGGGTTTTAAAATCGATTCTGTAGACTGCTCGACTGCGCAGCCACTACGCGGACATCCTTCATCAACTGTAAGTCTGTTTACTGCTTTGTTTGATTTCAGTTTCTTAGGATTACTTGTTTTAAATTCTGTAGGATTTTTATAAATATGGTTCGAGGAAGAGATCCGAGAGACGACGCGATGGATCGTCTTACAGACTTGATAGACCGCCAGTCCCAGCATATGGACCGGCAAGCGCAGCAAATTACAGATTTAGTAAATCGGGAGACCCAGCGAGAGACCCAGAGAGCCCAGGATTTAGTGGTTCCTAGCAATCAGGGCATGCAGAAGTTCCAGAGTCTACGACCTCCTGTATTCGAGGGCCAGTCATCGGATCCGACACGTGCCGAGGAGTGGATCCGAGTTATGGAGGATATGCTAAATTATGCAGAGGTCGGCAACGGGAGCAAGGTGGCTTATGCTACCTTTCACTTAGCGATGGATGCCCGTTTCTGGTGGGATTCAATCAAGGTGACGACGGACGTATCTATTATGACATGGGATCGATTCAAGTTCCTATTCTTCGATAAGTATTTCAGCCGCACGATGAGAGTGGCTAAGAGGAACGAGTTCATGCAGCTGAAGCAGACCGGTTCAGTTGCTGATTATATTCGGAGGTTCGATGCACTATCTAGATTTGCACCACGCCTTGTCAGCGACAATGAGGAGAAGGTGCATCAGTTTATGGAGGGCTTAATCCGGAGATACGGATGCATGTTGTGGTCTCAGGTATTATTGATGTGCCCTTTTCTGACATTACAGCTAGAGCTCTGGATATAGAGGCTGCCAGGGCCACTTGTGTTAGACCGAGGGAGCCAGCGAAGGGCTTCTTCCAAGAGATCCGTCCTCAGTCTCGGAATCAGGGATGGCAGCCTAGAGCACAGCCACCTCAGCCACAGCCTAGGGGTGTGAAGAGACCTCTCGAAGGAGGTAACGATAGAGGCAAGGGAAAGCAAGTACAGGGGGCTCCTCCGATGCCATGGTGCCCCAGGTGCCAGAAGGAGCATGGTGGCGAGTGCCGAGTTGGCACGAACAAGTGTTATAGATGTGGAGATATTGGCCACTTTGTCAGAGACTGTCCGCTGCAGGGCCGTGATCAGTTAGGCGGAGATCAGAGGAGAGTTACGCCGAGGGTCTTCGCACTTATTGAGCCTGGAGATGTTGACAACGAGGATCAACCAGCCGTGATAGCAGGTACTATACTGATTACTGGTGTTCCTGTATTCTCTTTACTAGACACGGGGGCTACACATTCTTTTATTTCCACCACTTGTGTGTCGAGATTGAGGCTTGCGCCTGAGATAGCAGAATGCGAGTATAGCGTGATGCTACCTTCAGGAGAGCGTATGCAGTCAGGTCGTATTGTCCAGGGCAATATTATCTCGGTTGGGGATCGCACCCTTTATGCTCGCCTTATCGTTATGGGCATCGAGCACTATGATCTTGTCTTGGGGATGGACTGGCTTGCGCAGCACTACGCCACCATCGACTGTCGATCCGGGATTGTCACCTTTCGACCTCCGGGTAAAGCTGAGTTTTCTTATCAGGCGATGAGCAGATTGAGTAGCTCGCCTATTTCTTATTCCATGGAGGTCAACGAGCAGTTCAAAGGTGCGTGCTCTATTTATTGGCCTCTGTCTTTAATTGTCAGTTGCTCAGCGGAGTGAAGCCGAGCGACATTCCTGTTGTCAGAGAGTTCTCTGGCATATTCCTTGATGATCTTCCCGGTTACACCAGACCGGGAGATTGAGTTCACTATTGATGTTATTTCGAAGGATGAAGGATCTACCCATGGAAAAATTTGAGTTAGAAGTTTGGAGAGAATTAGGACAACAATACATTAATCATGAAGATCGACAAGTGTACGTCGACTGGGGTGATAGAAGAACACATTACTACCACTGTTATGTATCTCTTGATGGCCTTATCAGGTTCAAGGTCCCCTATCTAAACAAAACAAGAACTCATTTACCTAGGTTTTGAGAGATGAGAATGTTCGATGGTCAGTTTGCTGAGGATGTGAAAAAAAAAAAAATGTTGCGGAAATAAAACAACAAAGTAGCTCTGAAGCGCCGCCTTTGCTGATTCAATTCTGACTTTTCTACAATGGTTATGCTGTCGAGGGAACTCTTCTTGTCAATAGACAGTAGTAATTTTTCAGCTCTCTTCTAGGACGAATCAGATTCCTGAGGATATGCTCAGAGCGTGTGTGCTTGAGTTTCAGGGATCGTGGAGCAGGTATTTGCCACTGATCGAGTTCTCGTACAACAACAGCTTCTAGGCTACTATCGGTATGGCTCCGTATGAAGCCTTATATGGTCAAAAATGTAGATCTCTACTATATTGGGACGAGATTGGCGAGGCCAGCATCGTTGGTCCAGAGATCTTATAGCAAACGGCAGATAAGATTTCCATTATCCGACAGCGCATTGAGGTAGCTCAGAGCAGGCAGAAGAGCTATGCTGACACCAGACGGAGAGATCTGGAGTTTGAAGAAGGCGACGAAGTCTATCTTAAAGTTTCGCCGTTCAAGGGCATTGCGAGGTTTGGAAGGAGGGGTAAGTTAAACCCTCAGTATGTGGGGCCCTTTCCTATTCTGAAGAGGATCGGGAAGATGGCGTATCGACTACAGCTTCCAGCTTCTATGGGAAGTATCCACGATGTATTCCACGTATCTATGCTTCGGAGGTGTCTACGTGACCCATCGCATATTGTGGAGGCTACAGAGATCGAGATACAGCCTACCTTGAGCTATGAGTGAGGCCAGTGCGTATTTTAGAGCATTCCATCAAGGTTCTACGCAACAAAGAAATTCCGCTAGTCAAAAGTTCTGTGGCGGAATCACGAGGTGGAAGAGGTGACGTGGGAACGACAGCAGGATAGGATGACTAAGTATCCTGATCTGTTTGTGTAATTTAATTTTGTGGACAAAATTCTGAATAAGGAGGGTAGAATGTAATATCCGGCTTGTACGGATTTTTGGATATATTATGTTATATTAATATTTCATTATTTAATGGCATTTTTCGTAAATATGTCAAATCAAGTCAGTTTTGCAAACGGAAAGCGTCATTACGATCCTAACGACTAATAAGAATTTTAAGGAAATTATGGGAATTTTCGGAGATCAACACTATATTCCGAGTAAATACGCTTTTCGTAAAGTAAAAGACGTTCTCGTAAAAATAGTAAACGAGGTCCGAATCGCGAACGAACAGTTTTAATAAATCCCTGGCAATGAATAAAAGTTATTGGCAAAGTATGGAGTTTTCGAGGATCCGAATAGTTGGACGATTAACGAACCGAAGGACGAAATCAATATAAAAATCAAAGAAGGGCAAATAGTAATTTACAAAATCAATTTATAAAATATTACAAACCATTCTTTTTCACTCATTCTCTTCTTCTTCTCCCTGGATTCCCACGACAGAGAGCGAGCTCTCTCCCTGGCGCCGGCGACTCCTCACAATCCGACCTCCGTCCGACCTCCGTTCTTCCTCCGTCCTTCACGTTTTCTTCCTCTCTCGCTACCCTCGGTATGTGCCTTTAATCTTATAGCTTTATTTCGACATTTGTAGCGTTTCGGCAAACTAGGGTTTCGATAAAATGTCGAAATTAGGACTCGTAATTAATAGGTTAGCCGTGATTACGTATAAATTGAACGTATTGAACGTTATTGGACGAAGAAAAAGTCGATTTGCGAAAAAGTTATAAATTGGTAAAATTTCGGGTTTTAGGGGAAAACTCGTTATTTTGGATAATCGAGCTATAATTAATGTTCGAAAAGCTTTAATTAGCTAAGTGAAGAATTTAGGAGAATTCTTTAGCAAAGGTTTTGTAATTTGGACGTTTATAATTCAAATTGGTTTTAACTACGAATATCGTGTTTTCCTCAGACACACGACTCCCGTTGACGAAGCTTGAGATCCAGCGCACTCAAGGTAAGTTTTCGTGACTTACTTTGACCCAAAGGTCTACACCATACTCTGTCGTCATCTCGAGAATACTCGAGGAATCGTTTGTTTTACGTTATTCTGGTTGGGTAGTTAGGTTAGTTGTTTATAGGTTATGTTATATTGTCTGCTGATATGAACTGTTTGTTTACTTTCCGCTGATATGAACTGTTCATGCATCACGGTTTTCGAAAGTCATGAAAAGGAATTTCTGCACATGTTTTTAAGAAAAGGAACGTATATCTGAAATGAAATCTGTAACGAAATCTGAATGAATAAACGTAATCTGTCTGTTTCTGGTCATGCGAGATGGGGCTCAGGCACGGCTGTGCGTGTTGCAAGCGTGTACCCCCCCTCTCTAACCCCACGGGGTAGTCCAACCGCCGGACGGGCCCCCTTGGGTTAGTGGGTCGAGGTCTCGGTGACAATCTGTCTGTCTGCGACGTAATGAATCTGTAATCTGTAATTCTGTATCTGTAATCTGAATCTGAGCATGATTTCTGAATGGCATACGCACGCATGCATCTGCATTTACGTAGCTTACTGAGATTTCAATATCTCATATGTGTCTGTATGGTGTAGGTGATCTGCTAGGTTACGTTGATCAGGTGAGGACGAGGTTCCTCCTCCTGACGTAGGTGGCAGCTGATGGATGATGGCCGTGGGAGTGCGCTGAGTAGTCGAGGCGCTTTTGACCCGTGGGGATGTATGTATGGACTCTGGGGTTATTTTGGGATGTGTTGATCTGATAATTGTATAGAATATGTAGGTTGTTTGGATCTGGATAGGGGTTAGATAACGTTTTGGTAATTGCATGTAAAACGTTTTGGTTAAAACTGTTTGATAACGTTTTAAAATGTTTTGGTTTAGAACCGTTATTTAAACGTTATAGAAATTCTGGAACTGCTTGGTTGTCTAAATTAAATATTATAAGTTGTTTGTAGGTTGTTACGGATAGCTCGGTTTTTAGAGCTATCCACGCAGTTGGACTTCGCCAAGTCCGCCGTAATACGATTGAGTTAGAATACGTTTGGGTGGGATTGAAGCTATGATTTGGTTGATAATGTTGATGAATGAAATGAATGAAATGTGAAAATGTTGAAGGAAAAGTGAAGTGAATTGCTCTCTGGAATCGGATTCCAGAGAGCTGAGATTGTGTTCTGCTCTCTGGAATTCCAGAGAGCTAAGTATTGAACGAAAACAGAAGGAAGAAAACAAGGAGAAGTCTGATCGCTTGGGGGATCGCTGCATAGCATGCAGCGATCGATCTCTGCTTTTCAGCAGAGATCGATCGCTGCCCTTGCTACATGCTGCAGCGATCGATCTCTGCTGAAAAGCAGAGATCGATCGCTTGCTGCATGCAAGCATGCAGCGATCGATCTCTGTAAACTACAGAGATCGATCGCTTGCTACCTTTATGCAAGCAGCGATCGATCTCTGTAGTTTACAGAGATCGATCGCCCCCCCTCTTTTTGGTAGCGAGTTCCGTTTCTGCCCTCTGTTATTAAATGTTTTAATATATTAAGTTTTAATAAATTGTTTTATAGTTTGTTTTAAATGCTTTTAAGGTTCAAATTGAATTCCGATTTCAGTTCTGTTTTCAACTTCAGTTTTTATTTCCGCACAAAGTTTTATTTAAACTATAAGAAAGTAAAAAGTATAAAAAAAAAATATATAGTACGAAAATACGGGTACAGTATTAGGGGTGTTACAACTCCGAAGTTAAAAGTGCTTCGACGAGAGCAATTTCAGGTTGGGTGACCTTCCGGGAAGTTCTCGCCAAACAAAGCCGTGAGAGGAGGATATTGGGCTGCGACCCAATCCCCAGAGCAGACAATATCTTGCTGGGAAGAGGGGTCGTTACAGGGAAGGATGTAACACCCGAGTTTTCGAGTTTCCGCTCCAAGGGTATTTTAGTAAATAAGAAATATAGGTCCGTTTAGTGAGCAAGAAGTTTTATTAGGATCCTAGGAATTTTTGGGAATTTTTAGAAGAATAAGTAAATTTTTAGAAAGCCATATCGATGGTGTGACGTTAGAGTCCGTTTTTAGCCCTATAATGTTTTAATTCGTAAAAAAAAAATAGTAAACAAGGTCCAATTTGCAAACGGTTAGTCTCGTTAGAACCCTAAGAATAAGTTGGAATATTTGGAGGAATAAGGGAGTTTCGGAAAAACTAAACCGATAGAGGAATAGTGAACAAATTAAAGGAATTGAGTGAAGGGCGAAACGGTAATTAGCAAAGTTAAAAATTTATTAAAAAACCAAAACTCCCCTCCCCCTCCATTCAGTTTTTTCTCCATAGCGTGAAGGTCTCCACGCGATTTTCTTCCCTCCTTCACCGTCCCTCCAACGATCGATCCACTCCTTCGATTCCGGCGTCTTCTCTTCGAGTTTTCTTCTCCAAATCGACAATCTAGGTAAGTTTTATACTTTGGGCTCGTTTAGTGATGGTTTTTAGGTTGATTTCGGTTTAGGGTTTTGTTGGAAATCTCTGATTTTGGTTAGAAATCATTATTATGTTTAAATTAGTGCCCTTTGACGGTGTATTTACGACTATTGATGATAGTTAGGTGAGATTTTGGTTATCGATGGATGTAGGTTGGATTTTTGGTCAATTTTGCGTGGTTGAGTTTGAAGAAAACACCATTAATGGAGTTAAGTATTGGTGAGTTCATTGTGCTCGACGAATGCACCAAAAGAAGTGAGTGAAGCGTTTTTGGGGAAAATCGTCTTAGCTCGGGTTTCGTTTTAGTTTTGATTTTTATAATATAGAGTCGATACTAATAACGTGTTATGAAAATGCTTAGGTAACCAAGCTCTCAAAGGACGGTGCTCGGCATAGCTAGGACTCCAGGTAAGTGGTGTTAGGTTTCCGACTCTTAAAGCCCTACATTATGTCGATGTTAGGAATTAATGTCTTAATGATGTTTTCACGATTTTTGGAGTTCTAAGTAGTCGCGTAGCCTAGGGTGTTTCTTATTAGTGGTCGGATAGGTTGTTTATGTGGTAGGCTCGTTATGTACGTTAAGAAATGATTGATGATGTTTGGAAAAAAAAAAAAGCACTTTTTTCAATGATCATGTTGTCTCATTTAAGGTTTATCAAGTTTCTGCTTTTTTTTTTTTTTTTTTT